>JADHKJ010000004.1:0-600000 GCA_019925595.1 Grosmannia huntii
AAGGGAGGGAGGGAGTTATTTAAGAAGGAAGGAAGCAGGCCTGTTTGCGTAGATATCTTTCTTCTTCTTTAGTTTAGTTTTCAACCAGTTTGATTCACCCAACAGTGATTTTTCCCATTGGGCTGGATCCTCACATCTTTTTCTTTTAAATACTATTGCGTACTTTATTTATTACCTTACTATATTATTACTTACTTTCTTAACATTATGATAAGTTAAAAGCTATTAATACTATTAGTAATACTAGTACACTAGTATACTAGTACTAGTGTACTAGTTTTCCAACCCTGGGCTAGAGGTAAGACCGGGGGGGGTAAGGGGGGGGGGGGGGGGGTAGCGTTGTATTAAGCCGAGGGCAAGGCCGAGGCATTATACCGGGGCCCGTTATAATTCCCTCCCTTTTTAAACAACGTCTTTATTAAAAGTGTATACGATAGCTTACTTACTAAAAAACCTTCCTTTTATAGAGTAAGAAAAAAGGATTGAAGTGCCTTTAAGTTATTAGCGGTTATTAAACAGTACCGCTTAATATACAATTATATTTAGGCAATATAGAAGCGTATATATACTACTTTATCTTTAGTAAAAGTAATCGCTAAATTTAGCGTTGCATAGCAGCTAGCCTAATTTAGTAAAACTTTTTAGGTAGTATATAGCTTAGATTTTAATTAAGAAATAGTTACGTTGCCGCTAACGGTTTCATAACATAAAGGGGCTAGCTGTAATAATCACATTACACGGCAAACCCAAGTAGAGGCCAGGCGGTCTTACATGGCAGAATGCACAAGAACCAATAAAAATACAGGCTGCCTAGAGATCACAAGACCAAGGGTTACGTGGTAATAAAGATAAGGATTACGGGACAGTGATTACGAAAGTATGCTGCTACCATTAAGCAGGATAATAAACAATAAACTAGTTTTATATTAAACTTATAAAAGAAGTAAAGGATAAATTTGCTAAATTAAAAAGCCTAAACAAACTGTTAGCATTTATTACTATAGCCGTATTAACAACTAACTATTTAAACAACGGATAAAGCAAAAGAAAAATGATAATAATTAGCAAACTACTTTTACTTACAAAGCTAATACTAAGAAAAAAGTATACTACCTTAAGGCTATAGCGTATAATATAACGCTTAAACTTATAAAACTTAACATAGCCTAACGAAAAAACAATCTAAGAACTTAAAAGATAAAAACCTTTAAATGCTATAACTGCAGCAAGATAAGACACTACGCGCGTAGTAAACAACTTAAAAAAAAGTAAATTAAAATAGCAACCTGTACTTAAAGCAAGGGACAGAAAAAGGTTAACGTAGCATAAAAGTCACTTATAAAACAACAACCTTATAACAATTAAAAATGACTAAGGCTACTCTTAGCACAAACTTTAACAATGGTTTAAATGCTATAACGGACTTTGTTAACTGTATAACGTAAAGCTATTAGCGGGTAGTACCCTAAGGCACTTAAAAGCAAAAAGACATTAGCAATAAGGGGATAATCGAAACTATTAAAAAAGAACTTAAACAACATTTAAAGAAAAACTTTAGCTACCGCTATTTTAACTAAGTAAATAAGAAAGCACCTTTATATAAAAGCTTTAAAGATTTACGCTGTTACTTTAAACAACGTATAAGCTACTCTTTGTGAGGATCTAGCCCAATGGGAGAAGTTACTGTTGGGTAAATCAAACTGGTTGAAAACTAAGCTAAAGAAGAAGAAAGATATCTATATAAACAGGCCTGCTTCCTTCCTTCTTATATAGCTTCCTCCTTCTCTTCCTACGTAAGTCACCGTCGGGCATCAAGTGGAGCAGACTATAGCCGAGAGGTGGAGGCTTGGAAAGGGGTCGCAGGCAGCACGCAGGGCGTGCGCAGGGAGACCGCAAGATGGGCGCAATGTACCTTCTTGCGGCAAACCCGACTCCGGACGTGGCGAGGCTGCGCCCGCTGGCAAACAGGTGCTGCGTATTGGCATGCGCCCAATTGGGTTTGGTCGGATCACGCGATAGGCCACGTGATCGCACAACATGTATGGTGCCCGGGCCACATATCAGTGGGAAGGTGCACGGACCACTGTAGGAGGGGCTGCGCCTTACCTGCGCACCTTCTGCGCCCTCGATATATCTAGCCTTCTGCACTCCCTAGGAGTGTAGGAGGCAAGCGTTAGCTATTGAATCTAACTCCCTTCCCCTCCTGCTAAGAAGATACTTCCTCCTTTGCTTGGTTTACCTGGTCTCACCAAGTACACCTGTAACATTTTAAAAGCTTAGTAACTATACTTAAAACCTTTATTTAATAGTCTTCTTAAGAGCTGTTTAAATAAATAACTATATTACTAATATAGGCAGCTACTTAACAGCCTAGCAATTTGGAAAGTACGTAGTTAATGTATCGTTAAAAGCTATCTAGGGCTCTTTGAAAGCTAAAGGGAGTTATTGGCTATTTAAAAGATTTAAGCCTAGTTTAAAACGTAGCTTTTTACTCGCTACTTAGTTTAATTTAAAGTTAGTAAAAAGCAAAAATAACGCTTAGTTTCGAGATTTAGCGGTATAAAGCGATTTTGTAAAATGTTTTAGCTATTAACGGTAAAAGGTATGTATCCTCAATCGTTATAGTGTTTAACCTTTAAAAGTTTACATAAAAACAAAGTTTACCACTAAGTTTTTTAACAAATAAGGTAGGGTAGCGGCGAAGGAGGGTAAGGGAGCCTTAGGCTTTAAGGTTTTAAAGGCAAAGTTAAAATAAATATTTTAATAAAGAGTATGGCCTGGTGTAAGTCCTCGTCCCTGCCCTCGGCTCGGAACAACCAGTCGGCCGTGTCACGTGGCCTGCCGCGTGATCCGACTAAACCCAATTGGGCGCATGCCAATACGCAGCACCTGCGCAAGAAGCATTGCTCCCTGCGCACGCCCTGCGTGCTGCCTGCGACCCCTTTCCAAGCCTCCACCTCTCGGCTATAGTCTGCTCCACTTGATGCCCGACGGTGACTTACGTAGGAAGAGAAGGAGGAAGCTATATAAGAAGGAAGGAAGCAGGCCTGTTTATATAGATATCTTTCTTCTTCTTTAGCTTAGTTTTCAACCAGTTTGATTTACCCAACAGTGACTTCTCCCATTGGGCTGGATCCTTACACTACTATGTTTTTATTAATAACTTCTTTAGACTAGCTGCTGCATTAACCTTGCTAACTAAGAAGGACCGCCTTTTTGTTTAAACTTTTAAAATTGATTTGTTAAAAAGAGTTTTTTTAGCTAAACCCTTAAAACTGTAAAGGATCCAGTCCAATGGGAGAAGTCACTGTTGGGTGAATTAAACTGGCTGAAAACTAAGCTATAGAAGGAGAGAGATATTTATACAAACAGGCTTGCTTCCTTCCTTCTTAAGTAGCTCCCTTTCTCTCTTTCTTCCTACTCTACTAAGTCCTCCTTACTGGCTCCTACTTCTTGCCCGTGTGAGTTACCGGCGAGCTTGTTATACGTGGCGCCGGCAGTCATGTGTTGTGCAGACTGTGGTTAAAAGGTTAGGCCGGGGGGAGGTGGGGGGGTAGTGCTTTCGGTTATATGGTTAGTCCCATGACCGGTCCGTCTGGTTGTTCCGAGCCGAGGGCCAGGCCGAGGCATTACAGCGGGCCATAGCCTGTTACAAAAACTTCCTTTACATATTTAGCTACTATTCTTGCAAGCTTATATACTAAGGCTAACTATCCTAATTATAATAAAGAGATGCTAGCTATAGTTAGTTGCTCAAAAGAAGAAAGGCTAAAACTAGTAGAAAGACTTTTTAAAGTACTCTAGCCACTAAAACCTTAGCTATTTTAGTATAAAGCAACACTTTGCTAAAAGGTAAGCTGTAAAGCATACAAACTCTGTAATTTCGACTTTTCTATCTTACACCGCCCTAAGACTCTCTAAGTGGTATTAAACGCGCTACTATCTTATAGGAAATACGAAAGGATATTAAAAGAATTGAACCCTTCTTTTCTTATAAACTAGTTATATGCTTAAAAGAATAAAGGCTAAAACTAGTAGAAATATTATTTAAAGTTTACTTTAAATATTAAAACTTTAGCTATTTTAAGACTAAGCAGTACTTAGCTAGAAAATAAGTCCGTTAAACATATAAACCTTTTAACTTTAACTTCTTTATTATTTGCCGCCCTAAGACCCTTTAAGTAGTATTAAACGCATTATTCTTTTAAAGAATAAGACTTACCTATAAAAGCAAAAGATGAAAGGATATTAAAAAGGGATTATACGCTCCTTTCCTTGCAAACTAATGAATCGCTTAAGGTTAAGCTTGGCTATATTTTTTATAGTAATAAAGATACTTTAAACGAAAAACTTATAAACGTAAAGGCTATACTAGCCTAAATACTAGCCTAAATACTAGCCTTTAAATCTTCCTTTAACAATAAACCCTTAGCCACAATAAAGCTTAATAGTAAATCCTCGCTATTTTAAGCTAAGAAAGGCTATTTAAAAGAAAGCTTGGCAGTTCCCTAAGTCTTTTAACTTACTCGTTACAATTACTAAATACTTTATAAATTCTCAAACCCGTTTTTGCTAGCAAGTAAAATCTAAATACTGTACTATACTAAAAGCTTTTATGTATAGTATTAATTTAAAAGATTTATAGCCACTTCAGTGAAAAAAGGACTAAGACTTAGCCGTTAAGCCTAGCTCATTAGTGAATACTTAAGGCCTAGTATAAAACTATAATTTTTATAGTAAGGCAAATGTTTAAGAGAAGTAAAAGGGCGCTTATTAAAGCCCTTACTTATTCTTAATTAGCTTTAAGCTAAATTGTTTATTAAAACGAATAGCGCTACAAAAAAGGCTAACTAAAAAGTAAAAGTGTTTTTACGTATTTATACCTTTTTCTTTTAAAACAACTAGAAACGATCCTATTATAACACCCTTATTTAAAACAAAACTTAATTATTAAGAAATAATAGTATATAACTATAACGGATACTACGTGGTTATAAGAAGGATTAAGCCTAAAATACCCCGTTATATGTTTAAGGACGACGAAGATATAGAAAGACTATAAATATATCTTTTGCAAAGTATATAATGAAAGTAAGCTACTTAATTAGCATTACAGTTAAAACTGTATAAGGAAAGTCAAAGAAGATAAGATATTAAATAATAGCGACGAGATAAAAAACGAGAACAGCTACTATTAAAGGAGCAATAGTAGGCAACAATATATAATTACAAACTCTTAGGGAAAATAATAAAGGAATAAAGTAAAGTATTGTTTAAAGTCTTTGTGTAAGTTAACAGAATTATAACTATAATTAATAGCGGAGCTTAAGGGAACTACGTAGCCGCATTATTTATTAATAAGTATAAGATACTATAGCATTTTAATATATATATATAAGGAACTATATTAACTTAGCACCTTTAAAGAAAATGCTATATTTTGCAATAACAGAATAGTTAATAAGGAGACTAATTACCTACCTATTTTAATTTAGAAAAGACTTAAACTACTATCTCTTTACATTATACGTAGCGATATATAAGCTAATCAGAAATACCTTAATTAAAAAGACCTAGCCCTTAAATAAACTAGACTACTAGCTAGATTTAATAAAAAACGCTACCCTAATAAAGGAACAAAATATTAGAAACAAGATAAAAAAGCGTAAAGATTTAGCTATTATAAACGGTTAAATAAAACTGCGTAAGCGAATCTAACAAATATCTTTAAAGATATAACAAAGAGAAAGATTTAGCTAACGGAGAGAAGCTAAGTAAAAGCCTTGCGCGTAAAGTAAAGAAATATAAAGGCATGCAAGAATACATACCGAAAGCTTATTAAATATAGAAACAAGATAAGGATAAACTTTTAGCCTACGCTAAGATAGTAGGAAACGCTACTAAAGAAAACCACTTAACGAATATACTAGTAAAATATAAGAAATTTAGCCAACTGTTTTAAGATAAGTTAAAAACAGGATTACTAGAACACTGCATTTAAAATTATAAGATACCATAAGATACTATTAAAAGAAGGAACTAATCCTAGATTTAATCGGATTTATAAGCTAAATAAAGTACTTAAAAAGTACCTTACAGAAAATCTTAATAAAGGAAGCATTAAAAAATTTATGTTACTAGCAAGATATTTACTTTCATTTATACTAAAAAAGAATAGAAAAACTAAGACTACATATGTATAAACTATAAACAACTTGACAATACTACTATTAAAAACCGCTACCCGTTGCTACTTATTAAACAGTTACGCAAAAAAACTTTAAGAAGCAAAATAGGTTATAGTATTAAATCTTAAAGAAGCTTACAGTCTTATACAAGTAAAGAAAGGAGAAAAATAGAACACAGCGTTTAAAATACGCTATAAACACTATAAACACTATAAATACTTAGTAATACCTTTTAGACTAACAAATGCACTGGCATTATTTTTAAAACATAATAAATTAGGTATTATACAAACACTTAAACGACTTTGTAATTACATACTTTAGCGATATATTAATCTACTTGAAAACCCTTAAAGAGTATAAGGAGCATATAACGAAGATAATGTAAAAGCTGTAAACGCACACCTTTTAGTTAAACTAAAGAAAAGGAGATTTTATACTCGAAAAATCGAATTTACATTTACACTAAGATAAATCTATATATAAAAAAATAAAGCTAAAGCTATTAAAACTTAGCCTATACTTATAAGTCTTACAGAAATTAAAGAATTTCTAAGATTTACTAACTTTTACAAATAATTTATTAAAATTTATAGTAGCATTGACTACTTATAAAACTTACGGAAAAAAAACAAGATATTTTAATAGACTAGTAAAGAATAAGCAGCATTTAATAAAATTAAAGGCTTTATTTTAAAAAAAACTAGTATTAATAAAGGCAAACTTAAGAAATAAATATAAAATTAAAGTAAATGTATTAAACTTTGCAATTAAAGGATAGTTAGGCTAAAGAAATAAGAATATCTTATAGCCTTCTTTTTAAGAAAACTTAGAAACTTAAACTTAACTATTTAATCTATAATAAAGAACTTATAGCAATTATTTACGCATTTTAAGACTAGTAGCACTACTTAATTTAAGTAAAACACAAGATTAAAGTACATATAGACTATAAAAAACTAACACAGTTTATAACCACTAAGGTTTTTACTAAAATAAAAACTAAATAGGCGGAATTCTTATTGCAATTTAACTTTCGCAATACATACTAAAAAGGATCGGGAAACAGCAAGGCAAACGCACTTAGCAAACGCGTAAACTATTAGCAGAATATACTACTAAAAGCATAAACAATACTTTAAATTATAGCGGAAGGAGATCTTACTATAAGAAAGAAACTTTTAACAGCATACTAAATACTAGCAGACTACGAATAGCTAAAAGACCTTAAATAGGTATGACGGAATATAATAACGGAAAAATAAAACTGAATAAGAAAGGAAATAAACGATAAACTTTAAAAGTATAACAATAAGACTTATATACTATAAACACTTTTAAAAAAGTTAATTTAGCAAATCTATAAAGCACTAGCGTATAAATATTAAGGAATTAAGGATTAAATAAACTTATAACTTTTTCAAAACTAAAAAAAAAATTAAATAAATACTAGTAAAATACAATATATATAAGAAAACTAAAACGGAAAGATACAAACTTTATAAATTATTAAAACTACTACTAGTCTTAATATAAGCAGAAGTATTTATTAGCTTAAACTGTATTACTAAGCTACTATTATTAAAGAAACCTTTAACTAAAACCTTTCATAATAGCATACTAGTAATAGTAAATAAACTTACAAAGTATTTATACTTTATTCTATATTTGAAAGCTAGCAACGCAAAAGAACTTACGTATACATTTCTATAAAACATTATAATAAATATTACCAAGAAAAAAAGATTGGATTTGTTTAATAATAATTCATCTATTAACACGGTTTACTAAACAAGAGAGTATTAATAAAGACAAGCTATTTACGTTAAACTTTTAAAAGTTACTTATAGTATAACTTAAACCGAAATATAGGCTATTTACAGCTTACTACCTAAATAGATAGATAGATAAACCTCCTTAGGCTACGCAGATTGCATTTAGCCTAAAAAGGCCTGACCTTAAGCAGTTTACCGTAAGGCTATAAACTTAAACCCACTGGTTTGCTTTGCAAGGGGCTGTTTATCTAATAAAGAAAGGGACTACCGTTGTACAAAAGGGCTATGCTTTTACTGCGGCAAGGCTAGCTACTTGAAATTTAACTGCCTTAATCTAAAGACTGCTTCCTTGCGCCCTTGCCCTATAAAAGCTAAGAAAGCTATCTATTGCTAAAAACCTGCCCTGCCTCGTTTAAAGACCTAGAAACCCTAGAAGAATTTAAATCTAAAGTATAGTTAAAAAACTAGTTGCTTTTAAACTAAGTCCTGCTTAAGAGCTACTAAAGATAAAAGCTATAAAAACCGGAATTTAATTAAGGGATGTATATAGACGCCTTTTAAAAGAAACGAATGTACGCCCGTTTATTAAATTTAGCTACCTTTACTATATAACCGTATTTAAGCAACTATTTAACCGCTTAAATCTAACTACCTCTTTAATCCGCATTCGGCCGCTTAAATATACTTAGCCTTTTAGAAAACCCCTTTTATTATTAACAAGGTGTTTACTTTTGCGCTTAACATTAGCAGATTTATACAAAACTATAACCTACGTTATTCCAGGATAGTTAAACCCTATAATTCTAGGAGATGGCTGGCTAATCAAGCATAATGCCTCTTTTTACCCCGCCTTAGATTAAATTACTCTTTAAAACCCTTTTTAAGTAACTTTAAAAGACAATAGTTTTAGCTACAGCTATTTTAACTAAGTAAACAAGAAAGCACTTTTATATAAAGACATTAAAACTGTACGCTATTACTTTAATTAACGTATAAGCTGCCCTTTGTAAAAATATTTATTTTGCTTACTACCTAGCACCTAAACTAAAACACGAAGGTTAAAGCTAACGTTTTTAGCTATATATTAGGAGTCCTCTTTTAACTAAACTCTTAAGACTTTCTTTAGCACTTGGTCGGCTATTACTCCTACACCTACCGAGGCTAATTATCTTATTTATAATAAGGAAATGCTAGCCACAGTAAGCTGCCTATAAGAGTAAAGGCTAAAACTAGTATAAAGACCGTTTAAAGTTTAGTTTAACTACTAAAATCTTAGCTATTTTAAGATAAAGCAGTACTTAGCCGAAAGGTAGGCCCGTTAGGCGTATAAACTCTTTAACTTTAACTTTGCTACTATACACCGCCCTAAAGCCCTTTAAGTAGTATCTAACGCTTTATCCTAAAAGGAATAAGACCTACTTATAGGAGTAAAAGATAAAAGGATATTAGAAAGGGACCTTTTCCTTTAAACTAACGGATCCTTTGAACTTAAACTTAGCTACATCTTTTATAGTAACAAGGGCACCTTAAACAAACACTTACGGACCTAATGGCTAGACTAGCTTCGACACTAGTCTTTAAAACCCTTTTTAACAACGAATCTCTAACCGCCTTATAGCAATAAAGCTTAACAGTAAACCTGCGGTACTTTAAGCTAAGAAAAGCCGTTTAAAAAGAAGCCCGGCAGTTTCCTAAATCCTTTAGCCTACTCGTTACTATTTTTAAATGCTTGGTAAACCCTTAAAACCGTTTACGCTAAAAAGATAAGATTTAAATACTATACTTTAAACTACTTTAAATAGCCTTAGTTTAAAGGATTTATAACTCTTCTCTTTTTAACTTAGGCTAAAAAAGAACTAAGGACATCGTCTTTAAAGAGTATACTTAGCTAGGCCCTTTAGCAAATATACAAAGACTATCTAAAAACTATAACTTATATAGTAAAGCAAACTTTTAAAGAAAAGCTAAAAGGGGACTCTTTAAGCCTTTCTTTATCTTCAATTAACCTTAGGCGGAATTATCCGTTAATTTTATTACTGAACTGCCTGCTTTATCCTTACTATAAGACACTTTATATACAAGCCTACTTATAGTTATAAACTATTTATTAAAGTTTATAATACTAATTTCGATAAGGAAAATTAAAGCCGTCGACGTAGTTAAAGCACTAGCTAAACTCGTCTTCTTATACTATATATATAGCCTTTTAAACTCTATTGTTTTCCATAAAGGTCTTTAGTTTATCTTTATATTTTAAAAAAAGATTTGTAAAAACCTATATATAACGCGTAAACGTTTAACGGCGTTTTACCTATAGACTAACAGCGCTATAAAAAGGGTTAACTAAGAAGTAAAGATATTTTTACGCACTTATACTTCTTTCCTTTAAAACGACTAGGCCTTTTTTAGCGCTATAGTAGCACTAAACTTTTGCACTTTTTTATTTTCTAGCCTTTCACCGTTCTTTTTAGCCTATAGCTTTTACTTTCTTGTTTTATCCTTGCCTCTTAGCCTTAAAAAGGATCCGCCCTTTTCCTTGCAACCTTTAGTTTACTAAATAAAAGGACCTTTTAGCCTTTACCTAGGCAGCAATAGCTAACGCCTAAGAAGCCTAAGAGCGTTTTGCTAATAGGTTTAAACAAGCCTTTAATTAACCTAAGTAAGGGATAAGGTTTTCTTACATTTAAAAAACGTATAAACGGCCCGGCCTTTTTTAAAAACTAAATTAAATTAGTCTACCTTTTAAGGTTATTAGCTTAATCGGGTTACACGCGGTTAAGCTTAACACCCCCCTTAAAATTTATCCTGTATTTTACGTTAACTTGCTTTGCCGCTCTCCTAAAAACCCCTTCCCGTCCTAAACTACCCCTCCCTAACTTTAGCCCTCCCCCTGTAAGGATCTAGCCCAATGGGAGAAATCACTGTTGGGTGAATCAAACTGGTTGAAAACCAAGTTAAAGAAGAAGGGAGATATTCGTACAAACAAGCTTGCTTCCTTCCTTCTTTAGTAGCTTTTTTTCTCTCCTTCCTACTCTACAAAGTTCTCCTTACTGGCTCCTACTTCTTACCCGTGTAAGTCACCAGCTTTGTTGTACCTAGCCGGCAGCTACGTATTATGCAGGCTATGGTTGAAAGTTAGGCTAAGGGGGGGTGCTCCTAGGTTTCTTAACTAAGCAGGAAAGCGCCAGGATCCCTTGCAGGATGCGTCACGTGCTTGGTCATGTGGTTAGTCCCGTAACCGGTCCCGACCAGCTGTTCTGAGCCGAGGGCAGGATCGAGGCATTACACCGGGCCATGGCCCGTCACACCCTCCGCTTTTTACTATAGCTCCTTTAGAGTAAGTTCTATAAGCGTGTATAAAACTATAAAGCTTTTTACCTAAAAATACTACTAGCTAAATATAATATTTAATATACGCTTATTTATGGCTAACTTAAACTATACAAATACTTATAGTTTTTACTAATACCTTTTTAGCTATTCTAACATACTAGTATAAACTTTATTATAAAATTAAAGAAGAGCGGTCTTAACAAATAAACGTATAATGCAATCCTAGTAGCATATAAAGTATAACATGTTTATTTTAACTTAAAAAGCGATTACAGCGGCGAAAGTTGCCTAACGTATCTATAAGTATATAAAGACTAATAGTCTAAGGTTATTATTAGCAACTAAACTCTTTATTTACTAGTTTATTTAAAAAAAACTAATACTTTTATAAGGCGCATAGCTAATAATGTTAACGGTGTATTATTACTTATGAGTAAATAAAGGCACTAAGATATTAAACTAAACCTTAAAAAGTTATTTATATCCATTTTATAAATAGTTATAGTGTAAATAAACCTAGGTGCTAAGTATAGATAAGTTGATTGTAAGTATGTAAGCTTATAAAGCATTTTAACTTAGCAGGTTTTAAAAAGCTTAACCTTACATTCCTTTATATATGCATTATAAATAAGCTAAAACAAGTTATATACCAAGTCGCCCTACTATTATAGTACGCTTACTAATATAACGATAACGTATTTCACTTTTTACACTTTAAGCTATAAACCATTTTTTTAAAAAAGGGAAAAAAACGTTTTTAAAAATAGTAAAACAGTTTGAGAGAATAAGGTAAAGGATATTATAGCCTAACTTAGTAAGCGCTTATAAATAAGGTATTTAGTTAAATAAAAAGGCTAGCTAGTGTCACGGACCGCCATGACAGCCTGAGGCACCCACCTGCTCGGTGCCTCTCTCCCTCCCCATGGAGAGAGACTGCGCAAGCGCCTACCTGAGGCTCCCACTTCTACAGAGGTGCAGGCAGGGTCAGGTTGTTAATGAAGACGTAGCTTAAGGAGCTACGTTTCAGATGCAGGATTCTTCGTGGATATATATTCACCAGAGCGGTGTGCAGTGGCAGTACTCCAGGAGTGGGTCCCAAGACTAGCCATTCTGAATATACCTTTCCGTCCCGAATCCCGGCCCCGCCTACCTGTCCGCCTGCCCGTCTGTGACAGCTAGCTAGATAATAAATAGTTGTAACTATCCTTTGTTAGGGTATTTTTAAATACTCGTTATATAGTAGTCTTTCTATTTCTTATATATACGTTTTATATGTTTTTAGTAAGCTTATAGTTTACATAATATATTTACAAATTACTTATAGGTGTTTAAGTATTATACTTAGCAAATTACGCTTATCCGTACTATAGTAGCCTAGCAGTATAACCCTTTACTAGCTTTTTATTTAGATATTTATACAAAGAGGCTTGCTTCCCCTTCTTAAGTAGCTTCTTCTTCCTCTTTTCTCCTACTCCACCCAAGTCCTCTTTACTGGCTCCTACTTCTTGCCCGTGTAAATTACCGGCGAGCTCGTTATACGTGGTCAGCAGCCACGTATAGTGCGGGCTTTGGTTAAGAGGGAGGGGAGGGAAGAGAAGTGGTGCCCTTAAGGAAGCAAGCACGCCAGGGTCCCTTGCGGGAAGCGTTACGTGCCTAGTTAGGTGGTTAGTCCCGTGACTGGTTCCGAATGGTTGTTCCGAGCCGAGGGCATGGCCGAGGCGTTATACCGGGCCATAGCCCGTTACATGCTTAGTGTATATATATAACGGCTAGCAAACTATTGCTAACGGGTTGCTTAAAGATTGTTTAAAGATATTGTTTTTACTTAAACTAAAAAGGGCTAGGTAGCGAGGGTGCTACGTAGGCTAGCTTTACCTAATAAATATTAGTAGGTAGGCGTTTAAGCGCTAGTTAGTAGCAGTAGATAGCTTCTACTATATATTATACGTCTAACGCTACTACTTTTAGCGTAGTAAGCGATAGCTTTGCGCCTAAGCGCTAAAGGTAGTAAAGCAGCTTTAGTATAGCTAAAAATTATGCTTAGTAAGTAGTAGTAATAGTAAGGGCAATAAGAGCAATAAAGGCAATAAGAGCGGTAATAGTAATAAGACGGTAAAGGTAATAGCGCTAAAAATAAAGGTTTAAGCATCTATAAGCTAAAGGCTTAATATAAGTTTCAGTTTAGGTCGAAAACTGGTTGAAAACTTCTCCCATTGGGCTGGATCCTTACAAAGCAATTACTATAGCTATAAGCATAGTGCTAAGCTGCAACTACGCTTATATAGCTGTAGCGCTAACTACTTTTGTTATTAACAATAGCTTATAAGCCTTTACTAATAGCTTATTAGCGAATATCTTAGCTACTACTACTTACCTATTAAGTAAGCTAAAAGCAACTAGTAAGCGCTTTTTTATTGTTAATAGAAGGCGCACTAGCATTTATTGCTAATATTCTTTATAGCGCTTTATATATAGCGTTAAGGGCTTAGCCGCTAAGCAATTATATTATGATTATCGGCATTTACAATCTTACAATTAGTACTACTTAGTAATTTATATTTCTCTTAAGTATTAGCTAGGAACTTTTAAATATAATAGGCTAAACCCTTAAGCATTATAAAGACTTACCTACTAAATGATATAAAACTTACTAAATTATACCTTATATTATTACCTCTATAGCTAACGTATATAATATATAAGCATTTATATAAAACGTTAAAATATGCTTTAAATATATATTTAAGGTATAGCGTTTACCTATTAGCTAGCTATAGCTAAATAGTTAGCAAGCTAAAAGGATATTTATACTAACGTTTAAAGGTAAGTAAGCTTATATAAGCGGGTTACTATTAGCGTTACTAAGTATAGGGTATATAAAGAGAACTTACGCCTTACTTTAATTTTACTTTAATATATTTATTATATAGCTATTATTAGCCTGTTACTTACTTATCTTTAGCCTTATAAGTATTTACTACAAATATAGTAATAAAAAAAGCTAGGAAAAAGAGAGTAAATTATATTAAATAAGATAAAATTCGCCTTCTTAAGAAGTTTATCTAATCTTATACTTATAAAGGTGATATAAAAGCTATTTAATTTTCCTTAAACTAAAGTTAAGGATATCTTAACGTTAACTAAAACCAAACCAAGTTTAAGCTAAAGCTTTATATAGCTAACCGTTAAGCAATAATAAGTAGGCAAGAAATAGCCTTACTAGCCTTTATTTGCTAAAGTCTATAAAGGCTAAAAAAATTAGCCTAGTGCTACCTTCGCTTTTAGCCGGTACGCTTTACACCTTATATATAGCCTAACACTAGTATAATAAACACACTATTCCTTAGTAGTAACCTTAGCGTGTCAAAGGGTTTACATAAGTAGGTAGGTTAAGGCCGCTTGCTTATACAATAAAAAGATATATATACCTTGCTGTGTAATCTTCGTACGCATGTAAGTTCTTTAATGTGTTATTAGGCTGCAAGGCCTATTTAAGAGTAGATACTCAGATAAATACTTAGATTAATTGCTGCGCATTATAGCTAGGTAAAACGTTAGCCTATTTAGCGCTTTTCCGCTGACAGCGTTAGTTCCTTAAAACCTGTAGTAGTAAACTAATCCGCAAAGAGTTAAATTCCCTAGATAAGTTAGACGAGGTAGAGCGTTAAAAGCGCAAGAGCGCTACGACCGTCCAGGTTGCCGCGCCTACCGCTGCTTCGGTTATTTTTAAGGTTAACTAGGATGCCTTACTAGCTTTTAAGTCGTTTTCTAGTGTAACTTTCAATGTGTTAAGTTAAGGCGCTACTAGTAGTACTTTTAAAGGGCCTGTTAAGCGTTCGTTAAATGCTTAACTAGCTTCTATATGTTTTTTTGCGTCTAGGTAGTTTTTCTATTTTACTAAATATTCTTTCTATCTGCCTTTAACTTGTTCATCTTTAATTTCTTTAACTTTGTATTCTTCGGTATAGTTAATTTTGTGTATTGTTTTTAATCATGTGTTTAGGTATGCTGGTTAATACCAGGTATATTTACATGTTTACTAGCAGTGCTAGCTTAAAGTTAGGGTTTCACAGCTTTTCTTTAATTTAAAATGGTCCGATTTTCTTATAGTCGAGTTTTTTGCTTAGTTGTTTTAATTTTAAATTTTTTAAAAGAATATATACTTTATCTTTCTTTCTCTTTCAAGGCTAGTCCTTTAATCCTTAACTTATTTACATAGTGCGTTATTTGTTTTCTTATAAATTTAAGGCGTATTTATTGTTGTTTTTAAGGTTTTTAAATATTCTTTAGTTGTTATATTGCCTTGAGTGCTTTAGTTTCTTTATTTTTTTTATTTGTAGGCTTTTAGTTTATAACTATAGTTTATAGAGAATAGTAACGTTTTTATAGTATTAGTAGTTTTATATAACTATTATAAGCAAACCATACTAGTAGTAGCTATTTAACTTAATTGTTTTATAGTTAATTGATATAGCATTAAAGGTATTGTTTTAGTATTTAGTTGAGTTATCTATTCATTTATAGGCAGTAAGCCGTAAATAGCTTATATTTTATTCTAAGTCATGCTATAAGTAAATTTTTAAATGTTTAACGGAAATAGCTTATTCTTATTTAATGCTATCTTGTTTAGTAGACTGTGTTAGCTAATAATATTTTATAAAAATATATCCGTAAGTTTTTCTGCGTTGCTAGCTTTTTTATATAGAATAAAGCATAAATACATTATAAGTTTATTTACTATTACTAATAAGCGCGTAAACTATTAGCAGAATATACTACTAAAAGCATAAATAATACTTTAAATTATAGCGGAAGGAGATCTTACTATAAGAAACTTTTAACAGCATACTAAATACTAGCAGACTACGAATAGCTAAAAGACCTTAAATAGGTATGACGGAATATAATAACGGAAAAATGAAACTGAATAAGAAAGGAAATAAACGATAAACTTTAAAAGTATAACAATAAGACCTATATACTATAAGCACTTTAAAAAACGCTAATGTAGTAAATTTATAAAATACTAGCCTATAAATATTAAGGAATTAAAGCAATAATAAACAAGATTAAACAAACTTATAGCATTCTTAAAATTAAAAAGAAAATTAAATAAATACTAGGAAAATGCAATATATGTAAGAAAACTAAAACGGAGAGATATAAATCTTATAAATTACTAAAACTACTACTAGTTTTAATATAAGCAGAAGTATTTACCAGCTTAAACTGTATTACTAAGCTACTATTTTTAAAAGAAACCTTTAACTAAAACCTTTTATAATAGCATATTAAGTGCGTTAGCCTTGCTATTTTCCGATTTTTTTCGGGACGTAATATAAAAGTTAAATTATATTAAGAATTCTGCCTATTTAGTCTATCTTTTATTTTTAAAACCTTAATATTTATAAACTTAATAGATTCTTATAGTTTATATATACTTTAATCCTATATTTTACTTTAATTAAGTAGTGCTGCTAGTCTTTAAAACTGTAGATAATTGCTATAAGTTTTTTTATTGGCAATTTAGTAGTTAAGTTTAAGTTTATTAAGCTTCCTTAAAAAGAAAGCTATAAAGTATAGCTTTCTATTCTTAGTTATCCTTAAATTGAAAAGTTTAATATATTTATTTCGATTTTATATTCCTTTTCTAGGTTTGCCTTAATTAATACTAGTTTTTTTATAACAAGGTCTTTAATTTTGTTGAATACTGTTTATTCTTTATTAGTTTATTTAAATATCTTATTTTTTCCTGTAAGTTTTATAAGTAGTTATATTGCTGTAACGTTTAATAAATTGTTTATAAAAGTTAGTAAATCTTAAAATCTTTTAACTTTTATAATACTTATTGCTAAGTTTTAATAGCTTTAATTTTCGTCTTTTATATATAAGTTTACTTTAGTATAATTATAAATCCTAAGTAGTTAGCTTTTTAAATATTAAATTTACTTTTTTAGTTTAACTAAAAGGTTTGGATCTTACAGCTTTTACAGTTTTTTTATTATATACTTTTTATATTCTTTAAAGGTTTTAAAGCAGATTAATATATCGTTAAGGTATGCAATTATAAAGTCATTTAAGTGTTTGCGTAATACTTAACTAATTATATTTTAAAGCAATGCCGGTGTATTCGTTAGTTTAAAAGGCATTACTAAGTACTCGTAGTATTTATAACGTGGTTTAAACGTTGGTTTTTATTCTTCTCCTTCCTTTATTAGTATAAGATTGTAGGCTTTTTTAATACTATAAACTATTTTACTTTTTAAAGTTTTTTGGCATAGCGTTTTAATAAGTAGTCGTTAACGGGTAACGGTTTATAATAGTACTATCGTCAAGTTGTTTATATATAGTTTTAGCTTTCCGTTCTTCTTTAGTACGAATAAAAGTAGGTATTTTGCTAGTAACGTAGATCTTTTAATATATCCTTTATTAAGGTTTTTTTGTAAGGTACTTTTTAAGTGCCTTAAGCTATTCTTCGTTTAGCTTATAAATCCGATTAAATTTAAAATTAGTTTCTTCTCTTAATAATATTTTATAGTTAAATATGCTATGTTTTAGTAATCTTATTTCTAACTTTGTAAGGATCCAGCCCAATGGAAGAAGTCACTGTTAGGTGAATCAAACTGGTTGAAAACTAAGCTAAGGAAAAAGAAGAGATATCCGTACAAACAAGCTTGCTTCCTTCCTCCTTAAGTACCTCCTTTCTCTCTCTTTCTCTACTCCACCAAGTCTTCCTTACTGGCTCCTACTTCTTGCCCCTGTGGGTTACCGGCGGCTACGGGTCATGCTTCCTTTAGTTAAGGATGGGCCTTAGGAGGGGGTGCTTCGTGGACCTGCGTAGAGCTAACACGCTGCGTGCTTAGTCCCGTGACCGGTCTTAGTCATTCTGAGCCGAGGGCAGAGCAAGGCATTATACCGGGCCATGGTCCGTCACAAACTTATCTTAAAACAGTTTGCTGAATTTTTTATATTCCGGTAAAATATTTGTTAAGTCTTTGCTGTTTGTTTTAATAGCGTTTTTTGCTATTTTAACATAAACTAAGGGGTTGTCCTTATCTTAATTCTATGTTTAATAGGCTTTAAGTGCGTGTTTTTACATACCTTTATATTTCTTTAATTTACACGCAAGGCTTTTACTTAGCTCTTCTTGGTAGGCTAAATCTTTCTCTTTATCTTATAAAGATATTTGTTAAATTTGCTTTCGCGGTTCTTTCTAACCGTTTATAGTGGCTAAATCTCGGCGCTTTTTTATTTCGTTCCTAATATTTTATTCTTTTATTGGGGTAGCGTTTTTCTATAAAATCTAGTTTATTTAAGGGTTAGTTTTTCTTAACTATGGTATTCTTAAGATTAACTTGTATATTGCTAAATCTATAATGTTAAAAGATAATAGATTAAGTCTTTCTTAAATTAAGATAGGTAGGTAATTAGTCTTCTTATTAACTATTCTGTTGTTATATAATACGGCATTTTCTTTAAAGGTGTTAAGTCAATATAGTTCCTTTTTCTAACATTATATTATCTTATACTTATTAATAAATAGTGCGGCTATATAGTTCCTTTAAACTTTATAATCGATTATAACTATATTTTCGTTAAATTATATAAGGACTTTAAACAATGATTTACTTTGTTCTTTTATTATTTCTCTTAAAAGTTTGCTATAATATATTATAGCCTACAATGGCTCCTTTAATAGTAGCTATTCTTGTTTTTTTATCTTAATACTATCGTTTAAGATGTTATCTTCCTTACCTTTTCTTACAAGGTAGTTATAGTGTTAATTAAAGTAGCTTATTTTCCTTATACACTTTATACACTTTATAAGAAATATGCTTACAGTCTTCCTATACGTTTATTATTCTTAAAGATTTAACAAGGTAATTTAAGCTTAATCCTATAGCTGCATAGTATACTATTATTTCCTAGTACTTAAGGTTTGTCTTAAATAGTAGTACTGTAATAAGATTGTTTCCGCATTGTTTAAGATAAAAGTCGTTCGCTGCCTTTATTTCTTAGTAAAAGTAGTAGTAGTCGGCAATATACCTAAACTATGCTATTTATACGTGTTTATAAGTGCCGGTACTAATTACTTAATAGTCTTTTTTAATAAGTATTAAGCGTTCCTATTATTTAAACTTCTTTTTATTATACTCCTTAAGTCTTATAATTGTAAGGTTGGTTTAGTTAGTTTATAGTGCTAGCGCTACTTTGTTTTCTTTATACATCTTAATATTTTCCGGTTACGCAAATACTAGAGTTTAATCATTAAATCGAATTTTACGTTCCTTTTACTTCTTATCTGCTTATAGTTAGATTATCTGTTTTATAGTTATCTAAGGGTACTATACCTTTTAAAGTTACCTAAAGGGGGTTTTAAAGGGTAATTTAATTTAAGGCAAGATAAAAAGAGGCATTATACTTAACTAGCTAGCCTATTCCTAAGATTATAGGATTTAACTATTTAGAAATAATATAGGCTATACTTTTCCGTATAAATCCGCTAATATCTCAGCAAAATGGTTCCTCTTTTATTTATTTTAAAAGATATAAAAGAGCGCTAGTTTAATGAGAGAATAGTAGATAAAAAAGCTATAAATGTAGGGCTTTAAAGTTAAGTGCTTTTAAAGTAAGTGTTAACGGGATTTATGCGTTGAAAATTAAAGATGTAAGGATCCAGCCCAATGGGAGAAGTCGCTGTTGGGTGAATTAAACTGGTTGAAAACTAAGCTAAAGAAGAAGAAAGATATCTATACAAACAGGCCTGCTTCCTCTCTTCTTATATACACGAGTGCTTCTTCCATCTCTTCCTTGGATCACCTTTAATCACCGTGGTGATAGTGATCACTCCTGATCACCCTTAATTACCGTGGTGATAGTGATTACTCCTGATCACCGTAATCACAGTGATCACCGTGGTGATAGTGATCACTCCTAATCACCGTGATCACCGTAATCACAGTGATCACCGTGATCACTCCTGGTCATGTGATCGGGATCACTCTCAGTAATCCTGTGTGGGATCGCTTGTCCTTGTCACGTGATCTCCAGACCGCTTGTGCTCCCATTGGTCCGTGGCAGCGCGTGCGCAAGATGGGCGCAATGTGCCAATTGGCGTGCGCCCAATTAGGTTTGGTCGGGTCGCGCGGCAGGCCACGTGACACGGCCTACTGGTTGTTCCGAGCCGAGGGCGGAGCCGAGGACTTACACCGGGCCATAGCCCGTCACAAAAGAAAGTATAATAAGGCTTAAAGTTTTAAAGAGTTTAAGAAATTATTTTAAAGAGCACTAAGGGTTTAAGGAGAATTAAAAGGTTTAAAGAAGAGAGCTTAGTTTTATATAAAGATCTAACCAATAGGAAATTTACTATTAGATAAATTAAGCTAGTTAAAGCTAAGCTAAAGAAGAAGAGAAATTTAGACAAGCAAGCTAAGTTTCCCCCTACTTAAATATCCAAATCCCTAGCTCCTTAGTCTCATTCTTTCCTGCCCCTAGACTTCTTCTTACAAGCTCCTGCCTCTTGCTCGTGTAAGTAACCGGAGAGCTTTTTATTACTATAGCCGTATATATTAACAACTAACTGTTTAAGCGACGGATAAAGCGAAAGAAAAACAATAATAATTAGCGAACTACTTTTACTTATAAAGCTAATACTAAAAAGAAGGTATACTACCTTAAGCAAACCTGTAAAACTTAACATAGCTTAACGAAAGAATAATTTAAAAGCTTAAAAGATAAAGACCTTTAAATGCTACAACTGCAGCAAAATAAGATACTATATGCGCAACTGTAAGCAACCTAAAAGAAAGCAACTTAAATAGCAACCTATACTTAAAAACAAAGGATAAAAAAAGGTTAACGTAGCACGGAAAGTTACTTTAAATAATAACCCTATAATAAGTAAATAAGACCGGAACTATTCTTAGCATAAACTTTAATATGAGTTTAAATGCTACAACGAACTTTATTAACTGCAAAATATAAATAAAGCTATTAGCCTTAGCAATAAAGGAACGATTAAAACTGTTAAAAAAGAACTTAAATAATATTTAAAAGCAAAAAAAACTTTAAATAACGGTAAAATAGTCGATTTAAATAAACAGCATAAGGATACTTAAACTTTAAATTAGAACTTAAATTTTAGTACCTACGCAACTAAAGGACACTAAAATGTATATAGGAAACAAAGTAGCGCTAGCGCTAAACACCGATTAAACTAGCCTTGCAATTATAGGATTTAAAGGCTATAATAGGAAGAATTCTAAAGCAGTAAAAACCTTTAACACTTATTAAAGGAGACTATTAAAGCAATAAGTACCGGCACTTATAAAAACGCATATATAGTATAGTTTAAATTTATTACCGACTATTGCTACTTTTATAAGGAAATAAAATAAACGAAAGACTTTTACCTTAAACGATATAAGCCTCCCTTCTTTTAAGCGCTATATTAGCACTAAACTTTTATGCCTTCTTATTTACTAGCCTTTTACCGGTTTTCTAACTTATAGTTTTTACTTCCTTGTTTTATCCTTACCTCTTAGCCTTAAAAAAGGATGTACCCTTTCCTTAATAAAAAAAGGGCGCCTTTAGCTTACTAAGTAGAAAAACTTTTTAGCCTTCGCTTAAGCAACTATAGCTAACGCTTAAGAAACTTAAAAACGCTACGCTAACTAGTTTAAATAAGCTACTAAAGCCTTTTACATTAGTAACAAGGTTTTCTTACGTTTTTAAAACGTATAAATATCTTGCTTTTTAAAAAAGCTTAAGTAGATTAATATTCCCTTTAAGGTTATAAGCCTAGTTAAGTTATACGCGGTTAAGCTTAATACTCTCCCTAAGATTTATCTTGTCTGTTACGTTAACTTACTTTGCCGCGCCTTTAAAAAACCCTTCCCTTCTTAAGTACCTTAAACTTCTACCTTTTACTAATCTTACTAGCTAACGCAAACAAAGATTACTACGCTAACGAATACGTGGTTAAATCTATCCTTTAGCTTAAAAAAACACGGTTAAAAGTACTAGGTCTTAGTTAAGTAAAAAGGCTACGCTAAATCTACTTGAACTGTTATTTAACCTTTAAGATATAGCAGCGTATAAAGTCCTTTAAGGAAAGCCTTCCTACCCTTTCCCTATAAAGGAAAGAGGGGGCTATTATAGCAGGCTATAGCCCGGTATTAATGCCTTAGCCTTGCTCTTAGCTTGATGCAACGCCACCCCCCTTAGTTTTGCCTCTAGCTATATATAGCCTGCCTAATATATAGCCTGCCTAATATATAGTCTGCTTAACTACGTATAAAAGTTCGCCAATTACTTATACAGGCAAAGAAGTAGGAGCCTATAAGGAGAGGTTTAGGTGTAGAAAAGGAGGAGAATGAGAAACTAGGGTTTGGATCCTTATAGGAATAATATAAGGGTATTTATTATTTATACATACTTATAAGCTATTTATTAAAGCTAATAAAGGTTTTCTTTTAGCTTATCTTACTAGCCAGATATAGTTATTAACTTTAAGATTTACTTTTATATAAAGTAGACAGTAGCAGAATAAAGAACAACAGCAACTGCTGGTTAATCGTTTATTTTTCTAAGATAACCTTGTAACTCCCATAGTCGCTGCTGAAAAGGTACCGTCCTTGCCCCTTTAACAAAGACAGTAGCATTAATGCCAAGAATATTAAACTGTTTACGGAGGCGTTCAACATATTCCACTCCGAGAACCTGACGTAAATCAGAGAACCAAAGACCGGAGTGAGACTGAGTGCCTCCCTCCTTATTAGTTATCAGGTCTCCGCCCATCCTATTCTCGTCACCAACAAGTAGGATACAGCCACACTGAGACGGCGAAAGAGGCTGTTCTGATGACTTATATGACACGAGATACTGTCGACCGTCATCTATGCATAGCCTCGATAAATAAAAAAGGTCTTCATAGATACGATGACGCATAAGCCGAAGGATAAGAATGTCCATGTCGGTCCTCCACACTGCCCCCTTTGATGCCGAAGAAAGGCTAGACGATTTTGACATTCGAAAAAAGGCAGAATAGCCTCGCCGGTATTTCCCGGACGTGTTGGAAAAATCGTGAAGCAGTTGTTCTCGGGCCAAGGCGTACGCAGTAGGCCCACAGCGACGATGGCTGGCATCGTTGCTATTATTGCAACGGTCTGGCGCAGATATTTCAGACACAACAACGGCATCAGGTTGGTCGTGCTTGGTAGGGATGAGGCCAACAGGTACCCACCACGCTGCTCCCGTGTCAGGATGGGTCATTAGCTTGAAACCTTGCAAAAAGGCCCGCGGTAGGTGAACCTTCGTGACAGGACACCAGCGATTGGGAGTAGCCAAGATGTGGGCTACAAGGAGGGCCTTAGCATGCCTAACTAAATCCAACTATGGATTGCGGAATCAAACGACTTACCGAAGGGATTGAGAACCAAACGCCTGCGCAACTTGCTTTTTTTGTAAGAGGACGTAGCTACCTTGGGCGATTTCCACCGAAGCCTTGCACTTGTGAAGGAATCATCCGCTAAAGGAGACGTGGGTAGACAATATGTCTGAATCTGGCCATGTTTTTGCTCCTGGTTGTCGGACTCGTAGTCACGGCCATCTAGGGAAGTATGTAACAATGCGCGCTGCTGCCCCCGACTTGCAGGCGACGCCAACGAAAACTGGAGGGCATTGTGACATCCAGTGGGGATGTTATGCACAGGATTGAGCTGGGCCTGACGCCCAAACCTTGAAAGCATAGAGTTGCAAATTGAAGAGACAACCCTTGGAGCAGTCGCTGGATTTTGTGGTTTGGCTTTGGTTACCGAAGTATGTACTGCGGGTACAGAGTACGGAGTAGTTTACGCTATCTTACATTACATAACATCACGCTAAATCGCACACCGCATTCGTCTAATACCGAAATCACGACAAACAGAGAGTCCCTAGCTATCTGCAACTGTTTGAAAGGGTTAAGCTTTTAAATTGCACAGGATGAACTACCAACGCGCTGCCATGAGGCTCTGCTCAATGATGGCGAGCCAACCGCGCCTTCAAATATCGAGGTTTTCGAGCATCCCAACGCTTGGCCGCCCTATTGCGTCTATACCAATGCCTTACATCACCGAGGTCACGGTATGGCTTCACCCGAGAGCATTGAGCTGGAGCATACGCTAACGGAATAGGCTGGGGGCTGGAGAACCTGTTCGTTTCATATCCGCCCGTGCTGTTATGGTAAAGCCAGCTGACATAATTGTACAGCTGATGTGTTTTCAAAATTGCTACAAGTATGTACGAGCACGAGACATAGCCGGCGTGTATGACCTGGACCTAACCAGGAGAATACGACGATCTAGGAGCGAATAATCTGCCTCAACGGCCCTGTCGACGATACGGTTTCGGCTGCCATCGTAGCGCAATTGCTATGGCTCGAGTCAGACGCGCCCGAGAAGCCTATCACAATGTACATAAACTCCCCTGGTGGTGAAGTTAGCTCGGGACTAGCGATATACGATACCATGTCTTATATCAAGTCACCAGTATCGACTGTATGTGTTGGAACAGCAGCATCCATGGCAGCTATTCTACTGATAGGAGGGGAAGCAGGCAAACGATTTGCTCTTCCGCACAGTTCAATTATGGTCCACCAGCCACTCGGCGGGACAAGAGGCCCCGCAGCCGACATTCTTATATACGCAAACCAAATCCAGCGGATACGCAGCCAAGTAAATGAGATTGTTAAGAGTCACCTGAACAAGGCCTTCGGGCACGAGAAATACGACCTGCAAAGTATCAACAATATGATGGAGCGGGACAACTACTTGACCGCAGAGGAGTCCAAAGAGCATGGCATTGTGGACGAAATATTGGTTAAAAGGCCCTGAAGACGAATCCAAGCAAGCAGCAGAATGCAGGCCAGTTATTCTCCGTACATAGCTGGTGAGAAAGTGATGGGATGGCGGGTTCATGAGATACTCGGAGTACTACATGTACAACGTCAATCATTAGCATGCATAACAGACGCTTCCTGGGCTTCAAGCATCCAATCACAGGCTCTGTAAATTAATTGGCTTGGTTATTTGTGCTTTCTCCTGGAGGGGCTGGGCGGTCAGGAAAATTTTCCCTTGATTCTGCCAGTCGACTCATCTGGAGCTTGTTTGAACAGCGTCCCAACGAATTTACCTGTGAGTTAGAATGCAACTGTCGGGGGAAGGGACTGATCGCACTTTCAAAGGCTACGGAAAAGGACTTCTAACCTGGGACGTGATACCTGACCTATACTGAATAAATCCACCTTGCTTTCTTTTGTCCGCCAACTTAGGAAAAGAATTAATCCAAGTTGCAACCCACCTCGGACTCGTCTATCACCATGTTCTCCTCAATGCTCGCCAGGGCTGGCGGACTGGCCCCTCGAAAGGTGGCCGTGGCCCATGGCAGCAAATCTTGGACTGCCGTGACAGCTATGTATGCGTACCTTGCATCAGTTAGGCCGACCGTATCGAAAGCAGACTTGGACTAATATTGTGTCGTCGCACAACCTAATAGACACAACCGGTCGCTGTCAAGCACGACAACCAGACGAAACAAGTCGAACGAGACTCTTAACAGAGTATCTGCACAAATCACACAGCCCAAGTCACAGGGTGCATCCCAGGCAATGCTGTACGGGACTGGCTTGAACGAGGACGACATGAACAAAGCGCAAATCGGCATCTCTTCGGTCTGGTACGAGGGCAACCCATGTAATATGCACTTGATGGATCTCTCCGACGTCATCAAACAGTCGGTAGCCAAGGCTGGCCTTGTGCCGTTCCGCTTCAACACCATTGGTGTTTCAGACGGCATAAGCATGGGCACCACAGGCATGCGTTTCTCTCTCCAGAGCCGCGAGATTATTGCGGACAGCATCGAGACTGTCATGAACGGCCAGTGGTATGATGCAAACATATCTATTCCCGGCTGCGACAAGAACATGCCTGGTGTCCTTATGGCCATGGGTCGTGTGAACCGTCCCAGTATAATGGTCTACGGCGGAACTATTCGGCCTGGATGCGGCCAGAGCGGCCAGCCGCTGGATATCGTGAGCGCCTTCCAGGCATACGGTCAATATATTGCAGGAAGTATCACCGAAGAGGAGCGCTTTGATATCATCCGCCACGCCTGTCCTGGCGGTGGAGCCTGCGGTGGCATGTATACTGCGAACACCATGGCTAGTGCCATTGAAACTTTGGGGATGACGTTGCCGGGAAGCAGCAGTTTCCCGGCTGAGCACCCGACCAAGAAAGCCGAGTGTGAAAGCGTGGGGGCCGCGATACGGAATCTGCTAAAGGAGGATATCCGCCCTAAGGATATTATGACTCGTCAAGCCTTTGAAGAGGCTATGACTGTTGTGACTATTCTCGGTGGCAGCACAAATGCGGTTCTCCACCTGATTGCTATTGCCGATTCCGTTGGAGTGAAGCTTACTATTGATGATTTCCAAGCCGTGTCGGACCACACGCCCTTCTTAGCCGATCTGAAGCCGTCTGGCAAGTACGTTTTTGAAGACCTGTTCAAGATTGGGGGAACACCTGCGCTTCTCAAATTCCTGGTCAAAGAAGGTATCATCAAAGGTGACGGCATGACCGTGACCGGAAAGACCTTGAAAGAAAACATTGCTTCATTGCCTGGGTTCCCCGAGAATCAACCCATTATACGTCCGCTCAGCAACCCCATCAAGCCAACTGGACATCTCCAAATATTACGAGGATCGCTTGCGCCTGGTGGATCAGTTGGAAAAATTACCGGAAAGGAGGGGCTTCGGTTTGAGGGCACCGCCAAGTGTTATGATGCTGAGGACGATTTCATTACCGCTCTTGAGCGAGGAGATATCAAGCAGGGAGAGAAAACAGTTGTCATTATTCGATACGAGGGACCGAAGGGTGGCCCCGGCATGCCGGAAATGCTGAAGCCGAGTTCAGCTATCATGGGTGCTGGCCTAGGCAATGACGTGGCCTTGCTTACGGACGGTCGCTTCTCTGGCGGTAGTCATGGCTTCCTGATTGGCCACATCGTCCCAGAAGCAATGGAGGGTGGGCCGATTGGTCTTGTCAAGGATGGCGACCGCATTGTGATTGACGCTGCCGAAAAGGTTGTGGACCTTGATGTGCCGGAAGAAGAGTTGGAACAGAGGCGGAAGGCTTGGAAGGCGCCACCGGTACGTGTCACCCGCGGCACACTGGTGAAGTATGCTGCGTTGGTGAGCAACGCCAGCCAAGGCTGTGTGACAGACGCCTTTAACCGCGCCGCCTAAACTGAATGTTGGATATATACGGGGAAATCTTACCTGCGTTCGATAATGGTCCTTTGTGCTCTGTACAATGATAGTAAAGTGAGAACTATGTTACTTTGTAGAGACTAACAAGTGCTAACGAGGCTGTAAGCAATCGATGGACCCGCGATGGTGCATCGCCTGCAGGCAAATCCAGGCCATGTTCGTCGAGCAGTGTCAGGGCTTCTTAGATTTTTGCCAAGCCTCTAAAAACGAAGCCTTGTCTCGTACCGTAAGGCCGACTCTCGCGTTTCGGCCCAGCCTTGCCAAAGTATCCGCAATGCGGTCCAGTAGAAGGCGCTCTTCATCCATCAGGTTATTCCCAACCTGGCTCTGTCCTGGAGGGCGCTCATCGGCCATGAAGCGACCCGCTTCACCCTTGCTGTTTCTGATAGCAGTGTTTTCCATGCCCTCTGCAATACGAACACGGATACAATGTGTCGGCTTGCTGAGAAGTTTCCACAAAAATGTTGTCCAGGCCCCAGGAATTGGCGTAGTGATATCCGCAGGGGTATATCGTATACTAATGGGGAAAATTTTCACAGCAGCAGGGACAGTAAGCAGAGACGGGCTGAATGGTAGGACGCCTTTGCCATTCGTCGTGGCGCACTCAGGGAAAACAACAACCACTCGGCCGGGGTTGTCCGAAACAAGTGTGCGTAAATCGGTCATTCCCGTCCCCGGGGCCGGAGGAGAGGACAAAAGCTGTGCGGGGCTGAGAGCGTGTGCCATTGCCCTAAAGAGAGAGACGCGAGAGACTTTGCGCGACTGCGGGTAGGATATTGTGAATATTGGGTCGAAGATGGCAGCCAGGTAAAGGGCATCGACCGGCGAGGTGAAGCTGGCGGCAATAACAGAACCTGGCCGAGGCACGCGTGATACTGGTTGCTGCGAAAGATGTCCACGTTTGACGCCGTCGATCTGCAAGTCTACCCACCAGATTCCCGGAATGGTGACCATACCCCAAAGCAGAAGCTTGCGTACAGCTACCGGTAGAGGAAGGTTATGCAGGAGTAAGAAGTAGGTCACCGTATACAGGACAAACGGAACCAATCGTAGAAGAAACACAAAACTTCGCATGATAGTTGAAAGTGCAGTTACCGGTGTCCTAGTAGGAATGAATGGGGAAACACCAGAGCCTAGAAGCAGCCAATGATGGTCAGATTCCCATAACTTCAAGACACATATTGGCTGCGGGGATTATACAGTTGCAGCAAATGTAGATGTACCTTTATCTCGAAATTGGGAAAACTTCTCCATCTTGGTGATGATGTATTGAACAATCCCAGATATTGTGGAAGAGGGCTTACTTGATTCCTTTTTCTTTTTAGTTGTAATAGATGCTGCATATTACGCAACTCTAAATAGTAATGCTAGCATGTGAATATTTGCAACTATGAATTTGTGGCTGGGCACGTGTGGCGCTGTTCGTGGCTTGACTTTAGTCACTGGCGCAACAGCAAGTAAACAAAGTGTTTATATTTTGGAACGCCACAATCCACCCTAATGCATCATAACATATGGCCGAGAATGACCAGTAATCATATTTCGAGATACTCAGATACACCTCTACGCGCTTTCCGTGGCCTCTTTGATACAGGCCGCTGAAGCGGTGGACGTTGCCACTCAACAAGCACACACGGAACAATTCAGAGTACACTGTTCGCAAATTCTCTCCTAAATATCCGCGCAGAGCTGTCTACTTATTCTATTTACTCCACGCTGCCGTCAGACGTACGCCCTTGCAAGCGATATATTCCCCTTTCGACAAGTTGACTAGAAAAATTGCGGCGCGTAGAGCTCCCTCTGGCTCTATACTTATCCGACAATGGATAGCACCGTCCAAGCGGTATGTTGCTATAGGTGGAAATCCTGTCGACGAGCCTGTGCAGTTCAGATTGGCCTTTTCCTTGGATATGCGTGCCGCTAACCAGAACACTTATAGGATACTCACAAATCAAAAATTCCTCATCCGAGACCTGTCGCAGCCTCCCGTTTACCAGAAATGGCTGAATCGCAGCACAACACCCGTTCCAAATCCTCTTTGACGAGAATCCCGGCACAGTCAGGAGTAAAGCGATCTGCCCCCGAGCCTCGTCAGTTTACCCGCTCTTCATACTCCGAGCTTGAAAATATGTTTCTTGTTCACACTCGGAAGTATTTTTGCGTGGGATGGTTACTTATACGCGCTTTTAGAATCACAACCGGGAGCAAAACGTCCGGCACTTCCAAGTTACAATGGCGAATATGATAGGAAGCGTCTCGCTGCCAGTTCTGGTTCAGCTGCCCTCTCCGGCCTGACCACTTCAATAAAGGGCAAATCCATCACTTCCTTAGCTCATAAAGTTAGTTCCTATATCCGATCCTCCTATCGTCTGACTGTGAATGTACGATGTGTGACATTCATGACGGCTGAAAACAATTCATAGTACTCGAAGCAAACAAAACCTTCGGTTGGCACGTACTCGACCCAATCGCAACTGACCGGGATGGGGCGTCGGCTTCAGGAAGTCCGCCCAAAACCGGTCACTTTACTCGATCAATACAGCGGAGAGAAAACTCAAAGCGGGCGGCCGATTAGTGACCCCCCCCAAAATGGTACTGTGGCACTATTCTTTCTTCGTAAACGTCCAAACACAGGGCACGGATGGGCGTGAAGGAATGCCGCTGCCAGACAACCATCTCAAATGAGTTGGAAGTTGTGGCATGATTAATGGATATATGATTGCATAAACCAAATGCCTAGGCACAACAAGCGTGTCGCCGTCTTTAGTATAGAGGCCTATAGAGATCAAGCGATTCTCGTCAGCGATGCATTGCATTTCGGAAAGTTCGTGCACATCCCTGTACGGTTGGACGGTTCAAGTTTTCACTGAAGACGATCCCGTATTATGCGAACATGGAGGCATGAGCGGGTACAATCAGAACCCATCAAGGCGATGGCACAAACAAGCACATTTGAGAGCACGGCTTTGGGAATGCTTTCTTCTTACGATAATGAGTTACAGGGAAATATTCTAACATCCGTCGGCTCCCAGTTCTAGATGTCGATGAGCGCCTTCGGGAAGTCGAGTCTCAGTTCGTTGGTTTGAAGGACGTGATGAGTCAGACACTCGCCGAGCGAAAATCCCAAGAACAAATTATAGAACTAGCACAGACAAGAGGTAATATATTCGGAGCATGGCAGCAAGACGCGGTGTCCAGATACATGACGTACATGACTAACACTGTTGTCCCTGTATGTAGCGATCGATTTACAACGGCAGCGGGACCAGCTCGAAGAGAAGAATCTGGCACTCCAAACGGATTTGGACGCGACAAAATTACAGCTCCAGTCTGAAACAGTGGCGATCGAGAGGGAGCGCAGGGAAAAAAGGTATCAGCTGGAGGACCAGACGCGCCAATATCAGAGAGAACTAGACGACCTACGCAGGGAGCTGAATGACAGTTCGGAAAAATTACGACAGGTATACGATAACGAGCTGGAAGATGCAAGGAAAATACATAAAGCCGAGCTCGAGGAAGAGAAAAGGCGCACGTCGCATCTGATGGACGATATCAAGGCCAAACTTGACTCGGAACAGCGAGACCTGCAACTTGTGATTCAAGAAAAAGATCAGAACTTACGAAAGTCTCAGGCAGCATTGGACGAGCTACAGTTGGACTTGGACCGGGAGAAGTTAATGAAAACCGCGTTGCAGGGGCAGCTGGCGGATCTGTCGTTGACGAGGGTGGATTTGGAAGGGCGAGTGCGTGCGCTTCAGGCGCAGGTTGACTTTCTGAAGTCGGGCAGCAAGCAGCAATCTGACCAGTTTTTCGAAATGGAGGCGCGCATGCAGCAAGCCTTGAAGCTGGCTGATGAGGCACGTCAGAAACTAGTCAAGGAGGAAACAGAGCGGCGAATACTGTTCAACAAATACCAGGAACTCAAAGGAAATATCCGCGTCATGTGTCGCGTTCGACCTACGGATGAGAAAGCCAGGAAAGAGGTGGCAACTATCACCTACCCGGATGCGAAATCATCCTCTTCACAGATTGGAGTAGCAGGACCGGAAGAGCGAAGCAGCCTCGGGGTTGTCAGCCGAAAAACAATACCCTTTGAATTTGATCGGGTCTTCGGGCCCGATGTACTGAACGGCGAGGTCTTTGATGAGATATCACAGCTAGTGCAGAGCGCCTTGGACGGCTACAACGTCTGCATCTTTTGCTACGGCCAGACAGGGTCTGGGAAGACATATACTATGTCGTCTCAGGACGGCATGATTCCTCGCGCTACTCACATGATATACGGAAGAATCAGCCATCTCAAGGAAGTATCATGGAATTACACCATGGAAGGGAGTTTTGTCGAGGTGTACAACGAGGACCTGCACGACCTACTTGGCGGTCCAGTAGGCGCGACAGGTGGGAAGGACACCGATGAGAAAAAGAGACTGGAGATACGGCACGATGACGTCCGCAAATCGACGACCGTGGTGAATTGCAAGACTGTGCAGCTCGACTCGGCGGAAAGGGTGGAATCCATGCTGCAGCAAGCACAAAAAAACCGGTCAGTTGCTGCAACAAAGGCGAACGAGCGATCATCCAGGTCGCATTCGGTCTTCATCCTAAAGCTGGTAGGAGAGAACACAGCTACAGGGGAACGCTGCGAAGGGACCCTGAACCTTGTAGATCTTGCTGGGTCGGAACGGCTAAAGCACAGCGGTGCCGAAGGCGATCGTATGAAGGAGACGCAAAGTATAAACAAGAGCTTGGCGTGTCTGGGTGACGTCATTGAAGCTCTCAGCAGGGGAGCACCCCATGTTCCATACCGGAACTCGAAGCTCACACACTTGCTACAGTATTCGTTGGGTGGGAATTCGAAAACCCTCATGTTCGTCATGGTAAGCCCTATGGAGGCCCACCTTAAGGAGACGATCACGAGCTTGCGGTTCGCTACAAAGGTACAAAAACTACTGTATAAAGATACAAGGGAAGAAGTATTGGCAAACCAGACGGTGGGAGCTGTGCTAACTGCTATCTTCGGCAGGTGAACAACACACATATCGGTACTGCCAGGTCAACCAAGAAAATCAAAGACCGAGGGAAGGACGCGTGAGTGGGTGATAAGCAGAGAGTCGACAGTTGGGAGGTGATTCGTTGAACTGGGATTGCCAGGCGCTTTGGGTCGGGGTCGGGGATTACTGAAATATTTGCGTAATTGGCACTGCATGGCGTTGCACGAAGTTGCTATTCTTGTATAATTCTGGAGCGTTAGTTTCAGTCCTGCCGTCTATTGCCTAGGCTGAAGAGTGGCGCGAGTTTGAACTGTATAGCTACGCTGGCACTTGATCAGGTTAACAGTACATATCGGACAGGAGGCGACCCTACGACAGAAGTACAGCGTAAAGACATGCAATAGGATGCTTAAGTGGTGGAAATTCAATATACATATATATATATTGTGGTTTTGTAGCCGGAACTCCCCAGTAATCAAGCCGCGACAAGAATATCGAAACCCCTTTTCAGACCGTTTTGTACGACACAAGAAGAACACCAAAAGAAACAAGTCCAAAAATGACAGGAATGAGAGGAATGACATAAGTGATGGAAATGATAGAAAATGATAGATGAGAAGCGAGAAATGTCGACCTGAAATTAAAAAAAAAAGAAAAAAGGGATGGCTTGCTGTCAAAGACCTCGAGTCTCCATCCTAACTGAGACTCGTCCCGCCTCTCTCGAAGAGCGCTTATAGATATGCGAGAGAGCCGAATGGCCTGAAAGATGGACCAGCTAATATCCCTCACTCCCAGGGTCCGCTTCCCGGTGCCCATATCCTCCAAAAAGAGAGAATAAAACGCCACTGCGTTCAGCCAAGCAACAGTGGAGCGTTAGCGGCAGCCTCAGTTCGAAACGATCTTGTGAGTGAAATGTTTTTGTAGTCCGTCGAACACGTTCACATCACGATTGCGCTCGCCAGCTGTGTCCCCATCCAATTACCTCATGGCACCAAAGTCCATCTCCGTATGGAGACTGTTCATGTCTAGACCGCCAAGAGAGTTGATATCACCATTCGCACGTTGCAGGACCTGATACTCTTCCACTGCTCTGAACTGCTGTGAAGGTACCGCAAAACTGCTGTGCCGCTGGGGCTGGTGGCAACTATTGAGATCGCCTGCGTTTAGTCCCGTGTTTATATCGTTCACAGGACTACCAAAGGCCCGCCCGCCTAAAACACCGGCTATGCTCTCAGCTGGCTCGATATGTTGACCAGACACACCGATACTCGTCAGATTCCCGTTGTGGTTAATCCGAACATGTTGCATCTGAGTACTGCCGCCCAAGTTTTGGTTCAGGCATCGCATAACGGACCCGGGTGAGCGCTGCTGCTGATGAAGCTGCTGCTGCTGTTGAGACACCTTCTGGTGCGAGATCTGCTGTTGAGAGAATTGAGCATGCTTGTGGTGGTGGTGTTGGTGTTGTTGGTGGTGCTGATGTTGGTGTTGGTGCTGGTGCTGCTGTTGCTGCTGTTGCTGCTGCTGCTGTTGCTGCTGTTGTGGCGGCTGCTGTTGTGGCGGTTGCTGCATCTGTGAAGGCATCTGCAGCTGCAGCGGAGTCCTGTGCGAGTTGCTGCCCCCCCTCACATGAGACACTGGGGAGATGGTGCTGGCAATGAGTGGACGTTGCAGTACCATGTCGGATATGGGGGCATAGTCATGGGCAAAATCCATGCCGGGCGATAGTAAAGGAGGCGACGATGTGAAGGGTGAGTTCACGTCACGCAGAGACGTGGCAGCAGAGTTCGGCCCTTCAACTTTGTAATCGTCCATGTTCATGCAAGGGGGCTGCGCCATTCCCGCACTGCCAAAACCATCGAAAATATCCATTTCGCAAGCGGCTTCGGGGGGGGTCTGGAGCATTGGGTTGGCAAGACGGGGAAGGATCTCGTGCACCTTGGCTAGAAGCAGAGGAGCGAAGCGGTGTTCGCCGACACGCAGCATGGCCAAAATGCTCAACAGCTGGTCCATATATTCGCCGGGGCCGGCGGCGAATGGATTGCTGGAAGAGGGAAGCAAGGAAAGAACATCGGAGAGATCGCTCGTGATCGTGAGGAGGGTCTCGATCTAGCAATGACGGCAGAGCAAATACGTCAGAAAACGCCACACAAAAGGCTGTAGTTCAAAACATACCAGTCCAGAGCCCAGCAAGCTAGTGTTGCCAGGAGCGGAAAACGCCGCCGCCATGGGGACGATTTCACGAGACACATCGACCATGGAGTACTGATAGTTGGCCTCGTTTCCATGAGACACCCCGTTGCCGTTAGTCAAATTGATCTGCCAGGCCAAAGCCTGGAGCCACCGTTGATTCAGCACCACGTCGCCGAGTTGAGGGTCGGCAGAAGCCAAGGTCGCCATAACATTAACGTGTTGTTTTCTGAGAGAGGCAATATAGGACGGTACGCATTCGGCACGTGTCTTGTTCCAGAGGTCGACGAAGGAGTCGTCAAAGGGACGGAACATGTTGACTAGCCGACAGAAGCCAATGAGTTGGTGAGAAAGAGGGAGACTGGGGTTCTCGGCCGAAGACGGGGGATTGATGCACGCCTTGAGCGACAGCGGGCGGCCATACTGCAGCGCATATGCCCGTTCGGCCACAAAGAGTAGCCAGTACAGGCGCCGGCGGCACGACGCCTCGACGTTGTCCCAGGACAGATACGACTCTTCCTTGTTCATGCGCACCAGGTGGACCAAGCTTGTGGCTTCCCGCAGGCTGAGCCAAGCTTTGTCCTGCATCTCCAGGCCGTAGTAGCTGCCGAACAGAAAATAGCTAGTGGCGAGCGTATACAGGTTGGGGTTCTGCAGATAGTCGTAGCCTTTGCGCACGCGGATGGTCTCATCGAGAAGCAGCGTGGCTGTGACGATAGTGGCTCCAGGCATGCCCTCGGGTTCGTAGGGATCCACCCCGGGGATGGACATGCCGGGCTGCAGCATCATAAACGCACTGAGCGACGACAGCAAGCAGTACGTGTCGAATGTGGTGTCCGTGGCCATGGCATCCTGCTCGAGGCGCTGACGGTTCAGGATAGGCATGGCCGGATACATGTTGGCGAAAAAGAAGTCGACACAGGCCCTAACCATTTCATTCGTGAGAAGGCCGGGCGTTGGGGCGAGCGTTGCGGCCGAGGGGGCGATGCTGCCGTTCATACGGCTGTGGATCTTGGCGGACAGACTCGACTGGCGTTGCGTCTCACGCAGCTCGCTGATGACCTTGGCGCGAGAGCCCTTGGGGCCTTTCTTCTGGGGTATGGCATTGTAGGTGCAAGAGAGCTGGGCAGAAGAGCAGTTGCGGCAGGGGTTTATGCCGTCGCACTTGACCTTGCGGCGGTGGCAGGCGTCACACGCACGCTTGACGGCGGTTGACATGGTGAGGAACGGGGCGACTGGCGTCGATGTCGAGACGGATGTGGCGGCGAAGGCTAAGGCGTGGTCGTCGTCGCATCAGCGACTTGTCATGGCACGCTACCTCCGATACGACGGATCGCAAATACAAAATTGCGTTATTTGTCGACCAGCATCTATCGCCTCGCAGTTGTCTGGCGTCGTCGTCTGTCGGTCGTCGGATGCAGGCTGTTTGACGGCGTTAAGAAAGGTCGATGGTGGAGTACAAAAAAAGGAAGAAAATGCGGATGGAAACCTGGCGGGTAGCAATAGTGCGATGGACAAGATCCAAGATGCAGTCGTCGGAACGTCAACGAGATGAGCCGTACGACTGGTCTCGCGATGGCAGAAAGGGAGGGGAGGGCGGTGGTGCAGCCGAGGAAGTGCCAGTGGCGCCACCCATTTACGGAGTAGGCTTGGGGATAATAGGGATGAGCAGTACAATTCGTGTGGATTGATGGGGAATCCCCGGCCTAGACGGGATTTGAACAGGCGGAAATTGATGTGTGGGCACGGCTGGGGCAATGGCCGGCTCTGATTGCACGCATATCAACAATAGTGGGACAGAAATATGGAACGGAAGCATTGCCCATGCAGGGTTTTCAATGGGGCTAATTTGACAGCGCCCGTAACGTCTGTTAGTGCATGTTAGCATATACTCTGTGGTATGTACCTCCCTCATGGGCACGCCAAGCTGTGGCCGTAGAACCCAGCCCGAGGTACCGCGCATGCAGTCCCCATCTTCGAGTCGCAACATCAGCCGCAGCTGCCCAATTAGAGCCGTCCACAATAAACATCAAGTTCGTGGATCTCGTCCGCCATCATCCCCGTACTTTGTGCCATACGTTGTTGCTCCATACCCCGGAATCTTGCTAACGACAACCGCTCTAGCGACCTGCGGCCAAACGTCCCCTCGGCCCGACTTCATTTGTACGAAACGATGTGAGATTGTAACGAGTGCGATGTAAGCTGTCTGGGTGTACGTCGGATTACTACGGAAGAGACATGGCCATCTGTGGCTGTTCTGTAGCTATTCTTGGTCATCAGTACCACACCTAGCTGCCCTCGGCCGAACTGGAGCGTATGACAGCGTATGATGGCAGTGCTGACCACCGCTGGATCAAGAAAGCTACTGCAAGCCTCGCAGGATGTTGGCTGGAAACCTCAAAAAGCCATATGAGTCTTTTTCCTGGCTGATAGTTTCCTATGGTTATGTGGTGTTGCCGTGTTGTTACTTTATCATATTTAGCAAAGTCTACACTCCCAGTGGCTGTCCCATGTACATTTGGTCTTGTATGCTGCCGCCTTCCAAGCCTCCCCACCCTTGCATGCATACGCTATACTAGTTCTCACCTAACTACCACCCACATCGTGATAATCAATGATACCGTTTGGCCTCCCAGAATCTGGCTTATTGTAGGCTGGATTTTCCTCGATCGTTTGGCATGCAAGCTTGATCATATCGCTGACCGTGCTGAGGTGGTCCATACTGAAAACGGTGTAGTGATTTCCCGGAATGTCAATGACCTGACAGAATAAGTCCTGGCGGTAGTTGTCCCAACCTAGATGGCGTTCGTGGCGATAGAGATCGACAAACAACAGACCGTCGTCCGGCACCGGCACTGGACTTAGCGAGCGCAGAAGAACAGCAGGAGGGGGGTGGGTAGCCGCTGGCGTATTGGCAGTCTCGCCCTGGCCGGGCTGGCTGGCCACAGATGCCCATGCTGGAGGCGGTTTCCACTCCCGTGCCATCTTGTGCGCTTCGGCGAAACACCTCTGGACCGCGGCTCGCGTTGCAGCCTTTGTGGTCGCAGACCACTCAATGCAACGTTCCACGAGACGAGACTCGGCTTCCCCCCACCCCCCCAAAGGTGCCATCGGGCATACGCTGTCGATCATCACCAGGCCGACCACGTGGATAGCCGGGTACTTCTCGGACAGTACGTACGCCATCTCCAAGGCTAGCATTCCGCCCAGTGACCAGCCGCCCAGAATGACAGGACCGCAACGAACAGAGGATGCCAAGAGGTCGGCGTAGAGGGCGGCCATCTCATGAAGCCCTCCGGCCCACGGTGGGCCCGCCTCAAATCGCGGGTTGGTGATGCCCATCATGACACGTCCGAGTTCGTCCAGCAGGTAATAACTGTAAGTAGTGCCTCCGCCATCGTGTACCAGAACCAGCGGAACAGATGCTGTGGTGCCATGGTGCCTCGGGTTCTTCCGGCCGTCTTGAATGACGGATGGGTTTTCGGTAAACATATCTTACAACTGTTTTGCAATTTGAGACTTCTGCTGCGGCTGATAGGACAGGCGTCAGTACGCGGTCGTCTTTCATCAAAATAGGTTGGATCCTGCTGTTCTCCATTCACAACAGCGCGTCTTTGCTAAATCTTATCGAAGAGTAGGGTGATGTTTGCTCGCAAGGATACTGGGTGCATAACATGAAGTTTGTTACGTAGGGCTCCAGATACGGCTTTGGTCTCATTTGATTACATAACGTGGGCTACCCACTTTGAGAGCGGCGTCCGCATATGCTGCTATTTCGAGAGTCCAGAGGTAAGATATTACAAGACGAACGAACACAGGGCACACGCATGTGTACATCTCGATGCTTGGACATTCACGCTGGTCCTCTATTCACACAGCCTCCCAGTCCATAGCTTCTGCCATAAAACCCCACCGCTCCTCTTCCGTGGTGTCCGAGTCCATTTCCATACGAAGCTGACCACTCTGATTTTTCTCCGTGCCGCTGCCGCCGGAGTTCGTGGCTTCGGCCGTGACAAAGCTGTCAGCAATGCTAAAGGCATGGTCGAGCCCTTTGTGAATCGAGACTAGTATTCCAGACAGGTCATACGTAGCAAGCGGCGGCGTCTTCATCTTGCTTCCCCGTCCGCCGTCCGCCGCGCTGGAGCCGCAGCCAGGTTCGCAGCCAACCTTCTTCCATCGGTTTCGGAGCTCTTTGGCCCTAGCCAGCTGCCGACGTACATCCCCAGCACCCAGAGCTACATGGAGAGGGTTGTCTTCGCTATCTAGGGCTTCTAGCACATTCGCATGGTAGCGATGCATCGGAGTACCCTTACCACTGCCTGTGACGGCTGTCCTTGGCCCCAGTCCAGCATCCCGATAGATGGTAATGCCAAAGACACCCTGCAGGTGGACGAGAGCGCGCTCGCATAGCATATAGTACTCAAAAAAGTCCAGCTTGAACATCATCTCCGCCTCCGCTGCGTCATCATCGCCAATCGCCTGACGGTAGGCCCAATCCAAGAACGGAAGCTTCCACTTCATCCGGCGGACGATCATGGAGTAGCGGGAGAGCTCGCGGGCGGCGGCGGCGGATGCGTTGTGGCTCGGTGGCCGGCCAGAGAGTATAGGTCGGTTCTCGCATGATTTCGCTCCATCAGTCGTTGCCGGAATGCGGGAGGAAGGGGCTGGCACAGAGCTTGACCGGCCGTCTTTTAACGCCCATCGGGAGTTGGCCAGGCCTGGCATATCGAGCTCGGTGTGCGACGAGAGAGGAGAGAGTTGAGTTATGTCTGCTTTCCGGGGTGTAGCTGTCGCGACATATGGAATGCAACCGAGGCTGCATAGCTGTGTCACCGTCCGATTCTTCAAAACAAAACCAACATCATCGCTTTGAGATGGCTAGATGGTACGTAAAAGTACAACATGGCCAGGTCCCCAACACGGTGAAGGGACAAGCAGGACGTGTTCTGTCGAATCTGGCGTGAAACTTTGAGGAAAAGACGCGCTACAAAGACAAGTGGGTCCGACGGTTGAGATAACGCGGATAACTTCGGAGCTGGGAAAGGCACAAAGTATGAAACTACGGCAAAGGAAAAGAATGAAAATGCGGTTACAGAACGAATCCGCTTCTCTGGCGCTATGTTGAGTTCCAGGCAATGTGGCCATCTATCTACTGGCCGTCATCTGCTGCCTCTCGCAGGCCAATGAGCCGAGCTGTCGGAACAGACACTATGGACAAAGCAAGCCAACAGCACTGTGCCTCCTCATAACGGGCTTGCTGGGTCGTGGACACTGTCGACACTCTCGCTTCCACTGCGGACACTGCTACCAGAACCAGAACCAGAACCAGAACCAGAACCAGAACCAGAACCAGAACCAGAACCAAACCCAGATCCAGATCCCGAACCCGAACCAGAGCTGCGTCGAGTGGCATCGATGCCGAGCTCGATTGGCTCCTGCAACGTGACTGCGAGAGGCGGCTGCATCGGATGGATGGTCGCAGGGCTGGAAACACTTGCCTCCCGGACGCAAGTATTGACTGGTACCCCGACGTCTTCGTCTGCAGCGCTGGACTGTGTGAACCCGGAAACATCGCTCAGCATCGATGAGGACCGGCCACGCATCTTCGGCAGCTGGGCGTAGCCACCGACATGTATTGCCGGCATTTGCACATACGGCGGCACTGGACCGATGTTGGCCTGAAGCGGAGACTGCCCAGATGCCGGCACGCCTGGCATCACTGGCCACAAGGACCCTAGTGCATACACAGCGCCGGTCTGGTGGGATGCCCAGGTGCCCGAGGTAGCGCCAGCATTGGAACCAGCCGTCGCAGCTGGCAATGAGAGAACCGGCAGATGTCGGTCTTCGTAGGGACGTTCGCTGTCGAAGGAAGAGTAGAAGGAGCGCATCGCCTCGTGCATCGCGTCGATGGCATGCACCTTTTCCTCGTTACTAGCCTGGATTGCAGCAATGCGGTCGATGTAGTTGCGGCTTGCTTGCATCATGTCGCTCTTTATCGAGGCGCGCTCCTGCGTTCTCCTGTCCACCTCATTTAGGCCATGTTTGTTGGCATCCATGATACGGGTGTGATCACTGTCGGCCTTGGCAATACGAGACGCAATCTTATTTTTCTTGGCCTGCAAGCTTCCTTGTTCTTCTTCCAGTGCGCGCACTTCACTGTCGACAGCGCTCTTGAAGCTCTTGAATGAGGCCACAGCACCGTCGAAAAGCGCCCTCTCCCGATCCCACTCGCTCTTCTTACTCCGGTGACGACTGAGTAGATCTTCGGGCACGACGCTGATTTCCCGGAGCTCTGCCTCCAAGCTTTCGATAGCCTGCTCCGCCTGTTTCTGCTGCACCGTATTCTGTGTGATCTTCTGCTTCAGTTTTTCGTCATTGCCACCAGCGGACTGCACGGACGACATGAGACGGTCAATTTCCTTCTTCAGCGCATTTAGACGGCGGTTGTTGTCCTTCCGCAATGTCTTGAGTCGTGTCTTTTCGTCGTACAGCTTAGCTTCCTGGGCCGCAATAGATGCCTTGATTGTCGTGGCAGGAGATTCGTGCGGCCGCGGTTGGCTGGGCGGCACCGCCTTGGCTGCTGTCACATCGGCGCTCCGTGACGGGGCCGGTGCTGTCCGGACGCTTGTGCTGAAGAGAACGTCGCCGTTTCGAGTACTGACAAACTCGCACTCATAGCTGGACAGGGGAGTGAGGCCATAGATGTCACCAGTCCATCGCGTCCCGGTTACCAAAGGGACGTTTCCCGCGTCTTCAGTCGAACTTGGCACGGCGTCGTCATCCAAATCAGAAACCGCCATGATTCGTGTCGGTTGCCACGTGGCATTGTTGATCCGCACAAAGAATGGCTTTGTAGCATCGACATAGAAAGAGCTTGGAGGCAGTTGGTCCTGGCCCGACTTGTCGTCCGGGAATATGCTGGTGCTGAAGCATACCTCATCATGGCCGACATAGCATATCCAGATCTGGAAGGGCTGCATGTAAAAAGGTGCATTGCCCAAGTTATCGACATCTGTAGCTTCGGCGCCCGCAGATTCTAATGCGGCTTGAGAAAGTTCATATTCCTTGATCATGACAATCTTTGTGCTGGCTAAGGCTGCCCAGAGAGGTTGGCGCAGACGCACCAGCGCACTCTGTTTTCTCTTTTTCTTGGCCGAGACGGGCCCTGTTCCAGACAGAACACTGCCATTGCTGGAGATATTCGGGGTGTTGGACAAAACCGCAGTTCCCACGCTCTGAGCTCCACCGGGCCCAATACCGCCAGCATATGCTGGGTTGGCTCCATGGGTGGCACCAGAGAGGCCGGCTGCAGCATTGACACTGCCCAAGCTGTTGCTGTTGATGCTAGTGTTGTCGGCGTGTATGTTGTTTGTGGCCACGCTATGACTGCCGGTATCAGTGTTGCTGCTATTTGTAATGCCGTTGCCGTTGCTGTTGCCGCCGGTGTTGCTTATCATATTGCTGATTGCTATATTGTTGATATTGATGCTACTGTTGGAGTTGTTGCCGATACTTCCGTTGCCGTTGCCGTTGCCACCGCCACCGCCGTTGCCACCGCCGTTGCTATTCGTAGCGCTGCTAACGACTGCATCAGATATGCCGAAGCTACTGTCAGCTGGCATGTCCGTAGAGAACAAGCTCTTCCCAGCTTCGGGGTCGCCCATGTTTTGCGCCATTGAGTCGCGTTTCTCTCTCCTTAGATACCATTCGCGGATGCAGCGGACGATACCCTGGGTGAGAATGTGGATAGCGAAGATGTTTCGAAGCCATGAGACACCCCCCCCACGACGTCCAAAGAGCTTTGCTGTCTGCTGGAAGCTTGTCGAACTTTCTGCCTGGGCAGACGGAGGATCCGTAGTGAACAACGGGCCGAGACGAGCCAACTTCTGCAGGATTGGGATGTGGCCAAAATGCGAGAAAAACACGATACCAACGCACATGAATATGTTGTTTGCTGAGCCCTGCCGGGAGCTCCCACTGCCACCGCCACCTCCTAGGGTGAGTGCGATCACGATCTGAGCAAAGTCGAGAATGAGCTGCTGAAGCGGACCCCAGAGAAACAGCCAGACTAGCAAGAATCCCACATCCATGCACGCCACGGTCATCAAAGCCGGTGTGCCCAACGTGCCCTCAAAAATCTCCGTGATGCTGAGGCCAGAGCTGGTGGTGACCGGCGGGACGAATGTAAGCACTGTGAAAAGCATGTAGATGCTGGATAGTGCAACAGGAGAAAGCTGCATCAAGATGATGAGGATGGCAAGCGTATCGTAGAGAGGACAGGATCGCAGAACGGTCGCAGCTAGCTTGAGGGGGCCAGTGTCGCGATGGACGTTTGCGTTTTTTGCGGCGTTCACGTCGATCCGACGATGGCTCTCATCGAACAAGGTATGGGCGGAAGGCACGCTGTTGTTGGCAGAGATTGCGGCCAGAGTCATGGCTGGGTGTGGATTCGCACCGAAGGAGTCAGTTGAGGATGTCGATGACGCGTTGTCCAAAGATGACCGCCGGTCGCCATTCAAGCGGCGTGAACTCCCGGTGCTTCCAGGCTCTACGCCAGAGTAGCTTTCCGAGGAGGCAGCCATAGTGTCGCTGTCCGTTATGAGGTACGTGCTGGTCTCAGAAGCGCTGGAGGATAGCTGGGGCGGGGACGAGGCAGCAGGACGGAAGTCGGGTGGCAACGGTCGCACAAGACCATCAGCAGTCACTGCCGAGGGGGCCTTCTGCTGGTGCTGGTGTACGTGCTTGCCAGATCGTCTTCCAGAGCCTAGGAGGCCATTCTCGTGCTGGGTGTTGCGATGGCTCGCTGCTCCCGACTGTCGCTTGGCCGAGGGCGAGGCGCGAGGCATGCAGGACCGGCCGGCTTAGAAGACGCCTTCCAAGCCAGCAGAAGACAGGGAGGGGTATGGAAATCGACTCTGCAGGAAGTGCTCGTTCTCGTGTCTCTGGCAGTCGATTCCAGGGTCGGGTAGAATGGCCAGGGCTGCGGAGCGCGACGTTCCACGTGCCTTGAAACCTTTCCGTAAGCGAAACCGAAAAGGGCAGGCTGTGCTTGTGGCGATCGAGGCGACACAACTGTACGATCCCACAGCGGGCGGGGGGCTGTTGTTGTGTAGTGAAAGAAGTGATTACACTGGGAAAAAATGCGTCGTAAAATTAGGCCGGTAGTCTTCAATATGGCTAGTGTCAGAATCGAACGGTTGCAGTAATGGGCATCCGCCAAATAGCGGCGGAGTACGAAGTAACAGGCCGCACAAGTATACCTTAGTAAGAGGAATGGATGGATCATTTAAGTCGGTAGCAAGGAAGTTATAGTCACTAAAAATGTGCATTTCTGTCTGTGCAGATGCGGAGGTGCCGGCAAGTGACTGAACCAAGGCCTGATTGGCGACTACGACGTAAGCATTGTGTGATGCGGAGCATTTCAGGGCGCTATGTACTCAGTACTCCACACCATGCAATTCGGTATTATTTTGAGTATTCAGCTGGTAGTTTTACGACTACGGAGTAACCATTGATAACCTGCTGTAGCTAGTGGTGATGTGCGATGTGCGATCTAAGAAATGGCCTTCCCTTCTGCGGCGCTTCCGACATCCTCAACTGCGTCCGGTCGGTCCCAAGTTTTCTTCTCTAGCTGCTCAACTGCCCCGACCAGCTCCCATATCCTTGTGCGTGCACGTACCGTCTCGTCTTGCTGTTGCCTCCATACATCAACCAATACATTGTGCATGAACTCGGGCATCTCTGTCTTCCTGGCCACTCTATAATCGTAGATCGCGATATCTTCAAATGTCCTTGCCGCAATCCTTGTCTGTCCATGTGACAGCACCATGCAGTCGAGAAACAACGATGTCGACGTTGGATTGGTGGCCGGAGACACTCTGAGCTTATGGTATACGGAGATGGTGTCTGGATAAGTCATGGGCTGGTAAAAGGTGCCTGTCAGCTCGGCTCCTATTTGCATGGTCTGATTTTGCGAGCTTTTCTAGCGTCACTTGTCGCCGTGCAAGACCAAGACCTACAAACTTGAACTCCGTCTTCAGGCTCTTCATGATCAAGCCCACCGAACGCGTCGACATTAGTCCAGTCCATAAACTGCCATGCGCTGGGTCCACCCGAACAGCGAAGTTTACCACCCAGTTCACTCGTGCTGTTTCGGCATACCGGCTGTAGATCACGTTGTTGACATGGCCCTACGCTCTTGTTAGAAGCCGTACTCTGCCCATGTCATCGCTCTACCCGCTTGGTATCGAAGGTGCTCGGGTCTACGTACGAAAGAGTCCATCTCCCCCCAGGCCACCTTCTGTCCCTCGAGTCCTCGTCGGGGTCCAGAGAGGAAACCCTCACTGCCCGCAGTCAGTTGCCGCCATTCTGTGGCGAGAATCCGGAGGACGCCAGCCGCCTCGCCGATTTGCGACTGGGTGCATCCGAAAATGATACATTTTCCAATGCGCGTTCGCAGATCGGACAGCCAGCGAGCCGGTGGGAGAGGCGGTATGGCCGGTTCTTCTGAAGTAGCAATGCCAGCTGTTGAGTACGCCGGACCTAACCTCAGCTGAGACGTCGTCAGAGAGCAGCTTGCCTGGGAATGGAGTACGCATGCGGGCCATGCCGCTTCCACGGCCCCGATGCGTCGTCGGAGAGCCAACATTGGCACAGATTACGTGTGGTGAAAAGGATTGAGAAGGTAGACCGATTGATAGCCGTCCATAGCAATCTTGCTCCACGGTCAGTATGTGTGGGGAGTAGCCAGTGTTGGTTTAAAGTTGGTTCGCTGTTTATGCCTCGTAGCCCAGGCTAATCCCAGCTCTTATGAGGGGTTCGATGAACCCATGATTTTTAGCGGGTCGTTCTTGTCTGACGCGACGGAGGTTTGCATGCAGCTCTTCTATACAGCTTCCTCTTCGCCAGTCAGCATGAGCCCAGCGTACAGTCCAAATCTTCGAAGGGAGGTCATCAACGTATACAAAGGCGAGTTTGCCTGGATCTCCTGGTCCAATGGGCGTCATGGCCAATTCCACGCAACATCAATTGACACTCCTTGCAGAACTGCTAAACCTTAGCAAAGACTACCCATTGGGACAGACCTACTTCCGGAAACGGCTTCATGCTGCATTCTTGGCCAATGCTCAGCTGCAAGAGGAGGCAGCCATTCGGCGTGGCATCGAACGGGCGAATTTTGTACGAAAGGGTATGTTCCCTAGCTAGAACCCAGTAACATCACTAGATGTGCTAACAACGCGCCCTCCCACCCATACAGAAATAGAAGCTTTGTGAGTTCATCCAAGAAATTCAGCGCGTTATAAAGACGAAGCCGCAGTGGCCAAGCAGTACCTGTGGCACGGATAGTTATTGGGCAAATGACACAAGTACAATCACTGACACGCCATGCTTCATCACAGGTACTACCTGAAGAGGTATCGCACGCTGCGCAAGAGATACGATATTCGTTGACGGACAGGAGGCCAATGATAGTTGCAATGGGACTAAAGGGACGACGAGCAACGAGAGCGCCAGACGAGATATCTGTTCGACAAAGCTAGAAACCATACTACAGGCATGACGGCACCTATGAGCCCACACACAATGCTACTTCTTCTGTGCCCACCAGGCGCCGATCTCAAGACACTCTCCCCAAGCAGTGCCGTTCTCTTTCATCAATTCGTTCACCATCTTGCCAGACCAACCGTCCCATTCATCTTGGCTCTTTCCGCTCACCTCCCGCAGTATAGGTTCGAGGCTCTGGATCATCTGCACGACCGTCAGGAGGGCAGTGCGTCGCAGCGCGCTCTGTGCCGCCGTGATAGTCTTTCGGTTTGGATGTGCGTCCCGGGCCTTGCCCTTCGTCTCGACGTAAATCTTGCCGTCCTTTGTGACAACACCGCCGACACCCTCCCGCTCCCACTTTAGCTCAGACAATGGCACGGCAAGACGGAGCGACTCCGCGCCGACCAGAGCATCGGCCTCTTGCAGAAACATAGCGCCAACGATTGTGCAGGGGACGTGCGGCAATGATCTTGCTTCGAGCGCTTTGGCTAGCCATGCATTGTATTCGACAAGATAGTTGTTCAGCGGGGCGGACAGGGGCGTATTCGGGGTCATGATATAGGCACCGGCACTGATAGCAGCATCGTGGCTGTCCTCTTCGTCGGAGGGCATAGTCGACGTTTCGGGCACATGGGGGCGGAGCATGCGGATGGTATGATCCGAATCCCACAACTCGAGAGTGCCGCCAGGCTGCAGCAGGCGAATGCATTCGTCAATCACAAGCTGGTACATGTCCGTACGCATGGCTAGGGACAGGTCCTTGACCATGATGAGGTCGAACTCTTCCTTGGCGAAGGGCCATGGCATGCGCCGCATGTCGTGCTGTACAAATCGCCAGTTCATGTGGCCCTCGCTCTTGTTCGCAGCGGGCTTCCCGTCGGGAGAGCCAGATGTACCGCGTGACGAGGACGACATGTAGCTTGTGCGGCTCTTGCCAGCAGCGCTACTGGCGCCAAGGCCGACGGGAGCAATGTCCATGCCTGAAAACGAGATGCCACAGTGGCCTTGGTGCGAGTAGTACTCGTTGCACATAGTGCTCCAGAAGCCAGAGCCGCAGCCAACCTCCAGCACGCGAGTCGGGGGCTTGTTGGCCAAGGCAGGCGAGCACACAGGGCCACCGAACAACTGGAAAAGAATGAGAGTCCGCAGGGACTGGCGGTGCAGCTCGGCGAGGTCGACGGGAAGGGGGTAGGAGAGAGAGGGGTCCGACAGATACGTCCGTCCATTGCGCATAACAAACGGCTTTGCATATGAGGTCGGCAGCAGCGACTGGGAGGACGCTGCGCCCCCGGCGCTCGACGGTGTCTCACTGGACATGAGGATCCTAGGCTCTCGAAAGACACCAGAGGTGCTGATGCTTTCAGCGAGGGCGGCAGAAAGGTCGCCGAAGACTGGTGGGGTGAAGCTGCTTAAAGGGCTAGGATCAGGAAGCATGGCCACATGGTGGAAGTGGCCGCTTTTGCTCCCACCGACGCGGCCGCGGTTTGACCTGCAGCCAGGCGCAAGAAACTATGGAAGCAGACGACTGCCGAGCCGAGTTCTCCGGTTGTATCGTGTTCTTCCGGAAGTGGCGGCACCCCAATTCCCGCCTCGCAAAGCGTGGAAGAGACAGGTGGATGGGATGAGCGGGACTGCGGCTGCTGGGCCTACTGCCAGAGACAGTAGACCGGCAGCGCCACCGGTGACACCAACGGCAGCCCGACGGTTGTTGTTGTTGTCCTCGTTGATGAGACTGCTGCTGCGGTTGATGGCGACTGCGACTGCGACTGCGCTGTCTCTGGGAAGAGTGGCTTGGCTGGCTATCGTTGAGCCGGTATTCCAAGACTGTGAGCCCGCAATGTGTCTTTGTCGCTGGGCGCAGCTGCGGTGGAGCTGGGCCGTCTTTGTGGTGACAGTGGCTAGATGGGTGTCTCGGCTGCGATGTATCCCAGATTCTCTACTCCGTACTCCGTATCGTGTTCAATTTTCCCCCTTAAATTAGGGCCTCTTTTAGTGGCAGCCTTGCTTCTTGGAGGGGAGCCAGGCAACCAACCAGCGCCCCGCTTACCCCCTAACCAAACGAGTGGCGTGTTCCGCATGGACACGACGTCGGTTGAGTAGCATCGGCAGAGTGCGTTTATACAGTCAGCCCTTCCCTGGATGGAAAACACGCATCTTACAGACGGAAACAGCAGGAACGGGAAGACCTCTTCGTATCTTAGATAGAGCGGGGGGGCAAGAACATAGGGCAAACAAGTAAGATGCAGTGGAACGTCCATGAAGCGGGAAGTACTCCGTACTGTAATGTATCTTGGGACATCTTATCTTGCCCGTCTGCGTAAGATACATCAGACATTGCCCCAGGCGGTTACCGCCATGCCACTGGAAGATACCAAACCACGCTTTTGGTGCAGCAGTTATTCTACTTAGACTATCTATCAGGCTGTCTTTCGTGATGCGGAGCCACAATGCCCCTCTTGCTGAATACGCACAACGTCCGGCGCTCGTCGCCCAGTGACACCATACCAAGCCACATACTGTTTCTGCACAGTCCTCAACTCCATCCTCTCCATTCTCCTTTCTGTCGCAGGCCCCGACACCTTGCCAAGCTGCGTATTCTCAGCACGAACGGGCCTGCTGTGGCAAGCTTTGTCACGCTCTCGTTGCTGGCCGCGGCTAGTTGGTTAGACAGTCACGTGATTGGGTATTAGCTAATGTGGTTACTGGCCACCATTCTGGACGTCCGCCACAACAAGGTGTCGCAAAACTCGACATACAGCCACCGCAACACAATGTCATCGGCTTCGCATCCCATAGCATTCTACTTCAATATCTATTGACTATTCTTTCAATATTGATGGTGCTAGCGAAGTCATCCTACACCTGGTTTGTTCTCCAAGCCTGGTTGCCAAATAATGCTAGTCTTCCCCGCCTGCCTCTTCTCATTATCTTCTCCTCTGCGTCTCCCTCGCTTCCCTTTCCTTGAGGCTCTGCCGTGTTGTCCCTTGTGCTAACTGTTCTGGTCCAGCAGATATTTTTATAACTAAACAACAATCTCCTCCCCCAAAATAACATCAGGCGGTGACCATTCTCTCTCGAACCCATCGTGCAGAATCGATTCAAAAGCTGGGAAGAGAGGGCCAAGTCACAATCTTCTGGCACCCACACACTCCCTGGTCTTTGTGCCCATCGTTCGTTAGGAAAAATCTACTTCCTTTGCTTCTATACGTCCGCCTATCTTCTAGGGGAGCACTCAGCGGTAGCGACCAGTTCATCTCTCGGCTCTCGCACTCTCTCTTCTCCATCCCCCAGCGTATCGATGCAAGCGGAACGGGCTCTTGAACCCCATGCAACCTCTACGCCACAAGCGCGACGACAGCCCTACCACCGCCAGCTCTATTTTTCTACCAGACGCAAGCAAACGGCTTCTGTCTTAGCCCCTTCCGCCGGCGGTGCCATCCATGACAACTAGATGGCAGATGGTTACCGTTATTTGCAGCAGGCTGGAAACCTTTTATATCTACCCCATCATCTCGCTAACTCCCTCCCACCACCTTCTTCCGACTCACACCTGAACAATCTCCTCGGCCAGTTCCTGGCTGAGCCGTTGTCTCCCACGAAATCTCCAGATCCCGGCTCTCGCGGCCAGTCTTCTACCCTCGGCATGTACAACCAAAACCACCAACAGGGCCATGGCTCCCGTCTGAACGGTAACCCAACCGGGCGCGGCATGCCCATGCTGTACAGCTTCCAACAGCCCGGAAACCACCAACACCAAGCTATTCCCCAGCATCATCAGGTCTTGCAGGCTGCCGACCAAGTCACCCACAATGCCAATTCATCTGCCCTTGCCCATCACTCAGCCTACTCTGCTGGCGTCATGTCGAACGCCAGCCCTTTCTCGAACGGCCTGCAGAACGGCCACGGCGCGTCTATGAGGGCCGCCCAGCAAACCCCAATGAACGAGCATTGGGCCGAGCAGCTTCGAATGCACAAGGAGGCCGAGACCGCCAACATTGCGATGGTCGAGCAGAATCAAGCCAACTACTATGCCCGCCTGAAGGCAAGCGAAAACAAGGGCATCGGTGGCCCGTCGCCCATATTGAATAATTCGTCTCTCAACGTGGACGGCGACGCAGAAGATATCCGGAGAACCTGGACCATCGAAAAGAAGTCCAACAGGCGGCAGGACTGGCACAACCTGGACCTCAGTGGCCAGGGCTTGCGTTCCTTATCCCCCCAGTTGTTCCACTACGACTTCTTGCAGGAGCTGTACATTGCATCGAACAAGCTGACGGTCCTGCCAGCCGCAATTGGCAGCCTGCGACAGCTTCGGCTGCTGGAAGCTTCCAACAACCAAATATCCGAACTGCCGGTGGAGCTGGGGATGTGCACCTTTCTGAAGCAGCTGCTCTTGTTCAACAACAACATTCGGACACTTCCTTACGAACTCGGGTCCCTTCACATGCTTGATATGCTCGGTATCGAAGGCAACCCTCTCGACCAAGACCTGAAAAAGGAAATAATTGAGAAAGGCACCAAATCCTTGATTGTCTATCTCCGAGAGCAGCCACCGAGTACGTATCCGTCACTCCGTCCCTCTCCGATGTAATCAAGGTTTTACTAACAGCAAATTTCCTGCAGTCCCACCTCCGCCGAATGATCGAAAGCTTGTTGTCATCCAGGAAGATGTATCGCCGGCTCTTGAGCACATCAAGGTCTTCTCCTGGAACATCTTGGGCGAAAGATACGCTACGCCTCAAGTGTTCAGTTATACTCCGTCTGGAGCACTGGCATGGGACTATCGCAAAGAGAAGATCATGGATGAGATCCGCTACCGTGATGCCGATTTTGTATGCCTGCAGGAGATCACCACCGATGCGCTGCGTGAAACATTTGGACCAGAGCTGGCCCAGGCCGACTATAGGTCGATACACTACCCTCGATCAAAAGCGCGCACGATGACAGAGAAGGATGCAGCCACCGTTGACGGATGCGCCATATTTTACAAGGGAAGCAAGTTTGTCTTGCTAGACAAGCAGCTTATCGATTTTCAGGCCATCGCGATCAACCGGCCGGACATGAAGACACAACACGATATCTTCAACCGTGTCATGCCCAAGGACAACATCGCCATAGTAGGCTTCTTCGAGAGCCGCCGAACTGGTGCCCGCATGATCGTCGTCAGTGCGCACCTGTGCTGGGAGGGCACTCTCGCCGATGTCAAGATTGTGCAGACGGCCTTGATCATGGAGTTTGTGACAAGGCAGGCTGAGAAATATGCCCGCTGGCCAGCCTTGAAGGATAAGAAGGCGATTGAAATACCAGGCACAGCCGGGTCCGACCCGGTTCAAGTCGAATGTGCGCCCTCCCAAGAATACCGCAGCAACACAGATATACCTTTGTTCTTGTGTGGCGATTACAATTCGACAGCCGATAGCGGTGTCATAGAACTGCTTCGCGAGGGTCGGCTGCCGCGGGACCACCACGAGCTTGGCAAGTACCAGTACGGAAACTTCACGCGAGATGGCATTGAGCATCCTTTCAGTCTCAAGTCTGCCTACCAGCACCTTGCCGGTACTCCGGACGAGCTTCCTTTCACCAACTACACACCCGGATTTGCCAACATAATCGACTATATCTGGTACACGACGAACACGCTGGAAGTGGTGGAGGTACTGGGTCGCCCAGATGCGGAATATCTCAAGCGCGTACCTGGCTTTCCTAATTATCACTTTCCTGCCGACCACATCCAAATTATGGCCGATATTGTGATCAAACCGAGGAAGGACAAAAAAGGTAGCATCACTGCCTGAGATCCACGCCCCCGGAGTTGGCCGCGAACAGCACACAGCTGTCGGGGGAGGCGGACATCCCGCTGCTTTCGATTCTGGGAAGAGGGGATGACACGTTTGCCTTTTTTGCTTTCCTCTTTTCTTTTCCGGGATACGTTTGTTTTCAGCGTTGGGCACTGGTGTTCTTGGTGACTGGAAAGGTCGTCTCCATTGTCGAGCTGCGGATGTCCGATGTGTGGATTGCACTTGAACCCGAGGCAGAGCACACACCCCAATACCGAATGAGGAGGGTAAGAGGGCGGAAGGGGCGGAAGAGTCTCTGCTTTGTGTTGAAAGCTTTCTTGTCATCGCTCCCTGTGCCGATTCTAAGGCGGCGAGCTTGGATGGAGGAAGGACTTGGCGTTTACAACTTTGCACTGGCTCTTCTAGGACGGTCTATATCGCATACACGGAAAACCACTGTACGGGGTTGGGGCTGCTGTGGTAGAGAGATATATTGAAAGGTAGGGTCCGGAAGTGGTGAGAGGATAGGAGGGAGACGGGAAGGGAAAGGCTTCAAGTAGGCGTGGCCGTTTATGATTGGATAGTGTGTCCAAGAAGGGAGAGGGTGCGTGAGTGCGTGGGCATGTTTGTAATATTACTGAGCGCCTGGGTGACAACTGCTTTTCTCCTTTTCTTGGGATACTGTTGTTTCTGTTAGTATCACATTTTTTTGCTCTTGGCTATCCGGCTGTGCTTACATCTCTCGTTAGCGGTTCGTCGCACTCCTTCTGAAACCTCTGTGTGCCATTTGACTCTGTTAGTATTGCCCGTCTTCCGTGTGGCACCTGCCTCGAGAACCTTTGCCTCTTGATTACATTGTCTAATTCCAGCCGCAATGCACTCCTTCGGTTGCCTGTCTATCAGCCAAAACCGGGTTGGCATTTGCATGTGTAATGCAGTGCTGCTCTCGGAACACTTGTCAACTCTTCTTTTCACATACTTCAATGATATTGATATATATTTTGTGGCTATGCCCACTGCACAAGCCTCTAGCGATGAACATGCTCTAGGATCCAAAAACAAGAATAAAAGAAGAAACAGAGTAACGCGAAAAAAGACCAGAGGAATTCGGACACACCCAGGGCCCCTTGATGGCATAAAGTGCACCTCTAGGAATCAGGACCAGCCTCTGTGAATGGGATTCCTAAGATGATAGGGAACGACCCCAAGCTCGTCTTGCCTATCAAGCAAACCGCACTTCGTCAAAGAGACCGGCTCTCGCCTGCAGCAATGCCGCCAGTTCAAGCGAAAAGGACTGCAGGATCACTGTGTTGGTAAGAATGTGAGAAACCGTGACGCTCTTTTCCTCGTCCTCCTCCGTAGCATGCCCAACCCCCGGCATTTCGCTGTCGTCAGTGGCATCGTCTGAAACGTCCCCGTGACCGTCGTCGACTTTCATGGCATCTGTTGCTTCTGCGTGGGGCTGCTTGTTGAAATCGAGAGGTATGGGCGTCACGGGATTCTTAGCAGGCGGAATGCCCACGCGACGTGCAAGTATCCTGCGGTCTACGGCCTGGAAAGCTGCCACTTGACTCGCAATTGTGCCGTCCCGACCATCCGACGACCCGGTCTCTCCCCGCTGGCTGCTCGACGAATACGGCCTGGCGGCGACGCTGGTCCTTCGTGATGTGTTGTCCACAATGAACGGAAAGTCCTTGGGGGTAGGGCCTACGGGCCTCGTCGGGGTGGGCGTAGCAAACCCGTAGCCACCGGAGACACTGACACTGCTGCCTCCACTTCCGCCAACAGCGATAGCAGAAACAGTCGACCCTCTGCTGGGGTCTTTTCTACCCCGAGGACTCGCGGACCGGTTCGGAGTGCCCAGTTCTGAAAAGATGCGCTGCGCAAAGCCTTCGAGGGCAGAGAGACGGACTGGCGAGTCACCCATCTGGTCATCGAGGCTGGTGCGATCTACGGCCGGTGTGGCCTGGTTACTGCTCTTGTAGTATTTGGGGAACTGCACAGCCTGTGGCACGGCTGAGTCTGCTGTCCGAAACGCCTCACGCCGCCCCTGAAGGAGATCGCCGAACCGAGGAATGGAACGATGATAGGCAGTAACGTGGTCCGACTGCGCCTGCAGCACGGACAAAAGACGTGGAAGGCCAGTCCAGGCTGGGCGTCGCCGGCAGTTTTTGATCGCCAGAGGTCCGCCGAGATCAGCAAATGCAGCAGAGTTTGAGTCCAGGTCGCAATTGTCAACGAGGGGCATGGTATCCTCGTTGTCGGTGAAAACGTATTTGTCTGGCTGCCGGATTAGCCAGCCCTCCAAAGCGACGAAGCCGCAGGTAGCAAGGTCAAGAATAGTCTCTGTCAGGGACAAATTGGTGTCGATAGGATTGATGAAGAAGGTCTCGAGCCGGTCGATGACAGTATTGAGCAGAGGGTCCTCGGCGCGGATGGTGTGCCTAGAAATATCGCGAGGCGCACCGGGGAGACTATCTGGAATGGCTGGAAGCTCGTGGCTATTGGCGAAGACCTTGGGGGCGATGAGCTTTAGCGAACAGGGGTGGCTTTCCAGTCGAATGACCGTGTCTCTGAGGATACAGTCGTACACCTCGTCGAAACTGCCCTGACCTCCGATGGAGCCCGCAATGGACATGAAAAATTCCACCTCCTGCTGATGAGCGCCGATGGTGCGGTGCGTGCCCAGCCCAACGGGAAGCGCTTCAGTGCGGAGCAGAGTCATGACAGCATAGCGATGATGGCGTCGGAGGATGACAGAGACAAGCTGCAGGGTCACATGTATGGTCTGCTGGCTGTGGGACTTCAAGCAGGCCAATATGAGATCGACCAGGTTGAAGAGAAGCGGAGTGGCAGTGAGGTCGGCCTTGGCTGCCATCATGGTGGCGAGGTCCATGGACTTGCGCTTGCGAGCGGCGCTCACGGCGTTCTTGGTGGCCGACGTTCCAGCGCCCAGGGTATCGGGGAGGGCAAGGAGATAGTGAAGGATGAGATTGATCATATCGGGATGGTCAAGGGACTCGAGAATTCTCCGCAAGTACGTCAAGACGGCCACGGACGAGCCACCGTCGATGTCGGATGACTCTAGGAGAGACGGATATCTGGAGGCGTTAGACGGGAGAACAGGGTAGACAACAGGAGGGAGGAGTTCGCGTACAGGAGCTGCTCCAGGAAGATGACCTGGAAGTGTTCGAGAAGCGTCGACGTCACCTCGACGGAGTGGCAGTGGTTCAGGACATCCTGCCAGAAGAGAAGGTGCGAGAGGAAGGTTTCGAGCTGGACCTGAAAGTCGGGGGAACACGAGCTGACTATCTCGGTCGTAGTCTGTGGATGCTCGTAATCGGACAGCGCGAGAACGGGTGGCAGGCTGTTGGAGGGATGGTCAATGACGAGTTTGCGGCTGAGCTGGCTGTAGAGCGCGCCGAGGCCGGTGGCCATGAGGGTGCTGAGGTCGCTCTCGACAATCCACTGCTCGAGAGGGACCGAGGCCGAAGCCGCCTCGATGATGTAGAGCAGGCCGGTCCTCGCAAAGTCACCGACCCTGCCTTCGGTATGGATGTAGTCCATCAGGATGTAGAACAGAGGAAAGTCCTGCCGCTGCGTCTTTCCTTTGAACCGCTCGTGGCTGTTTAGCCCTTTCTCGCCATCAGGCTGCGGCGGTAGCTGCTTCTGGTCCTGGTTCGTGTGGAACCATGCCGGCAGCATGTCTGGCTTGAGGCGGATCTTGGTCGTGATGTTAAAGGCAAGCTCGACAACCTTGGTCTCGGTCTCGGAGTCGAGGCGGATGCCATTGGTCCCGGTGACGCGCACGAAGAGGGTCGTCAGGCTGGAGGCAAAAGTGTAGTTCTCGACAAAGGACTCATCTTCGCTCTCGATCAGGGTGCCAAAGAAGTAGACGGCCTCCTGGATGATGGCTAGGTTGTGCGATGTAGCCGCAATCCTACCGATCGGCACGTACATCTGCGACTCGGCCGAAAAGCCAAGACATGTATGGGGGAGTGGCCGTCGCGACTCGTCTTGCAGGACGTCGGTCAGCTCTCGGATCTGGCGCGCTACACTGGCAGCAGCGTTGTTTTCGTGGGTGAGGTTGGAGGAGTTGCGCCATGTTTGCTACACATGGAGAGGGACTGTCAGCTCGCGATTTGGGTCCTGGCCGTTCTCTGCACGGCTATCGGCGCCTCTAAGGCACATCGATGCCTGATGCTTACAATGAGCTTGTCGTATTCTTTTCCAAAGCGGTAACGCCGCCGGTGAGGATCGTTGGCAATGTCCTTCCTCGAGTTGCCAGCCGCAAGCGGCGAGTGGCTTAATAATCGCGACCACTACAGCAGGAGGGGGGAAGTGTCAGCGAGAGAGGCAATGTGACGACAGCCCGACAGCCCGACAGCCCGAGAGCTCCATTAGACGACACCACAAGATCACAGCAGCCTGGTAACGTACAAAATCCATGATATCTTCAGGTCATCGCGACGGTCCGTAGTCAAGGTGCAGCTCCCCATGCGGCATGCCAAGAAAAGGAGTAGAGGGAAGCTTCGTCCTGCGTGAGATCTGGCTGCTTCTTTCTCCCTTGCCAGTGCTCTCGACTTCTGTCAGGTCTGTCACTTTCGTTCAATGTCGACAGTGACGCTGGCTTTCACCACGTTTCTGCCCCTCGCATGGAGTGAGCTTTCGTGCTCCCGGTTGTGCGAAGCCCCTTTCGACTTCTGCTTCGAGTGCACTTCCGTGCATAGACTAGGTTGTGTAGCAGATCTGGCGGCAGCATAATCCAATATGACTAAGCTTTCCCTAGGCCGAATCAGGTGCGTGGGGAATAACAAGTATCTCGCTTCACGTGCGTGGTTCGGAGTAGACACGATAAGATACCGTTGAACTGCCAGGAACGTTTATGAGCTTCTGTGAGAACCACTAGGTCTATAGATTCGTATGTGGGCTCCTTAGGTGCTCTGTAAGGGAGGCTGTATCTATCCCTCTCTCTTGTAAGAGATCGTAATCGACCGGCTTGGCCTACATACATACGGTACAAGACCCCACCATCCTGGCAGTGCTCACGAAGTAGATCCGATTCCTGTTGTGGCGAAGCAGCATCTGTCCGGACGACCGTCAGCAAATCAAGTTGCAAAACTCAATTCTAAGCTCTGCCACAAGTGACCCCCTCGTCCTTGCGCCTTTGTGCATGCATACACAGACCAGTCATATCGCACAGTTGTGACAGATGGGTGACCAGGCGATCTCGACGGCTGTGCAAGCAGGCGAAATGGCCAATAGGTTTGCGCTACACGAAGCTGCCTATCCCACTGACTACTCGCTTCATTCTCGTATTCCAAGAGCCTTGTCTCTCTCTCAGCCGGGCGCCCATCAGTACTGCGTCTAAGCCCCCCCAAAAGAAGGATCAAATAAAAGGTTCGTCGCCAGAACGTCCACCTCTCGGAAAACCGGTCAGCACACTCTACCATATCTACGCTTTCTATCGCCTAGACAGAACTGTTGCAATGAGGCTGCTTGGCTCATCTCGAAAGGGCAAAGAACACGCGAGCAATGCGCCGCTTCAAAGCCAGACCTTTGATCATGCAGCTGGACCGGCGACTATCCCTGCTTGGCATATCCAAGAAACGCCATATTACCTACCGCCTCAGCCTCCGTCGGTCGTTGTGAATCAAAACTATTACATCAACGCGCCTTCAAGTTTTCCGGACATTGCCCACCAAAGGAGGTCCCTCGCTAGCAGTACCGGTTGCATCGCCAAGCTGAATCTGGGTTCGGTGGCCAACCTAGCCACAGATCTGCTCCCCTTAGACATACCGCTTTTTTTTGACGACCGCCCATCAGCTTTGCAAATACCCAGTCCGACATTCGTCCACCAGGGCGTCGTAACGCTGTATGATCAATTATCGTCAGGATTCGACAACATTCTCACATCGATCGACCACGGCTTGGACACGGGCAGAGAAGGGTACCCCTTACATGGTTTCATGCCTTACCCACAGACTATTCGATACCAGCAGAACGAAGCGACGCCTACATTGGAGGGTCAGCCCGCTGCGAATTTATTATTGTCGATCTCTGCAAAATACTTTGCAAAGGTGGACATGTATGCAAATTCAACTCTCAGCCCCAAACTGCCACCTCTGAGATTGTAAGAAGCGCACCTGTTACGCTGTTTTTTTCCCATTCTGACGCCCTGCTACTCCAGATACATGAACACGTATCCGCTTCTTTGCCTGGCTGCAAAGTACTCGGATTGCGTATACGAGCAGCCACGGGGGGATGAGCGGTCTTTTCACGTCAATGCAGACCGGCGCACTGGCACCAAAGCCATGGTTATCAGATCGGTTCCCATGGATAATACCAAAACGATTGTGTTCGCCATTCGCGGAACCGCCACTTTTATGGACTGGGCTGTGAACATGAACGCAGCGCCGACATCGCCAGCCGGCTTTCTTGACGACCCGGGCAACCTCTGCCACGCCGGTTTTCTTTCTGTGGCACGCAATATGATTCACCCCGTTGCTAAGCGGCTCCGCGAACTCCTGCAAGAGGGGCGTACCTCCTACTCCCTTCTTATCACAGGGCACTCGGCTGGTGGTGCGGTTGCGGCGTTGATTTATTCGCACATGCTGGCTATCTCACAACAGGCCAGCTCGGAGCTCAACTCTCTCGCTAGTTGTTTCCGTCGAATCCACTGCATCACTTTTGGGACGCCGCCTGTATCGCTGCTGCCCTTGGCCAATCCGGACCGAAAGGGACTGAACAAATATATGTTTTTGAGTATTATCAACGAGGGAGATCCGGTAGCAAGGGCTGACAAGGCATACGTGAAGAGTTTGCTGGAACTATTCGTCAGCCCGGTCCCTAAAAGTACACCGGACGGTCAAGGAATCACAGACCCGAGAAAAGAAACCATGGCGAGTCCACTGCGGCTGTGTCGGCCGTCCAAGCCGTCCAAACAGCATCAAGACGCGAAGCACAGACACGCCCGCCAAACCGGCCAACGTGATTATGACATTCGCCGACATCGTGAACTGAAACCGGTGTGGAAACTGCCACAATCAACGCTGAGTAACCCTGGTCGTATAATTGTGCTACGCGCAGGATGTCCAACCCAGGTTGGGGGTCGGAGACACAGAACTGTCGAAGAATTGCTGGACGAGGGCGTTGTGGCACAGTTGACCACAGACGAGCAGCTGCGTGAAGTTATCTGGGGCGATCCGACGTACCATATCATGAAACTTTATGCAGGGCGCATCGAGACCCTTGCTATTGGTGCAGTCACAGCCGATGGCTGTAACTCGCTCTAGTTAGCGAGACTCCTGTAGAAAAAGTGGTAATTCCTCTAAACCAGGCTATGCTTGTCTACCGTAATCTAAATTGACGCTCATATGCAGCAATCTATAGTCATTTCGTCAGATGGCGTGTGCATTCTCGCACGTACCTTTCTCTCGCTGGTTATCGGTCACTTGGCTACTCGTAGGCGGCCCTCGTCCCAATCTGACCAGCGCCGAATGGCCTCATCCACCTCCATCACGGCCTTGCGAGTTGCCTCCACCTGAAACCATTCACGGTGCTCCCTGTTACAAGCCGGGCACTTTTCCCCGTCCAAGACCCGTAGCCCTCTACCAGCAAGCTCGATATGAATCAACCGCTCGACCTTGTGGCTGTGTGGTAGCTTGCGTGGCAGAGCCGTACTGTGATCACCGTCACCAGAACCAGCCGGGGCCGACGGAATGTAAGGGTAGTACCGAATCAAGGACAAATCGTACCCACACTGTCGCTTCCACTCATTCAACCGCCGCTGAACGTTGTTGGCACGCCCAATCTTGAGAAGCAGCGTACCTGTGCCGCCGCCGCCACCAACACCTCTTGTCTTTGGCTGTGCCGCTGCGAATGATTCTAGCACGTCGCTGCCACGGCGTTGTCCTCCGGTTGCTGGCTGTTCTGACGGTACCAAAAGAGAGCGGGCAGCAGAGGCCGTTGGTGCGGATACGCCCGACTCTGGCGTAAGCCAAAACATGTAGATATAGCCTGCCTCGTCTGTCTGGGAGATCGGCTTGGCCAGTTCGGCCATTAGCAACGAAGCCGTCTGGGGCGAAGCACTGTGCGGCACCACCGGGGCAGGAGGGTGGTCGGAGTTCTTATGGGGATGATGCCCGTCAGTGTTTGGTGTTGATGTTGGCTGAAGATGCTGCTGTTTCATAGGACCAGAATGCGAGGGTGGCCGCTGGCTCGGTCGGGGGGGTGGATCGGGTATTTCGTCAAAGGGAGCCTGAAAACAGCAGCACAACATGGACCGGCCCTTGGGATTCGACAACGGCACGTGTGGTTTTTCGTGCTGTGACTGACTGTTCCTCCGGTGGACAGAGCCGACAGACATCAGCCCTAAGCGGTCGGCCAATGTGTCCAAGCTCGATCGTCCTTCTAGGGCCGTTGTTGGAGACGCGTGGTGGCCCGGGCCAGACTGGTAAGACGTGACGGCCTGCTCCTTGTGTTGCCAGCAGTAGAAGCGCTCGTCCCCGGAATCATCAGTGTGCAGGCCATGGCGGGCAGTGTTGCTGCTGCTGTTGCCAGGCAAGTCCGGAGATTGATCGGGCGTCTGAGACGTTGCGAGAGGCCGTCGGCACGGGCGACCAGCGGAGGTAATGCCACGACATGTCGTTGACGCGTCCCGTGAGTCGGAACGCGCTACCAATGATTCGGGGGTGTTTGCTATGAAAGGCATGCTTTACCGTGCTGATGAAGAAGATTGATTGAAGTCAAGGCAGGCCCAAACGGAGACAGCATTTAAACGAGGGGAGGGAGCCGGGACCAGGGTTATTGCATTGCCGTGGGGCGGACTGACAGGGTGGCAGTGCCATTCATGACCGCTGTTTCGCAGAGATCACGAGCCTCACAATGCCACATTCCAGCGCAGACTCGCATCAGGCCCGGACAGACGGTGGAGACGCAACCCACAGCGGCCCGACCTGTGGCTAGAGAATGGCACCGCCACAGTGAATATCGTGTCTTCTCGTTGCATTGTAAGATATCTGAGTTTGAAGTGAAGGAGGAAATAGCAGGGTGCTTTGTCACAGACATCTTATACCCTGCAAAGCTGATGAAAGCCTTGTTCCTTAGCCTATATGGTGCAATCTATCCCGCGTAAGACGAACGGCAAGCTATTGGCTTGCTTACGAAACCCCGCAGTCTCGACACTAACTAATGCATCTCGGAGGCAAAGTTGGGAACTATGGTCGTGTACATACAAGTACACGTGCTACTGTACTCTTCTGGTTTCACGCTTGTGCCGGGATGTCGCAACCTGCAGCCGTGTACTGCTGATGTCATAGGCTCATGTGCTTCTTTGTACTCTCCAACCTGGCGGCTTGGTGAGATAAGACACATGCCACTGTGTAAAATGCTAAGGATGCTTAAATCCAGCATCTTGTGAAAACAAGGCAGAGAAAGGCCGACCCAACGTGTTTTTAGTCCCATTCAATTGTTGCTTCCTTCCTAAATAGTACAGGCTCGGAAACCTAGGTCTGGAGCACATATATAAGCCTTTTGGCCAGGGATTTCCCGAATGGCGATTCGTCGTTGTATAACACCCAGCTATTTCATGTTAGCAATATCTCTGGCGTTATACAAGTAGGTCAGACATCACTCAATGGAGTCCTGCTGGCTTTCTCGGGCCTGTCCGATTGGCCGTAGTAGAAAATCACAATACCTTATTAACAGGATCGAAGATGTCGCAGACTTAAGATACTACCACCGAACCTAGCTGGCTCACTAGCTATAACAAGACCTTGTTGGCAGCTAAATGCTTTCTCGGCTTCGTCTCCCTCTACGTACACCGTTGCTAGCGAACTCGACTTGGGATCGTGGTTTCTTGCAGTTCGTTGCTTTGTCCTGTCGTCTCTGGCTGCAACACCGAGGAATCAACCAAACCTCGATATTTGTTTCTTTTCTTTACTAGACCTCCCTGTCGCCCCACGGCCAAGATGGAAAGTTTGAAGGACGAAAAGTCGCGCGACAATACCGTCGACATGGACGCCGAGGCTGCGATTCCCAGAAGTTGTGCTGCCTGGTTCGGCGGCAATGGAGTCCGCGTTGGCCCTCGCATCGGTCCTGTTATCCATGGCAGCGCCTCCGATTCCGACACGGATGACAGTAGTGCTGCCATCCTCAACAAGCAGCTTGCTCAAGAAGATGGCTGTGCTATCCAATACCGCACCTGTAGCTGGCAGAAGGTTTGCGCACCGCAGCCACTGGCACCGTTCTTGTTCTATTTAGGCTGCTGACTACCTGCCAATCTCTCGACAGACTGCCGCATTGCTGTTCTCCGAGTATATCTGCCTTGTAAGTGCTGACTAATGACAACCGCGATTGCTCTTCTCTGACATCTTCTTACAGGCCATCATGAGCTTTCCATGGTCCTACAGTGTCCTCGGACTTGTGCCTGGGTAAGTGTTACATGGCCACATGGCCCTCCCATCGCACTTGGTCATGCTAACTGTCTGCAGCCTGATCTTGACTGTCGTGGTTGCTGTCTTTGTCCTTTATACGTGAGTCGCCGCACCTGATGTCTCTGACACATGCTTGTCTAACGACGTGGAGGTCTCTTGTGCTCTGGGAATTTTGTCTGCGTCACCCCGAGGTTCGCGACGTGTGCGACATTGGCCAGATGCTGTTTTGGAACAAGAAATGGGCCTGGTATGCTACGGCTGCTATGTTCTTGTTGAACAATACTGTGAGCTTAGGCTGCTTGTGTGACAGCTTCTCTGCTCCCTGGCTAACGTATTCACAGTTCATCCAGGTACAAACCTGGTTTTCACCTCCACGCGCCCATCCGTCAACTAACCAGAACAGGGCCTTCATGTACTTGTGGGTGCAAAATATCTGAACACTATGACCGAGTCCGACAGCATTGCCTGCCGCACTGTCAGCTTTGGAGTACTCATGTTCCTTCTCTGCTGGTTGTGCTCGCTGCCTCGAACCTTTAACATGTTGTCGAAGCTCGGGACCGCTTCTGCCTTGTTCACTTTTGTATCTGTTCTGTTAGCCACCATCTTTGCCGGCATTGAGAGCCACCCCGCGGGCTACGATCCACGTCCGTCTTTCATCGCCGCGGATGGCACGAAAGCCGTTGGGGGCAACCCTATTGTCACGGCTATTCCGGTGGCCGGCACCACCTTTGTGACTGGCCTCAATGCCTTCATGAACATTAGCTACACATTTATTGGACAGATAACCCTTCCCAGCTTCATTGCCGAAATGAAGAACCCCAGGTACGATGCGATGGTGCTATCACATTCTCCTGTAATCTCATAACGCAAGTTGCTAAAAGATGCCGCCTCAGAGATTTTCCAAAGGCACTTTGGGCCTGTACTATTGCTGAAATCGTCGTCTTCAGCATAGTTGGCGGCGTTGTCTACGCATACACCGGAAACCAGTATATGACTGCGCCAGCCTTTGGCTCCCTGGAGCCGCTCTACAAAAAGGTCGCATTCTCCTTCATGATTCCGACGCTTATCTTCCTTGGCGTGCTCTACGCCTCTGTGTCTGCTCGCTTTGTCTTTTTCCGAATCTTCGACAACACTCACCACAAGAGCGAGCACACTGTTCTTGGCTGGTCCGTCTGGGCCCTCATCTTGCGTACGTCATATCCGTCTGGCATCTTACCTCCCTTGTTCGGGTACTTACATAACTTCTAGTGGCCACTTGGATCCTTGCATTTATCATTGCAGAAGTCATTCCCTTTTTCTCGGACCGTACGTCTGATGACCTCTTTGATATTATCGGACGCCCAAGCGCCTTCATGCTGACATTTTTGTGGTCTAGTTTTGTCTCTCATGTCGTCATTGTTCGACAGTTTTTTCGGATTCATCTTTTGGGGCCTGGCCTATCTACGCATGCGCAAAGTTGACGGCGGCTTGAATTTCGTCAAGGAACGGAGTGTTCGTGGCTTCTTGCTCGCCTCTTTGAATGTTTTCATCATCTTGATTGGCATATTTTTCCTTACTGCAGGAACGTATGCAAGTGTACAAAGCATCGTTGACGCGTTTGATGCGGGCCAAGTGGGCGGCGTCTTCAGTTGTGCCAGCAATGGGCTGTAGACGAAGCAGCAGGCACTTGTCTATCTGTGATGGACAGGCTGCGGAGGGGCTATGTAGTTGTGCGGGAAGGGTTGTGTGGGTGCCCTCATTATACCATAGTAATCTATTTCTTGGAAGCTTTGGGCCCATCTGGGCCTGTCGAGGCTTCACATGAATTGGTTACGAGCTTGGCTTCCAAGCAGCCAGATCGGACGAAGACTTCTTACGATGATGAAGCTCGTGAAGAGTCGGATCTCTATCATCTTTTTGGTTATCGTACCAGGAGTTCTCACACATTTAGCTTACACACACTCACAAAGAAAGAGGCTATCATAGCTGCTGCTTCTGCAACTAGAATTTGAGCCACCAGCCAAGAACCAATTATAGCCAAGATTTTACTGGCCGCCACTCTTGCAGGTACGTGCTTCATCGACAAAACCAATGACCCACGGGTACTTGTGAAACTCACCGTATCTGCACTCCGTGATCGCCGTTTCAGACAATCTTTGTCATACGGAGTACGACGTCTCTCCGTATGGCAGTGATTCACTACCTGTCATTCAATGCCCCTTCGTGTTCTTCGCACATCTGCTCCGTAAGCCGGTATCCACAAACATTCCTTACTTGACCAGCAGGTATGCAGGTAAAAAAAAAAAGCTTAAGCTATTATGTACGGAGACATACACCGTGAACGAAAACTGAAAACAAAAACCCAAGCGAAAAGGACAGAAGACAACCGTGGTAACCAGATACAGAGGCCCCTCCCAATCCGGCTTTCCCATCCTACACAACCAGGCGGCCTATGCACATCTATCTACATGCACTTGACCAAATGAAGCCCAACCCTCGACGACGTGAATCGTTGGTTGTTTACAGGAGAACCATGCTCGCACCGGTGAGCATGGCAACAACCACGTACAGACCAACTGTCAGATCGCCCAAGCTGCGCATCGGGTTGCCGGCAGCCGCGCTCTTGCTGGTGCTGGTCGACTTGCTGGAGGTGCTGGTGGTCTTGCTGGTGCTTGTGCTCTTGGCGGTGGCGGTGGCAGCGTAGCTGTTGCTAGAGCTGGCTGCTGCTAGGAGAGTAGAGCAGGACGCAGAAACGGTGGCTGCCTTGACAACCTGTGCCTGGCTGTCCCAGTCGCAAGCGGTGGAAGCAGAGCTCTGCTCCTTGTAGTACTCGTTCAGCACATAGGCCATCTGCTGCTCAGAATTGCACATGATGTAGGCGCCGTAGACACCAGTGCTGGTGTTGCCATTGATGCCGGCGCAGGCGGTGGAGCTCAGGCCGCAGACCTGGCCAAACAGGGCGCTGTAGGCACTCGAGTTCAAGCCAGTGGCGGGAATGCAGGACAGCGAGCTGTACATGCACTCGCACGTGGTGTTGTCAGGCGTAGGCGGCAGAGTATCAGAAGCCTGCCACGAAGCATCAATGGACGGGCATGCGGCCGGGGTGTTGGTCGCAGTGTAGGCGCTCATGGAGGTGGAGCTGGGGCTGACCGAGGCGATGACCGTCTTGAGTCTGGAGTAGGCTGCCAGGGTAGACGCAGAGGAGCTTTCAATCGTCACCAGACCTGTTGAGGAAGCCGTTTGTTAGAAACATGATGGAGCCCCATAAGCAGCGCAAAACTTACCATAGTCGTTCGTCTCCTCAAAGTACATGTAGACAATGCCACCGGAGATGACATCGGTCATCTCGCTCGAGTACAGCGCAGTGGTCTCCTCCCAGATACGGCCGGCCGCACCGCTAGGCGTGTTGCAACCGTACTCGGCGAAGAAGACGGGCACGGAGTAGTTGGAGAAGAACTCGACCTGCGTCTGGTAGCCGGACTTGGCAAAGGTGCTCTGTCCGCACCACTCGTAGATGTTGTAACCCCAGAAATCGATAGCGCTGTCCTGGTCGCCACAGTTGAAGTAGTAGGCCATGTTGTCGCGAATGGTAGCATCATCGTTGGCAGCATAGCCAACACCCATCCAGCGGTCAACCGTGGAGTTGATGTAGGCCTTGGTGTCACGAACGGCAGCCTTGACGTAGGCCGAGGCATCAGTGTTGCTAGCGTTGTTGGTGACCTCGTTGCCGGCAAAGAAGCCGATGACGTTGTCGTACTGGCTCATCTCATCGACAACGGCCTTGTAGCGAGAGAACAGGGCCGTGTTCCAGGCCGGGCTGTCACGGTCGATGGAGTTGGACGGCTCGCTCAGGTCGGAGACGACGTAGATGCCGGCCTCGGCCAGCAGGTTCATGCAACCGCTGTGGTCGGCCGTCGGGTCGATGGCGTACGTGCGGATGACGTTGGTTTTCAGGGCCTGCAGCAACGGCACGTCACGCTTGCAGATGGTCTCATCGCTAAGCGGGTCGATGAAGGTGGTGCCGGTGGTGGTGCCAGCGGCACCGGTGTCCTGCTGGTAGGCAACGCCCTTGAGGAAGAACTGCGTGCCATTCTTGAAGAAGAATTTGGTGCCCTGCAGGAGGAATCGGCGTCAGTACATGGAACGGGAGGCCCGGACGGTCGGATGGGCTGGAATCTCACCTTCATGACAATGGGCACAACAGAAGTGGTAGATGTCGACGCTGCCGCAGTCGTGGTGGTGGCGGCGGCCTGCCCAAGCAGGAGCAGCGAGGAGAGGAAAGCCGCAGCCTTGAAACCCATCTTGGCGGTTGTTGACGGTCAAAATGGTGTTAGAATGAGATTGGATTTCCGGTGACGGGGAGGTGGCGAACGGGCAGGACGGCTGGTGGCGGTCGTCTCTCTTGGAGAGAGGAAAAGATGGTTTGAACGAGAGTATGAATAGGTAACAAAGACGTAAAGGGAGAAAGAAAAGAGGTTAAGAAAAAACGTGAAGCGTACACCTAAAACGAGAAGAATGCTCGGGTGCAAAATGAGAGACAATGAAGATGAGAAGATGGAAGGACAGGTGAGAGGCGGTCGGAGGGAGAAAAAGAAAACGGGCTGAAACAGGAAAAAGAAAAGGGGAAAATCCGGTGGTGATGTTGATGCGCGTTCGCAGACTGCCACACCAGGTGGGTTCATTGGATCGACCGACGTTCCAGGACGGGGGAGATTTGATGCGAGGCGCAGCAGGTGGGGAGTAGCGGCACTGTGAAAAGGGGCCCACGAGGAGTGGAGCAGGTACTTGCATCTTGGAATCCTTCTCGTACTTCTATGGTAGGGGTCGAGCCTGCCTGTGCTCCATGCACTGTGCCAGCAGATGGCAACCGAGACATTACCATCGTACTCGTACAGTACATGAGGAGTGACAGATGGCCCCACCATGCCGAGACTGCATACATAGTATTGGGCTGTACATAGTACTCGTACTGTACCAATAGGGGGCGGTTCCACTGGCAACGAGCAGCGATCCAGTAACAGTGCTAAAGAATGCAGCGACCGTGGGCCCCGTATTGCAACGTAAGATACGGAGTACGTAGCGCGAACATGCCGCGCGTCAGCATCTTTTTAGTTGAAAGGACAACCAGAGCCTGCTGCTCGAAAGGACGGCGCACGCGTTCTGTGCCCGTTCTTACATTGCAGTTGTACGTCGTAGGCTGCCGTCAACGCACGCGTAAGAGGCAGCCGAGGATATTCGCAGTCGTGCGCACGTCCGTTCTCCATACATCGTATCTTACTATACGACTATGGAGTGCGTTTGCTGATCTGCTCTGCTGTTCGTGCTCATGGCCTTGGCAGTGGCCTCTGTTGCATGCAATCTTTCCGGCCTCCGCTTGGTTTCGTACGTCGTAGTCACCAAGTTCTTGGCATTCCGGCTGCTTGCCCACTTCTGTTTGCATCCATGTCCCGCCCCCCTAACGGCCGCGATGATGGCGGGATCGATATTAGATTGTCTCTTACGTACTCCGTACTCTATATAACACATGGCACTGTGTGTGAAATGAGTATCGCCTAGTTGCCGATGCAAAGACTCCGTCGTACACCATAAATTCCATCATTTCCCAGAGCTTCGTGAACACACCGGTTTTTTGGCACCTCGCCTTGGCTACCCATATTACTCAACTGCCATCTCCGTATTCCGACGATCCTTTATCCACCCTGGGGCTACCACCCTCCTGCGATTCGTTCCCCATAGCCCCAAGCCCAGGCATCCACCGCGCTCTTTGTCTTCACGCTCTTTGTGTGTTCTTTCGTGCCAGTCTTGACGGTGTGCGTCGCATACTCGTAGCCACCGGGCCATTCTAACGACGTGCTACTCGTGGCCTGGGCGCCGCTAGTCCGAGTAGAGTTGACCCCGGCAGAATACGACAACGACGTTGATGCCGCCGTTGTAGCACTCACAGCCATTGCCGATGCAACGAAACTGCTGCTGCTGGTTGGAGCGCTCGAGCTGTCAAGGCTTTTAGTCACGGTGAAGTACCTGGTGATTGTGCTCGTGCTCGTGCTCGTGCTCGTGCTCGTGCTGTCCTGAAGGCTGCTCGAAGCAGTCCCAGACACGGAAGAGGACAACCTGCAGCGGCCGCTACTGGCAGACGAACGGCTGGAGGTGGATGGAGAGCCCGACAGGGCTGCAGCCGACGAGGTGCTGGTGCTCGACGATGCACGGCTGACGTATGCGTGTGTCGAGTACGACGAGCTTGCCGGGACGCTGCCAGAGGAGGCCGCCGTGCAGACGGTCACAAACGCAGTTGCGGTCGTCGTCGACGTGAGATAGCTGGTAGAGGTCCAGCAGTGACGCGACGCGGAGGCTGTCTGCGTGACGGTTAGGGTCACGCCCGAGCAGACGCCGCCATAGCCATAGCCTTCGCGTTTGGCGTTGTTGGGCCGGGCCGCTGCGAGAGCGCTGTGGCGACAGATCAGCTGTCTGTTTGTCACTCCCCTTCGCTGTTGGTTTCAACACTTACCTGAGGCCCAGGAGAACGAGAAGACTCAACATGATGAGCGGGCGAGGATTGATGTTGAGAGAAGAGAGGGTGAGTTCAATTGCGTTGTTGATCCAAGCTGGACACATTGCTGCTCTTTCACGACCATGTCTACCCTTTTATATCCACAGCAGAGCCCGAATCTTCTGGCCGGTCTTGTCTCGTCGACGTCGGGCCTCGTTCGTACAGGCCCGTCATGCTGGGAAGCAGGGGCGAGACAGACACGTGCATTTCCGTGGGACAAACGAGCATGGGCACGATGCAAGGACCGGCAAGCCTCGTAGTACAAACAAGATTGGATGACGGGCACAGGCAGTCGGAGTGCAAGATCCAGACTGATTCTCCGGTACAGGTGCTCACCACATTCGGGAGCACAAGGACGGGAAGGGCGAGACCAGGCCGAGTGGCACAGACAAGTCGTCCGACGAGCTGTCTGACTGCAGTCCCTTCCCTCATTTCCCGTTGCGAATACGAGCACGTGTAGCCAACAGAACAGCAAGACCAGGCCGGAAGGCAAGTGCGCCACAAGCGAGCAAGTCGAACAGCTGTCTGACACAATTGTGGACGAGCGGCAGAAAGAAGAGGAAGCAGAAGGAACCACAGGCCCGGAATAGTCACATTTGGGTCAGGTTTCCCTGACATGGATTTCTGACTCTAACTCTCTTGAGATTCCATCTCGGCTGGCGCTGCTCATTGCACAGACGGAGTCAGACGGCCTCGTTGACGAGCTTGGAAGCATCAGCAGGCCCGCGCAGATACCTCTCCCCGGCCGTCTTCCAGTTGATAATCTTCCAGATATTGTCGACGTAGGCCGCCTTGCCATTGAGATACTAGAGGAAGGAGTCAGCAAGACGCGGGAGTCTCTCCGGCCGTCCGTCTTCCATGCCTACCTGCAGATAGTAGGCGTGCTCCCACATGTCGACGCCGATGATGGGCACCTGACCGTCCAGCGGCGGGTCCTGGTCCTTGGTGGTGACAATACGAAGACCGGTTACCGGTTCGCGCACCAGCCAGCCCCAACCACTGCCCTTGATGCCCAACAGGGCGACAGCAAAGGTCTTTTTGAAGCCGTCGAGGCTGCCCCAGATTTGTGCAATGTCCCGGATTAGCTCTGGGGCGGCCGAGCCGGTAGGCTCAGACTCGGGCAGTCCGGCCGGCGACAGGTTGCGCCAGAACAGCGAGTGGTTGATGTGGCCGCCACCGTTGAAGCGGATGGCCTCCTGCAGGGCGACCTGTGTGGCCATATCGCCGTCGACGAAGGCCGCCGTCAGCGCCTGCAGGGACTTGTTCAGGTTGTCGACGTAGGCCTGGTGGTGGCGCTTGTGGTGCAGCTCCATGATCTGGGCCGAGATACTGGGCTCGAGGGCCTGGGAAGCTGTCAGCAGGATGTACAGAAAGGAGAGGGAAGACCCAAATAAACAACGACAACTCACATCATAGGCGTAAGGCAGCGCCGGAAGACTGTAGAGTTTGGCAGACATGATGACGCTGGCTGTAGAAATGGAGATGGGCAGAGGGGACAACGGATTGTGTTTCTGGACAAACAGCATCTGCCAGTAGCCTCTGCTAAGCAGCCCATCTCCGTCGCTGATTTATTGGCTGGCGGACAGTTGACGTCAATCCGCGCAAACTTGCTCAAACCATCTCGAAGCCGCACTTCCCCTCGGGCTGACCTTGTGGTCTGCATTCTGTCGTGCTTATAAAAGGCCGACAGCCACTGCTAAACAACAGGCTGTTGTATCTTACCATCTTGTTTTCCAATAGAAGATACCATCCCGGGCTCTCCAGAATGTGTGGCGGAAACATCTCGGCCCAGGACAGTGGCCGGTTTGGTGCCCTCGCAGTGCTCAGCCCATTGCCCAGAGCCTCGCCAGGAAACCCAGCTAGCCAGCAGGGCCTGTCCGGGAGCATCGTCTTCTTCAACGACGACGACCATGACTGCCAGCTGGCGACGCACTTGTGGTACTCGCCGTCCGAGCCGCTGGCCGCTGACCAGTGCCGCCGTCTGTTTGTGAACATCCAGTAAGCAGTCGATCTTCCTAAGCAAACGGCACCGTGGCATCGCGCTGCTAACAGCACGCCCACCCACAGCGAGTCTGGCGACCTCAGCGTGCCACATGTCTGCAGCGGTCATAATGTCGGTGTCATTGCGCTGTGGCCAGAGCCCAGCTTGGCTGGCCAGCCTGTCTCTGCTCAACATGGCTCTGTCACCCGACAGCTGGAGCAGCCGCTGCATCTGCATGTTGGCCACGACAGGCACGGAAACAAAGGCATCATCGGCCGTCGAGTTACCGTGTGCTCTGCCTCGGCGGAAGAGGGCCAGATGGCTGTCGTTGCAGTGTTGGCCGAGGGCATCGTTGGCTATAACTCAACCTCGTAGCCGGGAGGCTGCAATCTTGGCGCGTCCTCATTCACTTGTTTCGCTGAAACAGGAAATAAGGAATAGTAGGGCCGACTACTTCGAGGCGAGCAGTAACGCTCCTTCAGTCGTCCCTGCCCAAATTGTTTTGCTTCCTATCCACTGTTCTTCGTCTTCTTCCCTTGAGCTCACCCACCAACATGTTCCGTCCAATAGACCCAGCCGTTGGTTGGGGCAGCCGAATTCGAAGTCGATGCTGATCCCAGTATCGATGCCGATGCCGCTGCCGACACGCTGAATCGAAGCATGGCCAACTGGCAGCACGAGCTTTAAAATGTCTGCGATCAGTCCGACGCCCTGTTGAAGCCGGCCGCCGAGACTTTGCGCCGTCTTGTTTACATACTTTTATATCAGGAAATCCGCCGTGCTTTCTCGAATGGTCCTGCTCGAAGGCCAGCAGAGGGCTGCTCAGATGCGAGCCCTGGGGCTGGACGACATGGTTCCCACCGACCTTCGTCAGATCCTGGTGCTCGCTGGCATCGGGCCTGCCTCGCGTCCCCTCCCTCAGTCAGTCCCGAGCATTGTCGACAACAGAAACAGCGACGACATCATGAACTATGAGAGCACCCAAGAGCGAGTCGAGACAGCCCCGGTCAGTCATCCGGCCGGAGAAGGAGCCCGAGAGGCGCCACAGCTCCTTTCGTGCCTGCAGCCGTGCCTGCAGCTGTGCAGAATCTCGGTCGAAGTCATTCTTACCACCTGCCTGCATCTGGAAAGAAACCGGCCAGAAGGCAGCCAGAAGTGGCCAGACGACAGTCTACCATGTCGGCATTTCTGGCGCCCAAGTCGTCTCCTTCCGCTGGCCAGGTCGCCATTCCGCCAGCTGCTTATCAGCCAACCTTTCTGTCGCACGACTCCCAGGATATCAAGCCGACTGTTGCTCATTCTGCTGTCGAGCAGCAGGTCATCCCACCGGCTGCCTTTCGACCTATACCTGCGCCGCGACAGCCCCAGAGCATCCAGCCGGCCGCTGTACCTCCTCCGGTCCATCCTGTGGTCCAGTTTCAGGCTCCTGTTCCTATGGCAATGTCAGACGGCCATCTGCAGCCCAGAAGACCGCCCGTCAGCTCCTGAGAGGTGCAGGGAGACGAGTTCATCTTCCAGCACCACCTTCTCGGCCCGGGATGTTTCGTGCTTCGTTGTGACCGCGGCTCTGACCTCAGGGCCGTGACCTTCCGTGTCCATCCTTTCCACAACAGGCAGGCCTGGAACCATTTCAACACCGGCAGCTGTAAATACCATGACCGGTGGCGAACCTACATTGACGAAGACTTGCTGGAATACTTTGCACGACGAGGTAGGAAACCGTCAAAAGTGACTTGTCTATCGGCCATGCTAACACTGGTCGTCTATTATCGCAGTTGTGGACAGCAATGACGAAAATGTCACCGACGACTGGGCGTAGCAGTCCAACGAGATGATCGAGGAGAAGAAGAAGAAGCGCAAAACGTCGAGGCCCAGGTCTAGACGCACAATTGAGGACTCCATGGAACCTGACTCGTATGAATCATCCTCTCCTTGAGGGAGCTGGGGGCAAGTTTCGTCTTTTATAGAGCCGAATTACACAAAACAAAACAGACTATCGCCAAATGATTGGTGGATCCAAAACTACAGAAAGCAAATGGCGTAAAAAAAGCTGCCACGCTGCAGACTACTGATCCTCAGCGATCAAGACTCGCACTCCTTGAAACTGGCCCGCTTGTGTTCCAAACGCCTGCTGTTCCCGGATGGCATCGCCAATGGCTCGCGCAAATTGGTATGCCCGGTGATCGCTCGTCCATCCCAGCCTCTCCAAGTCCAGGACCTCGCGGTATGTCCGCTTTACCCCCCAGATCACATCGGGCTGCCGCTGCTGCTCGCTGTCGCTGAGTACTCCCTCGCTGTTACCGTGGAGGCCCGCACGCAGAGCCCCGTCGCCACGATTCAGCTCGCGGGCCAGCTGCTGCCGTCTGCAACACTGGCACCGGCCCACGCAGTAGTCCACCAGGTACAGCACCTCCAGGCCCTGCTGCAGCATGCAAGCCAGGAACATGGTGCCGTCTTCAAAGTCCTGGTTGTCCATCTTGCCGATCATGGTGACCATGTTGCCCGCGTCCAGGGCGATGCGGCTTGCCGTCCGTATGGACTCAGCCGCTTCGTCGCTCCATTGAGCACCCAGCAGGCTGCCGAGATCGAGACTGCTGCTGCTGCTGGCGGCCGACGACAGCACTGTACAGCGGTTCCCTGGCGCGGTCCCTGTGGCTTTTGACGCGTTCTCGCGCTGTGGAAAAGGAAAACACAGGTGCAGCACGTCCGTCTGGTTGTTGTAGTGCACAAGACGGCGCGGCCCCGGCAGATAGACCGTGTTGACGTCGCTCGTGAAGATGCCCGCGGACGGCGAGGCGGCCGAAGTCGAGGCAGCCCAGCCGCCGGGACGTTTTGGCAGAGATGGCAGCGCAACGGCAAGGGACGCGTCGAAGCACACCGCCTCCAGCGTCAGCCGCTGCCGGTACATGGAAGGGTCAGCCAATATCTGCTGCTGCTCTCCACGGTGCTGGTCGAAGAAGATTGTGTCCTGGACCTGGGCACACAGACGGCTTTCCTCATCTGCGGCCACCAACTCTCGGAGGCCTGCTTGCGGCAACTCGGGGGGGAGACACACGTCGAAGACCTGCATCGATGGTGTCGGGCAGGCCGCCTCCCACACTTTGAGTCGCAGCTCGACGGGCAGCCGCGCAAACCGAGAAAGATCCAAGACCGGGTCCGAAGACATGCTGGCAGGGAGAACGAGCAGCTCTGTTGCGGCGTGAGAAAGACACGTGACGGATCATACTGGACACGACACGGAGGTTGTGGAGCGCAGGGGGGCCTTCCTATATATGGATGCCTCACAAGAGGAGTCGTCGCAACATGTGTCCCATCAAGTATCATCAAGTACGCCGTGGCTGAGGTAAGACAACGGGGTGCACGCGTTAAAGGAATGGGAAAAGAAAAAGAAGGCACAATGACGAGGTCCCGCGAGGGAAGGAGCTTCCGGCTGCAACCTCTTCAAACGGAAGGACGTCTGTCTGTAGCGACACTTTACGCGATCCAAACACAGTCAGCATGGAAGATTACGGGAGCCCGAGAAGCTCTCTTGCGTCGTATCTTACATCCCGTACTTGGCAAGATAGCACGGGCGTTGCTAATAGGCTTCACGTATGTTGAAAGGCTGCATCTCATCGACACCAAAGAGTCTAGTTACAAGCCTTGTTTTCGGCACGGATGGGACTCTGGGACTCGGTTGGGACATGTTGTGACATCGCGGCTTGATGCCGTCAGCCGCACCTGGCAACAGCCACGGTGTAAAAATAGTATGCTTGTTGGGTATCTTCATCCGTACTTTTGTGTACTCGTGTTCTGCTATCATTGTGCTCTGTATTCAATGAGCCCAAGGCGTTACAGCGTGGCCCCTGCCAGAGACAACACTGGTCACGTGTCGCTTACGCCGCAGCAGTTTGCCCGCCACCAGCTGACCCCTGCGCTGTGGCAACGAGCTCGTAAATGTCCGGCCGCCGTCCCATAGCCCGCGTTGCCCTCCCCATGGGATCTTCGCCTGCTGCTGTCATCTCCAGGGCGGCCGCATGTTCTGCCGCGTCCAGGACCGGCGCTGTCTCTGCCGTCTCTGCCGTCCCAAGATCAAACTCTAGCGCTGTCCGAATGGCCCGCCAGCACTGCAGCACAACGTCGGACTTGAACGTGCTCACCGTGTTCGCGGTGCCGCCGTGGATCCAAAACCCGAGCACCGGCGGCATCGGCTTTTCGTCGAGCGTCCGCACGTCGCTGCCACCGCCATCGACCCGCAGCGTGATCAGGTCTGCCGTCACCTCGGCCTCGCTGACCCGGGCCAGGTCCACCACCACGTTCGACAGACCCTTGCGGTTCAGCACAAACACGCACGCACGCGGCAGCGTGAAGCTGCCCACCACCAGCGGCTCCTGCTCGCACAGGAACAACGTGCCCTCTACCTGCGGCTCCGGCTTCTCCCAGCCCCCCGTCTCGTAGTTTAGCACGTACACCACCGTGCTTGCCGCCACCGACAGGATCGACTGTATGCTGGGCTCGTACTGCTGCAGCACCTGCAGGTTCATGCCTGTCAGCTGCTCCGTCAGCATCATCGTCTGCCCATCGACATCGTTCTGTCCCGCCCCGTTCGTATCCGTGTAGCCGTTGCCGTCGCCGTCGCCGTTGTAGTCGTAGCCTGTGTCATAGTCCGGCCCCGCCACCGCTGCCCCTTGCTGGCCCCGGCGTCCGCCCCCGCTTGGGTTCTGCTGATGCCGACTCCTCCTTGGCGTCTGGCGGCTCATCTTGTCTGTGCCGTCTGCGACAGAGCGACAAAGACACGAGACTGGACAACACTCAAAGAAGCTCTGGCTGCAACTGTCTGTCGCGAAGGTCGATAGTTCTTGGAAGTTTGCGCTCGTTAAACCGTGCTATATTGGAGTTCGTTGCTTGCAGTCGTCGCAACACTTAGCGGGGCTGCTGCCAATAGCTTCGAAAGACGCGATAACGCCTTATCGGCACGGTGCAGAAACAGTGTGTGACCATATCGTGCCTCGTGCTTCTTTGCGCCCAAACACAGTGTCCAAGGGCGTGCTGATGATGTCTCACCTTTCTTTGGTAACCCCCTTCAGCTTCCTTCCGGTCAGCTAGCTCTCTGCCATCGCCGAGTCCGGTCTTCTTGCTATACCTACACGTCTGGGCTTCGCAGCCCGAGTTTCATTACCACCTCCCTCCATCTATCGTCCTTGAGCAACCTGCTGACATCGCTGCTTGTTACCGCTCCTTCTCGACTTCTCTCTAGAGCTCGCGCACCTTCATTTGCGCCAGCAGCTAACCGAAAGCGAACGAGCTCACCGTATTAGATCACGACCATGTTTTACGGCTGCAGCCGGATCGATGCCATGATACCTCAATAGCTCATATCCTCACTTCTGAAAATCGCTGCTTGATACCAATGGTTGGCTCTGTTTTGTGACGGCAAGAACCTTTGGCATCCGTTTCTCTTTCAAGTTCAACCCTCCCATACGACCCTCATCGCATTATGCACAGAGAGAGCCACGATGGACTCGTCCTCCGAACCTCCTCCAGGCTCACCCGCTCCCCCATCTCACACCTCTGAACCTATTGACGTCGCCCCGACGCCACAGTCCCTCCACCGCGCTGTGTACTCCCGCCGTGCTGAATACACCCGCCAACACCAGATCCGCGTCAAGATCGGAACTTGGAATGTTGCGGCGTGTCCGGGCACGGACCAAGATCTTGCATCCTGGTTTGTCTCTGGAAAAGGCATTGACCGGAGACTGACGTCCATCGCCGCCACCACGAACGGCGCTATCGAACGGGAAACGTCTAGCGACACACTCACGGAAGAAGCCTCGGAAGATATCCGTCTCATAGGTGGCGACAAGATCGGCCTCTATGCCCTCGGTCTCCAGGAAGTGGTGGATCTCAACGCCGCAACCCAATACATGAGCCGTGCTTCGGCCACACCGGTTCTGGAGAAGTGGAAGGCAGCCGTAGCCGACGCCCTGCCGGCTGGCTACAGGCTTGTTGCCTCGGAGCAAATGGCCGGCTTGCTGCTACTGGTGTACGCATCGCCCGATGTGGTCCCCATGCTAAGCCACACCAGCACATCAACCGTCGGGACCGGATTATTGGGTATGCTGGGAAACAAGGGTGCCGTGTCTGCAAAAATCGTGCTCGGAGAGGCAACCAGAATGGTATTCGTCAACAGCCACCTATCTAGTGGCAACGAGCCATCCCATCTGGACCGCCGTTGTTGGGATGTCTCCCAGATCGAAAACCGTATCCAGTTCTCTCCGTACAACCATCCCGGTGTGGCGGAGACCTCGGAGCCGGAGAAGCTTGGAGACGAGGATTTTGCCTTTTGGTTTGGCGACCTGAATTTCCGACTGGACGGCCTGCCTGGCGACGACATACGGCGCATTCTCACATTGCACGCCCGAGGCGAATACGACCTCAGCCACCTACCAGCGTCCGGTAATGGCCCAAACGAACCGTTTGACGGCGAGGATGTTGTTGTTCTGAAGGACCGCGGTTCTAGCGACATGCAGTTGAGCCGGGCTTCCTCGTGGTTCGCGTCGCCCAGGTCCTCTATCTCGATTGCGAATAAGGCGGGCATCGACGCTGACAACATAAATGAAGTGTCGCTTCTCCCGGATCCTGATGAGTTTTTACCGGACGCGTCAGAGGACCCAGCATCGATGCAGGCAACTTTAGATTCGTTGCTTCCCCACGACCAGCTGCTCAAAGCAATGAAAGGGCGCAAAGCTCTCCATAACGGCTGGAGAGAAGGTCGCATTGCATTCCTGCCATCCTACAAGTATGACGTTGGCTCGATTGGCCTGTTTGACTCCAGTGAAAAGAGACGACCCCCCAGCTGGTGCGACCGTATTTTGTACCGCACCGGCAAGGACAAAGAAAATTATGAGATACGAATAAAGGAAGAGGAAGAGGCTAGAAAGAGGGACGAAGAGATGAAGGCGCGGGGCCTTGACCAAGCTGGCGACGAAGATGAGGTCCTCTTCGAATACCAGGCAGAATTCGACGGCGATGGCGATGGTCGGTCCTCTCATGCGAGTGAGCATTCCAGTTTTGACTATGACGAGTATGACGAAGCCAACGACGAAGAGGAGGCCGAGCCCGCTGCTGGACAGGAAAGCGGTGCTGATGGCATACGGCTGGACATTTACACATCCCACCAACGCATCACTTCGTCAGACCACAAGCCTGTGGTGTCTATCTTCACGGTGGACTTTGATGCTGTCGTTCCGGAACTGAAGGCCAAGGTGCATGCCGAAGTGGCCAAGGAGCTTGACCGGGCTGAAAATGAAGGGAGACCGGGCGTCACCGTGATCATGGATGGCCGGCTGTCTTCGACTACCACCACAGGACAGAGGCCGAATGATGCAGTCGATTTCGGGCCCATCGAATTTCTGCACTATTCCACCGCATCGCTGACAATTGCAAATACTGGTCGCGTGCCGGCAGAATTCTCATTTGTCGATAAGCCAACAAGCGATAGTCTGGGAGGCAGGCCATCTGCTGACGGTGGTCTTCCATACCAATGGCTCACGACCTCCTTTGTCCAACAGAACGACGTCAGTGCAGACGGGACAGACGCGGTAGATCTGGGCAAGAACGTCATACTCGAACCTGGAGAAACGGTGAATGCCCTGCTAGAGGTGCTCGTGGATGATTTTGTCTTTGCCCGCATACTCAACGACGGCGACGGTGTGCTGGAAGACGTCTTGGTGCTTCGTGTTGTAGATGGCCGGGACCATTTCATCCCTGTTCATGGTGTCTGGATGCCAACGTCTATTGGCCGGTCTGTGGAAGAGCTTATCCGCGTGCCGGACGGTGGGATACGGCAGTTCATTGCGTCCCGGCTGCAAGGGAAGAGTGGAAAGAGATCTGTCGCATCTGGCTCTATCCCGTACGACCTGGACATTCACTGTTCGGCACCAAAGGAACTGTTCAAGTTGACGGAGCAAATCGAAAACCTAACCGACCGTGTCATCGCCGATGAGCAGATGCTCGAAGAATGCAGGATACCTGTTGACAAACCGGGATGGCCGTTTGAGAAGCCCAGCCAGACGCCAGACCAGAGTTTGGTGGTTGCTGTCATCAGTGCTCTTGATAGCGACCGGCCGATACATGACGCTTTCGAGCCCGAGATCACCTCACTCGTTCGGTTGGAGGTAGTCAGCTATGTTCTCGTGCTGTTTCTGCGGGGGCTAACAGACGGCATCATCACGATACCGCTGTGGTCACGAATCGATCAGGCTCCGCTCCTGTCTCTCGGCGGTGTCAGAAATGCTGGTCCTAGTGGCCGTGATCCTATCTGCGAGGACGACAAAACGATAATTCTGGATATCCTCGCAACAGCCCCATACCACAACATATCTTTCGTGTTCCTGACAACTGCACTATCTCGGGTTATCGGGGAGCTTGCACCCATAAGCCTCTCTGATATGGACATTCTTCGAGCAATGAGTCGTACCACAGGTGGCGGGTTTGGAGCGGCCATCGGTGGCATCGGCAACTTTGGCCGCCGGTCGTTGAACAGCTTCAGAAGGAACAGTGTCGCCTCAGCCAGTGCTGCGCTACTGGCACTGGAACGGAGAAAGGTGCGAGAGAGACGCGTGGCCGAGGTATTCGGAAAGATTATGTGCCGAGCACCTGTCACAACAAGGGAAAGGGAGAGGAGATCACTCGAAGACAAACAGAGAGCGGTCGTTGAGCTGTTTCTGCGAAGATGCAGGGAAGAGCTGGGCTGAATTAGCTGATGTTTCAAAAAATGACAGGACCGCAATGCACAAAGCCAGTTTGGATGCCTTTTTGGACAGCCACGTTGGCAGTGTAGCTGCTCAGGATAATGTTGTATGAAGTATCGGTATCCAAGAAGATTTATGAATGCCTGATTTTTTGCACAGCCAGTGCTGATCAGAAGATGATGACTATAGTCAGTTCGGGATTGCTTTTAGAGTAAATTCGTTCATTTTCCCGACCGTTGTAGTGACGCGGCTGTCCAGAGCACTTGAGGTTGTCTAGTTTTTAAAAAAACCGTGTCTTGACTTCACTACTCATCTGCACCTTCCTTTTTTGAATCCACCTGAAAATCAACTGGTCTGCCTATTGCAAAAATAACAGACAGCTCAGCCTTTCTCTCCCTTTCCTCCAATTTCTCTTGCATGTTGCAAATGGATCACATCTAGCTTTTTGGTGTCATTTACATCTTGTCAACCCCTCTGAAAAGCGGACATGTCTATCTATCATCGTTACGCCCTCTATTACAGCTGCCTCCGGTATCTCAACGAGGTTGAGAAAGTGAAAAATATTGCCTCTGGGTGCAAAATTATAGACGATACCCAAGAGAAGACACAAGCAGACTCAATACTGAGGCAGGATTCTCGTCCAGTCATTGTCAGCAAAATACCAGTCCAGGATGGAAGTAGCAATGACAAAAACAATGACAAGCGGACAGGGACACTGAACACGAAATCAGGAGGTAACGACAACTCTGCCACAGGGACTGATTTCGTACAATGCCATGGCCACGGACTACCTGACTCTGGGCTTCATGCCTATTCTACACTCAAATTCGACTTAAGTAAGAAAGAATCAAACACTGGGGACCCTGGCAAGGCTGAAAGTAAGCCGACGAGTTGTACAGCCGAAACGTCGACATCTTCTCTTCACAACACCATTCGCAAGTCGCAGTTCGAAAAATGCAAGACGTTCCATCAGATCCTGACCAGCATTGTTGCCTCCCTCCACAGAAACATAAAGCGTGTCGAAGCTGAAGGTGATTGTGCATCTACAAGTCTAATCAGTCATCTTTACTACGAAGCAGCTCGCCTCAATGGGTCAGAGGCAGCCACAACTCCACGAATGCAGAGGATGTTGGGGATCAACTGGTGGTGCTCAGATCCGGAGGACCCATCCACTCCGAAAGAAAATACCAGGCGGTGCAATAGCCCTCTTCTGGCGGCATTCGATCCAGATGATCTGGCTTGGCGTGATCAAGTAGCACAATGGCAGCAAGATCTTGGAAGTGACAGGGATGGACAAGGAGGTCGCCTTGTCAAAATTTGACTCAGGTTTCTACCGGATCTCTGGCAGGACATGTTGGGCACGAAGTGCGAGGGAACGGCCGTTCAATTCTCAGATAGACACCATCGTGAAAATGTTTGAGCAGCAACTAGGCCTCCCACGTTTAAAATTGACCCTTTTGTGTACACCGAGGGCCTTGAATACTGAGGAACGGATATAGTGTTGGTTCAGCTCCTGCGGGGACAACCGCTTCTAACCGTTCCAGGGCCAGATATGTGGGATGATGTTTGGCTTTGGTAAATTAGCCTTGGACCTGAATATCGTAACGCAATGCGTGTGAAGTCGAACGATAGTCTCAAGTATGCAAGATCTAGCTCGACAATGGAGGGGGATGGTGTGTGAACAAGCTAGTGGGTCATGACACCATAACTCCACTCTACCATTTTGTTTTCACTGGCAGAACTACTTCGTACGGAGTATCGTAAAGATACTTTCTTCTGCTCATCCACTGTTTCCCAGTCTTGGACCCCACAAGGGAGAAAGCCAGCCAAAACCGAACGCTTGACCTATGCCGCCATTGTCATCGCATCGTCTGCTTCAAGATGATCAGGTACTGCTGCATCAGAAGCAATTTATCGCCCAGGCCAAGTTAGCTATCAAGAAGGATATCACAGAAGGCCTGCAGACTTGCAGCAACTTCCTCACACGACTGCTATGCCAGCTAGAAGAACACCTGCAGTGGCTGGCACGTGGAAACGGAGCCGATCTGCCACCTCAATGGGGCCACATCACGGCGCGCCGTGAGCCTGCCGGCAATACTGTCCAAGGAATTGTCTTGCATATCACTGGACCAGGGGAAGATGAGACGACTCTCATCACGGTGGATGGAGACGAGACAGCATCTGCATTGGTGATTTGACCCTACCACTTTACTTCATCCCCAAGCCAGGTCCATTTCTTCGATGCAGTCATGTTGACGCTATAACACAGGAGACCAAAATACCAGACTACGACAGGATGGTAAGCCAGCGAAGCGGTTCTAGATCAAAGATTCATATGGTATAAGCGATTGTATTAACATACTATCTCATCCTTCTCTAGAGTCTTGCACTTGCTCGAGCCGTCACTCAGGCGTCAAGCCTATTTAAGCTCCAGCAGACATCTGATCACATGTAAGCCAGCAGGCAAGCGGACTTATAGCCGTACCGTTGACTTCTTTGCACAGAACATCCAATACCGACAAGGCCGCCCAGGCTCACATAGCTCTGCTGAAGCGGTACAACGACGTCCGCGATGTAAGCCAACAGCTCATTGGTATCATCGCCGACAGCAGAGGCTTGCCCGTTCGGGCTCTTTACGAAGATGATGCCTATGGTGTGGGCATAGACGATTAAATATTTGTGGACCGTTGTGCGCGGATGAGCAGTAGCTCGCTTTAACTTTTTTTAAAATCGCACATTATCTTAATCTGCAGAAGTGCTTTGACAGCACTCTGCGCCTGTCGTCGTCCAAGGATACAAATTTCTCCAGCGACGTTTGTTTCCCTGAATGTTTTGCGTGTTTTTTTCTCTCTTAATTTGCTTCAGTATAGATGGTGTCAAAAGCATTTAGTCCCCGTCCCTTTTGCCTCCCGTTGTCGCAATTGAAGTATTGATTGCCCATTGTTGAACCTCTGCGCCGCCGATCTAGAGAATAAACACAAGCATGCAACAATGAGCGATATGATGTAGTAATACTCCAGATGCTGCAACGACGGCCCCAACGACGGTCCTGGTCTCAAGCTTCCCGCCACAATGATTTTTTGTTTGGCCGTCAGCCGTCAAGCCCGTACATTGTCCCTCGTCTAGTATCCAAAAGCCTCCAGAGCCTTGGCCGTCTTCGGGTCGACCTTGGCGTTCTTCTTGGCCTCGGAAAGTTGCCGTGCAGCGACCTTCTTGCGCTCGTAGTAGGCAGCACCCTTCGCTTTTCTCCGCTCCTCGAGTCTGCAGGCACATGGTGTCAGTAAGACGTATCGCTTCATCCTGTCGTGCGGTCTTCGTGACTAACCTGGCAACCACATCCTGGTACTTCCAGCCAACCTCGTGGCTCAACCGGCCAACGGTGCAGTACTTCCGGCCAGGCTGCAGTCTCAGGACACGTAGAGCCTGGGGAACAACCACCTTCTTCTGCTTGTCGTACGGGGGCGGCACACCCTCGAAGACTTTGAGGCGCTCAAGGGCAGCAGCACCACGCGACGTCTTGTGCGGGATCATACCACGGACAGCCTTGTAGAAGATACGCGACGGTGCCCGGAAATGGAACGGACCACCGCGAGTCGGGTTGTACCGCGTCATCTTGCGCAGGTAGGAGTGGTACTTGACTGCAAAGCGGAAAAGAGAACATGTTAGCCATGCTGATGTCACGGGCCCTGCTGGAATCCACTTCTTCACCGGAAGTCCTTCAGGCCCGACTCTGCATGGAACGACATTGACGTACGCTTAGCGCGGAAGAACTCTCCGGAGATGTTCAGGGCCTCGCAGCGCACAATGACAATCTTCTGTCCGTTGAGCAGCTGCTTGGCCACAATGCTGGCCAGACGGCCAAGAAGGTGGCCCTTGCCATCGATGACGACCTGTAACGACCCATGCGGTTAGCCGTTGATCTTTGAGATGTTGCAACAAAGGCCCTCGCTTCTGTCCCTCGTCCTGTTGTCCTTCGCTAAGCCGTCCTTTTGCTTCTAGCCTTCAACCCGATACATGCCCCAGATTCTCTCGCGTTCGCAAGAGTAAGCTGGTAACGACGGCCGTGCTCAGTAATTGAAGCCACGCGAGCCTTCCTTGCCATGCCAGTTGTTGCGGCCAACGGAAATCCAATGGGCAATGTAGAGAAGAGGAGCGAAAGCGAGAAATGTGATTAAGCACCAGCGAAGAACTTCAATACTTACAACCGACTCGAAGCTCGACATGGTGTGCGAAATCTATCGTATCGTCCGCAGTGAAGCGGGCGTTGTGAAAGAAGGGTTGCTGGGTTAGAATGTCGATTCTTTTGCCCTCCGTTGGTGGATGTGGTCGCTGGCTGGAGGGGCGGGAGTGTGTGGTGGTGGGATTTAAAGATCGCGAAAGCCTGAGCAGAGGGAGGGAAAGAAAAAAACCGAAACCAATAAAAATTATCGAACTTGCGCGCAGTGACTGGCCCTTGGTGTGGGTTTTGCCTGTCAAAGTGGACTAGGGCTGGTAGGCTGGCGGAAAATGGGACAGACAATTAACTGCCTGCATTTCTTAGGGCTGGTAGGCCCTGTCATGTGATCTACCCCGATAACGACCAATATCGACACGTGACGTCACACGTTTGCCCTCCAGATCAAGAACACCAATCAGTTGCGTTGCGAATCCCAAAAGCATGTAAAATGCGTTGGCAATATACGCCGAAACGAACATATGAACAAATCAGTTAGCCTGAACAAATTCATAATCGAATAAAGTTCAGATCATAAATAGCAGCGGGTAGAATTGTAGACAACCGACTTACAATCCCCAACTAACATTTGCCAGAACCCCATACTATTAACAAAGCCCAAATCGACACATGGCTACTTGCCCGCCACCTTTCTATCCATTTCCCTGAGAGTATCTTGCACCTGAGTCACCAGCTCTTTCCGCCTGGCTCGGACTGCGCTATCGCCACCTGTATCAACCTCATCAAGCTTGAGGATCACTTGCTGCATGGTAGTTTCCGAAATCTTGCGGTGGTCATCAGTCCTTTTCTTAGGATCCGAAGGAGGCTGGTCTATGAACTTCTGGCATTGTGGCAGAAGCTTTGTCTCGAAATGAAGCGCGATGTTGTTCAGCTTTTCCATGGGGCTCCCAGGTGGCGCTGGCAACTTCGAAGTTCCAGAAACACCGGGTACAGCTGATGAAGCACGGCTAGCAGAGCCTGGTCTGGCATCATCCCGACCGCACGGCACATCCAGTCCGATGGAAGAGCTTGATGGAGTATCCTGGGCAGTGTTTCGCCCGGACTTCTGCCTGCCCTTCTTCGACTTTGATTTTGTCTTTTCCCGACCTGTTCCCGAGCCACTGGCGTTTTCGTTACTCGAAATACTGTCGTCATCTCCCTGGGGAACAATCACCAGTATTTCGCTGTTGTTTTTTACGCCGGTAAGGCACACTGGCTGATCCTCGATTTTCAACAGCTTCCCCTTGTAGTAGAGCTTCACCCGCTTGGCGTGCGAGTCAGACAACTTATAAAGCAGCTGCACACGGTCCAGCACATCGCTCGTGTATAGCTTTCCATCTCCAATGGCATAGGGGGGGAAATACTCTTTATCGACCCTTTTGTCACGACGGAAGAGCAGCACGTCGTCCTTCGGGATGTCGTCGATATCCTCGCCCGGTGAGCGAAAGTAGGAGCCGCCAGATCGACTTCCAGCGCCATACTCAAAAGCTGGTTGGGAATCATAGTCGTCCTGCACGCCATCCGATGTGATATACTCGAAGTCGGCATCGGTAACGTTCGGTACGCCGTCCTGGCTGAGCGATGTAGTATAGGGGGATAGCGAAGGCTTTTGACCAGACGGCCAGCCATACCGGCTCATGTCTCCGGCCTTTGGCTTCGCGGCCTTCCGCTTTTTTTTCTTTTTGCTGGATTTTGCAACCGGTGCGCCTTTCCTGGCGGCGACGGTACTGGCGGCCCCAAGGACGAGAACACCGATGACGGTGCTGTAGACGGCAACAGGCGAGAACCCAGTGGCGGACTGCAGGTAGTTGTTCGAACTGCTAAAGACGGAAGACACGCTATCGATAGAGGTATCGAGGTATGTCTGCAGCGCAGGCGGTAGCTTTGGCAGCAGCGCTGACGTGATGTTGGTCAGGCTGGCAAAAGGGGCACCCAATGATGCCAGAGCAGATGGGCCGGACGCCACTTTGGCGGGTGTTTCGGTCCTGAATCAGGACACGACACACAACACCAGTGGGTGGACAGAGAGAGAGGGGGGGGCAAGAGAGTCAAAAGAGGCCGAAATAGTTCAATTTTTGCCTTGACTGTAATCCTCTGAAAGACGTCGAATAGTTGGAGGGGTATGTTGACTAAACTGCTTTGCTGGTGCCGCCGACCTATGTTTAAGGGCTTAGCCTCGAAGCTTAGTCCCTCACTGTGGAATATGGCTGGGAGTGTTGTCGGCGTTGGCGAATCGTAAGGCGGCAAGTGATGTGGCAGTTAAACTCATACGAGACAACGAGGATGGAACCGAAGAGAGGGGCAGACTATTGGAAGTCAATCAGACAAAACGAGCGTTGAGATGAGATAGCGTGGCCCTGGTTGTTCTTCGCTTGGCTGCCCCGTATGGCTGAGATCACGGTAATGATGTACGTATCGAGAGATCATTGAACAGAATGAGCCATAAATTACAGAGTAAAGGCCACCATACATGATTACTATGCTCACGCCTCGGGTGGATTTGCTAACCGCAAGCCTACTATCTTATCGCCGCATGCCGTAGCTTGTTATGTACCTGGTTTTTGAGGCCGAGAAATCAGGAATCTTTGAGGAGTATGTCATCGACCAAACCACACTGGACGGGACATCTAGGGAAACCTTCCTCGAAATGCAAGCATGACTAATCTCTTCGAGAATACGGAGGAGAAACGTCCGTATTACAGAGTACTCCGTACCTAAGGTATCTGCTCCGTAAGTATCATACACCCTGCTCGTATGCCTTCACCTATAATAAGTGTACTCGTAGGCATTCCCTAGCCCAAGTGGGTCTAGAATAGCAGTCGGCATTCGTCACGAACAACGAAGATGATTCCAAAGTTTTCAGCACGGTCCCCACCAACCGATTTACAAATCATTAATTAGCACATGTACATATCTCCTCCCGTTGTTGCACATGAATACATTTTGTGATACGAAGAACATCGCTACTATATAACACGACCCCATCCTGGATATCTGCGCCAGCCTTTCCCAACTATTTATTTCCACCGACACAAGCACAGCTCTCACCTCTTCATATGTCCTTTCTGAGACGATTTTTCTCAAGCACAACCACCGGACCCGCCATGGAAGCCGCACAGAAGAAAGCTCAGCAGCTTATTGACGACAACGCTGTCGTCGTCTTCAGCAAGTCATACTGCCCATACTGCCGCAATGCGAAGCGGACGCTCGATAGCTTCGGTGCCAAATATATTCCGTACGAACTTGATGTAGAGTGTGAGTTGCATTGCCTGCTATATTTCTGCCCTCTCACCCCACATTGTGATGCTGACAAACACAGCCGATGGCAGCGCTGTCCAGGATGCCCTGGAGAAGCTGACCGGCCAGCGCACTGTCCCCAACATCTTCATTGCAAAGGAACACATTGGCGGCAACTCGGATCTCGAGGCCCGGAAGAATAAGGATCTCTCCAAACTCCTCGCGAGTGCTGGTGCCGTTTAGAGTCTGGAAAATGACGAAATGCGGCAGTAGCGCATGCTTTGCGCATATCGCGTGTTTTGAACGGGGCTTGACATCGATTTGGGGCCAACCCCCTTGTTGCGCCTTGTAGAGGGTCTATCGTTTTCGATGTGCCAGGGCAAGGTAGTTTTACAGATACGCTGAACTGAGAGTGAATATATACAGAGATTATGACGAACTCAGTCCGGGCACCACCGCAGTATCTTATTTTGCATCCTGATCCTAGACAACCTGAGTCGCCACAGTTCCTACTGGGCGCTCAACAAACTCGATTACTCCATTAACAATGCTCTGTCGTGCTGGCTCACTTGCCACCTTGCCGCCGCCTAGATAGTTGAGCCACAGCACCCGTGAAAGCCTTTCGTCATCCACAGACCCTAAATACTGACGACCAAAAGAGCGCCCGTCGTCGTAGACAATGCTTAGGCGGCCACCCTCTCCACGAAGCAGGAGCAATTCTTTACGCTTTAGCACCTTTCCGCGGTTAAACAGCTGGCGAAATTGGCGAACAGATTCTCCAAACTCCGGATCTTTGCTCGGCGTTTCATCTTGCGCTTGTGGGAGAATCTGAGACGCCCGCGCCTGTATAGCTCTCACGAGGCCGTCGCGAAGGTGGGGAAAGTCGGTATCGCGTACTGGCACAATGCGGAACGCTGAGCGCAACGGAACACCGTTCTGAAGCAAAGTGTTCCATATTTCTTCACTTTGCATGGGGTCAAGGAGAGCCGCACGTAGTTCGTCCTTTTCGCCAGATACAAGCGCTGTTGCGATAGGATCAACCCTCTTGACAAGTCGGCTCTGAAGGGCGGCAATATCCGCCGTGGCAATGTAGTATCCCACGACGTACACCCGTATGCTAAGGAAGCTCACAGTCCGTAAACCAAGACCGACAAGTGTATATTCCGTTGTAGGCTCGGACTGAGTTATTGACAGCGGCGATGCCGCAGACGAGATGCTGCTATCCTCAAACACTGGTACATTGAGAGTTCGGGGAAACTCAGTCACGGTGCTGTCTCCTGTTGGAACAATCTCATTTCCATCTTTATCGTGAACGATGACCTTTCTTGCTGCTAAAGAAGAGCCACTGGTGGGCCCAGCGTCCAATTTTGTTGGGTTGTTCTCCAAGGCAGTCTTCAGCTGAAAGGCCGTGTATATTGTCGCAATGATTCCGGCAACCGATCCGGCAGCCAAGAATACAATCCGCGTTCGGTCATAGTCCTGGCGCTCGCGAGCCAAACGTTCGACGTTCAAAGTGTCGAAGGAGGCACGGCTGTTATTGGAACGTGAACGTGGGCCGGTGGATAAAAATGTGCGGCATTGCAACGGAGTGGCCTGGCGGATGAACTTGACAGGCGCCAACGGGCGGTAGCTTCCCACCTGAGTAGTAAACCTTCGAATCATGGTATTCTTGTTGCGGTTTCTTTTCTGTTTTCTTGACCAACTTCGAGAGGATATTGTACGAGTCAAAATTAGAAAGCCGTGGCGTGACAGAGTGGAGAAAATAGTAGGAGACCGTAAGACGGTCGAAAGACGTCATTATGCATATACACGGAACTGTATATCGATTATGTAAGTACTGGTATATTCTGTATACGGAGTACTGCGGGCGCAACTCTCGCAAACATATGAGCTGACGACGCTCATGGTAAGCTTTTTTAACACTTACTCGGGGATGTAGGCAAGTGCTGCTGATGGCCAGTCACATGTAAGATACCATGCATTTTCGTGGTTGCGCCTTCTGCATACATTAGGATCGGGTTTCATCGGCAATTGCATGCGCCACGCTGACAGCAGGTTCCTCGTTATAATACGAGTTTCGGTAGTGGTCCTCATCATGAATCTCCAGGCTTCACACACAAAGAGCAGCCGAAGGTGGCCCACCTCTTTGGGTCCTGAAAGCCGGAAGGAGGTAGGAGCAATGAAACACTGCCGTTGCCAAATACAATAGCAATTCCAAGGCGGCTACTAACAAAACAATATTGGGTCTCGCATAAGACATGGGGAGGACTTGTAAGATACCAAAAGAACACAGCCAGAGACATCACACAAGTACGCGTACGAGTAGGCAGATGACTAGCATAGCCAGGAACGGAACGCCATGTTGATTGGCCACCGCAATATTGAGATCACTGAAGGAAACAGTGAATGCAGGCGCTATTAAGCGCCGAACATAAGCTGGCCAATTGGCGTCCCTGCCAACCCGCCCCACTACCATGCCAAGTTTTGTCTGCCGTCCTGGGGGCTTGCAAGCTGAGGAACACTTATCCCTACAAATTTATGTGTAGGTGGAATGCCCGACCGGCCATGCCCTTTGCCATCGGAATGCGGATTGGTATAAAAATAATGTTTCTTATTTCAGCGTGAAAATCCCGATTTTCGGTTGCCAGAGCAAGGTCATTCCTGCCGATTGTTTACGATGTCAGACTGCAGTCCCCCAAACCCCCTGACGAGGCTGGAGCGACCCACCTGTCTCGCCCAGTGTTTCGCAGCACGCCTCTAATATTGGTCACCCCCTAACGCCCAGCTATGGCTGCGGCTCGAATACCCTAACGATACTGTCGCCCCTCCTTCTCACTGCTGAAATGACAACCCGTTGGTAATCTGGCACCGCTGTAATCGCCGAAACTAGCAGGACGGAAAGTGCACAACGAAACGAGCTGAGGTTTCCGTCCTCCAGCATCGCTTCTAAACCTTCTGGCCAACCTTTTGTCATCTTTACTCTGCTCCCTCCAGCGGCAGCGCTCTGTTCCTTTCCGCATCGATTCCCACTTCTTCTTGTGCAGCACGGATATCTTTCTCTGACCGTCTCCTTCTTTCCGCATTATTTTCTCCCGCCTATTCATTTCCTCGTCTCACTCGCACTCGCCCGGCAAAACACCCCTCCCTTTTCCTTGGATTACCACGCATTCGCGGCTTAGGCCCCCCCGACTCGCTCCTCTTATGTTTCTGCATCCAACAAAATAATCGCAGCGACGGCATAGATAAAGCGTAAAATCGCCAGGCGAGGCGAAGAGGAGCACATCGAAGTAACGGTGTGAACCGCTATAGCCACTGTTTTTGGACCGTCACTTCCTTCCCACGACTCTGAATACGAAAAGAGCAGGCAAATCGTTCTAGGAATACCAGACAACGAAGACATTGTGGCACGACGGCATCGCCTTTACTGCTACAGCCGGTCAAGTAATGGCGTCGCCGCATCCCATCCATCCCCCTTCAAGTAGCCGTTCCCATCGACGACAGCAAGCGCCGTCACTTGACGTCATGACAGCCCAAGGCACGCCTTCTGCCCTACGGGCTGAGGATACCGATCTTTCTACTGCAGTCGCTATGCAGGAATCCCGATCCTCTTCGTCGACGAACTCGCCGGCTCCCAACGATATTGAGGAGTCTGACTTCTTCCTCGTCCCAAATGACTCTCAGTCGTCCCTAGGCGTTCCAAACATCCAGGACATGCAGGTCAATGACGATGATAATGTCGATGTCGATACCAGCCGCCTTGACGAAGTCGACCCATGCATCCCTCCGGTCAACCGACTGCCGAACGAGATACTCATTTCGGTCTTTGCGAGACTCGGTTCCGCGTCGGATCAGCTCCACTGCATGCTCACCTGCAAGCGCTGGGCTCGCAACGCTGTCGACCTATTGTGGCATCGCCCTGCCTGCACAAATTGGCCACGGCACGAGTCGATCTGCCAGACCCTCATCATTCCGACGCCCTACTTCTCCTACAAGGATTTTATAAAACGACTGAACCTAGCCTCTATTGCCGACCAGGTCAGCGATGGCAGTGTCACACCTTTGGCTATGTGCAACCGCATAGAGCGCCTCACCTTGACCAACTGCAAGCGTCTGACCGACACCGGCCTAATTGCCCTCGTCGAGAACAGCAACCATCTTCTTGCTCTTGACATGTCCGGTGACGACCAGGTCACTGAGGCTACCATCTTTACTATTGCTGAACACTGCAAGCGGTTGCAAGGCCTGAATGTGTCTGGCTGCACCAGGATCTCCAATGAGGGCATGATTCGACTGGCTGAGAGTTGCAAGTACATCAAACGAGTGCGTCACGACCTTCTTTTTGCTACGGATAGCTCCCCTGGAGCGTTCTACATTTACTCTTCAAGCGTAATACGGCTTTTACTAACTCCTATCTAGATCAAGTTGAACGACTGCAGCCAGCTGACAGACGACGCTGTACTTGCCTTTGCTCGACACTGCCCGAACATCCTGGAGATCGACCTACATCAGTGTAGGCAGGTTACAAACCAGTCTGTGACCGAGCTCTTGGCAAAAGGCCAGGCTCTGCGCGAGCTGCGCCTCGCAAACTGCGAACTCATCGACGACAACGCATTTCTCTCTCTGGCCCCCGAGCGCGTCTTTGAACATTTGCGCATCCTCGACCTCACATCGTGTGTTCGCCTGACCGACCGCGCCGTCCAGAAAATCATTGATGTCGCTCCTCGTCTGCGCAATCTCGTTCTAGCAAAGTGCAGGAACATCACGGATGCTGCTGTGCATTCTATTGCCCGCCTCGGCAAGAATTTGCATTATGTCCATCTAGGCCACTGTGGTCATATCACGGACGACGCCGTCAAGAAGCTTGTCCACAGTTGCAACCGCATTCGGTATATTGATCTCGGCTGCTGCACCCACCTGACGGATGAATCTGTTACACGCCTCGCCACGCTTCCGAAACTGAAACGGATTGGCCTTGTCAAGTGCAGCAATATCACTGACGAAAGCGTCTATGCCTTGGCGAAGGCGAATCAGAGAAGCAGACTGCGGAGAGATGCCGATGGGAATATCATGGAGAACCGGTATCACAGTTACAGCAGCCTGGAACGTGTTCACCTTAGCTACTGCACAAATCTAGGCATCCGGGTCAGTTTCATAGGAACTCACCATTTATATACCGATATACTGACCAAGCAATTGTTCATTAGAGCATCGTTCGGCTGTTGGATTCATGCCCTCGCCTCACTCACTTGAGTCTTACTGGTGTTCCGGCGTTCCTCAGAGAGGACTTGAGCCGATTTTGTCGTAGCCCGCCCCAGGGTAAGTTGGTTTTTCGAATAGAGAATAGAATGCTTGCATGTACATACCTGACATCTGCTTAGAGTTCACACTTCATCAGCGCGACGTTTTTTGCGTTTTCTCTGGCGATGGTGTCACCGGCTTGCGCGAGCATATGAACAGAGACCCAGGCTATGCCATCTACAGAGACCGTACAACAGTTACGACAGTTTCGATGAACCGCCGTCCACCGCCTTCTACAGGCATCGAGACGATCGATGACACGGCCCCCCAACAGCAACCGACTTTTGGCACCCCGGAGCCTTTTATTGCTGATGATGACGACGACGGCATGGAAGATCTTAGCGAGATGGCCGTCGATGCCGAGCTGCCTAACCAAGGTACGATGCTCGTGCATGGAGCTCACTCGTTGCCTTCGCCTATTCCGATTCCGGGGCCTTCAACGATAATGACTTCTACCTTGGTACCAACGGCACCGCCTTTTACTCCGGCTGCGTTTCTCCTTTCACCACTGTTTCCAGCAATGCAGCAAGGTATCCTCCCGCCGATAGCATCCATTGAGGGCAGTGATGGAGTCCCCGACCTGAGGCACTATAGCTCAGATGTGGGGCATCCTGCTGCAAGCGCTGCTCCGGTTGGCATGTCCTTTTACACAGGCGAAATGCAGCAAGGACCGAGTACGGCTACAGGCACAACTGGCTCTGACCACGCGAGTGGTAGCGGTGCTACAGCTACTGGGGCGAATGTGGCACAGGGGGCCAGCAGAGCGTCGCTAAGTATAGGAGGCGTCTCTGGGCCAAGTTCCGTCCAGCACGGTGGGCCATCCATTGCAGCGCCGTCAGCTCAGATATATGATGCGAATACTTTTAATGATGCTTCCAGCAGTCGAAGTAGCACCCCGGGCGATCCTTGAAGGCTTGTCCTTCAGCACAAACTCCTTCTGTGTCAGCTGTGGCTGTTTCGCTTTTAAAGGATCTCGGCTGGGAGGAGCTCTATTTCTTATTTTGTTTTGGCATGGTTTCGATAATCGATGACGTTCGGTTGGCTTTACAGATTCGGCATGATCATGCAGTTGCATATGGCTATTATAATTATCGACTGAGAAACATACTCTGCACATAGGCTTGTGGCAGATCGGAGGTCATGGGGTTCCTATAAGGCGACACCTACATTTGGTCATGGTGTTGCTCAAACGCCGTTTTCATACTGTACTACTGGGTCTCTTTTTTAGCATGTAACCTTGTTTTGTGAAAGGGGGGGCGAGTTTCAGCTCGACAATGCTTTGCATAGGGTTTGCAATCGGTTGCCATGAAGACAGTGGATGATAACGAGAAGTTCCTACGAATGTTGCCTTGGGGACGTAATGCTAGTACGATAAAAGTTTGTTTAGTGGATGCCGTCAAGCTTGCGTGCCCTTCTAGTATATGATAGAAGAATTATTTCTTAACAACTCAAGTCTCTTGTAGTATAGTGGTCAGTATACGGGCTTGTCACGCCCGGGACCCGGGTTCAATTCCCGGCGAGAGAGTCATCAAGTCCTTAATTTTTCTCTCCGGCTCAATGCCGCACATTCTTTTTGGCCATTGTTTATTGTACGATTTAATCCAAAACGTTATCGAAGAGGCAGTAACAATACAGTCTACGTGTCGTACTCTGAGGCTTGCCTTTGTCGTCTACAGAGAAAAACTAAAGGTTGAAAGCCCTATTACAGCATGCATATCACGTGATATAGACAAGGCCCCGGATGCGCCCCACATGTTTGAACTTGCCCTGGAAAATTTCCCCACGAAAAGTGTGGAAAAAACAGCACCAGCGAAAAAAAAAGAATTCAATCTACCATCTTCATACTCGTTAATATACGAACTTGCCGTCATCACTTTGCTGAATCGCTGAGCGTTCGAGTCTTGACGGAAGTCTACAACACACACTTTAGGATCTTTTCCGAATCTAATACCTCTCATCAAAATGTCTTACCAGAAGGGCGAGAAGGATTTCGCTGAGCAGCCGGTTCGTCCATGGTTTTTCTGGGACCGAAGATGAGGAAAAGAGGCAGCATCTAACAAGCATGACAGAAAGCTCACCGTATCCGCATTACTCTGACGAGCCGCAAGGTCGAGTCTCTGGAGCGCGTGTGCTCCGAGCTGATCGAGCGTGCCCGCTCGAAGGACCTCACGGTCAAGGGCCCTGTCCGCCTGCCTACCAAGAACCTGAAGATCACGACCCGCAAGACGCCTTGCGGTGAGGGTAGCAAGACCTGGGACATGTACGAGCTGCGCATCCACAAGCGCCTGATCGACCTGCACGCCCCCACGGAGGTTGTCAAGTCTGTCATTGTCAACAGTAAGGAGACCCAGCCGTCCACGATGACCAGGCGTATTGCCCATGTGCTAACACGATATGCTAGTCGAGGCCGGCGTCGAGGTCGAGGTCACGATTGCTGCTTAAGAGCCGGCTTGCACACACTGTTTCGATTATTGGTTGCGAAAACTTGTTGGAAATACATGAGTTCGCTCCCATACTGCCTTTGCGGTAGGTACTGAATGGAACAGGGTAAAATAGAAATTAAAAGAGAAACCGTTTCAATGCCTTTGCGTGCTCTCCGAAAACATGTTCGAGGATGGCCTCTTACGCTGTAGCCTTTCGGATGCGCTTGTATCGCGTTTCTAGGTGGCAAGATACGTCATATGCTGTGAAATTGGCTGAGACCTATCAAGGCGCATGACCCCGCCACGTTGCTTGAATCTGCATATGGCTATATACTGAATGGGTGGAATTAAGATAGGAGTCGTTGCTAGATCGTATGCTAGTTTGACGAGCACAACATAGTGTGTGCCTCTCGCCTTCTCTGCATTGACGTTGTCCACTCCTCTTACCTTTCGATCCATACACCATTCCGTCCGTACCATGGCCTCACAGTGGAACACGTACGGCGGCGAGGCCTCTCAGAGGCCAGCACTGCCACCTCGACCCCAGCAACAGCAAGCCTCTTATCCACCGCCGCCTTTGGCACCGGGCCAGGCGTACAACCAGTACGGCAGCACAGCCAACCAGGCTGCCGCTCCGTCCAAGCCGGGCATGCGTGATCGTCTGTACCAGCTGAGCGTAAAGGCTGGTGGGCCGATCAACCGGCTCACCCACAAGCTGGGCTCCGAGGCCTTTTGGCCGTCATCCCTCGACCAGGAGAGCAACAAGGCTGCTCGGATACTGCGGTCGTTCTGTCGTATGCCGTGGCCCTGACCAGCCCTCTGTCGTTTCGCGCACTGACCTCGACCGACGCCTGCAGACGACGGCTTCTACACGGACAGACCGGAGGATGGCGCGGCATCCGGGCCCAGGGGCAAGCCGGCCAAGACGCTGGTCAAGATCCCGGCCGCCGTGATCCGGTCGGCCGCCGGCCTGGCCATCTTCACTACCTTCCGCAGCGCCCTGCACGTCTCCGGGGCTGGCGGCTCTGGCATCGTGGTCGCCCGTCTACCCGACGGCAGCTGGTCGCCGCCCTCGGGCTTTCTCGTCCACACTCTCGGCGCCGGCTTCATGATCGGTCTCGACATCTACGACTGCGTCTGCGTTCTGCGCACGCCGGCTGCCGTCCAGGCCTTTACGCACCCGCGCGTGTCGCTGGGCGGCGAGATCGGCCTCGTCGCTGGGCCTGTCGGTGCTGGCGGCGCCCTGGAGGCTGCGCTCGCCAAGTCGGGCGGCAAGCCTGTTTTTTGCTACATGAAGAGCCGCGGCCTCTATGTCGGCATTCAGGCTGACGGCACCATCATCGTCGGCCGTCCTGACGCAAACGCCGAGTTCTACGGCCAGCGTGGTATCTCCGTCGGCCAGATCCTCTCCGGTCATGTACCTTGGCCGCAACAGCTGCCGCCTGCCTTTGCTTCCAACAGCACCGGGGCTTCTGCCATCCCTCCTTGGCCAGTGGCTGTCCGCCAGCTCATGGAGGTCCTCAAGGCCGCAGAGGGCCGCCAGGACATCGACTACGGCCTGCTGCGGGAGGTCGGCACTGGTCCCACGCCCGGCGACCTTGGCCTGGCCGATTCAGAGCACTATGGCTCTCTTCCTGCTGGCGAGAGCAACGGCAGGTGGGCTTGATGCTGGATCGCGTACGTTTGCTTACTAATCATCAGTCCGCACGCACAGAGGGCAACAGCAACGGCAGACCGCTATAAAATACGGGGCGTAGGCCGGGTGTGGCGCACGACGATTGATATTGGGGGCGAAATAAGGCTATAGGTACAGTGCTCTACAAATACAGGCCCTCTGGCTCACCCTCCTGCTTCGTGCGAAGAACACGTTCCCGAGCAGCCCGGAAATCGGCCATCTGCACGCGCATTCTCCGCTCCCGCAGAGCCATGAGTCCGGCCTCGGAGCAGATCGCCTTGATGTCGGCACCAGACAAATCGTCCTTCTGCGCGATGAACTCCTCCAGGTCCACGCCCTCGTTTAGAGACATCTTGGACGTGTGCAGCGTGAAGATCTTGCGCTTCGTGTTCTGGTCTGGGTTTTCAAACAGGATCTTCCGGTCGATACGTCCCGGCCGGATCAAGGCTGGATCCAGCGATTCGATTTTGTTTGTCGCCATGATAACCTTCACGTCGCCACGGTCGTCGAAGCCGTCCAGTTGGTTCAGCAGCTCCAGCATGGTCCGCTGCACCTCGCGCTCACCTCCCGATGTCGACTCGTACCGCTTCGTGCCGATGGCGTCGATCTCGTCAATAAACACAATCGAAGGCGCGTTTTCTGCAGCGACCTGTGCTTGCGTGTCAGCAACTTCATCCATCTAACCACCGCGCCTATGCATCTTACCTGGAAGAGCTGTCGGACGAGACGTGGGCCATCGCCCAGGTACTTCTGGATCAGCTCGCTGCCCACAATGCGCAGGAACGTGGCCGATGTCTGGTTGGCGACCGCCTTGGCCAGCAGCGTCTTGCCAGTACCAGGTGCGCCGTAGAGAATGACGCCTTTGGGAGGCTTGATGCCCATCTCCTCGTACAGCTCGGGGTGCAGCAAAGGCAGCTCCACAGATTCGCGGACCTCTTGTATCTGTGCCTCGAGACCTCCAATGTCCGCGTACGACTCTATGGGCGCCTTGTCCAGCTTCATCACGCTCACCGACGGGTCCGTGTCGTCCGTCAGGACTCCCACAATGCTGACGCTCTTGTGGTGCAGCAGAACACTGGCTCCGGGCTCCAGCAGGTCCTTGTCCACAAAGCTCATAATGCTGACATAATACTCCGGTCCTGTCGTACTGGACACGATGGCATGGTCGTCGTCAATCATCTCCTCCAGCGTGCCGACGCTCATCGGGCTGCCACGCATGTCGTCGACGCGGCCACGCTCATCGGCCAGCCGGTCGCTGCCAGCATCCAGATCCGACGCTGGCGCGTTGTTGTCCTTGGCTGCCTTGGCCTTGCGCAAGCGCTCCTGGTTCTCAACGTACTCTTCCTCGAGCAGCAGGTGGTCATGGATACGCTGCATGCGGAGAAGCCGCAGTTTGCATCTGCTCGTCGGAAATACGGCAGGGAGCTTGGCCGCCGCGCCGGTGCCGCCGGCCTTTCTCTTCTTACGCCCAACACGAGTTGTCGGCCGCGGCGGAGGTTCGTACTTTGGCTTGTCCTTCTGTTCACGGCACGGTCAGTCAGCAATGCCCCAGGGCCGACCGCCATCGCACCTGTCCCCGCACTCGGCACCACATACCTTCTTGTCCTTCTCGTCCCTGCCATCCCCGGGACCGCCACCTCCCATTCCGGATTGGTTTTGACCCTGCAGACAACAACGTTAGAGAACCGCTCCCGACATTCGCTTTGTCCAGAGGTCATTCGTACCATTGTTTGTCTAGCTTCGACGAGCCGGGGCGCCGTGAAAGATAGACTTCAGTTGTCGGTGACGCAGTTTGGTTGATGATCAAAGCATAGAAAGGGCTGAAATTACAGCAGCAGAAGAGCTGGGCACATTTAGACCCCATCTCCAGGCGCCAGGGGAAACGCGACAGCAAGCCTGCCTGCTGAGACTACAACGTAATCAATCACGTGAACAATGCACATCCCTGCACCCACCACACTAAATACAATATGTGGGTATGTCTGGACCAAACGAGAAGGCGGGGCGCCTCGGAAGCAATGCCCATCCATCGCCTGTTGTAAAAGAGAACGACGCTTCCTTTCACAACAGTCGCCCGCCCTGATCAATCATCCCAGCACGCTCTACAGAATAGGCCTATATCGTCCCTTCCTCCTGAATAATCCCCTCCTCTGGAAGCCCTGTTTTCCTCTTCCGATCTTCTTCCGACCTTGCGAAAGTCTTTGCCCCTCACTCATCGTCAAGGCTGGCCAACTGCCAACGACAGGTCACGGCCAGCTGCGGTGACCCGATCGTGCACCTAACCCTTCTCTTCCCACAATTCTTTCCGTTTTCTCCCAAGAAAAGTGTTCCTGCCCAAGGAATAAGCGTGACAGGACTCGGGTCGCCCAGCTAGACACACAGACGGCTTTGCGAAATGCGGACAGAGTTTCCCTACTGTGACATTTCTTAACTTCACACGACCTTTCATACATTGGAAGCTCAACAGAGTAACTGCTGCGTGTCCATACTTCTGTTTACATTTGCGATCACTGCGCGGTCCTAGAAGTACGAAGAGCAGAGCTGAAACCTCCACACTTCACGCCTCCACCTCACTCGTTTGCACGAACAGCATCTCACTACGAAAACTTGCTTTTCCCACGATGACCTCTACCAGGGAACGCCGTATCGCGAAGGAGCTGCACGACATCAACCAGGACAAGGACAAGTCCGGTGTCTTCGCGGCTCCGGTCGATGCCAGCAACCTGACCCATCTCAAGGGCACCTTTCCGGCACCACCCGACACTCCTTATGCCGGCGGTACATACACTGTGGACATTCAGATTCCCGACATGTACCCGTTCAAATCGCCCATCATCAAGTTTGACACCCGGATATGGCATCCCAACATCAGCAGCCAAACAGTAAGACCGAAGCACACTTGCGTGGCGCCGCCGAAGAACGAAAGCAAGAGGGGCTAACTTTACCGTTCCTGTAGGGTGCTATCTGCCTTGATACGCTAGGAACCGGATGGTCTCCCGTGGGCACGATCAAAATGGCGCTCATGTCGCTTCGAATGCTTCTCGAGTCGCCAAATCCCAAAGACCCTCAAGATGCCGAGGTCGCCAAGATGCTGATGGACGATCCTGAATACTTCAATGTGGTTGCTCACGACTGGGCCGTCCGGTATGCAGGTGCTCCACGACGACAAGGACCACCGGGCCAGTTCATCCGTAAGAAGGTAGAAAGGCAGCCAGATGACCCAGCCAGGTATGTTGTGTATTTGTCTGCTTGACAGCGTCGGCGGCACTTCTGCCCCTCCCAGACGTTTGGCTGACCAAGGAATATCCCCACTTAGATACCAAGGCTACCACAAAGATCTCATTGATCGGTTCATCAACATGGGGTTTGAGCTTGATGCTGTGGTAGAGGCCTTTAATTTTGTCGGCATCGACCGAAACGGCGGAGAAGACTACGAGCTGGAGGAAGCATACATGGGCGATATCACTGCCCGGTTGCTTGGCGAGCAGTAGCGGCATCTCTGCGTCTGGTTGCTGGCATGGCTTGCCCCCCCTCCTCGTCGTTCGCCCCTGTTCCTACCCCGAGTTTGCTTTCTATTTCTGGTCCGCTTTGGTTTTGGAGCATCAGCTGTGATACAGTTCTACCCAGCTTGGCGTATTTGTTTTGCGAGGATATACATTTCAGGGTTGCGACAAGGGCATGGGTTTCTGCATTTCCACGAAGCCATGTTTCTCTTGTCGAAATTGGCCGACTTTGCTATGCAGTTGCAGTTGCAGAGAGCGAGGTTTACAATGACATCATTTCAAGTAACCCTTCGAGCAGCGTGACCACTTCGCTATCGTCTTGGCAGCAAGATTGACAATACTACATACGGCTTCGTCTAGCACAAAACCACCCTCAGGCATACGGAGTAACAAGAATGGAGAATGGCAGAAGAAGATAAGAAGATGCAAATGCGTGGCCAATGGGAAGATTCCTCGCGTATAAATCCACCCCCAACCCACCCATCTAGTCTAAATAGATGAAAGAAGCCAGGTACAGTCAAGCAGTTAATTAACCCTTCTTTCCAAGCTCACAGACGGTGCTTTACAAATGCATCCCGGGCTATCAATGGTCCTTCACTCGATACAGCCACTCGTGCCGCTCATTCAAGGGGATGCTCGCAAACCAGCTGGGATAGTTTCGCTCTAGAGATTCTCCTTCACGGCTCTGTCTATAATGAGCCCATTACAGCAGGTCGCGGCGGACAAATTCGTCGCGCAGGGCCTTGCCCAGGCCGGCCGGAGAGGGCTCGACAACGACACCTGCCGCCTCCAGCGCCTTGATCTTGGAGTCGGCACCACCCTTGCCGCCCGAGACGATGGCACCGGCGTGGCCCATGCGACGCCCAGGCGGCGCCGAGATACCCGCAATGAACGACACAACCGGCTTGCCGCCATTGACCGTGTTGTTGGCGAGAAGGAACTCAGCAGCATCTTCCTCGGCCGAACCGCCAATCTCGCCAATCATAATGATGCCCTCGGTCTCCTCGTCGGCCAGGAACACCTTCAGGCAGTCGATGAAGTTGGTGCCGCTGAACGGGTCACCGCCAATGCCAACGACGAGGGACTGGCCCAGGCCGGCCAGCGTGGTCTGGTTGACGGCCTCGTAGGTGAGGGTGCCGGAGCGGCTGACAATTCCGATGCGGCCACGCTTGTGGATAAAGCCGGGCATGATGCCGATCTTGCATTGGCCCGGAGCGATGATACCAGGGCAATTGGGGCCAACGAGACGGGTCTTGGACTGGGTCTTCAAGATGTTGGTGATGCGGAGCATGTCTGAAGGGAATGTGTGAGCGCATGCTTGCACAGCCGTGGACCATTGCAGGCAAGGCGGCAACACTCACCATGCTGCGGAATGCCCTCCGTAATGCAGACAACGAGCGGGATCTCGGCCTCAATGGCCTCCTCGATACCGCGTGCGGCCACAGGTGGGCTATCGTGGGAGGCAGGTTAGCTGACCATGATGTCATATGGAATGCTGTCCTCGGGAGCATATATGCCGACTTGTGGAGCTGCGGCTACTTACGGAACGAAGATGGCCGTGGCCGTGGCGCCAGTCTCCTTGACGGCTTCCGAGACGGTTCCGAAAACGGGGAGGCCCAGGTGTGTGGTGCCGGCCTTCTTGGGGTTTGTTCCGCCAACAACCTTGGTACCTGTTGTGCAGACAGTGGCCATGAGCAAGGGGCCGCATAGGGGGGGTGTCGAAGAGTAAGAGTAGAGCTATTTACCGTAGTCAAGGGCCTGCTGGGCGTGGAAGCTGTTCAGGACCCGAGTTAGCAAGGACAACGAGCCCGTGGCACCGGCGCATATGGCGCACTCACGTTCCCTGCTTGCCGGTGAAGCCCTGGTAGATAACCTTGGTGTCCGAGTTGATGCGAAGGTTGCCGATGGTGGCAGCATACGGACTGGCTGCTGAGCTGTAAGTACGAGAAGCAGCCTGTCGCAGCAGCGACGGCCGTGCACACCGTGAGATAGCAAGCATTTTGGCGAAAGGCCTCGTTTTCTGATCTGATTCGACGGGTGAGGAGGGTTGGTCAGGCGGAACAGGTGAGAGAATTAAAAGCACAGAAAGCGCAAAGTGGTCAGTCGATGCTGGATTTGGAGCAGAAAGGAGGGGATGCGGTAAAAAAAGACAGCTATGGCCGATAATTAATACGGGGTAATGCGATAAAAAACGACTCACATGCTGCAGCAGCTCTTGTGGGCGGCCCGTACGTCTTTCTAGCGCTTCTACAGTTGGGCTGGGGCGGCCCCAAACGCCAAACGCCGGCAATTGCAGTGCCAAACGTCGGTAAAGCGAACGGAAAAGCACGGGTCCCGATCCGTGGATTGGACCACCGGCTGCGGCTTTTTTGCGCCACGACTTGTTTTGCTGCGCCACAATCCGGTATTGGTGGGGTTGAACAGAAGTGGGAAAAAAGTTATCTTACAGGCGTTTTGACGATACGAAGCACTGCGGACAGGTTGGGCGGAACTCCCGTCATGCGCGATTGCAATGGCTACAACCACAGTGACAGAGACGGTGTCGAAGCGGGGCAAAGAAACGCTGCCGCCCGAAAACGAGCGCTTCCTTCGGTGCTGTGCTGATATCGCCCATGCGCTCATCGAAGATTTCGAAGAGGCGGCCAAGAACCCGAAGCGTGCGCAACGGGACATCAACCTGAACAGCCTTCGATCCAAGTATGCCCGGAAACACAGGGTCAACGGTGTGCCACCACTGACGGCCATCATTGCTGCCGTCCCTGAGCATTACAAAAAATACATCCTACCAAAGCTGGTGGCCAAGCCGATTCGTGAGTGGCAGGCGCATGTTTCCAAACGGGACTGGTGTTCTGACCAAAGTTCGACATGCAGGGACCTCTTCCGGCATTGCGGTTGTGGCTGTCATGTGCAAGCCTCATCGGTGTCCACATATCGCCTACACAGGCAACATTTGCGTCTACTGTCCAGGCGGGCCAGACTCTGATTTCGAGTACAGCACCCAATCATACACAGGCTACGAGCCCACGTCCATGCGGGCGATCCGGGCACGATATGACCCGTTTGAACAGGCCCGGGGGCGAGTCGACCAGCTCAAGGCGCTCGGTCACTCTGTTGACAAGGTGGAATACATCATTATGGGCGGCACGTTTATGTCTCTGCCTGATTCCTACCGGGACGACTTCATCGCGCAGCTCCACAATGCACTGAGCGGCTACCAGACGTCCAACGTGGACGAAGCCGTGTCGGCGGGCGAGATGAGCAACACAAAGTGTGTGGGCATCACGATTGAGACACGGCCCGACTACTGTCTACAGCCACATCTGTCGAGCATGCTCCGGTACGGCTGCACACGTCTGGAGATTGGTGTACAGTCGCTGTACGAAGACGTTGCACGCGACACCAACCGGGGCCACACGGTGGCAGCCGTGGCGGAGACGTTTTGCTTGGCCAAGGATGCTGGGTTCAAAGTGGTCAGCCACATGATGCCGGACCTGCCCAATGTCGGCATGGAGCGCGACCTCGACCAGTTCCGGGAGTACTTTGAGAACCCAGCCTTCCGGACGGATGGGCTGAAGATCTATCCAACGCTGGTGATTCGCGGCACGGGCCTCTACGAGCTCTGGCGGACTGGACGGTACCAGAACTACACGCCAAACGGGCTGGTCGATCTTGTGGCCCGCATCCTGGCACTGGTGCCTCCATGGACGCGAATCTACCGGGTGCAGCGCGACATCCCGATGCCACTGGTGACGTCGGGTGTGGAGAACGGCAACCTGCGCGAGCTGGCGCTGGCGCGGATGAAGGACTTTGGCACGACGTGTCGGGATGTGCGCACGCGCGAGGTGGGCATCAACGAGGTCAAACACAAGGTGAGGCCGAACCAGATCGAGCTGGTGCGGCGGGAATACACGGCCAACGGCGGGTGGGAGACGTTCCTCGCGTACGAGGACCCGAAGCAGGACATTCTTGTCGGGCTGCTGCGGCTGCGCCAGTGCTCAGAAAAGTACACGTTCCGGGAGGAGCTCGTGGGCCAGCCGACAAGCCTTGTGCGCGAGCTTCACGTCTACGGCACGGCAGTGCCTGTGCATGCGCGCGACCCCAAGAAGTTCCAGCACCAGGGCTTTGGCACGCTGCTCATGGAGGAGGCCGAGCGGATCGCGCGCGACGAGCATGGCAGCGACAAGATCAGCGTCATTTCGGGCGTCGGCGTCCGCAGCTACTATGCCAAGCTGGGCTACTGGCTGGACGGGCCATACATGAGCAAATGGCTAGACGGACGGCCAGGGCCTCTGCCGTGAAGGTCTGACAGGTAGACGCATACCTTTATGACAAACGCTTTGGTGTCCTTGGTGAGCAGCAGGATGCCGATGAGGGGTCGAGAGGGCCGAAACCGAGCTGTCAGCATGTTCTCGCATCAGACCGCTTCGAGATGTCTGCTTGCCTGGGGCAGACAGCGCATGGCCGCGTGTTTGTCTTGAGGAGCCTACATGGGCGACGCAATAAGACACTGCCTTTACGAATTGTGCCGCCAATCCCTGGCGTTTTCAGCGGCAAATCAAAGAGCAGGTTGAATTCGTAAGATCTTACCAGCAATATGAAGTCAGCTGAAAAGAGAAGCGAATACCTTTCACGTCTTGGCGCACAGACATAGACATGGAAAACTCAAACACAGTTCCATGAATAGACAGGATGAATGCATCGAACTTTCAGGCAGTGATCTTATACTATTCGGTTAAACAATGCTTATTCAGCTGCAGTTATCCTCCAAACTTTCCAACTACGCCGCCGACATCCTCACGATGACTTGAACTCGCTCTCGAACTTCCATACTCACGGGCAGCAACTTTAGCCACTCCTTGGTGAGAGGTGTGGTTTGTCCTTGTGCGGCGTTTTCTACAGCGTCTTTTACATGCCTTTTACAACGTTCAGATGGCTGGAAGGGTAAAGTCCATGCTCAGTCCGTGGGCGTTTCGCCAAACGGATAGTTGAACTTGAGCAGGCTGTTGAGGCCGCCAACCCAGCCGTCGTCGTCCTCCATCAGGACGCCACGATCGCCGTGACGGGGCGCACGGATGACGCAGGGCACGCCGCCACGCCAGCTGCCGTCAGCGGTGCGGCCAACAGCCTCGCCCTCGACGCGCACCTCCATGCCGATGCCGACGCCGGCCTTGCGTTTGCCGTCGATGCTGACCTCGAGATCGCGGCCACGGTTGCGCTCGCTGAGCCGCAACGACACCTTGGTGTTGAGCGGCAGGACCAGCGGCCGGAAGCTCAGGCTGCGCGGACAGATGGGAGTGATGAGCAGCGAGCCGACCAGCGGATGGATGATGGCGCCACCGGCGCTGAGCGAGTAGGCCGTCGATCCGGTGGGCGTGCTGACGAGGATGCCGTCGGCCACAGCCTCGGTCAGGAAGTGGTCGTTGATGTAGATGTCGATGATGGCGAGATGCGTATGTGGGCCACGGTGGATGAGCAGCTCGTTGATGGCACGGAAGGCAGGCGGTGGCGTGTTGGCGGCCACTGGAGAGCAAGAAGGGCCAGCCGTTTCTGTCTGCTGGGTCGGGCCAGAAAATGTCGTCGTCGTCGTCATTGTGGCCGGAACAGACGTCAGCTTGTCGTTGATGTTGACGCCAGCCCGATCGTACACGCCAACCTTGAGTCGATTTCGCAGCAGCATGCGCGACACGCGCTTGACACCCATGCTCTGGCCGCGGACGCTTCCCCAAGCCGCCAGCACGTCTGCTTCGGAGCTAGAGGAGCTAGCAGAACCACCAGCACCACCACCCGCTGCTATCCGAGTATGTGGTGCAACCAGGTCGTCAACGGCGACACCGCTGCCGCTCATATACACCTCGCGCCAGGCTCGTTTGTGTTCCTCAAACTTCCACTCGCCCAGAAAGCCGAGGGTGCCCATGCTGAAGGAGAGGACCGGCGGCACGCTGGGCTGCAGCGAGAAGAGGCTGGCGGCGCGCAGAATGGTGCCGTCGCCGCCCAGGGTGGTGATCAGGTCGATCTTGTCGGGGAACAGCGTGCGTGTCCGGCTGCTGTCGGTCGAGTAGATGGGGAACGGCAGGCTCTCGTGGACGGCCTGGGCGACGCGATGCTCAAAGACGAGGTTCAGATCCGGATAGTTGCGGGCCAGGTGCTCGGCAAACAGCAGCGCTGACTGAGTGACGCGCGGCACGTGCAGCTTGGGAATGATCAGGATGTTACGCGGTGGCTGCGGCCAGTGCAGCGACAGCAGCGACGACGGCGGGCTCTCCTCGTATCGCGGCTCGATGCGATCTGGAAGGCTGGCAGCATCGCGCAGCTCGCGCCGTGTCGACGTCGACGAGAACGGCCGGCGGTGCTGCCAGACGACCCTGCCAACGCCCGGCCCGATCCGCATGCTGGCTGTGCAGCGGTATTGAAAGTAGAAAAAGAGAAAGAGAAGAAAAGAGAAGCAAAAAAAAAAAAAAAAAAAAAAAACAGGATTCTCTCGTATTCGTCACAGGCAGCAAACCCCTGCGTGCGCAGTCGCATTCACGACAGGCTGGCGCAGTCGGTCGCTCGTATCACAGAGGTGGATCCCGGTCGCGTTCATGCTGGCAGCTGGACTGGCATCGTGGCTTGCTGGAACCGAAGTCTGTAGAGTATTATGGCGACCGTCCGAAAAACCGAATTGCTTCAGGCGTCACACGCTGACTTGGTGGGGCTGTTGGCCATCCCGGCTAGCTGTTTAGGGCATTTTTGGATCCGACGTTTTGGCTGGCCGCCTGCCGGAAAAAAAGCCTTGGCAAGGCGATCTCCTCTGACTAATGCGCATATGCGTGCAGCTGGCTTGCTGCCTAGCCAGAGAAGAGACTTGCATGGCGGCGCCTTCCCTGCAACGACGCCCTTACCACTCCATCCATCGCCTGCCTGACCCCGTGCGGATCTCGAAGAGGCAGTGACCGACGAGACGAGACATCCCCAGAACGTCCCTTCCATGTTCGTACGACCCCTCTTCATAAGCTCGGCCGACCTCCACTCCCCACTCGCCTTCCCTCCCATGGCTTCCTCTGCGTTCAAATAGCTCCTGCCGCTGCTGCTGCTGCTGTTGCCGTCTCGACTGCCTTCCGGCCCTTCTTCTCCTTGCATCACGAGACAACACATCCGGCTTCTTGTCCCTGTCATCATCGGGCCATCCACCCCGCCCATCTCGTTTCATTTTCATTCTTAGCCGCCCGCCGTGCTCGCTCCCGGACCTGCAACACTCAACGGCTCATTCGCATCGTCTCATCTTCCGATACCCCTCCCGTTCTCGCAGCGGATTGGTCGCCATGGAGACGGAACTGCGCCAGAGGGTTAAGCCCAATGCAGTCGCTTTGCCAGCCGACTCACTCGCATCCACACCCTTGACCACTTCCGCCAACGGCAAGCTTGCTGCTGCTTCCCATCCGTCTGGAAAGGAAAAGTACGGACGCGTGGTCCAGCTCTTGCGGGGCGTCTCACTTCTCCTGTTCTTCTTCACATGTGCCACCACGTATGAAAGTCCCCCCCGACCGCTCCTCGTTGTCCGGCCTGCTGACCGTGCAGAATCCAAATCACACAATGGATCGGCGCGCCTCTCTACCTGATCAACCGTCGTCTGTTCTACGACTACATCGCCGTCACCAAGCAGTCCTTTGGCCTGGTCATCACCACCATGACGTACTGGTGGGGGCCGACCACCATTCGCATCAGTGGCGATGCGTCGGTGGCCGGCCAGATCAAGTCTCTGCCGGACGGACGCGTGGAATTCAACTTTCCCGAGCGACTGGTTCTGATTGCAAACCACCAGGTACGAGGGCAAGGACCGAGAGCGCAAGACGAGTTCCTAACATGGGCCAGATATACACCGACTGGCTGTACCTGTGGTGGGTCGGCTATGCCAACAGCCCTAGATCCCACGGAAGCATCTACATCATCCTCAAGGAGTCGCTCAAGTACATCCCCATCATCGGTCCCGGTATGATGTTCTACGGCTTTATCTTCATGTCGCGCAAGATGGCCGTCGACCGGCCGCGCATGGCGCACCGCCTTCAGAAGCTGAGGGCCGAGCATCTCGACCCCGGCGGAAACGTCTACCACGACCCCATGTGGCTGCTTCTCTTCCCCGAGGGCACCAACTCGTCGCATAACGGGCGCGTGAAGTCGGCCAAATGGGCAGAAAAAACCGGAATCAAAGATACCGAGCACGTTCTCCTTCCTCGGAGCACCGGCATGTATTACTGCCTATCCGAGCTGAAGGGTTCTGTCGATTACGTTTATGATTGTACTGTTGCCTACGAGGGCGTAAAGTATGTTATGTCGCCCTGTCTCGTTCTTGCGCTTCTACAACTGACACTTCTCAGGCGAGGCGAATACGGCGAACAGCACTTCACCCTGGGCGGGACCTATCTCCAGGGCCAGGCGCCCAAGTCTGTCAACTTTTACTGGCGCCGTTTCCGCGTGGACGATGTCCCCTTGGACAATGCCGAGCTGTTTGACGCCTGGCTGCGCGAGAGGTGGTATGAGAAAGACGCCATAATGGACACCTTTCTCACCACTGGCCGCCTACCACCCTCTCCCAGTGCAGCAGACAGCAAGGCTGGCCCCTACATCGAGACAGCGGTCCGTACGCGGTATCCGTTTGAGATTGCCCAGATGTTTGCCGTTCCTACTACCGTGTTGATGCTTTGCAATATGGTCATTGTCTACTGGCGTCGGTTCTCTGCCGTGGGCAGCTTGGCATGATTGTACGGTCCATTTTCCCTTTGGCTATTTCACACTTCTGGGGTTGCTAGGCTTTGCGGGTGTTGGGTAAGGTTCATGATGGTATGGTTCCGGTATTAGGCCGTTGAGAGCTTCCAAGCACATACTGCGAGCATTGTGGGGGCACAAAGGGCATTGTCGATTTAAGATGCTGTTGCAAGGGCGCAGACGAGGGATATAACCGGTTTGACATGGGGCCCTGAGTATTGCTTTCTGAGAAGCGTTTGAAAAATCCCTACTTGCATTCTTGCATATCAACAACCACATCTTGTAGTTGACCAGTATGTTATGTTGCTGTGTACTCAAATCTCGCTCAACTAATGAAGACTGCCAAGACGACATCCGTGTCACCTCACCTGTCCAAGCTCCCCTCGGAAGCGCTTTATAGTTTACTCATTCTCTCTCCACTCCCCAGTCCGGGTTACACGACCAATTTGAGTATGGCGCCAGTCGTACGGAGTACAAAAAGAAAAAATAGAAAAAAGAAACGCCATAAGGAAACGGGGCAAAATAGGGGCAGCATTGGATCTGTGGATCTTATTTCCCGCAAACTAAGAAGCGGCGTCCAATCGGAGATCTATGCGCCGACAAAACGTAATACAAACCATAAATTCGGCGAGGAGCATTATAGATCATGGGACCCTAGATCATCTGTCTGGTCTGTTGTTCTGTGTCGTATCGTCTGATGCCGTCGGTGCCATCTGGTCGAGAAGCGCTGAACCAAAGCTGGAGTGCGAAACATAACCGGCAGTGATTGGCAGTACAAGTAGATCGTAGAATAAGCTTTATGCTTATATGATCTACAAGCCATCATTTGGGTAGGGGAGCTGTCCAGAACATGGCCCCATAACAGGGGGCTGTATACTCGCAGATATACGCCAGGTTCGTAGTATTCAAAGAATGGCTGCTGAGAACTGGCATAGCTGAATTTAAATTTGCTTAGTTCTAAAGCCGGACATTGTCTTGTCAAGTTGAATGGTTTCGGCTACAGCAGTGTGGTCAGAAACCGGCCGGCGGAAAGAATGTGCCAATGTAAAGTTGAAATAAACATCCTCGGCAAAGGCAACAGCCGAAAGCTCATGGCAGAATGTTGCAATCCTCTTGTCCCTTTTGGCTGCTGTGATGAAACGTAGGCAAACGCAACTAGGATGAACAAGGCTAGGCGAACCGCTCGAAAGGAGCACGAAAATACCAGAAATGGCATACCATACTGACGATCTCGTGAACGACCTGAGCTGCAGTTTGTCTTTGCTTTTTACTCGTACAACGGCCATCTCGCACTGGGCATGTGGAATGAGAAAGAGCGTGCAGGGCTTCGGGGACATGAGTCGGAGCCCGGTATGGTCGTAATGAATCAGTCTGTGCTACGGAGTAATGGAAAAATAAGGCAGTTGAAACGGCAGTAAGTCGTATATTAGAAAGATCCTGTAAGACAACCGGTCATGGCCGTGCAAATTTGCACAGTGTAACTACACGTTGCTGCAGGATGACGCACCTGCCAACCCCACCTACCGATTTTTGTGCAAAGCCCCGCCTGCCACATTCAGGTGCTAAACGCGCTATTAAATTGAGGGACAGTTAGTGTGGATGGAGAAGCTTTCCAAAGACATAGATCCAAATCAGTGCAATGATGCAGTACGACGCAAAGCAACGTAGGCCTTCCGTGGAGCGACGTGTGGGTTGTGACTACCAGTCGTTCTGTGTCGTGCTGACAAGACAGGCGGCTATTCAACGGCCGACAAGACGTCCTTTGCGTGGCAGACAGCTCGAGTCCGTTGGCCAGTGATTATCGTGAGTGCCGAGAGCACGACCAGGGACGGGCACTGCGCGTCGAACCTGAGCTGACCCTTGTTCTCTATGGCAGACCCAGGCCATCGACGATGTGTATCGGTCTGTGCATCTGAGCAGCGACCCGGCCGAGGCGGCTGAGGGCAAGAAGATTGTCGAGGAGCTTTCACAGCTGAAATACGAGGTGCAGCATGACCGACCACTCGTGTTCGTTTATTTGATTTCCTTTTTCTTCCCTTGTTCGTGTCCTCTGTCTTCCACCCCGCTGACAGACAGGCCGATCCGCGATGACGGGGAGTCAGACGTGGCCGGCTACAACGCCGAGCTCGGGCAGCTCGGCCGGCCGTCGTGGCTCAGCCTGCCATGGCTCTTTGCCGAGTGCTATCTGTTCCGGCGCATGAGCACGTCCTTCCGGCTGTCGACGCACTGGAGGGGCTACGATGTGTTTGCGCGCCAGAAGATCCGCACCTTTCGCTCGTCGAGGCCGGCAGTTTTGGAGCTCGCCAGCCGTTACGCGCAGCTGACTCGACAGATGGACAGCAACAGCAGCGACAGCGCGGCCGAGGAAGCGCTGTTTGAAGAGATGTGCGAGGTCTGCCTCTGGGGCAATGCCACGGACCTCTCGCTGCTGACCAACCTGACGTACGACGACATCCAGAAGCTGCAGGGCTCCGAGGCCCGGCGCAAGGCCGAGGCCAACATCCTGGTCAATGACCTGCCCAAGGTATACGCGGCCCTCAAGGCTGCCCGTGTCGCCAAGCCCAAGGCCGAGCGCCGCGTCGACATTGTGCTCGACAACGCCGGCTTCGAGCTCTACGTCGACCTCGTCCTGGCCGGCTTCCTGCTGCGCGCCGGCCTGGCCACCGTTGTCGTGCTGCATCCCAAGAACATTCCCTGGTTTGTGTCGGACGTGCTGCCCAGCGACTTTGGCGGCCTGCTCAACGCCCTCGCCAACCCCAAGCCCTTTTTCGAGACGCCTTCCGACGAGGAGATTCACCAGGACCTGCCAGCCCCGGAAAAGCTGTCCGACACCGAGCTCCAGGACCTCGCCTTTCTCTTTCAGGAATGGAGCATGATGTACGCCGAAGGACAGGTCGTCATGCGGCCCAACGCGTTCTGGACGCTTCCTGGCAGCTACTGGCGCCTGCCACACGACGCCCCGTCCCTGATGGACGACCTGCAGTCGAGCGAGCTGGTCATCTTCAAGGGCGATCTGAACTACAGGAAGCTCACTGCCGATGTACGTCGTCTGTTTCTGTTTTCCCTCTTTTGTGTTCTGTGTTATTTGTGTCCAATCTTGCTCTTTTTCTGACGCGACTAGGCCGACTGGGACCCGACAACACCATTTACCGAAGCAATCGGTCCTCTGGGCCCCGGGTCCGGTGTCAACGTGCTCGCGCTGCGGACTTGCAAAGCCGATGTCGTGGTAGGCCTACCGGCAGGCACGGACGAGGAACTTCGGTCGGCCGAAGGTGGTGGCGGTGAGTCCGGGGCACGCGAGTGGGCCTGGAATGGCAAGTGGGCAGTGGTGTCGTTCTCGGAGGGCAAGCAGTAGTCCGGGAGACTAGACGCCTCACTCAAAGGCAAGAATATAGACGAGGATGAGTGCTGGACGAGAGGCTAGACTAGACGAGCAGAAGCGTAAGATTGACCGACATATGCATGTACATATGTATCACCGTGTCTAGATAAGACTGGAAAGAAACGAGCATCTCCACCTGGAAGATACACCGGAGTATAATGGCGTTTGCGGCAGGTATTCTCTTATTTTTTGGAAGCCAGTAAATAAAACGCAGACCGAGCCGTCAGAACGAGGTAAGGGGTACGGAGTAAGTGCCAGCCTATTTCGGTTACCTTTTTTAATTATCAATATTTTATTAGACTCCTAGTCTGTTTCTCCAAGGGGGGTCCAAGTCGCCTTCGCGAGCCAGATACGACCCTGCGTTACTCCGTTCTGGTCCAGCGGTATCTTGCCTTCTCATAGGCACCCTCACCGGTCAAGAACTACAGATCTGGATAGCGTAGGAAGAGAAGAAAGGGAGGGGGGGTGTGAGAAGGAGAGAAGGGAGTGGAAGAAGCTCATCAGCGGTCTTCATGCATATTCGTTCCCATTCCTCGATCATTTCCAGACCAGACCGAGCTCGCAGCTTCGGCCTCCAAAACTTACCTGTCACATGCAATACCAACCGTCCATGAGGGATATTCGACTCTGCTGACCTGTCAGGCCAGCAGGACTGGGAAGGGGAAATAAATAATACTAACAGGTACAAAAGCAATCTCCGGAAATTGTTCCGGACTGCTAGCGAAGGCTAATAGGCGGAATATATCTATCCGCTTGCTTGTGCGAAATCTGTCGCTATCACGCGCAACGGTGGATTCTGCAGACGTTGCATTCACCCCAGACCTGGCGACATGTCGTAGTATCCTCGCGTGCTCCCGCCGCCCGTCGTTGGTGTTCTCAGTCGCCGCCGGCCCTCCATCTCCACCGGCCACTTGGCTGGCTGCGACTCGCCCTCCTGCGGCCACGAATCGGCCGTTCGCCAAGGACAGAACCCACGCCAGTCGTGGATTATTCTGCTCGTATCGTGCTCGCGCGTCGCAGTGCAGACTCACATCTGGTCCTAGTCCTCCTGACCGGTCTGGGCGTCCTGCTGCCATCGGCTCTTGCCCGTTTATTCTTTATTCCCGTCTCATGTTACCCCGTCCTCGCTGCGCCTCTCGCTCTCCTTCTGGCCAGACACGGCATACCTCGTGTCCTCGTCGTGGCTGCTTGCCACCAAGTCACCCCATTGCGCATAGTATCGGTCGGAGGGGTCTCTCTCCCATCAGGTGGGGATTGGCCGGCTATAGTGTACGCGTACGAGTTGTAAAGCCTAGCATGGTATTGCCTTAGCAGTACGAGTATTCCGCGTACAAAGATCGGAACACTTTCCGGACCATTCCTAGTCTCGACTCTCCGTCTTGAGATGGACAGGGCTCGTGCTCCTTCGACTACGGTAGTCTTATTGTTATGTGCCCCCACCACTGGTTCCAGAGACACTCTGCCAGACGGCCTCCAAGTAATCGTATGCCCCGTCTTTGTTCTGCCTCGCGACGACACCACTAGCCAAAACCCAAGCGCTCTCCTCATCGATAGGGCAGATGCAGCCAAGAGCACAGCACAAGAAAAAGAAAGAAAGCGGCTCACATATCATGTATGAGTGTCGCGGCCGCTTACAACTACGAGCTATCGTACTCGTCCTCCGTACGAACATCGTGCTCCCCCCGTCTTAGCTGCAGCTTTCAAACGCACGGATCCGGCCGCCGAAACCTGAAGAAGACTAGTCGCGGAATACCTGTCGTACCCACTCGGGATTGTCTGTGTGTTCATGCGCTAGTCCCAAACAAGATGCCGGAAATCTGCCATGAATCAATACTATTATGCCGTCTCCGAATGAAAGCGTCGGAAACAATGCATATTCTGTCTTACCTGATGGAAGCAAAGAACGGCAACCCACCAAGATATGGGAGGGGCCATGGGAACATTTGATAGAGTGCCGTGACCGTCATACGAGTATGTGAAGAGTGGCGTAAATCCGCGACCCGTCTGAAATCATACTCCGTACTCCGTGCCTTGTCGAATCGCTCCTACTCCGTAATGCATCGGCGGCTCCACATACAGATATGGGATCCCCTGTAAGTTCGACTTGAGTGACTAGGCGTATCTGATATATCGTGAGGCTCCTCAGCGAACTCCAGCATGGCCAGAAAGGCCGCAACATCCTGGGCTCTTCAAGCTACTTTCTTTGTTTTTTCTCTGGCAATCGGTATATTCATAGTAAATATTGTAGCCAGGGCATGTAGCTACACCAAAGACAATAGTGGTAAACAATCTGTTAACGGCACTGAAGCGTAGGAGTAAGAGTCAGAAATACAGAACAAAATCAGGGAATATAGGCAGTGGAGAAACGAATGACATTGTGGCGACCCTGTGCTTAATCATCGAGATAATTGTGTATAGAAACCAGAGAATGATCGCACTCCAAGCCGCGACAAGTGGGCGGCCAAACTGCTCATTCATCGTCATATTCGCTCTCGCTGTCTTCAATAACGAATGCAGCGGATCCGGTCGTGTATCTTGCTGGCTTGTAATCCGGTTCTGGCATGACGGGATATTTCAGCTGAGCGACTACATCGTTCTGGTGATCCCCCGAAACATAGCCCTCGTCCGCGTAGCTGAAAGCCGCTTCCCAAGGAACTCGAAGGTTCTCTGGTATCTTCCAGCCCAGCTGCGAGTTTCGAATCCAGAGGCGAAGTAGATGACGCCGTTTGTCGCCTTTTCCGGGACCCTCGGCCTCCTCGCCGGAATCTGTATACGCACTACGGGCGTGAAGAAGGGCCCAGTTGTTGATGAATAGGATGTCTCCTGGCTTGGTGTCAAGTTGCAAGCTATTCCTTCCCGCGACATCCGCCACTACGGAAAGCGCTTCCTGTTGGGCTTCTGTGAGGGAGGGTATAGCGACGGGCCGCGAACGACGGGCCTTCATGACCGGATGGGTTCCCAATCGGCTCGGGTCAAAATTCATCAGCAGCTTGCCGTCATGAAATTCCAGAAGCGACGCGAGGACATGACGAGACTTGCGGTTGGAGCTAATATGACCCACAAACACGAATCAGCTGGTTGAAAATGGACGAGTATATGGGCTAAACGGGGCCGCCAGCATTCCCTTGCTTAACTCACACATGGACAGGCCAGTTTGGTTCGGCCAGAACCCGGATCACATCCGGCCGCTCAGAAGCGATAATGTTGTAAATGTTCCAGGAGGAAGCCACCATGGTAGCTCCACCGCTCCCAGCGACTTGGCGCACCTGGAGGGCTAGAATGTCGGCGCCCATATCGCAATGCCACGTCTGAGAGGTTGTGTGAGTGAACAGGTCGAACACTATGGCATATACTTGAGACATACGGGGAGGCGCTCCTTACCAGAGGCTGGTTTGTGTGAACACCGTGACGCATCTCATACGGGACTGTCCAAGTCTTTGCATCGGTGATGTGGGCTGGTTTGCGCCATTGTCAGTCAGTTGTGCAACTATATGTAGACCGACTAGAGGAGAATGGTGCTTTTTTCATTCGAGGTAATACGTCGTTGCTTTTCCTTGTTGCCTGCTTCAAGAGGGTGCAATACGTACTTATCACGTTTCCCTTCTTATCCTGAATGCCCCGCTTGTCTCCAATGTAGTTGGCAATTGCAAGGAAGACTAGCAGACAGTCGGCCTCGGAGTAAAGCGTAGGATCTAGGCCTCGGATCTGGCAAAGGCCGCGGCCTTGGTGCACCTCGGAGGCAGCAGATGAGAGTCTTTCGCATAAATCGTTTGGCAACGGAAAGGTCTCTTTGGACACTTCGTGACCGTCGATTTCAAGAGCTTCGTAAAAATTAGCAAGCAAAACATTCCCACCAGCGCTACCGAAAGTTCCTTTCACCAGGCAGAATGTTCCGACACTCAAAACCTGGTTTCTGACTCCGACAAGTTTCCTACCTTTGAAAGCTACTAGAGCCTTATCGATGACCTGTATGTCGGCCGTGCTCAACACAATTTGGCAGAACTCAGGGTGTTCTGGGCCAAGTTCAGACAACGGGCCAGTGACATGAGACGGCAGATCATTGGCGAACTAAGAAGTGTATTCAACGTTTGGGTCAACAAACTGTACATTGCGGTCGAAGGGAACATGGCTAATCAGAAGTCAGAGTAGCCCACCTTGTCCATTATTGCGGTGGCTAAATATGGCGATGAACCTCTGTCTCGAACGTTTTATTTGCTGACAGACGAGAGAACGGTTTAGAAACGAGGCCAGTTAGGACGACCAGCAAACAATGCTTCGAAGTGGCAAGTGGCAAGTGGCAAGTGGCAAGCAGTAGGACTTGACTGCCAGCTATGACTGTCCGGTAGATAGGGTACGGAATAGCGTGACCTAGATAGAGAGTGGAAAGAGTGGGAAAGTGTGGGAGAATCCGGTTATGTATGAGTGGATGAGTGGCACAGATAGAATGGAAATGCGGGATGAAGACAGCAGGCTTGTCGGGCCTACCTGGGTTTGACGATAATAGTGTAAAGTCCGTCTGGCTAATTGGAAGGAAGGAGCGGAGGAGGTGACGTGGGCTACATAAAAGAGCAAGAGGAGTGAGCCTTTTAAGATTAGAAAAGGAAGGAGGACTAGACTGCGTGAGACCACAACGTCACTTCCCAAATCCAAGCATACGTCGTCCAGTATTGGCCAGACAATAGGTGTGAGACGAGTACTGCAGTCGTTTATTCGACTTTCTTTTTCTACTGCCTCTTCATCCCTTGTCTTTCCTCTAGACCCGGTCCCTGTAATCGTCAGGGTGCGCTTATAGCGGCAGAATATCATTAGCCTTGGGCTCATGAGAAAGTAGGAGGGTGACATGGCGAGTCCGTACAAGAGAGACGGAACAGAAACAGACGCAACGAAGTGCTGGGGCCGAGGGAGGCGGGTGCAGTGGCTCCGATGCAAGACGCAGCTCGTGCCCGAAGCTGCCATGCAATGGCTACATGACGCCAACGACAGACCAGGCAAAGGGGGGGGGGATGAGGCGGGTTGAGATGGCCGATGAAGGCCAAGAGGGAAGGTGGGAGTGATTCTAGTGTATGGCATGGGAGCCGCTGCTCGCGAAGACCGGCATTGGGCTGGCCGGCACGCCCAGTGCTACAGCAACCCCAGATATCGGGCGCCCATTATCATCTTCGCCCTTTGGTTCTCACCTGCGAGCCATACAGGGAAAGACACGTGCATAGAGACAGGTATGCATACACACAGAGCTGCACAGAGCAGAGCCACCGAATGGCAATCCGGACAAAGAAGAGCCAGACAGACAGTCACTAAATATAAAACTGTTTCTCGGGCTCATTGTTACTTTTGTGTGGGTGGTCTTTGACCTCATCTACTGACGATCTCGGTCCGTTCTGCACCGGCCGGACGAGGCCAGACGCTTCATGCACGTTCAACCGCAGGTCGGCAGATGGGACTTCTGCCCATGCACTTTTGGCATTCGAACAACGACAAAACAATGGGCGTCTCGCCACACCGAGGCAGTGTTATGGTGTCTGTTCTTGGAGGTTTTGGGCCGGGAAAAATACATAAAGAAAGCATACTGGGGAGGGGGGGTGGAGTGCGGTAGCTTGTGGATGTGTCGGGAAAGGGGGAAAAGCTGTACAAGGTGGTCTTAAAAAGTGCAGATCTCCAGACCGAGGGATTGCTGGCTGCAACACCAAAAGCGGACGATACAGCAAGGATGTGGGGCCGGAGCATTGACGGTTTTGACAGACAAGAGACATGGGGGGGATGTTAGACGCGTACCTTCCAGATGATTCAGAGATAGCCAGGCGGTGGTCCATCTAACTCGACAGGTCGTGGCAGAGTGACGGAGGCAGAAAGTAGCAGGATGCGACATTTTGTGAGCAGGCAGCTGCAGCAAGTGCAGCAAGCCCCCTCTTACGTTGGCTGGACTGCGAGAAGTAAGATACGTCAAGCGGCATTTGTTTTTCTGTCCCATTATAAAGTATGTTGCAAAAGCGGCAGCGCTCAGATGGGGTTGCGTGAGAGGTACATAAAGCGCGCCAGGGAACAGGGCTCAAGAGCCGTATGCACCCGGACATCTAGCGGCCAAGCATGCCGGTAAGGACGTCCATCCAGACGGCTAGAATGTGGCTCGAAGATAGCAAAACAAAAAGAAGCAGCTTAAAGGCGCAAGACAGCCTAAAGTCGAGCGCGAGCTTGAAAGGACTAATGTGCCGTGCCGTTGTTGCATCTGATTGGCTAGGCTAGCCATGTTAGTCAAGTGTGAACCCGGCTCCAATGAAAGCTGGTGGGGAAGGCCTCCATTTCCAGTAAATTTTCGCGGCGAAAAAAACAAAAGAGGCGTGCTCTCCATGCGAGACCACCCATGTACGGGACAGCGAGGACAGGCGAAGGCGGCCATGCGAGCTCTGCCATTCGTGAGCCGGCACCTATCGTCCCGGATCGGCTGGATGGGCTGCTCTTTGTTCGATTGTGCGCCAACGCCACGGAGCTTGGAGTTACTGCTGCCAACGCCAACCGCCGCACCAGACTCGCTTTACGGCTCGGCCCTCGGTGCTAGCAGGGTGCGGACGAACAGCTTATATAGCCACTTTTCCCTTAGCAGTGCCGCTGGGAGGTCTCTGCGGCACGCACTGCCCTGTCTCTGGGTCATATACATGAGGCTCAGGAGCAGCGCATCTCTGTACTCGCGATGCCCTTCTGTGGCTAGTGTCGGTCCTGTTGGGTCGAAGATCCATTCTGGCGGTGTGCCAACTGCAGCGACTCGTGCATGTCGGAGCTGTTTCCGACAGCCGCCATTTACGGGGAAGTAGCCGGCAGTGTGCATGCGGGCTGGCCTTGCAACGAGCAGTTGCAGTCAGCACGCAGCGAAGTGAGGGCAGATACATGGATGTACGGCATAAAGTACATACGACGTACTCCGTAGTCATGCTGACAAGTCTGGCCTGACTAGCTGTTAGTGACGACGAATGTCATCCTAGCTGCAGCAGCCAAGTGGGACACGAAAAAGAAACGAAGGCGAGGGCGAGAACAAAGAGGAAGTGAGGGAGGGATGTCTGGCCAGATGGACGATGGAGGACGTGTCCTGCATGTGGCACTGTATGCAGCCCCAGCCTGCGTCTGCAGAAGCAAGGGACAAGCTGGGTGAGACAGCAGGCGACGCCAGCCTGGGAAAAAAAGAAGGAAACGAGGACGCAACGGACCGGATATGGAAAAAGGACGAGAGTACAATGCAATGGAAAAAGGGCGTCGGGCACCCTGGTCCAAGTCGCCGACCTGTCTCGCGGCAATTGCCCACCTTGTACGATGCAGTGGTGTGTGATCAGTGATCACACTGCCCAGCATGCAGCTGTGGCCTGCGGGCGCACAGTGGATGACGATAGGGCGCTGGGTGGTCGGTGCTGAGCTGCCAGCCGTGTGGAGACCCCTTGTCGAGCCGCTGAGCAGAGATGCCCCCACTCAACCTTTCAGCTCTGCTCCTTCCCGGTCCGGCCTTTGTCTGCTTTGTTTTGTTCTTCGCTTCCCTCGCTCTATTCCTCCGTATCTCTCCCCTTTTCTCCTTACTCTTTTCTCTCGCTCTCCTCGCGCTCTGCATCCACACCCCCCTTCCCCTTCCCCTCCCCCCTCCCCTCCCCTCCTCCCCTCCCCCTCAATTGCTGCCTTCTGCTACATAGTATGTCCGAAAGACAGCATTTGATTCATATAATTCCCCTGGGGTCTGGCTTTGATCCAGCTCTTTCTTCACCGTCTCTTTCAGGAACGGCATCCTCAGACAATACCCCTCCCGGCTCTGTTGTTCGTCTGTTGTCCTGACGGGCTCCTCTGCCGTCCCTCTTTTTATATATACAAATAGCTCGACGGCCGCTGTTTGGTTATCGTGGACCCTGGCATAGCAAGTTCAACCGGCCAAGATCCTCCCCGGCCAAGATCCTCCAAGGTGTGATCGTGCGGTTGCACGCATGGTTTTGTGGTCTTTCGGCTGCCTTGTCCTGCCTGCGACGTGTCCACGCACGCGTGCTATCCTGATCACCACCCTCACCACTCTCTGACGTGCAGAGCACACCCACACTTGGAGTCCTCGACGCTGGCTCGGTCGTGTCTGCCACTGCTGCCGTCCGCCTGTGGCCTTTGCTGTCTCCAGTCCGGCAAGCGTGAGTACGGAGCACGACGCATGCTTTCGAGCGTGGACTCAACCCCAGATCTGCTTCACCGGTTATCCTCGGCATCGTCAGCCCAGACGTGGGCTGATCTGTGCTGGACAGTATCCGAAGAAAGGCTTCTCGTGCGCCTGCGTCGCGAGCAAAATTACAGAGTATATGTGGACAGCGGCTGCCCAACTGAAGCGCTGCCGTCGAATCAGCGGGTGAGTGAATTAATGGTCTGCGTGGAGACCTGCCCGCCTGGACTGGCCCCAGCCCCATCACAAAGCTGTCGTTGCAACGGCGCCCACCTGGATCCTCTATCTGTTGTTCACCTCTATATTTTGGCCCGTTTTCGCTTCCATCGTACTCTGCCAGCTCTTTTTGACTGTAATCGCCAATCACCTCTTGCTCTCGCTGGTTCCTCCCCGGCCTTCTGCTACTCTTCCTGTCGTGGTGGTGAAATTTGCTGATCAGACAGCCACCTGCAAACTCGGTCCTGCTCTTGGCTCCCCGGCTCTCGATTGTCAGCAACCCTAAGAGATCTGGAGATCGAAAAGACGGCAGGGGCTGAGCCAGACGAATAGCAACCACATCGCACCCACACCGACTCTCTTCTTCCGTGCACTGCGCTGTCTCCAGCCCAGTGCTGTCGCTGCAGCACCAGGCCGGTGAACCTTGTTAGCTGCTCCATCAAGCCGATCGCCAATTCCCCATAGCCAACCAGACTGGGCGGCAAGCAGCAGATCAATTGCTGCCTACAACTGCTGCCGTGGGAATGGAACACGTCTCGAGGCCCGCCGCTCCCTCACCGGATGTAAGTCATCCAATCTGTGCTACGATCAACTAGCTCGCTTTCTCGGCCCATCCTCATGCCCCTCCTTCTCCATATGGCTCCCCTCTTCCGACCTCTTGGTTCATTTTCCTTCCGTCACTTCGCTAGTCTGCGGTGACCGACGAAGCCACGAGTGAGAACGGCATCACAGCACGTCAACCTACCGGAGAAAACACCTGTGCTACGACTTCTAACCTTCGCTCACAGGACACCAGTGACACTCGGGGCATCGGAACGGCCAACCACTCTGAAAGTGGCCTCGGCGCTTGCCAGTATGACAATTCCAGGACAATGTACTCCGCCGGTCCAACGCCTCAGCCCTCGGCCTTTCTCACTGGGAGGCTTTTGGACGAGCAGTCTAGCGGCCGATCTAGCAAGAAGCCTAGATTGCTTCACTCGCACGATGATGTCGCTTCGGCAAACTCGTTATCCCTTCAGCTTGCCCGCGAGCCTATCGTGAGATCCACCGCCGTCCCATCCAGACAACCAGAGCCCACCGGCGTGCCGCACTTTCTCGCCTCTATCCTGGACACAACTCACTCATACGACTCTTCAATCAATGGCGTGCCTGCTATCTGGGGCCCTTATAGCCGCTCAACTCATTCATCGCTGCCGGTCATGTCCTCGGCGTCTACTGGATCGCTCTCCCGCCGTAGCTCTGGGAATTCTCTCAGCTCTCCGGCGGCGCCTTCTCCTGCTCCCAGTTCCGGAAGTATGAGCCGTGATGGCACCATCTTCTCACGTCATACTTCTGACCAAGGCCAAAGTCCTCCCAGCTACACTTTTACGGCTCCGCATTCACCACGCCGTATGATGGGTGGCGAATCGCCAGGCAGCTTCAGCGTGTCTACGACCTCGCACGCCTCGCTCCCTCCAGTCTTCAATGCGGTTTCGATCCCGCCGACGAGAAGCCAGATGGTGTACACCCAGCCGGTGACATTCTACGGTGCTGGCAGCCTAGCCAAGCCGTCTTCGTCGCCTTACAATAACAACACCTTTTACGGCAGCAGCAGCAGCAGCGGCAGCAGCAGTAGCAGCAATAGCAACACAAGTCCGGGTGCCATCTACCAGGACGTTTCGAGGCCGGCGCCCGCTCCATTTCTCGTACCGTTCAAACCTGTCCGCCCAGAGCTTGAATACCCTGGTTTCGTCTCATTTCAGCCCCCGGAGATCGATAACCGGCTGGAAGAGGAAGGAGAATGGACCAGTCTGCTGGCTGAGTCTGAAATAGACACCTTCACCGAGAATACCCCAAGCCGCGCAGACGTTCACACCTCACCTACAGCCCTGCATTATATCATAAATCCCGTCGACGATGACGCGCCATTCCAGGCTATCGTACATCAAAACGTTTGCAGTAATGACCTACAGCAACCAGCATCGGATGATGCATCAGCAGAGCAAGGTCTTCAGCTCGTGGAAACCAACAAGGGAACGCGACGTCCACGGAGCACCTTCAGCTTCGAGAAGCGACAGGAGACCAGCCAGACCCGCACAATTGGGGCATGCCTCCGCTGCAAGAGCCAGCGCATTCGAGTAGGTCGCAGTGCTGAAGATGGCAACAGCAGCGAGCAGTGAGAAAAGCTGACCGGAATATATTCTTAGTGCGTCCCATCACCCGAGGGTCCCGATGGCGTCTGCCTCACCTGCGAACAAGTATCGCAAAACTCGAAGAAGGTTCTGCATGACATTCACTGTGTTCGATGGAGGCTGAACGAGATGAGCCTGTATCGCCATGGAGGACTGAATCTCACCAAGCGATGGTCCGGCACCATTATCAAGGATATCATCGACGAGGACGCCGACAGCATCCACGAAATCGAAATGAAGATATTCTACTCCAGTGCCATGCACAGATACGACTTATGTCCGGTGCCCGTGAAGCTGCGCGTTCGCAGATTCAAGCCACAAGCCAACGACGTCTTGGTCCGGAAGTGGTCCAAGCCCTCCGTCGACCAGAACGGCGTTACGACGCTTGAGAAGTTCTATGTCGAGCTGCCGCCCTATGCTATCCTCGATTCAAACGAAGCAGCCGAGTCGCTGAGGGAATATTTTCTCCAGAACACCATGCACGCAATAACGAATGTTGCCCGCTTTTCCATACCCGTTATACGACACCACATGGAAGCCCTCATCAGACACTACTATAGCCTTGCGGTATGTATCTCGAAAGTGCTGAGCCACCTTTCGTGGACAAGCCAACTTATACTCTGCTTAGGATGGAGACGTCGAAAAGGTTTTCCTCGAGCGCTTCTTCCGGATGTGGTTTTGCATTAGTGAGTCTTCCCGTCCCCGTCTGAACGACTCCTCCATGATTGCCCTAACCGCTTTGCAAAGGGTTCACTACCGGTTCGTCGTACATCAGCGGTCCCGACAAGCTCGGCTGCCATCCTGTCAATGACCCGCACTATCCTCTAGAGCATAGGATATCGGTCCCGCGAATGATCACCGCACAGTGCGATTCAATCATGGTCACTCGCTTCCTGCGGCCGCTTGCCTCTGACGTGCTCAATGAGTTTGAGAGATTCTTCCGCGTTGGAAATCCGGATCACTGGTTCATGCTTTACGCATGCACCTTTATGCTCCTGCACGAAGTATCTTTCTCGTCCCAGGACCGTCACCGCCATGCTGTGGAGAACTGGATTACAGATGTTCGTAACCCGGGGATTTCCAACATTCTAAATTGCCGATCTAACATCCGCTCCCGAATGCTCTCTCGATATAGGCTAGATATTCCGTCTGTGACTTCGTCAGGGAACTTCAGTTTAGCGCCAACATAATTCTATGTCACTGGCACTATTACAGAACTATGGATCCCACAGATGACGGATGGGACATATTCTGCCAAATCATTAAACCACACCCCCGACCTCGAAAAACCATCGAGTCAGCCAAAGGCAAGGGGAAGAAGAAGGTGCACGTCACTCAAGAGCAATGCGACCTTCTCCTGCAGCATTGGAACGACATGCTGGACATGGGTGAGTTCCGCAACTGCCAAGAGGAGTCCGATGTACTGACTTTTATCACAGCCAAACAGATGAAAACGCCCAAACTGTACCTGCAATATGAGCACCCACTATATTTTGTATCCCAGATGTATATCAAGGGATGGCAAGTCCTTGAAACGTACGATAACACCAAGTAAAGTAGGTGCCACGTGTTCTGGATCCACGCCTTGTAAACCCCCATTTCATACTCTATTGCCCTCCCGAATTTTACGAATATAAATAAAGCAGCCATTTTAGTGGTCTCGTTATAATTTGAAGAATTGTTACTCGTACCAGAGTACGGAGTACAGAGTATTGAGCGCAGTTTCTCGCTTGAAATGCGACGTATAAAGTTCCTTCGTAGTCAGGGGTCTGTGCGTTGATGACTAATATATGTCATTTTTTCCACGTGCCTCTCGATAGGCCCATCAGATAAGCATTGAGAAGAGCTGGCCTTTTATGACCTGGCTTCTTTTCACCTCCCGCCATTCAACACCAGCACGCTGCAAAGCCATAGAGTCGCAACACGACGCATCCAACTCCTTTCGTTCGTCATTTTCTGGGGCGGACACATGCTTGAGAATTAGAGTCGCGACCGAAACCTATCCACCGTACGACCTGTACTGACTCTCCGCATCCAATTTATTCATTGAAATCACAACCATGGCCGACCTCGATACATTCACGTTCTACCCTTTGCAAATAGACCCGCAAACAAAGGCTATAAGCAGCACAGATGCAGCCGGCTCGTCGGCCTCGGCACGCGCCATCGCCGCAGAGCTGACGGCTCTGAACCAACTGCACCGCGCACTGATCGGCCTTGAGGGAGGTGCGCCGGTGCCGCCGCCCCCAATTCCTGTCAACCCCAAGCGGACAGCAAATGTGAACAAGCTGCGGGACTCTGGCAATGGCGAGTTCCGCAAGGGGCGCTACGCCGAGGCCATCAAGTTCTACTCTCTGGGCTTGCAGATGGCGCTGACGCGGCCGCTCTGGGAGCCGTCTCAACTGGTGAACGAGGAGGTTGCGACTCTGTACGCAAACCGGGCACAGGCATACATGGCGATACAAAGCTGGCCCGAGGGTGCGCTGGATGCGGAGATGAGCGTGGAGGCCAAGAAGACGGGCAACGCAAAGGCGTGGTGGCGGCGAGGCAAGTGTCTCCTGGAGATGGGCCGGCTGGAAGAGGCACAAGAATGGGTGCGGCGCGGGCTGGAGATGGAGGGCGAAGAGCACGATCTCCTGGCGCTGCGCGTGGAAATCCAAGGACGGCTGGATAAGGCGAAAGAAGCATTGTAGCCAAGCTGAGCTGAGGGGCGAATTGCGATTGATGGCAGGATAAGCAAAGGGGGCAGCAAGGTTTTTCTTGGGACGGGACAACTGGCGTTTGTTTTTTCTTTGATCTGAGCATGAACAAGTACTGCGTGCTTCAGGTGTTTTACGATAACGTCCTGTTCTCCCTAAAGGCGAACTGTTGTACGAGGAGCACCATTCAGACACAAAAGGCACATGAGACATTTGAAGATGGCGTTGAAAATTGTCTAAATGTGATTGCCACTCTGTTCTTGGCCGGTCCCCAATTGGCCCGTAAACAATGAGCTGGACAAGCGAGGAGTCCCTACGCGATATCACCCAACTAGTGGTCTGATGAAAAATGCCGAAAAAAAACCCAAAATGCAACAGCGGCTAGGCAAAAATACACAGAAGGCACAAAATACACCGGGATATAGCAAACGAGGAAAGTGAGTACAGGGCGCGGCGCGTTGCGCTGCTCTGCTCTTCCGTATGAACGAGACCGAGCCGTGCAAAGTAAAAGCAAAGATGCCAGCAGCGCAGGGCGGCGAGCGTAAGTGCCCGACAGATGGTTGGTGTGTTGTTATGAGTCAATCAGTTCTGGAGCCTTACTGGCTGCCGATGGGGGAGATTTCCCTAGATCTTCTCGTTCTTCTCGTTGAGGATGGTCGAGTCGGTCTTGGCTCGTGGAGGGCGCATGACGGCATCCTGGCTGGTCATGCGACGCTCGAGGGCGCGGTCTAGTTTGGCGCCGAGGGCCAGCTTCTGGAAGACTGTTGTCTTCTCCTCGTTCAGCGAAACGCGCTGCTGTTGCAGAGCCTTGTTCTCCATTCGGACGAGGTTCTGTTCAATGGTGTGGATCTCGGCCGTGGCGGAGTCCATGGTCTGGAAAGTCGGGGCGCACGAGGGTGCGACGCTGTAGGTGCTGTAGCGAACAGAGGTGCGGGCCTGGAAGCAGATCAGCGTATGGCCATCTCCGGGCGCAGTGGCGAAGAAGGAAGGGAGAATGGCTTAGGGGGAAAGAGGGAGCGATAGGAGGGGTTCTGCACCGAACATACGGATGGTGCCATGATGGGCCGGGCAGACTCCAACGAAGTAGGCATGGTAGAGGGAGGCAGGAGAGAGAATTGAGAGAGCGACAAGACGGGGTCTAAATGAGCGCACGTTGTCTTGCGTTGCGGCAAAGCGGTGAGCCAATCGGTAGGTGTGGCTTTCTTTTTTCCCTGTTTTCTCAGACGGTATCCGTATTTCTGTATCTGAGACCCCCTTTTATTGACTGGACGCTCTGATTGCCTTGTGGGATTCGACAAAGGTCAGGGAGTGCTGGGCGTTTGGTTGGAGAGATTGAAGAGATCCGAGTTGGGGCTTCCTCGTGTTGTCGCCAGAAAAAGCAACTGTTGGCTCGACATCCCCGCTAAGGGGCAAGCGATGGCTTGATCTTCACGTGTGCGCATCCTACGAGTACGGAGTGCGCAGGAAGGTGGCACTCGGCTAGGGGGGCAAAACAAGTACTTTGCTGGCTTTAGGGGCCTAAAACAATCTCAAACAAGGGTGATGGCAGTGTTTTGGGGCGGCCTCTGATTGTGGGTTTCGGGCGGTTATCTTGTCGCATGTCTTTCGTCCGGCTTGTGCAGTGTTCCAGTGGCTTGGTAAACCTACGAGACGCGCCCGCCGCAAGATGGCTGACGGCAGCCGAATGCCCAAACGGACTCGTACTCGCACTGCTGCATTGATGCATCCCTCCCGGTCTGCTGTCGGCGACGCAAACAGAGCAGACGTCAGACTGTCAGATCCGGCGAACCAAGAAGCCTGGTACAAGTATCATCGCTAGCGGTTGCATTAGGCCGGTTCGCTAGCGCTGTCTTTTTCTACAGGAAGGGAGGAGCCAAATTCAGATCGTCGGCACAGCACGGCGCAAGTTACGATGCTCAAGCGAGCAAGCGAGCCGGCTGGGACAGCACGACAAGGTCAGCGACGCGCGCTGCTGGCGGGTGCCCGACACGACGTTTCTGGGTGGGTGGCAGCGCAGTTTGTACTCGTACTTGCGACTTTGTCCTCCCAACCCAGATCTGCCGGCATCGGCAGCCGGTTGTAGCCACATGCTCTACACGTGGCAGATAAGTCGAAAAAGGCACGCACAAAGGGCTCTTGCCAACAGAAACGGTGGGTCTGCGAATGGCGACGAGCAGGGGAAACGATCACTGCATGCAACTTACGAGTCGTGGAAAACAACTCGCGTGGCAAGTCTCCGTATCTTGTTTGTACCTTACATGTCGTCATAGCTGCTGCCTGCCTCAGTGACCGAACGCGAGTACTTGCCGGGCACCCCTGCCATTTCGAAACGTGATTGGCCCCTTATACACAAAGGCCCCACGTCAATGGCACATCACGTGCAACCAACTGTCTTCTGTTGGCTACTGTGAACTGGTATTTCCTTTCTTTCCTGTTGTCCAACAACTCCTATTACGAGGACGCATCAAACCCATCGCCTACCCCCACCCCCCCCTCCCCTCCACCATGCCTTTTCAATGACCCTTTCCCTTTCCTTTACCGTGCGACGACGACGACGACTTCTTCCTGCTGCCGTGGTCCCGGTGTTCGCTCGAAGACTCGCCATAGCCGCCATGGCTCTGCGGGTCATAATAGTCGCCGTATACGTCCCCGCCAGCTGTCGAAGAGGAGGCCTGGCCGCCGGAGGAGCTGCCGGACTTTTTCGATTTCTTCTTCTTTGAGTCGTCGACCGGCATGGGACCTGCGCTTTCTACAGAGTACGAAGACACGAACGTCAGAAGAAGGAGCCCATGCGTCCGAAAAGAGCCAGAAAGAAAGAAAGAAAGCAGTCGAAAAAAAAATGCAGACAGGGAAAACGTACCGCTCCGCGTGCAGTGCTTGCAGCACCCGTGATCACACGTCTCGACCCAATCCTGATAGCCCGGCCACTTTGGGAACGTGCACCAGCCCAACGAGTTGGGTCCCTGTTTGCACTGGCAGCAGTCCCAGACGCCGCCGAGATCCTTGAAGTTGCAGTTCTTGAGCGGACATGGTGCCTTGGACGGCTGTGAAGTGGCGTACGTGGTCTTGTCGCATATGGTCGCGTGTCCCGTAGTGACGTCGATCTTGGCCCGTGGACAGTAATGCCACTTGACCGACTGGTGGCTGCATGGATGGTGATGTGGGTGACCGTAACACATTGTGGAAGCCTGACGACCAATGCCTTGCTGCTTTGCTGTTGTTTTCTGCGCTGGGGGGTCTTGGAAGCTTCGTTCTCTTGGTGCCGACATGAAGCTTCAACCGAGAAAACCGTGGTCGCTGGCACGACTTATATACCCGCAGCGGAAAGTAAAGCGAGTCTGGCTTTTACCGCCTCGTCACTTGCTTGTGTACCTTGGTCGCCCTGATCGTAGGGGCAAACAGACCGGTCAAGGGAGCCCCGGATCAATATCCTCGACTCTGCACGCTCTAAACGAAGATCTGTGCTACGCTACCGATGCCCTGGGATCGGGATAATGCAACTGCACCGATACACTGACTTCCGACTCGGCGCAGTGCAGCAGCGTCCTGCCGTGAGACATCGATCGTGTCTCTTCTGGTGGGCCACCTGCAGCTGCAAAGCAAGCTGGGCGACCGAGTGGAAGTAGCGAGCTGAGCAGACCAGCTCTGTCTGCACGCAGGATCTCCACCCTGCCTGTCCACTCTGCTTTTGTCTTTTCTTTTTCCCATCTTCAGCACTCCCGTCTTGGGCGCTCGTTTTCCTTGTCTAGCCACTCTTGTCGATGTCGGCCGAAATGTTTCAGTACAAGGATGGCCCAAGCAAACGCAGACATGATGGTGGGCGGTGTTCTGCAACATCTTCGGCAGTGCCGCGAATTTTCCAGCGTCCAACGAACGAGAAGGCATGGCATGTGCAACTGCATTGACGATGCACACACTATGACCGGCAGCACGCTGTGTCCCCACGCCCATGATTGTCTCGCAAAAGGCGTCCCCTGGCGAGGGACAGCAACGAAACGCATTCCCATACTCCACGCTTCACAGCTCTCTTCTCCAAACACAAGCGTGTTTATCCGGGGTGGGTGCTTGGAAGTCTGCCTGGTGCCCACAACCGAGTGTGCGGATTTCAGTGATACCAGATCGGCCAGAGACACAGCATAAAACAACACCCTACAGAACAGGCCCCTCAGATCTATTATCGGCAATCTTGTTTGCCCCGGGACTGTTGCACGAAGCCGGCAAGCGCAAGTCTTAGATCCAGTCACAAAAGGAGTCGATAGTATGTGTGATTCACCGATTCAATAAAATGCATACATGTATCACCGGCACGGCCCTCTTTAAGATTCTGTTTCGTGCACCCTGTCGTCCAGCAGTCTCGGATCCGCTTCCAAGGCCCCCCGATCGCATATCGTGTTTGTCCAGGATGCCGAGACAATGCTTGCGTCAACATCGGCCGTCTCGCCAACCACTAATAGGAGGCGGCCTGACACTGCGGGCAGCAAATGTGCGCGCACTGCACCTGGTTGCCATCGAAGAGCAGTATGCAGCTACAGCGACCCTTGGTGTTCCACCCCTTTCCACACCAGCAGCAGTTCCAGCAGCGGTTCTTGGCCTCAAACGGACAGTTGGGCAACGGACATTTGGGCGCCAGAAGCGACGACGCAGCTGTTTGCGGATTGCCCTCGAAGCTGGGCGGCGTCGGATAGGGCTGCGACTGCTGCGTCAGGTTGGCGCAGGGTATGCGGCCCGACGAGGAAGACGAGGACGCTCTCCCTTTCCCTTTATGTTGGCTGCTGCTGCTGCCATATCCGCCATATCCGCCATATCCAGACGCCGATGGCCCAGATGCGTATGTCGCATTGGCGCAGTAGATGATCTGGGTCTTGACGTGTTCGCAGATCAAGGTGTATGTGACTTGGAGACACATGGCGGGCCTGTAGGTGTTTCTATTTCTGTTCTGGATTAGATTCGTGCTGTGATATGGAACTTTGGCAGGCCAGCGCCCGTCGACTTACCAGAGTGTTTGAAGCTTGGGATTCAGAGCGACCTTCTGTTATGCTTCAAGATGCAGTTGTCGAAACAATCGCAGGGCCCGCAAGTTGCCTTTATACAGGATGGGCAATGCCAGGGAAGAGAGCGTGACGGGGCATGGCCGCGTTGTCACCTCAGGCATGGTCCCGTTGTCACCTCTTTCTTTACACCGCTTGCTCGCTTCGAGAATGAAGATGGAGTGGAAAAGCCCCAAAGCCGGGATCGAAACGAAGACGCTTGGAATGGTGGTGGTGGGAATCTGCGCAAGTATATGCAACCCGACCCCTCGACAGCTGAAGTGTGATCCCAGTGGCTGCCGTCGATTACCGTGAACGCAGCTGTCCGTGTCTGCAAAGAGTTGGTGAAGCCTGGTCGATCTGGAAGGCGTGGCAAGTCTGCAAAGTCCATTGTCTGGGCGTATAGCCGAAATACACGAACCCTTGTATGCCTGAATCTCTGTGCCACGGCAGGCTTCTTTGCTTGTGTACCGAATGGTATATTGCATCTCAAGAGGCACAGACTGCAAGGGCTGCTGTTCAGCCATGCCTTCCCACCTTCACGTCCGATAGCTGCCACGTTTCGCACACAATATTGTCGATGCCACCTCGAGAACACGACACGATTCCGGTCAGATTCACCGAAAGCATGCCAGATCGGCACATTGCTATGGCATCTTCCATCTCGACTTGCACGACCCCATTTCTCGGGACTGTCTCAGCTCAGCTCGGCCGAGCGGTCACACGAGACGAAGCCTCTCGTTAATGAAGAAAACGCTGCGAGAGGGGCTCTGTCCCTGGACAGCGGTGCTTCTTGGCAAGCGCCCTTCCCCTCTCTTTGGCCATTCGCCCGCAGATGCAAATATATACGGCATCTCGCCTTTTGCCAGAAGCAATACGATGACATGCTGTATTGAAGGTAAATTGCTATGAAAGTGGCCGTCCAGCGACTTTTATGAAAACAGCGGCCAAGCAATCAAACGGCCGATGAGACGCCTCGCCACGTCGTTTGAGACTGCCCTGCCTCCCCTCCCTCTTCCGCTTCGGCAAATGCTCAAAAGCCGACAGCAGAGTCACCACTGCCACTGCCGGCTTCGTCTGGCTCGCACCACTCGCAGCAGACGTGGTAGCATAGCGTATCCGGGCTCGATCGCATCCGGTGTCCACACCACGGGTACACATTGCCGCCGCGTCGACACTGGCAGCACATCCACACGCCGTTGAGCTGGGCAAGCCGACAGGTGCCCGAGCTGCAGTCTGGGCTGGCAAGACAGCCACCCGAGGCACATGGCTCGTTATAGTCGACGCTCTGGGTCTGGTCAAAGAAGAGTTTCTGGCATGGAACGAGCTGGCCGGTGCTCGGGTCCGTGGGTGCTGCCTCACAATAGCCATAGTGCACGACAAAGTCGATTTCGCGCTGGCAAGGCGGCATGTGGTGGTGGTGGAGGTAGTAGTAGGTGCACATGGTCACTACTGCACCCCTGCTTCTGAAGTAGGCACAAATCAGATTGTCTGGATGCAGACGACAAAAGGATGGATAGAGAGAAGCAGTACATACAGTTGGACGAAGGCTTGGAGGATGAAGAGAAGGAATCCGTGGATCAAGCTGCTTCGATGCAAGGTTCAGCAATCTTTTTATTCTCGCCTCGTTGCTGTCGCTCCTGCAGACAGACACAAAGAAGCGATATCTCTTGTTGGGGCCATCGACAGCCTCCTGGAGAGGCAAACGGAAGTTTTGGGGGGCACACGGAAGACTGACGAATTCCTTCCGTGTTCGTCTTCTCGTCTATTTATGTGAAGCTGTTGGGAAACACCAAGATCGTCCCCTGGCCTGGCTGTGTCTGGCGACATGTCCAGAAGGGTCCAGTCAGGACAGAGGCAAGTCCCGAAATGGACGCTCTTCTTGGCATAGCCGTTTCCATTCCTCCTTCTTTCCATGTTGGGATCCTGTTCGCTGTCTCGCTGTGATCTCACCTCCCACAACGCTTCTCTTGCCTAACCGGATATCGCTTCGTTTGCTCAGCCGCAGCCTTATCTCACTCGAGGACTCCATATCCCCACACATTCTCCGCGCTTTCGGGCTCGTAAACCGTCCGCCCCTTCTCCGTTCCTGTTTCGTTTCGTGTCATCTTAGGCCTCCTTTCCCCCCACGAGGGCGTTTCATGCCTGTAAACGGGAATGTGGCCGGGCTAGTCTGGCCTTGCTGTGGTTTTGCCGTGCACTTTTTCCCTTTCGGACGATCTGGCAACGAGACAGCATGGGAATGGAACCGTTCTAGAAGCCGGCGTAATTTCTCCAGACAGCCACATTCTCTGGACAAACGACAGGACACGTGGCCTCCAGTCCAGCTAGCCAACAAACATGCAAGCTTGTTTGCTACCTGGCGCAAACACAAGCAAAGCGGCGTACAAGGAGATGAGATTCCACGGTGGATCACTGCCTCTTTCCACCGCTCTCCTGCTCTGTCATTTCCATGGTATTTCTTCCGGACACGACCACGACCTTTCTCCGAGACAATGGCAACACAAGGCTGAGACAGATGGCAATATGGCTCTGGGCAGCAATGGAACAGGTGCACGCGTGGACACGCTCGCTGCTCTTGCATTGAGCCATGACAGAGCGCGAGATGCTCGGCACGTCCAGCGAAGCGATGCAGAGACATGCCAGTCAGACAGGACAAGCGAAAGGCATCTCGAAATGTCTTGGACGACACCCTTTGGGCTCTTCAGTCGCCCGGTGGATAAGAGTGAGACAGGCCCCGCGGCGACAAACAGCAGGATGGGAAAAGGAAGCAGGCCAGCCGGATGCCATGGAGACGGGCCGCCGGCCGGGCACAAAGCCACATATGGAGAGGTGGTGGTCCACGCGAGCGTCTTCCGTGGGCGACACATGAGACAATGTGAAGCATGGCTGTCTAAGAGGTGGAGAATTCTGAGTGTCTCCTGGAGGACGGGAAAATCAGGTCTGTGGCCGCAGCCAAATCGGCCTGCGTCTCTGGAGTTGTTCGCCTGCGCTTACTCTCGGGAGCCCGTCGTTCTCTGTACGACTGCTCGTCTCGGATCGTCCAGGGCTGCAACGCGCTGGTCGGCGGCTGCACAACGGCAGTGACGCTGTCTGCGTGGAGTGCATCCGTCTGCACGTGCCGTTTTGTTGTCTGAGACACGTGCAGGCACTCTGGAGAGCGTGCTCTTCTCTGATTGCAGGAAATCTGCAAATCGTGTTTGTGTCGTCCACTGATAAAGAAAACAACCGCGCAACGGTGAGACAGGCAGAAGGTCCGCTCCCAAGCAGGGATGAGTCTTACTATCTTACGATGGCCGGAATGCTGGCAGACTGTTGCAGCAACAGACGGCTTCGCGGAAAGGTGATTTCGGTCTCGACATATGGCAGTGGCCGGAGGCATGGCCTCTTTGGTCGTCGCGTGTTTTCTTTTCTTACGCAGGGAGGATGCATGCTGTCTCGCGTGCAGCCAAGACATGGGCCTATCGGGCTTCCTGTCCACGCCGCAGAAGTGTCGGAACACGAGGACAGGACAGGGAGGCTGTACATAGTAGGACCAGCGCGGAAGAAAAACCGGGGGCCGGTAGCATAGGAGTAGTTCGCGGGAACGTTCTTCTGGAAATGGGCTAGGCGTCTTGTGCTGCGTGACAGAGGCCGCTGACGAGAGATTCGGGAGCTGCGAACGCCCCGTCATGCGAGTACCAGTGCGTTTCAGGCGTCCTTGTCCTTTTGTCTTCCCGTCTTCTCGTCTTCTCCCACAAAATATAAACGAGTTCTCGTAATCCCCCCCGTGTTGCTATGGACGTTGTGACTGGCTTCTTTCTTCGCGTCGGCGGGTCCCATTTCATGGCTCTGGCATGCAGGATGATGCTTGTGCAGCAGTAATAGCAGCATAGTCCCGATTCTGCAAAGAAATGTGGTTCGGTGCTAAGGGATGCATGTCTGAAGTAGGATGTCTGAAGCCGCCTGTCAGTGTGTTCAGTTTAAGAAAAGTTCTACGCCGGAGACGCGTTGGATCCCGGACAACCACAAGTGGCCCATGGCCATTCCCTGGTGATCGTTAACGGCAGCGTCCCCGGAAACAGGGCACCTGCATAGGCTCTACTGGGCACGCCCGTTGGCCATACGGCCGGGCTGAAGTCCGACTTGTACGATACAGCTTCTCGGCCAGAGATCTGCACGGTTTCCGTAGGACCACCAGAAAAGCCACGACAGGGCTGCCAAACCTGCGGTTGGATCGGGGAGGATGCAGCGAGAGGACCCGGGATGGAAAGTGGTCGTTGCAGGGTCGTGCGAGGCTGCGTCGCCAATCGCGAACGGGATGCGTCGATTTCCACCCGACTATATCGCACAAATGGCCGGAGACTCTGGGCCTCGCAGACGAGAGGAGGGGGCCGAAAAAGAGGCTGCAGGAAACACAGAGGCCAGGACAGCCAGCGAGCGGCTGAAATAACAAGGGAGAAAGCGTGTGGCTTTCGAGGCCGTGTCCACACCACACCCACTCTGTAAGATACTATGTACATCCGCTGATGTGGAGAGGTACGGCGTATGCTTTGTCAGCGCTCGGAAGGACGCGCCCGCTAAGCTTTGGGTTCTGACAGCTGGCAGACGGAAGCGCTAAACGGAGGCTAGTGAACGGAGCTGGCTGAGAGATTACGGGACGGCAAAGCTTGGGTACAGCGCATACTCTATAGATCTAGGTGGAAACAAAGCGCTCCGTAGGCTGCAGAATCTGATTGCATTGCTGTGTTTGGCCACTACGGAGTAGTACGGAGTACGGTAGAGCAGCTTCATTTCGCAGTCCCGCATTCTCCTTTATTGCAACTCCGCTCGGGGCTCCATACTGTTGTTTGGTACTCTGGATACTACCGGCTCTGGCTTGAGGCAATCGTTCGATGAGACGTCCTTTGGAGGAGCCGCGATTTGATGTTGTCGACAAACAGAACTAGCATCTCATTTACCTTTGTTTGTTCAGTCGCCGATACTTCGTATGCAGTACGAGTACGTAAGATCTTCTCCTGTCTAATCCCTTTACTTTTTGGCTGACACATAGTAGTTGTGGCTGCCACCGTTCGCTCACACAACTACTCCCCGAAACGCGTTCTACCACGCGATCAAACGACTGCTAATGCATCAGCACAACATCCCGTGGGCTTATCGCTGAGCATTCCCGGTAGTTAATACAAGATACGTGAGAGAATGAAGCACGGAGAGATGCCCGTTACTGCTGCTGTTTTGATGTATATACGCGTTCCCAGATGCAGAACACTGGCCACCCCCTCTATCGCGGATCTTATCCCAACTCCTTCATCCACGCCATGCCGGCCGACTCAATAGCCTTCTCTGCGGTTGACGCTGTTAGCCAGCGGCCGGTCCTCGCTGAGCCGGTCCAGGTTGCCGGACAGGATGTCCAGTACGCGGTCCATGTAGCTCGTAGAGACGCCGCTGACGTGCGGCGTGATGATGAGGTTTTTGGCCTGCCACAGCGGGTGGCCGTCGGGCAGCGGCTCGGGATCGGTGACGTCAATGGCCGCGCCGCGCAACACGCCCGTGTCGAGCGCCGTGATGAGCGCGTCCGTGTCGACAATGGGTCCCCGCGCAATGTTGCTGAGGAAGCCGGGACGCCAGGAGCCGTCGGCACGGTAGCGACCCAGCAGCCGCAGCTCCTCGGCGCCCAGCAGGTGCGTAGTGTCGGCAGTCAGCGGCGTGGCTACCACCAGTAGATCCAGTCCAGAGCTCAGGAACGCATGCCGGTCCTCGCGCGATCCGCCCGAGAACCAGCGCGACGGAAAGACGCCCTCCGGGTCGCCTGTGCCCGGAGGCGCATAGCCGTCGTCACGGCGCGACTCGGGCGTGTCGCGTGGATGCAGCGTGTATGCATAGACCTCAAAGGCGAGTGCCTTGGCCACACGCGCTGTCTGCCGGCCGATGCTGCCGTAGCCCAAGATGCCGCTGTGAAGGTGAGGTCAGGTCGGAGAGACAGATGCAGATGCAGATGCAGACAGCGGGGGAACAGTGCACCTACATTCGCAGGCCCACCGAGTCCTCTACAGCAGCTGTCGTGCGCTGCCACTTGCCGGCATGCTGGTTCTCGAGGTACGAAGGAACTGTGGGTTCTCGGTCAGCCACTGCCGCTCGCAAACACCCGGATGCCACATACTCCCGTGACTCAGGGCCAGGTACGTGGCGATGATCCACTCTGAGATCTGGGGCCTGTACGCGTACCAGTCAGCTAGGCAGCCCTCACGCCAGTTCCGTTTCGAATGCTCACCCGTGGACGCCGTTGGCTGTGGCAAACACAATGTCGGTATCGGCGAACAGCGGCTGGTGGAGGACCATGTTGGCGCCTGCGCTGATCAGCTGCACATACTGCAACTTCGGCATCTGCTCTGGAAGCGGCAACCTGGTTCCGCCGGTCAGCAGGATCGTCACGGCCGTCCAATCCTCGTCTGACAACGATTGTCGCTCAAGGGTTTGGCCAAAGCTCAGTTTGCGGAAGATCACGCGAAGACCCGGGTGGCGGCCGTGCACCTCATCAATCCACGCCTGTGGAGGCTCCCAAGGGGCTGTGATAAGGAGCACATGGCCCTGGAGGCCCTTGTTGGGCATGACGGCCATGGTGCCCATTGCAGCAGTGGCACACTGGTTTCTGCTGCTGTTGCTGCTGCTGCTACGGTTGGCGCTGCCGAGCCTCTGGTTGAGCGATATGCGGATGTCGAGCGAGGCAGCGGCGGGAATACGCACGGAAGCAAGGTTGTCGTTTGCGGAAGCCATGGCGGGCAAGTCGTCGAGCAGTGATTGCGAGGGTGGTGGTGGATGATGTCGAGAGACGATAGCTTGAAGCTAAATCCGAGATACGGAGTGCGGCATTGCTAATCAATAGCGGCGGCCCCATCACGTCAGCCGGTGGGGTTAAGACGCCAACCGATGCCTAAACTGGCCAGGTCTCGAATTGCGTTCCTGGCGTCGAAGGAAGCTGCGACCGACTTCCCGCTAGCAGTGCAGCGCTGGTTGGTCAGCATTTCTGGCTTTTGGCGATGACCTGGCTGATCATCTGGTGAGGGCTTTGAGGATGATGGCCCAGACGGTCGGTGGCCGAGGCGGTGATGGTATGGACAGCAGCTGCACGCACGCCAGGATGACCGATGACCGTGACTATGAAGGATTTAGAGTTGGCCGGAGCAAAATCGGGACGGGGAATTGGTATTATATGCGCCTATCCTGAGCCTTGGTGAGATGCTTCATCCATGCTTGGCAGTCACAACACCAGCTTCTTGGAGCATGATACAAGGCCCACCGAGAGCTGCAGCAGGAATCTACTTTCTTATGCTGACTATCACATGGACGTAAGTCAGAGTAGATGGCCGATGCCAATGGATCCGCGTAAATGCGGACAGCCAGCCTTAATCAGGGCCGGGATCCACGGACAGAATTATCCCACAGGAAAAGCACGGCCAGCCGGTACTGATTTGGGGCTGCTTCACCCTACAATCGTAGTAGCATGGCCACAACTACAGGCCAGAAGCTAAGAAACAGTGTCCCATTTCCCTCTCTGTCCCCTCTCTCATAGCGCGAGACGACGTCTGGCAATATGTCGACTGGGTCGCCGGTTGGGCTGCCTCGCCCGCGACGACGCGTACGAGCGCGATTGCTGGCCTGCAACTTACCGACCTGGGAGAGGAGAGGAGTAGGATATGAAAGGAAGCGGAGAGAGAGGAGATGAGAAGAGAAGAAGGAAACAAGAAAAGACATGATTAGGGCACGAGAGAGGTAAAGGAAAATACATTTCAGCAAAGGAAGAGAAAAAATAAAAGAAGAAAGGAAGCGAAGAGCAGCAAATCTACGCCAGAATGATCCTGACCGCCATTATATTACGCAACTGGAGGGTTTTATGGGTATCAAATTAGCTTATATCAAACCAGTGAACACGCTCACTGAACTTCCTCTCAATTCAGATTGTAGCCAGCATTTCTCGCCGTGTACAGGAAGCCTTCCGCGTGCAACTGCCCGATCACAAAACGACTGGCCTGGCCACGGAGGAAAGCCCGCGAAATTGGACAGCTTGAGGGGTATTTGATGCTCGATCTGGACGGCATACTACGCAAGACACATAATACACTTGCTTGGTGCAACTCCACCGTCGAGCTACAGAAATCGGCCTGCCGCACCATCAATCGAGCAGCACGAGTCCTGGATAATTTCCTGTTCTTTGTTAACCGTGCTTGGATGGAAAATTTTGCATTCAGCGCCAGGCGGCCAGATTTGCCGAAACTCAGGCTTCGCTTCTGAGGCCCAGTTTTCGTAGCATCCTGTCGATTGAAAATGGCGCATAATACAGCGCGGCCAGCCCAGGCAGGAAGCTGTCTCTGATTGGCCCAGATGAAGCGAACAAGTGGGTCGAGCCAGGTATAAAGATATCGCTGCTTCCTGTTGTGGCTGAGTCGTCCATCTCCTTAACCCCAGTCCAGGTGTATATCATCACCAAATCTTGCCAAGCCTTACTTCTTCGGGACGAACAAAAGCTTACTTTGCATGGCCACTCCAACGTCCCGATATTTCCCACATGACTTCCTGCCTGGGCCGGAAGGGCCCATGACGTGCACAAAGTCCTTTTTCCACTGACCTCGGGACACGCACGTTGCCTCGCTCTGAATTTTTTATCTCTGGCCAATGGCAAAAACCGGCTTTCCATAACCACATCGTTTCTTGTCACCGGCCAACTAGCATGCTTCCGATGGTGACTTGCCCTTTGCACGGCTCGAGGCCGTGTCGCCATGTACCGGCTGTGCCCCCTTTTCACCAAACCTCACTTTAGCCTACGCATGCCAGCGGCTAGCCCGCATACTTGTTTTATTGTTTTTATGGTGTTTTTCTGCGGCCTTTGAGCACATGTCAGTGCTGGTAGGCTCCATTCGTCGCTCGTATAAAGAGGGCCATCGTACCTGCCGGATTCTGTAGATTCCATCCGCGCCTTCCATCTCTTTCCTCACCGTCTCTCTCTTTCTCGCAGTCATTGCAACTCTTTTAATTTTCGTGCCATTTTCCATCTGCTGCCGCCATGCCAGAATCAGTAGCGTCCAGGCAGATTGCCTTTGACGATGCCATCCATCCTGCTCGCCAGGAACCGGACCAGAAGAGAGCGGAGGCTGCTGTGTTCAAGTCAGAAAAGGCGCCCAGCATGGCGCCTAGCAGCCACGACATCAACGACGAGGAATGGGCTGCCAACATTGCCCGACAGGACATAGGCAGCAGCCGCAAGCAAGTATGGATCGAGGCTTGAGCCCACCGGGAGACGAGTGAAGGGGAAAAACAAAAACAAAGCACACAGTACCCGCCACAAGGATGCGCGGGTGCTGGAGGGGGTGCGTGGGCTGGCATAGCCCGAGAACGAATCCGGCTGATTTGGTGATGGGCAGACTTACAGCGGCATGACGCTGGCTTGGCTGGCCTTTCAGTCGACGGGCATCATCTACGGCGACATTGGTACGGTGAGTCGGTCCTGTCTGTCCTTTTGTGGCATTGCAACCTCTAACTGGTCTCTCTCCTCGTTGCAAGTCTCCGCTCTACGTCTTTTCGTCCACCTTTTCCGCGTATCCGTCCTGGGACGACCTCGTGGGCGCGCTCTCGATCATCATCTGGTCCCTGACGCTCATCGTGACGGTCAAGTACGCCTTCATCGTACTGTCGGCCGACGACGACGGCCAGGGCGGCACGTTTGCCCTGTACTCGCTGCTGGCCCGTTACACGCGCATTGCCAGTTATGGTCCGGCCGGCAGCGACAGTCTGCGGATGGAGCGATACCTGACCAACGAGCTACCGCCGGCCGGCCGCACCATCCGCAGCGTGATCGAGAAGTCGCCGGCGATCCAGTCGGCCCTCAAGATTGCCGGCGTCCTGGGCGTGTCCATGGTGATGGCCGACGGCGTCCTGACGCCAGCTCAGTCGGTCCTGGGCGCCATCCAGGGCATTCTGGTCGTCCGTCCGGACCTGGGCACATCCACCATCGTCGGCGTCACCTGTACCATCCTCGTCGTCCTCTTCGCCATCCAGCCGTTTGGCACGGCTAAGCTTGGCACCGTCTTCGCTCCCATTGTCACCATCTGGCTGCTCTTTAACGGCTGTGCCGGCATCTACAACCTGGCCAGACACGACCACTCTGTGCTCAAGGCCTTCAGCCCGCACTTTGCCTTTCAGTTCCTCGTCCGCAACGGCGAACAGGGCTGGCGCAGCCTCGGCGGCCTCCTGCTGGCCTTTACTGGCGTCGAGGCCCTGTTTGCCGACTTGGGCGCCTTTAGCAAACGTGCCATCCAGATCTCGTGGCTCGGCCTGGTTTATCCCTGTCTGCTGCTGGCCTACATTGGCCAGGCGGCCTACATCTCGGCCGACACCGACCAGATCGCCTACACTAACCCCTTCTTCTACACCGTGCCGCCTGGCTCGTTCTACTTTGCGTATGTCTTCCCCTGGCTTGTCTTGTTTCTTTCCTCTTTCCTCTGACATGACAGCCTCGTCATCTCTATCCTCGCCGCCATCGTGGCGTCTCAGGCCATGATCACCAGCACGTTCCAACTCCTCATTCAGGTCATGCGGCTGTCCTACTTCCCGCACATCAAGGTGGTGCACACGAGCAAGAAGTTCCACGAGCAGGTCTATGTGCCCATGGCTAACTGGCTGCTGCTGATTGGCACCGTCATCGTCACGGCCGTGTACAACAACGTGAGCCTTTTGTATTCTGTCCGACCGACTGCACCGGCTAATATGGGAATACAGACCACGTCTCTCGGCAATGCTTACGGCGTCTGTGTGATTGCGGTGACGTTCTTGACCACGTGCATGGTCACGCTCGTGGCGCTGATCGTCTGGCGCCTTCCTGTCTACGTGGTGGTGCCCGTCTTCCTCGTCTTTGTGTCGCTCGACGGTGCGTACATGTCGTCGGTCCTGACCAAGGTGCCGCGGGGTGCCTGGTTCACCATTGTGCTGTCAGCTATCCTGAGCTCCATCTTCATCCTCTGGCGCTTCGGAAAGGAGGCCCAGTGGACGGCCGAGGCGACAGACCGGCTGCCTCCCACAGCCCTTTTGACCAGCACGCCGAACAGCCGCAATCCGAACGGGACGCTGCGGCTGGCGAGCGAGTTTGGCCACACGCCTTTGGCCACAGTGCCGGGACTTGGCATCTTCTTTGACAAGACGGGCGACGGCGCGGCTGTTCTGCCGCCGGCATTTGCCCATTTTGTGCGCAAGTTTGCCTCGCGGCCGGCCGTCGTCATCTTCTTCCACATGCGCCCGCTACCGGTGCCCAGCATCCCGCTGGCAGAACGCTACGTGGTGATGCGCGTGGGCCATAACGTGCAAAGCCGTGCGGTGCTGCCCAACTGCTACTCTGTCATCCTGCGCCACGGCTACGCCGACGACGTGTTACATCCCGACATGGCAAACGACCTGGTGGTGCAGATCGAAAAGGCCGTGTCGCGCATCATCCGCCACAACGGCTCTTCGCCTGCGACTGTTGATATCACCACGGCCTTGGATGCTGACGACAGCGCCGTCACGGAAGAGCTGGAGACGCTGCACGAGGCCGCCCTATCCCAGGTGGTCTACATCTTTGGCAAGGAGGTGCTGCGTGTGCGCAAGCCGGTGGCTGGCAAAGCCCGCTGGGGTGTGAAGCGCTTCACGCGCAACCTGCTGCTCGAGCTGTATCTGTGGATCCGGGAGAACTCGCGCACTAAGCTGGCCGACCTGGACATCAACGTGGACCGGCTGGTCGAGGTTGGCTTTGTCAAGGAGATCTGAGTCACTGGCCGAGAAAAGCATGTGGATGCTCGAGAGAAGCGTCCATATATAATATAGTAGTGTATTCTTCGCTTAATAGGATAACGGAAAGAAAGGAAACATGGCCCAAATCTTTGTCGGACAGAACAGGCGCTCGCCTGCTGGCCTCTGCCGTCGTTCAAAACAGCCCCCTGTACGCCGAGTGTCCGCCCGTTACCCAGAGCCATCTGTTGGCATGGCTGTCCCATGATATTGTTTACTCCCCATTCATTTCGCGCCTGTCGCCTGCCAGCCAGCCGGCCGGCCAGTATCATACGGTGCCGCTGATGCTGAGCTCGCGGATCTCCTGCAGGACCTGCTCGACGCGGGTGTCGAGCTCACCATTGGCGTACTGGTCGCGGGTGTCGGCGTCGAGGTATTGCTGGACCTGGGCCATGCGGCTGTAGGCCTCGGCGCAGAAGCGCAGCTGAATCTTGACGAGGGCCTCGAAGCTGGGGTCGAGGTAGGGAACGCGCAGCTCGATCAGCTGGGGCACCTCGGTCGAAAGTTGTTCGTTGAGCTGTTCGTAGGCCTGTTTAGCAAACTCCATTTCCTTCTCGGCGCGTGGCAGCTTTGTCACGTCCTTGTCTGGCTTCTCGGCCAGCTTCTTGACCTTGGCCCGCAGTGCGTCGTAGTCGAGCAGCTTGTGGCTGCGCTTCTTGATGCCTGTCGGGGGCGAACGAGTCAGCAGCTGTGTCGGGACGGGGGCGAAGGAGCCTGCACCTACATTCGTTCACGTCGGGAAAGTAGTTGCAGAAGCGGGAGATGGGGTCGAACACAGTCGTTCTGGTGGGCGTGGATTGTCAGTGACGAACGACGCGGGTCCGAAGCGGGAAGCGGGAGGCGAGCAGTCTCACCGATACGGTCCGTCCAAGGCCTTGATGGTTTCCGAGTCCAGGTCTTCGACGGCCTGTTTGTAGCTCCGGCTGACGCCGTCTTTGGCCCCGGCATCGCCGTAGAAGGCGTCGATGGTCTCGGCGATGCGCATCTGGGAGGCAGTCATGGCTGTGGACTGTTAGCCGTGTCTGGGGTCTGGTGTCTGGGGTCTGGAGTCTGGTGGCCTTACCGCGCAGAGAGTCGAGGTATCCTTTTGCCTCCTTCTGTAGCCGGTTGGCGGCAGCTTCCATCGTGCGGAAGCGTCTGTGGCCCAGGTCAGCTGTCGTGGGGCACGTCGGCCGGGACGACCGGGAATGCGGTCCAGTCTGGTCCTACCTTTCCTCGACCTCGTAGTCCCGGTCGTTTGTCTTCTCGACATGGCCCGTCTTCATCATCACCTGCGTCGTCGCGCGGTTGACATTCTTCTTGAATCCTGCACGAGACCCACGTTAGCGGGAGGACGCACGGGAGAGAGCCTCTGCTCGGCAGCAGACTGCGCGACAGCGGCCAAGGGGGTCCAGACGTCCATACCAGCCCAAGACATGGCGGGCAAGCGGCGGCTGGCGCGAGCAGGCGGGCGAGGACGAGCAACGTGTGTTGGCGAGAGGGGGAGCAAGGACAACGAATGGGAGGCAACCAAAGAACGACGGGTTCCGGGAGCGGTCGACCGGTCCGACGACGGCGGGCGTGGCGGGGTGGAACAGCGATGAGAGCGAGAGCGCGATGCGTTGCGGGTGTTGGTGCAGACCGTTGCGAGGACGTGCAAGAGTCCGCGAAGATGGGATTTGGCTCCTGGGAAGCTGATGATGCCGAGACCTGCGTGTGGCTGTGCACGTCTGGTGGGGAAGCGACGTCAGAGAGTGGGTCAGCGCCACAGTGAAGAGTGGAGTTGTGGTGGGTTCTAAAAAAAAAAGAAAGAAAGAGGAAAAAAGAAAAAGAAAAAAAAGAAAACACAAAAACCACACGCCATGGTCGTTAGCCAGGTGCTCGTCGTGAGCCTGGGCAACCCGGCGCCGTACCGGAACACGTTGCACTCGGCGGGCCACCTGGCACTGGAGGCGTTGCGCCGGGAGCTGGGCCTGCCGGCGTTTGGGTCGCGCCGTCTCGGCCGTCAAGCCACGCAGGTCGCGGCGGCGAGCCGCTACACGCTGGCGCAGAGTCCGACGCAGATGAACGTGTCGGGGCCGTGGGTGGCACGGGCCTGGGAGGAGATGCGACACAGAAGCGGCAGCGACACGACCGGCGCCGGCCTCATTGTCCTGCACGACGACCTCGAAGAGGCACTCGGCGTCGTCCGGATCCGACCTTGGGATCGCAGCCATCGCGGCCACAACGGGCTCAAGAGCATCAACGCCAGCCTCCGGCGATCTGCCCATCCAACCGCGCACTGGGCCAAGCTGTCCGTCGGCATCGGACGGCCAGACGCCCGCGACCACGCTTCCGTCTCCGACTACGTCCTCCGCCCACTCCACGCGCACGAACAGACCGTGCTCGGCAGCCAGGTTGGCCCTGGCGTCCTGACGGCCGTGCAGGCCATCGAGGCAAGCTGGGCCGCAGCGTAGGGACGGGGGTGAAGCATGGGGCAGATGGCTGAAAAGGCTAACAATGTAAATTTAATTTAATTTAAATAAAGAGAATCCAAATAAACAAATAAACAAATAAACAAATAAACAAATAAACACACTACACTCTCATACACCCAAGATCTCGTCAGCCATGGCACGACCGGCCGCCCGGCCAGAAAATATACAACCAGCGAGAAAGGTGCCCTCGAGGGCGGCATAGCCGTGGACGCCGCCGCCGCCGAAGCCGGCGATCTCGCCAGCGGCATAGAGGCCGGGAAAGACGGAGCGGTCGGGGCGCTGGACGCGCGACTGCAGGTCGGTCTCGATGCCGCCAAGAGTCTTGCGGGTGAGCAGGTGCATGCGCACGGCGATCAGGGGGCCGTGACGCGGGTCCAGCAGGCGATGGGGTGCGGCAACGCGGGTCAGACGGTCGTACCAGTAGAGACGGGCATTGCGCACAAGCATGGCCTGGGCATCCTTGCTGTAGGGGTTGTCGAGCTGGGCGTCGCGGGCCTCGACGACGGCACGGATGGCGATGGGGTCGAGCAGCGGGCCGCCGGCCGCACGGGCGAGCTCGTTCATGCCATCGACAAGGTCCTCGAGCGAGTCGCGCACGACAAAGTCGGCGCCGTGGTCGCAGAACTTCTGGACAGGCACGGTGCCACGACGGCTGAGAACACGCTGCCACAGGGCCTGCCAGTAGTTTTTGTTGGTGATGTCGGGATTCTGCTCGGAGCCGGAGAGGGCGAACTCACGCGCGACAATGGCACGGTCGAGCACAAACCAGCTGTAGTCGTGGCCGGTTGCGCAGATGTGACGCAGCGTTGCGAGCGTGTCGGAGCCGGGAAAGAGGTTGGGCGGCAGCCGCTGGCCGGTGGCGTCGAGCCAGAGCGACGACGGGCCCGGTAACACGCGGATCCCATGGCTCGGCCACACGGGGTCCCAGTTCTGAAGGCCCTCGGTGTAGTGCCACATGCGGTCGCGGTTGACTGTGTGGGCGCCGGCTTGCTCGGCGATCCCCATCATCCGGCCGTCCACGTGTGCTGGCACGCCAACGACAAAGTCCTGTGGCACCCGTGGCCCCAGCCGCTCGACTGGCCATGCCTGCCGCACCATCTCGACGTTGCCTCCGATCCCGCCGGCCGCCACCAGCACGGCTGTCCCTCGGATCTCAAACGAGTCCACCACGTCGCGTGAGGTTGGCTGTCCGCGTGGCACTCCCTCGTCCGCCGCCAGCACCCGACCGGCCACGCCCACCGCCCGTCCTGTCGTCGCGTCCACCAGCAGCCGGTCCACCATGTGGCGGTGTCGGAATGTCACCAGACCGCCCTTCTCGGCCGCCTCTACCGGATCTGCAAAGATCCGCACCACCTCTGGCCCCGTGCCCCAGGTCAGGTGGAAGCGTGGCACCGAGTTGCCGTGTCCTGTCGCCGTCCCGTCGCCTCGCTCCGCCCAGCCCACCGACAGGAATGTCAACCCCAGTCCCTTGACATATTGCTCTAGTCCGTCGGTCGCAAAGTCCACAAACGCTTCCGCCCACTGCCGTGGCCAGCGGTCGTCGCCGTCCAGCCGGTCGAACTGCGCCGTCCCCAGCCAGTCGTTCAGCGCCAGCGCCCGCGAGTCCTTGATGCCCCAGCGTCGCTGCTCCACCGAGTCGACGCAGAACAGCCCGCCCAGTGAGAAGAACGCCTGTCCGCCCAGGTTCGCCCGCGTCTCCTGCTCCACAATCACCACCGACACCCCTCGCTGCGTCAGCTCGTATGCTGCCACCAGGCCCGCAAGCCCGGCCCCGACGATGATCGCTGTGCGCTGCTCTGTGTCTGTCGTCATGGCTGTTGTGCTGCTGATGCCGTTGCACTTGTCCTTGACGCAAATCGCAAAAGCAACAAGTTCACCTCGCTTGCTCGTGCTTTCCTTTCTCGGCTCTTTCCCCTCTTCGTAATGGCGTGGTGCGTTGGCCGCTCTTGCCGTCTGGGGTAACGTTGCGGGGGCCAGCCTTAAGCACGGACACCACATGATGGCCTGCATCAGTTGCAAGCACTGCTCCCATTTACAAGCCTAACTTGAAGTCCATTGCTGCAATCTCGTAAACAATCCCAAGTTGCATCCATCTACCCACCTCATTCTCCCCATTGCGCCACGTCCGATCGCCGCCGCTTGCCCAACGTGTTTGTTGCCCCCTGCGACTCGGGCGGCGACGTCAGGTGTGTCACTTCCTTATACCCGCCGTCTTCCTTCCGCAGTAGTGCCGTATTGCCCGGGGCCACTGGTTTGTTCTGTGTCGCTGTCCCTGCCACGACCGCCGTACATGCTTCTGGTGCCCGCTGCCGTCCCCCGACCGCGTGTGAGAACTGCGTCGGCGTGATCTCGATGATGGACGAGTCGGACGACGGCGCTTTGTTGTGGCTGCTATCGTAGTATTCGTCTGCCCGAGCTGCATCTGGTGACGAGTGGCTGAGCGGTGAACATGGGCCATCGTCGGGAATCGGACTGAACTGTCTTGGTCGTTCGATGGCTGCGGCCAGTTAGCAAAAAAGGAGATCCAGCAAAAAAAGAAGAGATCCAGCAAAAAAGAAGTGTCTCACGTGGAAGACCCTTGATCCAGGCGTCGATGGCGTCTTGCTTGTCTCGCCACAGAAGCCTGTTCTGGTCCATGCGCAAACGTACTGCCCGCGCCTCGTCTGCTGCCGCTCCCTTCTCCCGCTCGTTTACCTTTGGCCGGGCCTGTCCTTCTGCCGGCCTCAGGCGCCGTTGCTTCCTCCGCTCCTGGCACAGTGGCTGGCATTTCGCCTCGAGGTACCGCAACTTCGTCTCCCAGTACGCCGGGTCGCTGAGGTCGGGTGGTACCATGTCTGTGCCTGCATCGCCTGCATCGCCTGCATCGAGTCCTCCCTCCTCTGCTGGACGCACCCGTCCGCGCAGTCGCACGTCGCCCGGCCCAGCCACATACAGCTCGTCTGCCTCCACAACGCCCCGCCCTTCGCTTCCCAGGCCCACCAGCGCCTGCATGGCATTGTATACCCACGCCTTCAGTCGCGCAATGCGCTCCGGCGTCACCACGCCCGCCACCACCTCCTCTTCGCCCGAGGATATCGACATTGGCGACATCGGCCGGATGAGCGACGGCTGCAGCCTCTTCAGATTCGCCTCGGTCAGCTGCAGTCCCTCGGATGTGGATTCCATCGTGCTGTCACAATGCCTTGCTAGCCTCGCTGTTCGTGTGCGTATGGCCGGTCCTGGACAGCTTCATGGAAACGAATTCGGGGCAAATAGAAAAGATAGGTCGTATGGAAAGGTCAACAAACACACTGAATAGGCTATGTAATCGTTGTCTAGCGAGGAGGCGGCGCCAACTCTTATTCCCGTTAGTAGCACGAGCTCCATTCACCTGCCACTGTGCTTAAGCTAGTCACGTGTAGCACCACGTGATACGGAGACACATGCGCAATGGTCGACGCGAAATGCATCTCCAAGTGCTCGGTCAAGAGACCAAAATCCTTGCAAGATACTATCAAGCTATGCGCAGCAATCGGAAACATTTGTTGCCGCACCATTGCCGATGCTGATCTGTCTGAGAGATTGCAATGCAGCAGGGCCAGGATTTGCTAAAGCTTAGCAACAGGCCTCTCAAGTGATTACTATATAATATGGATACCCTTTTACGCTACGGAGCCCATACTCCGTAGACACCATGTCGTAGCTTGATATGACAGCTCTCATGTTGCGGCACATGCATCAACTGATCACAAATACCTCAGCTGTATACTAGGAGGCAATACACATGCCGGGAAGTCCGGGCCATAAGAAAAAAAAAAAATCCGGTAATAGTTCTACCAACCCATATCGGAGGGGGGAAGGAGGGGAAAGAATCCTCCTTGCGTGATTTTGTCTTTGAGAAAGAACTTATCTTGCTTCCGTTGGCTGGCAAGGCTTACGGGCAAATGCGACTATCTACGGCTGAGTGGAGGATGAACAGCGAAACGGCAGCCAGAGGCCGTCTTGGCAAAGAGCATGCACTAGCAAAGGATGTGTGACCTGGTCGAAACTGGGCCCCGCAGATGTCGAAATGATGACTGGTGGCAAGGGGCAGAAAGGGTTTTCAGGAACCGGAAATGCCTTCGCCCATTGGTGCGTAGCCCACGGGAACACTGCTCGTAGACGCGCATTGTCGGACCAGAGTTCGGCCAGAGTGGTTGCTTCAGAGGGTAGCTCGTACCCCTGGGCAAGTGAGTGCTTCAGCGAAAAGTGACATTACGAGCGGCGGAAGCGGGGAGGGGTAGCTTCAACGGCGATCCCGAAGACGAACGACGCGCTAAGTGAATGCTCAGAGCAGCCGATGCAGTGCAAACCGTGTCTGGGAGGAAAAGGCAAACCTTGTGTGAGCCTGAACGGCTGAGCTAGCGGCTTGCAAAAATGCGCAAGACGTTATAGGCTGCAGCCATCTGTACGAGGAATACGTCGCAACCGTTGCCCGCCGGCCATCTTACTGGCCAGAGTCTGTCAACATATGCATGAAAAGAGGGAACGGCACAATGAGGGTAGCCAAAAGCAGTCATGCCCCGGTTTTTCAGCTGTGGAATTGCTGCACGGAAGCTTTCTGGAAGGCAGCTTAGCCAGTCATGGAAAGGCCGATGAGGCAAATAAATGACGCCAGGAAATAGGTGTACTAGAGATAAGGACCAAAAAAATGTCATTCCGTGCTCTCATCGCCAGCGGGACGAGTAGCGGAGTACGAGCGCGGCGTTTCGCGACGCGTGCCATGCCTTGCCGTCGGACGATTTGCACTCTGCCCTTTTCTCGCGGCTGAGCTCCTTGATGCAGGTTTCATCTCCTGTGTCTGGGAATAGACGCAAGCCTGGACGGTCGCGCCGGATCGGTGCATGCGACGTGCGACGTACATATCCGTAGTCCAGTGTGGGGTGCCACACCCTCAGGTCCTGGTTGGGCCAAGAGAGGATGATCTTCTCTGGCTTTATTGAATGAATTGCCTGCTGCAGCGCGACTATTTTGACCCACTTTGCCGAGAGATAAGAGAAATGACCTTGGATGAGTCCATGTTGCAAGGCCAATTGCAGGTCTTACAAACGGCAGGTTCCTCGGCGCAGATTTTACGTATGTGGGTACGGAGTATGGAACACAAGAAAACGCCCCGCGTCGCGCGATAAGGAGTGGCGTTTCGTTCTCGCAGCGAAATCGGCTCTGTCGTCGGTGAGTGCGGTGTGTCTGCGTGTTTGTGTTGTACATCGTTTGTCTGGAATGCTGTTCGATTTCGCATATCACTCGTATCTTACTATTATGTACCACGAAAAGTCTATGCTCACAGGATGCCGGAAGGCAGGCGCAACCCCTGCGCCCCCACGGGTTTTGCACTTTCCATGCCAAGCCCTGTGTGTTGCACATTCGTAGCTGCCTGTGGCGAGGCGCTCGCATCCATTGAGGAAGGAGCTTTGCACAGCTCAAGCGAGGTGAGCAGGCCAATAGAGATCGCCCGCGTAGTCTTTTTCTGGTCCGACCAACACCATCTTCGAACATGGATTTTAACCCGTCTCTGATGTGGCCCTTTTTCGTTCCTTTTCTCACGCCACACGCTTTTCTTTGTCCCTAGGCAATACGACGGTTCCGCCGGCAAGAACACACGGATGGCGATTTACTCATTCGAGACGGTCAGGTCAGGTACAGCATCGCAGCCAAGGTGACAAAAGAGACAATGCGAAATGGCTAAGAGCAATTGAAAGCCGGGTCCCGCATCGAATCCACGCGGTCCCATTCGCTGTGCTTCCCTTATCTTTCGGGTCCCACTTGGCCGTGGCTGCTGGCGCCTTGGCAGCAAAGCCAAGTCCGCTAGTCCTTACAGGCCTCTCCAGGCTTGGTGATGCGGCCGTTGCATGGTGACGAGACGTGCCGCGACTTTCGAGCCTGAAGGAGCATACGCCCTTTTTCCCTTGTTTTCCTGCTCTTTTCTTTTTTCCGGCCAACCCTAATCGGCCACCCCTGCTCCCCTGTTCGCTGCTCCATCAAGTGCGTTAGACAGGGCCTGCAGGCCATTCTGGGGTCTCAACCCGGAGCCGATTTGCGTACTCAGCACGTTTGTATATATATCTTTAATTAGCCACCCCCCCCCATCTCTTTGCTTTCTTCTTTTTTTCTGGTTTAGCAGGCTCTCCGTTGATCTTTGTCGATCCCCTCACCCAGCCCCAGCTCCCCCCTTTCTCGGCCTCCATTCGTTCTGTCGCCAAAACGGGCTCAACTTCTCTCACGACAACACTGCATACGTGGCAACCTTTTGACGACCAGCAATCATGTCGTCCGGGCCCCTCGAGGTGTACAACGGCACGTCCGGCCACGCCAGTACTGGCGGCGACTCGCTGACGTCTGACCTCAATGTCTACTACTCCGTATGTTGGACCCCGTGCGTGATGCTGGCTCTCGTCGCCAGCTTTTGCTGACGTGTTGTTTCCAATGCAGAGCGGCGATTTCGCCTGGATCATGACATCCGCGGCTCTCGTCTTGCTGATGATTCCGGGTGTCGGCTTCTTCTATTCTGGCCTTGCCCGCCGCAAGTCGGCGCTATCACTCATCTGGCTCTCCATGATGAGTATAGCCGTCGTCAGTTTCCAATGGTTCTTCTGGGGCTATTCCCTGACCTTCTCCCACACTGGCGATGCCTACATCGGCGACTTGACCAACTTCGGTCTTATGAAGACCCTAGCACAGCCCAGTGTGGGCGGCTCCAAGGTCCCCGACCTGCTCTTCTGCCTGTACCAGGGCATGTTCGCTGCCATCACGTACGTCTCCTTGTCATCTTGCAGACGTTTGCCGACCAAAGCTAACAGCCGTCCAGTCCGGCTCTCGCCATCGGCGCTGCTGCTGACCGTGGCCGCATGCTTCCCTGCATCGTCTTCATCTTCGTCTGGTCGACCATCGTCTACGACCCGATCGCCTACTGGACCTGGAACCCGCGCGGCTGGTCTTACAAGCTCGGCGGCCTCGACTTTGCTGGCGGCACGCCCGTGCACATCTCCTCCGGTGCGGCTGCTCTGGCCTACTCTCTGATGCTCGGCAAGCGCACTGGCTACGACAAGGCCCATGGCCTGCCGTACCGCCCCCACAACGTCACCCACGTCGTTCTCGGAACCGTCTTTCTCTGGGTCGGCTGGTTCGGCTTCAACGGTGGCTCTGCGCTCGCCGCCAACTTGCGTGCCGTCATGGCCTGCCTGGTCACCAACCTGGCTGCCTCTGTTGCTGGCATCACGTGGTGCCTGCTCGACTACCGCCTGGAGAAGAAGTGGTCGACCGTCGGCTTCTGCTCTGGCGCCATCGCCGGCCTGGTTGCCATCACCCCAGCCTCTGGTTTCGTTCCGGCCTGGTCTGCGGTCATCTACGGCATCGTCGGCGCCATTGTGTGCAATTTCGCCACTAAGCTGAAGTTTGTCCTGGGCATTGACGATGGCCTTGATATCTTTGCTGAGCATGCCGTTGGCGGTATTGCTGGCAATATTCTGACTGCCTTCTTTGCTGCGTATGTTCCTACTCGGCATTCCTTCTACAGAACAGAAAACTAACAATCTACAGCGACTACATTGCCCATCTCGATGGTGCCACCGTGATTGACGGTGGCTGGCTCAACCACCACTGGGTCCAGCTTGGCTACCAGCTGGCCGACTGCGTTGCCGGCTTCTCTTACTCGTTTGTCCTGACCTGCGTCATCCTGTTCCTCATGAACCTCGTGCCCGGTCTCAGCCTGCGCGTGACGGCCGAGGAGGAGGAGCTTGGCCTCGACGATGCGCAGCTCGGCGAGTTCGCCTATGACTACGTCGAGCTGGCCCGCACGCCGCCCGAGGCGCTGCAAGGCGAGTTTGTCACCAACACGAGCAATCCTGGCAGTGTCAAGGAGGCCAAGGGGGTGTCGCCTGTCTAGACACCGAACGGCCAACCGGTCGTTTTTTTTTCTGGTCTTGTGTAATATTTGTCATCTGCGTGCATGCGTCTGCGTGAGAGGCTCCAGACGGGGACGGGAGGCGGATGTTGTTTCATCATATATACCATTTTGGGCGGAAGCCCGGAAACAAAACGTGGCACTTCGTTTTTGTTTACGTTTTTTGTAGTATTTGATAGCCTGATACCATCTGAGTTATCCCTTTCAACTTCTTGCCGCCAGGCTTATTCTCAGTCTCGCTGATTGTGCGGCTCTGCTAGTTCGCAAGCTGGCAGCCTTGTCTGCAGTCTACTTCGTATTGTTCTGTAGTTAGTGTCCACCTCAATGGCAGATTTAGCCACGAAATTACTAGTGTCTGTTTTGCGGCCATGCGGCCGATTTTTGATGGGGTCGATTGTGACAAGGTATTGCAAGCCCATCCAGTCCGGTCCAACGCACGATTTATTATAGTAGTGGTGTTGGCGTAGATGAATAAGACAATAGGCTGGACGTGAAGTTGCGCTCAATGAGGCCGGAAGGGGATAGCGTGTCTGCTCTTCCCTTGTCAGAGGTCAACGAACATAGCCAGAGGGAGGTAATGTCACTTGGGTCAGCACAAAGAAGGCAGGGCCATGTCCCCGATTTGAAGATGAATATTTTGCAGATTGAAGAACATGCCAGCGCACAAGATCACAATACAGCACCGAAGAGGCACTGACCCGACTGGAACTACAAACACAGCCAGATAGACAGGACGACGCGACATCTATACGATGGGCACACCCGACAGCCTGCTGGATCCGCAAGACCGCCATCGCTCGCTCTTTCAGAAGCTGCAAATCCGGAAATGGTCGAGCGACACGATCTCGATGGTGCCGGACCTCATCGGTGCATACCAAGCATATGCCGTACTTTTAAAGGCCGCCTGCAAGAGCGACCGGACCGAAACGGCGACCAGGGCCAGAGAAAGGTCGGCGGAGAGCGCTGCGAGCCGGGTGGTGCAGGAGCTCTTTGCCTGCCGCTGCCTGCTGAGCAAGCAGACCCGCCAGATCAAGAGCACCCAGGAGAGCATTGAAGGCGGCGGTGTCTCGGCCATGTCGGTGAATGAGATCCAGGACGTGCTCCGCTCGTCTTTTGCCCGCGAGTTTCTGAGCTGTCCGGGCGTGGCAGAAGCGATCGGTCCACTGTATCCTCTCCTGCTCGACCCAGTCGCCGAGGAGGATAGTCCGAACCGATCTCGGGGTCCGATGAAGCCAGAAAGCCCAGCCAGCCAGATCCCGGCGACGCAACGGGCTCCGGATGCCGCCAGTCCAGCAGTGCAGCCAAGTCCGAGTCGACAGGGTGTGTTCCAGCAGCCGCGATCGCCGCGTTTCACAGTCCTGGACAGGGCCAGTCGGTCGTCACGCACGCAGTCGCCGGCAGCGGCTGTTGCGGACCCTATGGCCGTGCGGCAGAAGAGGCGCTGGTGGGCGTCGTCGCAACGGCTGTGTGCAGAGCGGATGCGGCCGCACAGCGATCGTCTGCGCCGACAGCTGGTGGAGCGCATGGCCGCGCAGCAGGAGGCACGCAGGTGGCAGACGGTGGTGCGGAGGAACGCATTACAGCAGCACCTGTTGCACCTGATCGTGCAGACGAACCCGTTTGCCGACGCCAAGCCGGCGATCCGCCAGCCAGCCAACACGAAGCCGTCGATCGGCGTGGCCACGCGATCACGTCGTGTTTGTCGGGTCTGTCGAGCACACTATGTGACCGAGACGAGGCCGTTCGGCTGGCTGGCGGACGAGAGCGTGTCTCTGCTGTGCCGCTTCTGCAGACGTTTGCCACCGGTGGCGCGGCCCAGTACGACAACGGCTGTCCCAGAGAACAGCCTTGGCCGTGTCCAGGACGGCCGGCCGGATGCGAACAAAGACGAGGTCGTCTCCTCTTTGATGGCGCCGTCGTCCTGCTTCCGCATCGCCAAGAACCGGCTGCCATCGCCGGCTGCACTGCAGACGACTCTGGCCATGCTGCTCCGGGCGGCCAAGGGTCCGTTGTCCGCCTCCATGGCCAAGGCCACGGCCATCCTCCGTCAACAGATACAGGGACTGCTGCAGAACACGGACAACCAGACGGCACCTGATCGGCCAAGGCCTGTGGCTGAAAGCAGGCAGAAGCCGCGTCGCCAACAGCCGATATCCCGGCGGCAGAGGAACGACCTGGTATTGCCCAGTGATCCGCGGCTGTTCTTTGGTCATTATTATTGAGTCGTGCGTTTTGAACAAGGGGAAAGTCACATGACAGGAACGATCCAAAACAAGCAAGCATGAATAAGCCTCTTTCCTCTGACTATGTAGCAACCAGAACAGACTCCAGCCCAGAACAAGCAAAGAAATAAAGGATAAACGCCTGATATGCCCAGCCAACGTTGGTCAAAATCTGCAAGGTCAGTCAGGGGTGGGCGAAAAAAGGAAGACATCTCAAAACTCACCGTATCTCGTAGCTTCCTGCACGGGTCATGTAGCGAACCCACTTGACGCTGCTGTAGTTGCTCTTCTCAAAGACCTTGAGGTAGCGCACCAGCAGGCCGCTGCTCGTAAACATGAGCAGGCTAAAGTCGAGGCTGAGCGGCGGCCGGCTCCAGCTCTTCTGGTTCGTCATGCTGGTCAGCTCAGCCTCAGCCGACAACACAAACTCGGACTGGCCGGTGAAGCGGCTGATCTTCCAGACAATGTTGTTCTCCGACGGCTCGTACTTGGCCTTGCCCTGCGTGCAGCGCTCGGTGATGCGGGCTGTGTTGAGCGGCGTCGGGATGCGCACAACGACGTTGGTGGCAAACAGCTTGGACCCAAAGTTGGCCCGCACGCCAATGCTGTACTCGACCTTGGTCTTGCCGACCTCGTTGACAATGGCATGCACCTTGAACGGCAGGTTCACGTTCTCCGTCGACCGGTAGCGCATCAGCTCAAACTCGCCGTCCGGCGGGATGAACGAGATGATACGGTCCGAGTCGAACTTGCCCAACTTGACGCACTGGTGGAACTGGCAGTCCTCGAGCGTGACGCTGCCGGCCGCCGCCTTGGTCGCCTTGCTACCCTGCCGGTTGCCCGACGGCAGCCCCTGCACCGTGTCCGAGTCCAGCAGCAGCCGGTCGTTGAGCCCAAACTTGCACTCGGGCGTCCCCGAGAGGTACGCCCGCATGATGATCTGCCCCGTCACGTCTGCCCGCAGCACCGCGCCTGTGGCCGACATGAGCAGGTTCACGTCCTCAATCACGTCCACAAACGCCTCGTTCTTGCGGTACTTGACGTCGGCCTTGCGCCACGACAGCGCCCCCGTCGCCTGCATCGTGATCTTGGCCGAGTCCTCTGCCCGGTGCTCCGACTTGACGCCCTCCGTCGTAATGTACATCTTGAGCGTGTCCGTCTCCGTGTTCTGCGGGTATCCGAAATCGATAATCTCTGCAGCGCCCGTGTGTCAGCAGCTGCCCCCCGTGCACCCACACCCACGCCCGTGCGCTCGCACGCCCGACCCGCAACACGTACCGTCCAGGAGCTCGTACACGAGCACAAAGTTGTTCTTGACCGCCTCCTCGTCAAACTTGCCAAAGTACCCGCGGCCCAGCTGGATCAGCCGGTAGAGAAACTCAAACACCAGGGCCGCATTCGCGTTGCTCTTCGTAATGGCCACCAGGTAAATGTTCTCGTGCTTCACATGGCTAAACGTCGTGCTGCCCAGCGTCAGGATCGGCGACCGCACCTGCGGATTCGAGATCACCTGGATGCGAAACACGTCGGCTAGCCGCGGCCGGCAGTCGTTGCGGAACGCCCGAAAGATGAGGTTCTCGCCCTTCTGGTTGAAGATGAGAATGCCCGACAACATCGTGGCCGTGGCGGGGACGTCTGCGCGCCGAAACGGACGGGACAAGAAACAAAAGGGCCGGTGAGGCCGGAAAGACCGGCGGTCGGAACGCGTGCAAACCTTTAGCTGCGCGAGCGGCGAGGCGATGGCGGATGGCAAAGACAAAAAAGGCTGCTGCAAATCGTGTGAATGCAAAATGATAGGCCACCGCGCGATTGGCTATCTCACGGCGCTGCTGAATACGGATGCTCGTGTCGCCAGTCAGGAGGTGGATTCGACGTTGGACGAAGCCGCGCTGCTGTACGTCTCGGCGCATGGCAGAATTGGCGGTGCCGCTCTGGGCGGTGAGACGCCGCGAGCATGTGTGATTATGTAATCAATGTGCCCCTTTCCCGCCCATCGCGACTTCCTTGTCAGAAGTGCACCGTGATAAGCTGTCTTCCGGCATCCATACTCTCTTGTTCTCTTTTCTCTTCAACTACAGTATCGTTCTCGTTGATCACAAAAGTCCACTCTGCTGATTCTAAAAACCCGGTGACGCATCGTATCGTATCCCAGACCTATAAGATTCAAACATCGCCATGACAACTGGGCGCCGCCCACTGGCTGGACGAGGAGGATTCGAAACAGGAAACAGCCAGGATTGAGACTGGGCCTGTTGACTGCTTCTGCCTCTCCCACCGCTTTCATGAGCTTGCCAAGGACACACACCATCGGACGTCTTGCTCCGGTCATCACCCTGTACAGCTGATGGCTACACGTGAACACGGCCCGTTTCAGGCCCAGATCAGAGCTCGACGCGTACACTACCTGCAGGATCGGACGAGTACACGCCCTGTATGCCACCCGGTTCTGAACCAGCCGGTGGTCACCGTGATCGTGGCGGGCAACCTCATCCTTCCGAGGGACAAAGCTCGTGTGCGGGCATCACGACGTCTCGACACTCCACCTCGTACGCATGGGGCTGAGTGGGACCTTGCAGTTTCTGTGGCTCAGAAGGTCAACAAGATGCCTCCTGCGACACTTGGCGGCTATTTTGTCCGACAGTCAGGTGGTGGTATGGCTGTCTCGCCAGATCCGGGGGGACAACAATTCCATGTCCCCCAAAATCGCCGCCCATTGCCGGCACTTCTGGCACCCAACAGAAATGTCTGGTCTTCCAGACTGCTTCACCTCGGTGGACTGCCAATCGTGTGGCGGTCAGGCAATCGAAATCGACTGCATCCTCTCGGCTAGACGTCTGCCTGCAGCAACGCTGGCTGGGGACGAACTGTTCTTGTCTCGCAGGCTGAAACAATATTGGTAACACTTACTAGTGTCTTAATTATCGGCCGGCGCTCTGCGATACTCTGCGGCCAAGGGTGCGTTTACTGAGAAATGAGCTCTGTAGCGTGCAATGAGCATTACTACCTTTCTGAAGGCAGGATCTCCTTATGACCGGAACTCCCATCTTGACGTGGACAGTACAGCGAGAGCTACGACATGGCTGGGCATGCGTGTCACTGCAAAGTGACGGCTCCGCTTCTCGCCAGGCTCTAGAACAGAGGTCATACAGCATCGTGATACCATCGGCGGGTAGCCAGGGTACGACGGAGCAATACGAATAGATGCTATTCTGGACCACTCTTGTGTTCATGGGTGCTTGATGGCTCTCTTTGGTTGCCCCAGCTACAGTTAACACCGGGCTTGTTGCCGTTCGGAGATACGTCTCACTGACGAGGACAATATGGTCACTCTTTCCTCGAATAAGCACATCACAATAGTCCCATCCAGACTCATGTGGACTGGGCATCGGGCCACTGGAGGGTGTGACTGAAAGCAAGAGAGAGCCTGCTGACAGGGATTTTCTTCGCCAGAATCTGCTGCCTGTCTCTGATACTGCCGACTATGTCATTTCCTCAGATGTTGGCTGTCGGCTGCGTGGAAGCCACTCGTCTTCATGTGCATCCACATCGGCCTGTGGCACAACAGGATCTTCCCGTTTCTATTCTGGCCGCTTACATAACCGCTTCGACTGGATCGGCGTGTACACCGTTCCGTCCGTGGACGCCGCAGACGATTTCTAGGGCCGTCTCAAACCCGCCCTCTTCAGGTTTCAGCAGTGATGCGGAACTCGGGCAGTCTAGACGGACCAATATTTAGCTTCAAGTGGCGGGTCTGTTGGGTATAAAGAACAGTGATCTTTCTCTTCTTTTCCGCCAGCATATCGCCCTTTCTACTTTTCGATTCGATACTTTCCAGAACACCCGTACCCATACTTCTTCGAATTTGCTGCATAGTTGCTTTGTACGATCTGTCTTCTCCTTTGTGACCTATTCTCACCGGGCTGGTTTTCTGTTTTCTGCTTTCGTGCCCCTTTCCCTGCTGATTTGTCCGACACAACTATTCAAAGCCTTCCCCTATCATAAAGAGGCAGGAAAATAGCCAGCTTGTCTCAGGCCGGCTCCTTCTGTTCTTTCGGCGGACATCGTTTACCACGCGAACCCGATCCGCAATGTCCGACGGCGGTGGTGACAGCAACAACAATGGCGGCGGCGGCGGCGGTGGTGGTAGTGGTGGTGGGTCAGGTGAGAGCTCCGGGGGCATGGGAAACACCAACCTCGGCACGGAAGGCGGAGGTGAGGCAACTACCACGACTGAGGCCGGCAACATCGGGAACATTGGCGACGACAATGGGGCCACATTGTCTGCTGTAACGGCAGCCATGGTTGTCGATAGCGAGATGAACGCGCCTTTCATCGTCGGGACTCATGGCGGTGGAAATGTTCTTGACCACAACCAGGACCATGATGACACCATAGATCGTCCCCCTGAAAAGGCCTACAAGGGCGAGCATTTCGCCACGTCGTCCCCCCGAGTGCCCCGTGTTCACGTCGACAATCCGTTCAGCCACCGACACACAAGCCTGGATCTTGACGACTACTTTGTACGTTGCACATCCTCCGAGATGTCCTTCTGGATCTTCTATGCTTTGGCTTTGATTTTCTAGCATCAAGATTCTGACGCGGTACCACACAAACAGATCGGCCCTCGTGACACCCAGAAGCACTCCAAATGGCCAATGTTCCTTCAGATGCACGGGAGCATCCTTCCGAAGATGGTGCTGCCACTGGTTGCCGTTGGCGGGTGGGCCACGACGGTGACGTGTGTGTCGTATTTCTCGAAAGTAAACCGTGCGTCTACTTTCTCCTCTATCTATCTTTGGCCTTGTTGTCCATGCTAATGTGTCCTTTCCTGCATAAGTGGGCATCAGCTCCATCCTGCTTACGGTCACCGGTTTTGTCGTCGGCTTGGGACTGAGCTTTCGCAGCTCGACTGCCTACGAGCGGTAGGTCATGCCTTCACTGCCCTTGGATTGGAGTCCGCTAACGCGTTTGCCAAGGTATGCGGAGGGCCGGAGATACTGGGCGCAGCTGATCCTAGCCAGCCACGCGCTTGGACGGGTGTTCTGGGTGCATGCCATCGAGCGCGAAGGAGAGGACAAGGAGAAGGACATTCTGTCGAAGCTGTGAGTCTGGGCCGATCCCTTGTTTTCTGCGCACGACAACGGCAAGAGCTGACGGAGTTTTCTCTGCAGAACAGCACTCAACCTTCTGGTTGCTTTTGCGGTGGCGCTGAAGCACAAGCTCCGGTTCGAACCGTACACCGGCTACGAGGACCTGGTCCATCTGGTCGGCCACCTAGACACATATGCCAACGACGCGACGATCAACGAGCCGGAGAAGGTGTGGCAGCCACGACCGCCGCTGCCAAAGGTGGTGGGCGAGTACCTCGGCATCTCGTTTGCGGCAAGCAACCCGCGCAAGGTGATCAAGCGGGCTGGCCACACGCTGGGAAACCTACCGCTGGAGATCTTGACGTACCTGGCGTGCTTCGTGGACGAGATGGTGGCCAACAACCAGCTGGTAGTGCCAATGCACCAGACGCTGGCCTACAACAACATTGCGGTGCTAAACGACGTGATGATGGGGACGGAGCGGGTGCTGACGACGCCTCTCCCGATTGCGTACTCCATCGCGATCTCGCAGATCACGTGGGTGTACGTGATGCTGCTGCCGTTCCAGCTGTACTCAGTACTGCGGTGGGTGACGATCCCGGCAACTCTGGTGGCGTCGTACATCATCCTGGGCATCCTCTTCATCGGGCGGGAGATTGAGAATCCGTTTGGCCAGGACGTCAACGACCTGCCGCTGGAGTCGTACTGTGCCCAGGTGGCGTACGAGCTGGATATTATCGCGTCCAGGAAGAAGCACCGCGGACACGACTGGGTCGAGTCGCTGGACAACAAGGTGCTCTACCCGCTGAGCTTTAGCGGCTGGCACGTGTGGAAGCAGCGTGGCGAGGCCAAGGTGCGCGAGGCGCTCCAGGACAAAGCTGCCATCAACGTCGACGTGCGCAAGAGCATGATGGGCCATCAGGGCGGTCTGGCCGAGCGGGTGCCGGGCGACGAAGAGGCCCGCATCGAGTCGAGCGCAGCGAGCAGCGGCTGCATCCTGATCAACCCCGTCACGGGCACGCACAGGGACCAGGCCACCAAGTACACCAAGGAGAGGGTGTGATCCGCCTGCCCGACGACGGTCTTACTCGTACACCCCTCTGTCGCTTCTGTCAACCGTCCTTCCTGTCTGGTGCTTTCCATGTCTCTCCTTCCATCTGTCTTTTCGCGTACGGGGGAAATTTTCTGGGATCGGCACACTCTTTTACTGCGGATATCCTGGGCGGAAACCTGTGATACAGTTTATTGCGTTATTTGCGGTTACTTTCGGCGGCCGACCTGTTCTCAACACTACATGTATAGCAAACACAGCACCATTGCCAGAAAGCACATTCTATCGTGTCTGGGCCTTTTGGCCTCTGTGACGGACAAGTCCCAGACCTCCAGGGCCGCTTGTCAAGACCGAAACAAACGTGTCTCGGTGACATCCAGCACGACATAGCAGCGTCACACGCCACCCCCTCTCTTGTGCTCCGTTGCTGTGCTGTCTCGGCTGCCTGCAGTGTGTCAAGTCTTCGCACATGCAATTGCCTGATTACGTGTCTGGGCTGGAAACGGCGTGCATTCAATAGCCGAGAAGTGGAGATTTCCTCTGTTGCTGGCATGTTTGCGGTCCACTCGACTCGAGCTTGCTGTCGTACCACTTCAACGGGCAGCAGCCATGATACACAGCCGGTCAGCTTGTGGGAGCAGCCTAGACGAGGCCATCATGATGGATACACCGGCTCCAGACGGCCATCGAGAACACGGTCGACAGCAGTCCGGACGGCAGAAGCAAAGGCGGCGTCGTGAAAGAGAATGCCGAGCTCCTGGCTGGTGAACCAGCTGGCACGGTCCATGTTGCCGGACCCCAGGACGGTGTGCTCGCCGTCAACAATGGTCAGCTTGAGATGAGACTGGACGGGCTCGTCTGTGTCGACGACAAAGCCAGACTCGTTTGTTGCTGTGGCTGTTGCTGCAGGGAGGATGGCCTGCTCTTCGTCCCCGACGGCGGCTGGACGTTCCACAGAGACAGAGGCGCGCTGAAGAGGGTGGAAGTACCAGACACGAAGCTTTCCGCACAATGTGTCCGGACGCAGGGCCTCGTAACGCCGGATCCAACTGCGGAGATAGCAGGCAGTGGTGGTACCAGAGGTCACCAGCTGCTCCAGCACCATCATGCCGCGGCCGGTCACGATATCGACATTGACGCCACGGTTTAGGGCATCCAACAAAGCGGTGACGGCGGGCTGGGAGGTGACGTTTGGGGTCTGGACGAAGATATGCTTCCGGGCGGTCGCGAAGAGCTGCAGCAGCGCCAAGTTGAGCGGGGTTGGAGGTGGCGGCGGTGCGTGCTGCCACGGGAACGGGCGGAAGACGGGGTTGCAGTGGTGAGACGAGGGCAGCACGATGGTGGGGACGGGGGCAGCGTCTAGGCCGAAGCGGACGACAATGCTGCCAGGACCGTCCATGTCCATGGGTGTTGTGTAGGGGCCGGGGGTCGTTTCTGCTGACTCAGCAACATCGTCTGCTTCGTCAGCCTCAACCTCAGACAGGCCTTGGAGCGGTGGCAGGTCATCGCCCCAGGTGCGGGCGTAAAAGGAGAGCAGCGGACGGAGGACGGGGCCGGCGAGCTCCACGCAGCCCTCGAGCCAGGGCTCCCAGCTGATGTTGCAGCTAGGCAAGAAGGCGCGATGGCGGTCAACGAGGACCATCTTGGGGTGCATGACGCTGAGCGGGCGAAAGAAGAGGCTTTTGACGGCGAGGTCGATGCCGGCTGCGTGCAGAACGGCGGCCGGTGGCAGGCCGAGCTGTGACGACCAGGTGGCGGGCGGATAGACACAGCCATCGGCCGAGGCAGGATGGAGCAGTTTCTGAACGAGAGTCCGAGACGAAAGGCAAATGCGGATGCGAAGCGATGTGGCTGGTCCTCGTCCCCGTTCTTGCTGCTGCTCTCGACGGGTGGCAGCCAGACGGGCGAGGGCGGCGGACAGGCCCTCCAGACTCTTGGACGGCGCCCAGAAACACGTCACCACGATGATCTCGTGCCGTGCGGCAAGCATCGCCGGCAGCAGCGCTGATGCAAAAATAGAGGCGCCTGTGCCCAGACGAAAGGACTGCAGCCTGCTGTCGACAGCCAGCGCGGCGGCCGGCCCGTGCGCGTCGCCAAAGTCGTACGGTGGCAGGTCGTCCCGCCAGGCGGCCGCCGGCTGGGCCTGAAGCTGTCCGACGAGGCTGCGGACAAAAGACTCTGCCATGGGCAGTTCTGGTCGTGATGGAGCAAAGGGGCGTAACGATGAGACAGCAAAAGAAGATGCAGAGTGACATTCACGGCTGGCGCTGTGCTGGTTGCGACTTCCTCGCGGTGAGCAGCGCTAGTCCTATTTGGGACATATTATTGGTTGAGCCTCATTGGTCTGTTGATTGCTGCTTCTCTCGAGGTGACTGCTTCTTCAGGTCTCCTGTTGTAGCAGTCAACCTAGACTTCTTTCAATACACGACATCGACAAAAAGAACGAAGAACACAGAGAGTGTCAGCCAATAAGCGTGCTTTATTGCACTGCCTTGTCGTGATATCCCCACGCCAACGTCAATGGCGCCTACAGCCTTCATCTACCCCAAAGGATCTCCTGCGGCTGAGGTTTTAATTAAAGATCAACTATGCATATGCTGCCTCCAGGTCCCAGGATGGCTAGCTGGCCAGCCCTTCATTTCAGCCGGTCGTCCTAGCGGAATCCTTCGCCAGCAAACATGCTTTTGATTCTTTACATAGTATTGATCTGGTCCCCAGCTTCTCTTGTTCTCTCTTTGATCCCTACCTTTTCTGTCTGTTCACTGGACACACCACACCGTTTTCTGCCCCAATCACGATGCGTATCTACGCTCCTGATGTCTCCAGGGCGGTCCTAGCCATCTTCTTCTTCCGCCTGGCCGCGGCGAACTGCTATTATCCGGACGGCACCGAGGCTAACGATGTGCCTTGCACCGATAGCACAGACGAGTCGACCTGCTGTGGAAGCAAATACGCCTGCTACGGTCTGGAATCCCAATACTACCTGTGCGTGAATGAGGACAGCAATGACGATGACGTATTTGTACGGGGCTCCTGCACGGACCAGCTCTGGCGCAGCTCCTCGTGCCCCGACTTCTGTATCGAGGACGGCCGCGACAACATCAAAGGCGGCAACGGCGTCGGCCAGTGTCCTGACTCGGTGACCAACTACTACTGCGAAAGCAACGGTCTCGGTGTCGAAAACTGCACCACGGAATACGATCTGATCGAGTTTGCCGGTGCGTTTCTCCCTTTCCATCTCGGCTCTCTCTGCTGACCTGCTGCTCTCCAGCGGATCCCACCGTTCTGACCACCATCGGCGTGGCCGCTTCCACGTCGTCGAGCGTAGGATTGTCGAGTTCCACGTCCCGTCTGTCGACCCTGTCCACCAGCACAACCACAAGCAGCACCAGCTCCAGCTCCAGTTCCAATTCCACCACCACTGCCAGTACCACCGCTTCTACTAGCAGCAGCCCCGCTGCAGACAAGGTTCCTACGTCTTCGGGCCTCAGCAACGGTGGCAAGGCGGGCGTCGGCGTTGGTGTCGGTGTTGGCAGTATCGCCGTCGCTGCCCTCTTCTTCCTCGCCTTCCGCGCGTACAAGAAGAAGCAACAGGACAGCCTGGCCGCCGCTGCCGTCGCCGGCATCGGCCCCAGCGGTCCCAGAGTCGGTGCTCCTTATGCGGCCATGTCCCAGGCGCCTCCTGGCTACGCTCCAGCACCGGTGCATTCTGGTTATGAAGGCGGCGATACCCGTGCCTTCAGCTCTGTCCCAGCGTCTGCCGGCTACAGTGCATCGTACCAAGGCCTCAAGCAGGCTACTGCGACGTCCGCGCCGACTGTTTTCGGTGAAATGCCTGGTGACATGCCTGGACACGAAGTACTGCAGCATGAGCTGGCGTGAAGGCCGAAGAGACAGGGACGTGACAAAGGCTGGTGTTTGATTTCTTTAATGGCCCGTTCAGCATATGTGAGTCTGCATGTAGTAATGCCTTTCATTCTGGCTCTAGTTCAAGTACGGAAGCACTTCGTCCATGTTCCATCTGTGCCATCTACACCCTTGCTCGTTCGTCTCCTGGTGCCCCTGTCAGGCTCTCGTTGGGCACGCAGTCGCCGTTGATGCCACCGTTGCCGACGCCAAACGACGCGGGCGTTTCGTCGACTGCGTGCCGGCAGTTGCCGTAGCCGATCACCGTGTTCCATCGGTCTGTCGGGTGGAACAGCTGGGCGGAACGGCCGTGGTTGGCGTCGCAGCAGAGCAGCCCGAGACGCTCGACCATCCAGGCGATGTCGAAGCCGCACAGCGTCTGCGACACGTCGTCCCGGTCGTTGCACACATACACGGCGCTGGTGTCGGAGCAGAAGACGCGCAGACAGCTGCTGGCCGGGGCCACGACCGTCACGTTGGCTGCCCGCAGCGAGGCGGCACCAAGGCGGATGGTTCCTGGCTGGCCGGTGTGAAAGTTGCCGCAGAAGTAGGCTGATGCATTAGAGGGAGAGAAGAAATAAGGGGAGAGGGATGAAAGAAGGATATAAAGAAAAAAAGAAAAAGAAAAAAAGAAAAAAAAAGAAAAACAAGAAAGAACGAAAGGAGAGGAACCACTCACCATACTGTCCATCAGACCAAGGCCCGCCCGGGCCCTTGCGCATGTCACTGCTGTCGAGCGGCCCCGGTGCCGGCAGAGATCGCGTCTGGATGTCGCCGTCGGGCTGCGGACGGCCGCTGCGCTCGCCGTGGCGCATGGCCACGAGGACGACTAGACAGGCCACACTGGCCAATACGGCGACGGCGCCCGCAATCGAGCACGCGCGCGCGGCTGTCTGGCCGCGCAGCCGACTGCGGAGACGCGGCTGTCGTCGATCCATGTTTGTGTAGGGGGAAATGTCTGATTCTCTAAACGAAGGGGGATGGCTCATGGAAATGTCGGTAGGAAAGCAGAACGCGCGAGGGAGCTCTGCTCTCATGGCCCGGGACGCCTTTTGTATCTGCCGTGGCAACAAACATGACGAGCTGTCCGCGTGACGACACGGCAGTGAACACGCCTCGCGTCGCATGGGTGGACAGAGGCCTTGCCGTCTCCCGTAGAGGTGTCATGGGAGGCGGCTCGGCTAGCTAGCTATCGAGCTTCCATAGGAGGAAAACACAGCGTCTGCTGGTCCGCTTCAGAGCTATGAGCCAGAAGACACGAGCTTGGGGCTTGGTAGCTATCGTTACCCACGGAAGGGGTAAGTCTTGAGAGTTGGTAAACACTAAAGGCCTATTCTGTACGTATTAGAGACTCTTAGATATTTGGTAGCCTATCTGTAGAACCTCCTTGTGCACTTAGGCGATATACCTGTAAGAGAGTCTTACACGCTTAGCGCCGCAGACGGAAAAAGTAATTGTCCAGACAGCTGGCCAATCGCGTCGCCGCCACACTTTCGTATTTGGTGATTTGGAAATTCGAAAAGGCCGCGACGCCCCATCAAGGCCGCCTCGCAGCGCGACATCCACTTGTTCTTTTTTGCTATTGTGACGCTACCCTGTACGAACACGTTTTGGCCTGTTGATTTTGCCATGTCGCACGGCAGGAATTACCCGCCGCCGCCGGGCCTGGACCGTCCCAGCGCATCAGCACGACTGCCGCCGCCGCCGCCTCTGCGGTCCGAGTCCTTCCGGGGTCGTGGACGTGACCGAAACCGCGGCCGCGGCGGTGGCGGTGGTGGTGGAGGCTGGAACAACCGCGACGACGACCGGTCGCGCAACAGCCGCTCCGACAACTACCACCCGCTGCCGCCGCGTCCCAGCTCGCCGCCTCGCTTCCGGGGCGGCGACAGCGGGCCAACACCGCCACAGGGCGCGTTCTCGTTCCGGGCAGCGAAGCCGGCGGGCGTGTACGAAGCACAGCAGCGTGGTGACTCGTACCAGCCGCGAGACCGCGATTGGGATCGTGACCGCGACCGCGACCGCGACCAGCGCTATGCGCCATCAGGACCGCGGTCCTACCAGCAGCAGGGCCGGCCGAGCTACGAGCGTCGTGGCGATCGTCGAGACGGCCGGCGCGCGCGGGGCGGTCGCTACGGCCGGTTCATGGCGGCTGATCGGCCAATTCTACACCAGACGAGCCAGCAGAGCGGAGAGGCGTCGCAGGACTTTGCCAAGGGCGCAGGCGGCATCACGTACCTCAACCTGGACGAGCTGTCGGACAGCGACGAGGCCGCCATGGACATCTCGGGCGACGAGGACGGCATGGGCAGCGGCGACGACGTCGACGGCAGGCCGGCACGCAAGCGGACACGTCTGTCCAAGTCGGCCGATGAGGCCGCTAGCGCGCCCAAGTGGTCCAACCCGGATCCCTACACGGTGCTACCGCCGACCGAGACCGGACAGAAGAAGAAGGACGTGGTACATCTGATCCGCAAGGCCCGCGTCCGGGCGGAACAGACGTCGTCGACGGCGCCGGCGGACACGGCGGATTTTATATCATGTGACTTGGACAGCTCCGGAAAGGAAGACGATGACGTGCTCGTGATCGATGACGTCGAGGACTACAGCCGCAGAAACGGGAAGGTGCTCCAGGCAGCAGGCGACGGCGACAACAGCGACCGACAGGCGGTGAGCAGTGGCAGTAATGGTCGCGACGCGAGAGACTCGAGAGATTCGAGAGATGCGGTGAGTGCAGCGCAGTCCGACGGCGACCGGACGTCTGAACTGTCCCGCGATCCCGCCAGAGCGCCAACCTCGCGGGCGGCCGCCAAAGCAAACAGGGCGGCGGCGAAAAAGGCCAAGGCGGCATCGGACAGCGCACCGCCTCCGGCTGCTGAGCTCAATCCGTCGCGCAAACGGACGCACGACGACCAGTTCAAGCTGCCCGATCATGCGAAGCTGAAGAGAGCCACCACCATGCCTGCAGCCGGCTTCATCGTGCCCAGCTGGCAGGCCAGGGAGAGCGAGGAACGCTGTCCGTGGCTTCAAGACCATTCCGACACTGCCGTGATGGCGACATGGTGAGTTTGGTTTTTGGGGGGGTTCTTTCTTTCTTTTCTCTCTTTCTTTCTTCTTTCTTTCTCTGACTGTACAGGCTTCACAAGGAAATCGTCGACTTTTATAACCATGTCAAGCCGCGCGAGTTTGAGCAGCGCCTGCGCCAGGACCTGATTGACGACCTGGAACGCGCAGTACGCAAGCGGTTCTCCAACGCGAAGCTCTTCTGCTTCGGCTCCTTCATGTCGGGCCTGTACCTGCCGACAGGCGACATGGACCTGGTGATGTGCTCGACGCACTTTCTCAACAACCGGCCGCCCGTCTTCAACAAGAAGGGCGTGCTATATAAGTTTGGCAACTTTCTCTGCATGAACCAGATGGCCGACCGCGAACACCTCGAGCACATCTCCAAGGCCAAGGTGCCGCTGGTCAAGTACGTCGACATCAAGACCTGGCTCAAGGTCGACGTCTCGTTTGAGAACATGACTGGCGTTGCTGCCGTCCGCACCTTTACCACGTGGCGCGAGCAATACCCAGCCATGCCAGTGCTCGTCACCCTGGTCAAACAGTTCCTGACCATGCGCGGCCTCAACGAGCCGGTCAACGGTGGCATCGGCGGCTTCTCCATGATCTGTCTCGTCGTCAGCATGCTGCAGCTGATGCCGTCCATCCAGAGCAAGGACATGGATGGCGAGCATCACCTGGGCGACCTGCTGATGCACTTTTTTGACCTGTACGGCAACAAGTTCAACTACGAGGTCTCGGCCATCAGCCTCAATCCACCGGGATACATTCCCAAGGTAAGTCCCCTCTCCGTCCGCGTCCTGCTGTTCGGTCCGCTGACGGGTCCAGTCGAGAGTGACGTACTTTGTGTACAAAAACGTCGACCGGCTGTCCATCATCGACCCCAACAACCCGCAGAACGACATTGCGGGCGGCTCCAGAAACACGCCCGCCATCATGCGTGCCTTTTCCGACGCCCACGAGGTCCTGAGGAAGCGGATGCTGGAGCTGGCCGGCCTGCCGGAGGCGCAGCGCCGCAACGAGAGCTTGCTGGGCGTCGTGCTGGAGGGCGACTACTCGTCCTATCGCGAACAGCGAGAGCACCTCCGCTATCTGTATCGCGACATGTACGGCGCCGAGCCGAGCGGCTGAGCAGAGGACTGGTGGTTGATGTGAGAGCCTTGGATGCTGGTTCGCTGCTGCGACTGGTCCCCTTTCCCCTTTTCCTTCTCTCTGAAGACGACTTTTCCTAACAGCGCGACAGGTGACGCATTCGAGAGCTGCCTTCCCGGACGCGCGTTTTTGGCTTTTTTCTGTGCTTTGTTTATATAACCACTTGCTTCACGACTCGCTATTCATAGAGGGCAGCGCCATGCTTCAAGGCGTTTCGGAGGAGTTGTTCTGATATCATATCCTCATCACGAACGAGGCAGTAGTAGAGGGCGCCCTTTTTTCGCTTTCTCCAGCCAAGCCGGCTTGGTTCAATCAACTATACCTTTCGCTCCATGAGTTTCCTACCGCGGGCTGTTACTAATCACAAGAGACTGTCGGACATGTACCACTAACGCACTTTAGAGCAATCTTCAGGACACGAAAAGAAAAGATGACGGCCGACAAAAGGACGGTCAACTACACTGCAACAAACACGTCCACGACAACACGGCAACGGCCCCCTTCTGTTCTCTCGGGGACAGGCAGAGGGCCGGAGCCATCTTTTCTCACTGCATGCTGCACTTGATGTCTGGCTGTGGAGGGGATTGAGGTAGCTTCATATATTTATAACGACAATTGGTACAGGCAGAAGAATAGAACATCAACTGTCGCCTGCCTGCAGGCGTCTCAAGACGTGCACGAAAAGTCGCAGCTGAGGCCATCCTCTCCGGTCACAATCAAGGACTTGCAGAGGGCGACGCCGTCCGCCTGGGCGACGCAGCAGGCGGACGCGCAGTCGGCCTTGGTGAAGCACTGGCCGGTGATGAACTGGGCAGCAGCGCCGGTGCCGACGCTCTGGCTGCCGGGCAAACCGGAGTCGACCGCACAGGAGTCCGTGGTCGAGGAGGTGACGGTGACGGGGGCAGACGAGCTGGCCGGCGGTGCAGACGACGTGGCAGCGGCCACGGCGATGCTGCTGATAGCCCGTTCGTCGAGGGTGACGGGTCTGGGCATGGCCTGCACGACGGCAGAAACTGGAGAGTCCGTTGTCAGCTATGGTGGTGGGAGAGGAGGACTTTGGGACACATACAAGCCAGTAGAGCCGCGAGAAGAAAGCGAGCCATTTTGTGATAGTAAAAGGTAAGAACAGAGATGATCTGACGCCAGGCCAGGTAGAGAAAAAAGGACAGGAGAGTTGCAAAGAGAAAAACATACATCGCGACAGCCGATCTGGCGACTATTAAGTAGCATTTGGGTCCCGACTCGGGGCCAAGGTCACGATGCTCCATCGAGTCGGCCGTGATGGACGGCACGTCCTGTCGTCTGGGCGGCTATCGATGCATCCATGCGGTCCAGTCGTCGAGGGGCGAGGACTGGAACAAGAAACAGGCCGGCATAGCGGTCGCATCTCTGGGCGCTTGCCCGTCAGAAAGTGGAGCCGGGCGGCTGCCGTCTGCAATTGCAGGGCTCTGCGTCCATAGCCGGATGGCGTCTGTCTGGGATATGCTGGCTTTCCTGGCCGATGCTATGAGCGTGATGCCCCATTTCTGGCATAGCGCAGACCAGAGACGAAGCGCGGCGCCAGTTGGATTGCTCCCTCAGCACCCTTGTTCTCCAGCCGGCGGCCCCATCCGGGGGCCACTTGGCATCTCCGCTTCGATCCTCTTGGCAGCTCTGGTCTTGTTGATCGGCGTCTACACCGTGGTCTGTCGTATGTTGCATTGTGCCCGTCTCGTCCGGGACCGTGTCTGGCACGTCGTATGTTGTCACCGGTGGGGCCTGCAATGGCAGCCCATTGGACCGGTTACCGCTGTTGTTGACAGACTTTTCATGGACAAGAGAAGAGGAGAGAGGAAGAGAAAGAGAAGGGAGAGAGACAAAAAACACTTTTCCCAACACTAGGCGTGGCCAGGTGTGACTTCCCGATGCGGCGATTTCTGCGAGTTTGCCAATTCCGAATCAGGCATCGAGACGTGGTGATTGCTACATGTGGAAGCACCATGCCTAAGCCTTCTTGCCGGCTTTCTCCACTAGACGGGCTAAGCCGCGTTGTCAGCCTCGTCCTCACGTCATCTGAGGAGTTGTATAGCGTATTTGTGCTCCTGTCTTCTTTTCTCGTTCTCTTTTTCTCTTTTTCTTTTCCTCGTCCCTTTTTCTCGTTCTCTTTTTCTCGTTCTCGTTTCCTCATCCTCCCTCATTTTGTCATTGTCTTTTCCCTCATCCTCTCTTCCCTTCTTCTCCTTCATCCTCTTTCCATCCCCCCCCTCTCCACCCCCTCAACCACGTCTTCCCCCCACCCATGGACGATATCCCGCCACCACCGCATCCCCCCCCGCTGCTCAGCAGCCCCGATATCCACCAGCTCTGCACCGACGGCTACGTCGGCCTGCAGCTGCGCCCTCATCTGGCTGCCCAGCTCGACGGCCTCCTCGCCGCTGCCGACGCCTTTTTCGCCCTGCCCGACGCCACCAAGGACCGCTTCCGCCCGGGCGGGCCCCAGGGGCCACCCTGTCACCCCAAGAGCACCGAGCGGGGCTACACCCGTCTGCCGGGCGAGAAGGAGTATCTGACGCTGCGGCGCAGTCTCACGCATCTGCCACCCGGCGACCTTTTGGCGGCGGCGACGGCCGTCTGGCGTGATGTCGCCCGTCTGCTGCACCGCATCCTGGGCGACTTGGCCGTTTATCTCGACCTGGCTGCGACCGTCTGGGACGCCGTCGTGGCCGACAGCCTGGAGCCGCTCGGCTGTCGCAAATCCCCCCGCGACGATCCGCCCACGCTCTTGCGACTGTTCCGCTATGATCACGGCGGCGGCGGCGCTGAACAGCACCGCGATCTCGGCCTGCTGACCCTTTGCATCTGCTGGGGAGAGGGCCTGCAGGTGCGGCCGCCAACAACAGCAACATCGATATCCCCCTGGATCGACGCCCCCAAGGTCACCGTCATGACCGGCGACACCCTCCACGTCCTCACCAGCCGTCGCATCCCGTCGGCCGTCCATCGTGTCGTCGTCAGTCCTGCCTCCACATCCGCCTCCTCTGCTTCGTCGGTTTCCTTCCCATCCACCCCCTCTCGCCGTAGCATCGTCTTCGCCTTGCGCGCCACCGTCGCCGGCGATATCGACCTCCAACCCTTTGGCATCGACGACTCCGTCAACGCCCTCGACCTCTATCGGGCCATCCAGGCTCAGCGCGTCAACATCAACACCGATAAGGAGACCCGCGTCGCCATGCGTGCTATGCGCGCCAAACTCGGCCCCGGGTCCAACTCTTCACCAGTCTCGCCGTCTCCTGCTGCTCCGACAGACTATGGCACCGATGCAGACCATCAGGACTCCTCTGACAGCATCATCGGCGTCGCCTGAGCTCCCCTGCCGCCGTGGCCGTACTATGCAAACCCGCCTTTATTTTGGAACTTCTCATACTCACAGACAAAAATAAGAAAAAGAAAAAAAAAACAGAAACAGGAACATGGGCGGAAGTAATCCTCCGCGAGCTTGGGTATCTTTCGTCGTCCTTGTTAGGCCAAATGCCAAGCCAGAACGTGGGACCTGGAGGAGAGACAACCAATAGCATCAGAAGCCATCCCCCCGCCTCCATCTTCATCTCCTGCAACACGCACGTGTCCCTCATCCGATCACTCGGTCCACCCAGCACATCCAGTCCTGGTCCTCGCACAGCAGCTCCATCGAGCTCGTAGGCAGCGTCACTAGAAGCTCATGGGCCGTCGACCCTGCCTTAGCTGGCAGTATCAGAGCTCCGCTCATGTTCCACGCGTCCTGCATGCGTCGAACGACGTCCGGCGACGTAGCTCCCCGTCCGCTGCCGTTGCCCACCCCTGGAATCGTCCATTTCGTGTCCGATCCGAAGAACCGCCACGTGTTGAACCCGAGGTCCTGCGGCGTCCGGGGGTCGAAGCGAAGTCCGATCAGTCGCGGGTCCGACACCCGCGTGAAGAACTCCGTCCGGTCCCGCACATAGTCTTCGTCCACGCTGCTGATCGTCCTGTCGATCGCTGCTGCCAGCTCGGCCAGTCGTGACCGGTCCTCTGCTGCTTCCATGAGAACCCCCCGGGTTGGCACCTGCGTCGCAGCCACCGCTGTCGCGTTTCCAAAATAGTCCTTGTTCTTCTCCTTGAACGCACGCGTCTTCCAGTTCACCATCGTCTGCAGCAGCGCCGTCTCGTCCATGTCTGCAGAGTACGCCACGTACCTGTTCTTGTCCGCAAGCCGTGCCCGCGTAATGTGAGCCCACGTCAGCGCTGCCAGACACGTGTAGTTGGTGTAGTTGATGTAGTTGGCGCCAATGTCCCCGTTCTGGAAGAGCCGTCCGCAACAGCCGGTCCCCGGCTTCTTCTGCGTCCTAGTCGACTCGGCCGCGATGAAGCATCGGAGCTCGTTGAGCCGCTCGTTGTTGAACACAAAAATCTTGCCAATCTTGGGGATGTCGTCCATCGGAACCCCCTCGGCTCGAAGTCGTGGCATCGTTGGGCCCAACGGCTTGTCCAGAATCAGATACTCTGGGATCCGTTCGAGGAGCTTCTCCAGACCGGCGTCCGTGCCGTTCGTTTGCCGCCTCGACAGAGGAACGTGGTGGTCCATGGTCGACGGCCCGAAGCTGGGCTGGTGGCACGTCTGCCCAGCAAAGGCTTCTAGAAATACCCGGAGGCAGTCTCCATCCGCGACGGCGTGGTTGAAGTATACCCCCAGCAAAAGCCCTCCCGGTACGATAAACGCCTTCACCACGGCAACGGGCACCCCCGGCATCCCCTCGTCAACCACGCAAGGCTGATTGAAATGGGGTCCTACAAAGGCCGCCGGCGGAAATGAGGCCTCTTTCAGCTCGTTAAACGAGGCGTACGGGAACTTGGACGAGATGTCGACCGTCGAAAACGGAATCGTCGCCTCTCCCAATACCGGCTTGTTGCTCGTTCGAAGGTGGACGATACCGCCGGCATGAACCTCGATGCTGCCAGCAAAATCAGGCCGTTGGCAGGCAAGCCGTTTCAGGGAGCCCCGGATGTGTTGCACGGCCGCGTCTAGGGCCGTGTTGTCGAACGTGAAGCAGAGAACCACCCGGATGTAGCTCCTCATAGAAGCTTGGTCCCAGGCAGGAAGCCGCGTGATCGTGTAGTCGTTGGTGGCTTTCTTGTCACAGGGTAAAGAGCCAATGCACAGGCTGGAGGTTGCCTTCTGCTGCTGAAGCCTCATCTTGGCTAAAAAGGCCGACGCTGCCAGCTTGAACGAGTCGAGGCGGATAGGAGAATCTGCTCTTGCAAGTTTGGTCTGCTTGCTTTTGTCTCGAAAACCGGCCGGAGTCGGACAGCGGGCGCCAGATTTTCTTGGCTGGAAACGAGAACGCAAAGATGTGAACGACATGAACTCGGTTCGGAACAACACCCGAAACAGTGATTTTCCCAGGAGAGATGAAGCCTCTCCGTCGTCGTCTTGCTTACCGTCGGGTATATGTGCGAATTCGCTGGTGGTGTTGCTGTATTGAGAATTATTTGGTGTATAATAGCTGAGCAGTGCTCCGGGAAAGTGCATATTATAAGGGTTTATGCAACAGTCTCCTTACGGCTGTAAATGGTGGTGCGGGTGATCGAAGAGTGAGTGACGAGTGACGAGAAAGAGAGTTGTTGATTGAAAACGGGGGAGGGGGGGTGACGGACTCTGAATCGGTGGAGAGTCAGAGCCGCAGTGCGTGGTGAATTCTTAGGCAAAAGGGGGGTGTGTCCAGCTGTCGTTCTTGTGGGTCGGAGATGTCAGGTGGAAGGCCAGTTGAGAGTGAAGAGGGGGGGCAAGACAACGCAGACGGGCTGAGCACAAAATAAAAGGCAGGTGGTGTGTGGAGCGTATAGGTGGGAGAGGTGTGTGTGTGCGTGTGCTTGCTGGCGTTGGCTGTGTTGTGTACATGTGTGTACTTCGTACTGGCGCGGGATAGGAGCGTGCGTGAAAGCCAAACGGTCCCAAGCTGGCTGGATCCCGTACGGCAAGGCTGGCGGTAAATGAGCCAGTCGATGGGCGCAGGGTAATCCGAGAAACCGTATTATTCCAGCTCGTTGGAGAGGATGATCAGTGGAACAGCGCCAATAGGTGAATAGTACAGCCTAGACAGTCCCGAATAGGAAGATCAGAAACCGTAAAGGCCCGTTGACGGGGAGCAGATATAGCCGAGAGAGAAGCAAGAGGCGCTGCAGGGCCACGGGATTATCAAAGGAAATACAATGCCAGCAGGCAGACTATGTGACCGTATGTGACCCCAGCCGACGATCATCTGGCTGCAACGCCGAATTGGTTCATGGGAGCCCAATTGCACGGTGACCAGGGTGAAGGGATTGTGACCCGGGTTGCTACAGTGCATCCGGCACTCGTTGTCAGTCTCTTGGCCCTTTGATTTTGATCCCTCCGGGCAGTCCCAGTTGGGAGTTGAGATTTTCGAGACTTGCTTCTTCTGGGGGGGCTCGCAGACCGCTTTATGCCAGTGCTCTTGGCACAAAGAAAAAGGAGGGCAAAACGTTCTCGAAGTCGACGGACAGATAGTAGGGGGTGTGTGCGTGTGGTGTGCAGAAAGCTTGCGGCATGCGTGCTTTGTATGCAAGTGTATGCTAGCCCCTGTCCGTGTTGGATAGCGCCGGCGGTGTGGCCGCTCTGCTCAACAGACCATCCGGTTGGGTAAAGCAGGGCGGGGAAGCAGCGAGCAGTGACAGTAGTGCGAGCAGCTGGCAATCGGGGCGCGACGACCTTCCAGCAGGGCTGCAGAGAGTCCAGTTGGCGGCTCAGTCGCGTCTAGCAGGAGCGTCGAGCGTCAAGCGTCGGGCATCTAGTGCGCTGCGACGACACTGGCGGGATCCTACCAATAGAGGGAGGCACCCGGCCATGGATTCACGCAAGGGAGGAGGGTGGCCAAGCTGGAGCTCTGAAGACAAGGCCCGTGGGGGATGGAGGGTGCAGGGTGCAGGGTGGGACGTCTGCAGACGGCAGCAGTGCTGTGCATCCGTGCCGGGTGCAAATGGACATGCAGGAGCCGGCCGAGGTCTGTCGATGTGCGCTCGTAGCTTTTCCTCCTTGTATCTTGTCTCTTTCTTGAAGAAGGCCGGAAGGGGGGCCGTCTCGGCTCCGCGCCAATCAGAAAAGCTTGGCTGACAGGGGTGGTGGCCACGCAGGGGAGAGGGGGGGGGTTGATGGTGGTCCGGTGAGGCGACGACGGCGAGAGAGCAGACGGCGGAATAAGAAGCAAAAAAAAAAAAAAAAAAAAAATGGGGAGGACGAGGCAAAAGAGAGCAGAAGACAACCCACGATGGAGGCTCGCGGAAGGAGGAGAAGAGAAGAGACAGGACGAGAAGGACGACAGGCTATGATATTTAATCGGACAGACAGTAAGGCGTGTCCTCTCGGAAAGGGGAAGGCACGACCGGTGCTGTACGTCACAACCCGACTCATCGTGCAGTCACATTTTTGGTCGTGTGTGCGGAAAGCATCCGGAACGGCAGCTGCCACCGGACTGGGGCCTGCCCGCCTTCCTCTGCAGGAGATGCGATAGGTCAAAGACGAGCATATCTCGTATGGCTGCACGCTGCCGTGGTATTCTCCATGCCCTGCTAGCTTCAACGGTTGGCTTTCCCCCCAGACAGCCAAACCGGCCTGGCGGCCCACTCTTTGGATTGGCCGACTTGTGCGTGCGGTTGTGCGGTTATGCGCTGCTGCACTGTTGCGCTCCTCCGTCCGGTCGTCTGGTCCGTCTGTCGACGGACCAGTCGTCCGAGTAGGGACAAGCTTGGGCCTGAAGAGGGTGCGGACCTGATGTCGAGCATTGCAAGAGCGCGCTACGCCACGCCATCTGGGGCACAATGAGCCCTGATCCTGGTTCCCCGTCGTACAGGCGGAATGCGGAGTATTAGGGCAAGCTCTACAAATCGGAAAGGGGCTGGTTGACGAGCTGGGACGCTTTGGAGGCGACGCGCTACCGTTGGATTGGCGGCGTGCTATGTGCTCCTCGAGCTGACGAGAAGGCAGGGAAGTACGGAGTACGTCTGCCCAGACTTCTTGGGGGCTGAAGAAGATAGGGGAGAAAGAAGACCGGAAAGAAAAGACAAAAAGACAAAAAGACAAAGAAAGCACCGGAAAGAAAACACAAAAACACAAAAAAGATACGAGCTTCTTGGAGCTCCTCCTCCTCACTCGGATGACCTGTCACAAACGCCTGCCTTGCACTAGATAATGTCGTTGCAGCCAGATAGAGGCTTGACCATCTTGAGCCAGGCGAGAGACATTCAAGGACATTGAAAAAGGGCGGGCCTTTAGAACGAGACAACCAGGGAAAGCGAAGGAACGAAGCTGAAAAAACATGGCAGGACGCACTGCTACCGCACGGAGTACGTACTCCGTACTCGACACGGTCAGACGCGTGCTCCACTGACGCACACATGCGGTAAGCTGGGTTCTGATCACATTCGCGGCGCCCCGGCAGCATCGCATCCAAGAGCGCGTGCGCGCGGTGAGGCAGGGCGGTGAGGGTGCATGCGATGTATCTTATCTTTGCTGCTCCGTACGGAGCAAAGCGCGCATGGCGTCGACGCACAGACAGCGACAAGGTCAGATCCTCCGTACGGAGTACTACGGAGTATGAACATCGTCATGTCACGGGTCGTGCTGCTGTTGCGCTGGCTTCCTGTTTTGAATCGGCTGCTGCGGTGGACTGCAGCCCCTCTTCCCTACAGCCCCCATCTCTGCATCGGGCACGGAGCATTGTTTTGCCATACGTACTGCGAATACAGGCACGGCGTATGGGGTAAGATTACGGAGTACGCAGTACCTGTGCGCCAAAGCCTCGCAGGGATGGCGCTGGAGAAGGTGAGGACGACCTTGTTAGATTTTATTTTATTTTATTACATTTCATTTATTTTAAACGTCTGCACATGTCCGGATATGCTGCAAATAAGCCTATTTGCAGGCAAAATACATGCCAGTCGACAGGGGCTGCCCTTGTGGCGTGGCGACTTGTACAAATACTCTGGTTATGCGACCTTGCGCATTGCGCCGGCGAGACACGGACAGAACGGTGAGTGAGCAAGAATTGCCTTTTGAAAAACGTGGTCGGGAAGAAGACAAGGGGGGGGGGTGAAAATAATAATAATAATAATAATACCAAAAACACCCCCAAAATACCAGTAAATTTAACGTCTCAATTCGGTCTTACAGCGTCCAACACGCAAAAGGAATGCAACGCTGTGAAAACGTATCTTACATGCACGACGCGCACACCGAGCCAAGAAAAAGAGTCCAGCAGAGACAGGCGAGTCGCGGTCTGCTAGACGGGCCAGCCAGCGGCAAGAGACACTAGGACCGGGCCACGATATGATGCCGTCGTCTCTCCTGGGTTGTCGGCTTTGTCCGGGCCAAGCGTCGCTGTTGATGGGATCCGGCCAGCTCGGCGAAGGCGAATAAGCGTATCTGCCTCTGTGTTGCTTTGCATCACCGTCCACAGTAGCATCCGCGGCAACCGGATGCTTACGTCTCATGGTATGTACGACGACGTACTTTGCCAGGCGCTGTCCTGATCGTCGAGCATCGCTTTGTCCGTGCCCGCAGCCCACTCTCGCTACTCGACCGCTACGACGGAGTAGCCGTACGTCGTAGGTGTCCTACGCCGTGGCACATCCTGGCGAATGGAAAGACGCTCGTCTCTCCAGATCTCTGATGGTACGGAGTACTCTGTACGAATACGGAGGCGCCCTGTTTGCTGCAGCGTACAGCTCACTCTCCTTCTCCGGAGGACATGGGCCAGCCGAGAAGAGAAAAATGACCCTTCAATTTCCGGAAGACCGGGAGAGGGAAAGGATCGCTTTTTTATTTGTTTTGGCGTTGTGGCTCGCCAAAACGGGACCTTGATGCGACGCTGGGATGTCTCTTTTTGGCCCGTTGCAGGACACTAACAGCCAGGAAACAGGCTGTATGAGTATGAGTACGGAGTATGAGTACGATGAGTACGGTGAGTGTAGTTGTCTTTTTTTCTCTTTTCAATGTATATTTCTTTCCTTCCTTCTTTCCTTCCTTCTTTCCTTCCTTCTTTCCTCTCTCCTTTCTCCTCTCTTCTTCCTTTCTCAATTCCTCTCTCCTTTCTCTTTCATCTTTCGCTAGCCGACACCTTTGCCTGCTTGTGCAAGCAGAGGTAAGGGAGACAAGAAGACCAGCTCGATCCAAAAGAGCGACTCCATCTGTAGTACGAGCATGCAGGCGAGCGGGCCAGCGATTGTGGCCAAGGCTGGCAAACAGGCACCCAGTTTTGATTGACTGGACAAGGCAGGCCACACCGGAACGTACGGCCCGGTCGGCTGGTTGAACCTGTCTTCTCCGTCTCTCTTTCTCTGCCTCGTCTGCGAATCCTTTGTCAGCGTCTTCTGTTTCCCAGCCTCCTGTCTCGTAATTGACTCGCTTGTCTTAGAGGCCTCCGCTATGCGACATCTCATCTTCTGGGTCAATTCGTATTGGGTCTTCGTCTTGTGTGTCTGGCGTCTCCTGCTCTCTTTCCCTTCTTTCCCTTCTTTCCCTTCTCCCCTCCCTTTCTCCTCTCTCCCTTCTCTCCTCTCTTTCTCTCTCCTCTCTTTCTCTCTCCTCTCTTTCTCTCTCCTCTCTTTCTCTCTCCTCTCTCTCCCCCCCTCCCCCCCACTAAATCAATAATGTCCCGTTCACCCTCAAATCCCGACTGCTCGCCCCAACATACACCTGGTAGACCCCCTGCCGCAGCCGCCACTGCTGCGCCGCCACGTCCCACACGCTGAGGTCTCGTCGCGTCAGCACAAACTCCACGATGGCCTCCTGCCCAGCCGCTAGCGGACCGACGCGCCGGAATCCTCGAAGCTGCCGCACGGGCGAGTCCCCTGTCCTGGTGGCGCCATCAGCACCTGGCACCCCGACATAGAGCTGCACCACCTCAGTCCCGGCCGTCTGCTCGCTGTTGACGATGCGGCTGCGCACAACAGCCACCGGCTGCCACAGGTCCGGATCACGCCCTGCGCGACGGCCACGTCCAGGTCGGGGAACGCGGCGATGGTGCCGCCGCTGTACCTCGTCGACCGCCAGCACGGGCCCGTAGTCAAGGGTCGTGTACGACAGCCCAAAGCCAAAGGGAGAGCGCGGCTCGATGGCGCTGCGGTCAAAAGCACGATAGTCGATATACAGGCCCTCGGAGAAATCGTCGTCCGGGAAGTAGTCCGTAGACAGACACGGGCCCAGCAGCGCCCCGTAGTCCGGCTCGCGCCGTGCCACCGTGTAGGGCAGCCGGCCGGACGGGTTGACGTCGCCGTACAGCACGTCCGTCAGACTGTGGCCCGACTCCTGTCCCGGCAGACCGGCAAACAGCACGACCGTCACGTTGACGTGGTCGATTCACGACCACGCGGATGCCGGCCGCGTGCACAACAACAATGGTGTTGGCACAACGGCCGGCCACATGGAGCACCAGCCGGTCGCTGAGGCGGTACGTCAGGCTGGGCCGGTCGAAGCTCTCAGAGGCGTAGGCGTTGATGAAGACGAGTCAGACATCGGCGTTGGCGTAGACGACCGGCGGCGCCTCTGCGTGAAAGTCCCATCGCAACACGCCGCCCTCGGCCACCACGCGCTCCTGCAGCACCTGGAAGGGCGAGACCACGCATGGCGGCGTGAACGTCGAAAGAAGGATTTAACAATAAGACGGCATAGAACATAACGAGGCAGAATCTCCTCAAGCGAAACAGACCACGAAACCGCCTGTGGCTATGCTATAACCCGAATTCTAGTCCGTCGTTTTCCCGACTCGTCACCTTTTTATTCCAGACGTCTCCGTGCGATTATCCTGATCCTTGCTGTCTCCAAAGCCTGTTCGAACAGTCATTAGTAGCCTTCGCGATATCATATTACCCACTTCGGTGCTTCCGCTTGGATGCAAAGCATGGCAGTCTGAATCAACCAAAGCCATCTCGACGGCCTTGTCAAGCTGGCGCCCAATTCCACTCACTTGAAGGATTTGGGAAATAATATAATGGGTCATAAGAAAGTCTGCGTCCGGCATGGGTATAGTGTGATCGTGACTAGTAAACTCAACAAGCGGAGAACCGCTTTTCGAATTATCGGACGTAGCGTATGTGAAAAACTTGGTTGTATAATAGAGATTCTGTTAGTTAGTCGGTTATATCGTCCGTTTTTTACTAAACAATTAAGATAAAGAAAAAGCGTAAACTTTATAAAACATACCAAGCCTTGCGGCAAAAAGCCAATATCGTACCCCCCAAACAAGCCGTGCACGTAAATGTCTAAAATCATAGCGTTGTCGCGCTGATTAATGCTTCTAGTATCAATTTTGTCGCGAATTGCTGGAAAGTATCTGTGAATTGCAAACCAGATAATAGCTTTGTTGCGTGTCTGGACGGCGTCTGTGTCGTTAAACGATCCTAGGGCGAAAGGAATTATGTGGGCGCATTGCGTTATAGTTGTCTGTGCACCTGGAGGCACGACAACGTCTCCTTTCTTACAGCTTTTCATGTCCAACTTCCCAGAATATACGCATCGGTAGCCATCTCGACGCAAGCAATCGTCACGCAACTCCTGTTGCTCTTGTCTCGTCGACGTCTCGATTGTCGCCATAGCTACATCGATGGCGTGTTCTGCTCCAGGGGTTTGAGGCAACGAGAGAGGTGTTGGAGCCTGCCCGCCTGCAAGCTTGACTAAAATATTTGAAGGAAAACCTAGTTAGTAAAACAATAGTAAAAACAAGAAACATAAAAAGCAACTTAATAATATCACAGCGTACACGGCTTTAAAATCGCGTCAATAAGGTGGTTAGCGAGCTTAACAAGTGCGTCGTCGTCGTCGCAGATTGCTATATCTGCCACCAACATCCGCTTGCCATCGTCCTCTAGATGGTTAAGAAACGCCCGGATGACTTGCGAGGCACTATAGCTTCGCTCTTCAAGTTGATCCAGCCTTACACTAGCTCCTAGAATTGCAAGAGGGCCACCAGATATGGCCGGAGAGAGCGACGGCGAGACAGACGGGTGCTCTGAGAGAGGGGGGAGGTGTCCTAAGGGGCTATTCCACGACATTTTGTAGATTGTGCTGCGAAAAGATTTTGGCTAAGAGGGATGGAAAGAAGGCACAGAAGTCCTAACAAAAATTTCTTGTTAGGACCGCTAAAATAGGCAGTGTGTATGTGTAACAAAGGAATGTGTATACTATGTAGCGTAGAGCGCTATTTAGTAAGCGATTACCTAATTCTACTAGCAAAATTATATTACCCCCTCTCCTACCCCTATTACGAGCCGTCCCAGTCGGTGACGACAAAGCCCTCGAAGCCGAGGTCGGTTTTGAGGACGCCGTTGAGCAGCTTCGCGTTCTGGCAGCCGTACGAGTGGTTCGCACGCTGGTACGAACACATAATCGCCACGGCTTTGGCCGCCAGCGCGTCCATGAACGGATACATGTACAGCTCGTGCAGCGTGCGGTCGCCGACGTTGGTGCTGACCGCTTCGCCCATATATATATATATATATATACGATGCCAGGCGTCTGCTGGCGGGCCGTCTCGCGGCGCCAGAACTCCTGCTCGTTGAGGAGGAAGTGCTTGGGCGTCGCCATCATGCCGGCGTCCTGCATGCCGCGCGTAATGGCCCCCAGCCCGACGCCAGCCAGGTACGAGTCGTTGCTGAGACCCTCCCAGTTGCGGCCGCCGCGAGCGATGCGCCCGAGAGGTCCTGCCACTGGACCGAGAGCGACATGCACGCCCCGTCCGTACAACCCGCTCCCGACTGCCTTGACGTAGCGGTACTCAGGTTGGCGTCAAAGGTCGAGGCCACGTGGATCCCCGCCGGAAAGGCAGACACAAACTCCTGGCCACGCACGCCGTCCGGAGCGTCTGCGTAACAGAGCGAGCTCACGCCCAGACGTGGCACCGACCCCGAGTTGCCCGCACAGTGGCCTGGCCAGCCGTGCATCAGATTGACCTTTTCCTCCAGCGTCATCTGCTCGACCAGGGCACGCGCTTTGCCGTAGGCTCGAGCCCAATTCGAGCTGGACGACCCGTTTCCGCGTGCTGTATCTCATCATCAGGCTGTGCTTGCTTGCTTCTGTCGGTCCAGACCTACGAGACGGATAGACTGGAGGCTGCGGCCGTAGTAGGGAAACTCGGACGGCGACCGGGAAGATGCACCAAAGCTGGCCCTCAAAGGGGTTTGGCTGTGGGCTGTGTCTTGCAGCCGCGAGCTCTTTTCTGCGCCATCGCAAGGACGATTCATGGCGACAGCAACTGCCGCTGATCGAGGTTGAACCGGCCTGCCGGCTGTGCCTGCAGTGCCCATCGTAGGCCGCGGATGTTGTTGCTTCAATTGGAGCGGGCAAGAAACGCAGCAGCAAGAAATACAGGCGGGACAGTTGTGTCTTGTGCTCTTCTCGCTGCAGCCGTGAGATATCTGGCAGCAGAGATGCAATGATTAATGCCCGATAGGTTAGTAGCGGTGGAGCCTGAGGTTGTGAGAGTAACACGGAAATAGACGTCATGTGGACTTTCACGTTTCACATTACGGTTATATCGCCAAAACGCACTGCTACATGAGCAGCCGTGTAGACCGTTGTCTTTCATTGAAGACTTTCAATGTCGGCTAGAGGACGTTGGTGCTAGCTTCTACTCCGTCTCTGTATTGGGACACATCCAGCTTCTCGCTCAGCCTTCCTGGTTAGTTTAAAATTCAGTCCGGCACGAATAACTTTAATGCAAGATATTTAGCGGTGAAATTTTTGCTCTACCCCACAACAACAAAGAGGCAACGTGCTTTCTCCTTAACGCGGCGCGTTACATATTATTGCCTCTTTGTACGGAGTATTGCCATGACATTTGCGCGTGATACGATAATACTCCATACTCATACGGAGTACGGAGTATGGCGGCAACATGGCTGGCATGCGAAACTTCAAAGATAACACGCATTCGTACTGGATAGGCGTTGCACTCTATTTGTACTCGTACGAAGCGTAGTCGTCCGACCTACGGAGTGACGAAAGCCGCAATGCAACCCGAGGGTAAGCGCTCGACAGGCATGTGTTCAATACTTGCAGCACAGGCACTCCGAATGCAACCTCATTGATTCGGTTGACCATCGTCTCCAATCCCAGCGGCTCGGAAATTGGCACTGGCTTCGGGCAGGCTGGGAGATTGAGGGCGAAAAGTGCGATAGGCAGCCCTTTTGCGCAAAGCAGTGGCACTGTGGGAAGTTTTCGCCAAGGACCTGGAGAAGAAAACTTTTATGCGCGAGTGCTAATGGACGGCCGTTAGCGGCCGTTGCCACCTGTCAAAAACGCCCTGCATTCGACAGAAAAACGGCATCTCGCCATCTCGCCCGCTCGCCTTTTCTCGTTTCTGCCGTCTGCTCTGGACACGCACATGCCACCACACTCCATACAACGTAAATCTCCGCTCCTCACCATCCAGCTACTCCACAGCGTTCCGGGATCTGGGTTGGCCAACGGTTCCAGAGCGAGCTGACCAGCCCTTTGTGACGGCACTCATTGGCCCACCAGAGAACGGGGCTTTCAAAACATCGTTGTCGTAAGATATCTTATGGAGTACACGTAAGCCGCCTTGCTGCCCGTCCTTCTGCCTCAGCTATCGTCTGTCGGTGGAGTGCGACGAAATAAGTATAATGAAATAGGGGGATGGGCTTCCCTGACCGCAGAAAGTCATGGAATGCATCAGCCGTCCCCTTACATAGTAGTGCTCCGTTCCTGGAGCTTGACTCACCGTGACCTAGCACCGAACGGCAGTCCTCGGTTTAGTCGTGCACCTATCATTGGCCCGCGGAACGGCTAATCGACCCGAAAAAGACCAGAAACGTGAAGAGTAGCGCTAAAGCAGGCGAGTACGCCGTACTCCGTGCTCCGTACTTTTTCCTGCTCAGCACAAGCAATTTCGACCCCTACTGTGCATGTCAAAATCTTAATTCTTCGCCGGAAAAAGAAATCTTGCACGCGACGGCTGCAGCTGGGGCACTCGGACGGATAAAACACCGCCGTCTGCAGACGCGTGCCTGATCGGTGCTGTACGGAGTAAGGGAGGCACAATTCTTCCGGCGTCTGGGCCGCGGCTTCTGCGCCCAGACGATGATGCTGGAGACCAAGTGCCGCGGCACATCGTAGAAGCTTTCCCGTGGCGCCGCGCGGTTCCGCTTCTTGGCTGCCAGGGAGTACGAGAACTCCTATTATCGTATTCCGTATGGCGGGCAAGGGGTGTGCTCTGGAAAAGATCTGATTGTTAGTGCTCATATCGAGACCAGGGGAAAAATCAAGGCAGAATGTCTTAACCGATAACATCCCCGTCTCTGCATGTCTCAGACTCTGCGGCCACAAGTGTGTTTGGGAGACTCCAAACAGCCATTAGGAACGGCGAATGAGCTTCTTCCCGCTGCAGTGTCTCGGAACCCCGTATCTCGAGATACCTGCGAGCACAATGAGGTAAATAGGAGGGAGAAAGATAGACTGTACAAGGCGCAAACGAGATTCAGCTGGGGTCCGGAAAGGGGCCCAAGTCGGCTACATTGGACATCATCCCTAAACGTGCGTCGCCGATCGCAGGATTACGATTACTGCAGGTCGTGACGATGTCCGTACTCCGTACGCTGAAGCCACCTCCTGTCAGACAAAAGCAAGCTCCAATGGCTTCAGCGATGCTGGGCGGGAAGGAAGCGAGATAAAACGCCTGGACTACCCGCGCCTTTCCCCTTACCTGCTGTACTCCGGCTAGTACGCCACTGTAATTGCCCCGTAGTAATAAGCGAATATAGCAGTCTCAGTCCAGCCCCCCGGTCCTCAGAATAGGGAGATCCCCCGCTCTCCCCTCTTCTTGTTCGTATTGCCTGTCCACTGACTAAGGCTACATTGGTGATGTCCGTGAGAACCCTACGACGTATCTTACTTTCTTTTTGTCTTTTTCTTCTTCCTTGGGCATTTGCGTGCATGCATGGGAGACATGCATCGGAGGATAACGTACGACGCAAGCCATGGTGGACAGAGGCATTTGGCATCCGTAGAGTGGTGGTGCCGACGTCATCACAGCATAGTCACCTGATTCGCCGACGGTGCGCCAATTCGCGCCTTCTGCTTCCTGCTGCAATGCTACGTCCCTGTAATTGTCTCTCCTGCATACTCCGTACGATGAACTCGTATGTCCTCCGCCGTGCAAACACAGCCGCACGGCGAGCTCGCGTGCACAGATCGACAGGCAGTGGATAGTGAGTGGCCAGCTGCTGGTGCCTGAGAGATGTAACCTCGCAGCCCGGCTGCAAGAGGCCGTCCTGTGGCACATGTTCGCGCCCTCGTGACGGAGTACGCTCGTGTGGGATCAGAGCAATGAACGGCTGGTCGCCGAGCACGATGCCGGCGCCATGCAGCATGATGCCGGAGCTGGTTTCTGTCCGGGGAGAACCACCAGCACCTTCCGAGCCAGACGGTCCCAAAGCGCTTCTGCTTAGCCAGACGACAGACGACGTACGACTCCGTACAAGATCAAAGACACCGACGATAGGACGAGCCGCCGTCCATCCAAATCACCCGTGGCCCCCATTCTTCAGAGCATTCATTTCTTCACGGCCCCTGGCCTCAAGCACAACGTTGCCCTTGTACAACCCACGCGACATGTGTCCAATCGCAGCGGCCAGAAAGGCGGGGCCAGGCCCCATCCCTGTCAGTGCCCACGCCAATGGCGCCCGCCAGGACCGATCAAAACGTTTTGAAAGTCAGACTAGTCAGGGGTATCTGTTCTCAAAAGGGTGCCGGGCCCACTCTCTAGGCACAAAGACAGGCAGCGCTTTCAGGGGTGCGTCTTCGGCTGGACTCTCTTTGAATCGCCCCAATCGCCCAGCACAAAAACAGAGCGCTGTCATTCGCCCTGCCGCCGCCTTTTGGCATTCCCCCACCACCTGAGGGCATCCATCTCTGACCGGGACCGAGTCTTTGGGGTCTCCTCTTTGTCTTGCTCTCCGGACTCCCTATGAGTACCCCCTGTCCCACGATGCCTGGCTCTATCCCGCGCCATCCTTCGGTTTGATTTACGTCGTACTTCTCGCGCTCTTCGGATTCTTGTTCTGCTTCTTCCTATCCCGTCCTCACTCTGCTCTTTCCTACCTGTACGGCCTGCGGCATCCTGGCCACTTTCACTCCTTTTCGCTTCGACTTGGACTTGACCGAACAGACAGCGTGTGCTGCCTCCCCAATTTCCCCAGCATTTCAGTCTAATACAATCGCGTGTGTCTATCGCCAACAAAAGGACTGAAGCCAAGATTCGAACGCTACATTCCTTCCGAGATAACGACATCACAATCGTATCGCGTCGTCTTTTGTATCGTTAATTTCCCGCACGCGCCGTCGACGTGCAGCAGAGAGGGCCACATCGACCCTGTCTGCCACTTGATACTGCTGCGCAACCCAAACGCAAACGGCATCCGCAATTTCGATCCGTCCAATTTGGCCACGAGCAGACCCGAGAACGAGACATTGGCAGAGGATTGCCCGTCCTGCAGGACCAGCAACAGCCAGACAGCCTGAGCGAGAGGTAAGATATCCAGATGCGTTTCATCCCAAAAAGAACCAACCGGGATCGGCCTGTGTGGCAAGCATATTCAAGACCTGGTCCCATCTGCCCACTTCATTACAACCCATGCTCCGTGACCTCCCCAGGATCATGGAATGTCATGCATGCTGTCCCGTTTGTTCCGTCCTTGCTTGAAGCACCACCACTTTGCCAGGGGCTTGTCAACTCCACGGCCTCTAGAAGAAGACTGAATATCGCCTTCTCCGATCTGCTCTGACGTGCCCATCACTTTCCCCTCCACGTTCATAACGCGTTTTGTTTTTCGTCGTTACCCGGTATTAACGAATGCCAGCTACCTCTGTTGCCCCACTGCTGCAAATTTAACTGAGAGACCGCCCTTTCAGTACGGAGTCAGACTCCTCGACACAGCTTGTGTCAGTCTGTCACTCCAGTTCACGATCTCTCCCCGACCACAGCAGCCTGAACCAACCCTTTTCTATGGCCTTACTGTCGTGAGCTTTTTCATCGACCACTTTCCAACCCATTCCCCGCGGTGCGTCCATTCGCCAAAGCGTTTGCATCTCCAGCTCTGCCAGTCGACTCTACCTCAAGATGAATCGGTTCCGGACAAAGAAGAAGACCAAGGAGGAGCCGAGTGCTGCCTCACGGGCTTCTTCCGAGGAACCGCAGCCGCAGCCGCAGCCGCAGACGTCTTCGTTCAAGGGATTCCGAAAGAACAAGAAGACTGCCGAGGAAGATAAGAAGGAGGACTTTGACTTGGAGAACGCCTTGCCGTCATCAGACAATTTCCGAACGAGCCTCTTGATGACCGGGCTGTCTGCCCGGTTCTCCATGTTGAGAGAACAGGATGATCCCAACACCAAGATCGGCAAGGCAAGCGACGATAGTGTGCTTTACCCCAACAGGCAATCGAGGACCTTGGATGGAAACTTCAGGGGGCTGGACGACATTGCCGAGGTGGAATCTATACGAGCGCCACCGTTTATGCGTGCGGAATCGTTTATCTCGGACACAGACTCCAACAATGGAAGTGTGATGAACCGCAACCGCCCAGGCGAAGGGAATGTTCTGTTTGGTGGCCGCCAGAAGATTTACCGCATTCCCGTAGGATCATCGAAAGGTGGCTCTGGCTCTGGGGGTGGGATGGGAGGTCGAGCACTCTACGACGACGACGTGGCCCTCTCATCCTTCCAGAAGTTCAAGCAGCGGGAAAAGGACCGGTTAGCTCTGCTCGACTTGGACGAAGACAAAGACGAGGCAGCAGACCCAGCCGAAACACCATCGACTCTTCCCACACCGGATGCCTACGAGTCTTCACCTTTCCCGCGCTCCGACTCGCCGTCTCCAGTAGGCTACGGCCTGCGAAGAGAAACCTCCTCAGCAACGTCGTCTGCCGCGCGAAACTCGACTGCAGCAACGTCAGTTATCTCGCAGGCAACAACATCGGTCAAAGATGGGCCCCAGTCCGCTGCACAGACTGGCGCCAATGCCGCAACACGAACCCGCCGACTGTACGAGCAAGGTTTCAACCAAGATATGCACGAGCACCAGTCTTCCGCGTTAAATCGGATGGACACCTTGACCGGAAAGCGTTCTCTTGGTCGAGGAACGCCTGACCTTGCACAATCCCCATCGCCGACGGGCTTCGGATTCACCGGGACGTTGAACTATTCCAACTCGGCAAGACAGATCCTGTCAAAGGGAAGTGCTCCAAACCTGCGTTCGATCAGCCCGCCTACGACGTCTCCGCCAGCCATTCCTCTCAACAGCACAACGCCTCTGGATAGCCCTGGGATGAGGTCGTTTTCAGGATCGACAGAATCCAGGAGCCGCTCCCCCGGGATTCCGCCGCTGAGTCCGCCCATCAGCGATTCGGGGGATCAGCTGCATCTCGCCATTCAGCCCAATGACCGTGGAAAGGCCACGGCTATGGGGGTTTTCCAGAAGCCAACTCTTCCGTACGACGAGTCGCGGTTTGCACAGCGACAGCTGCAATTGCAGCAAGGTCGTGAGTCGCCCAGCGAGCCTCTCCGTAGCGAGTCCAATGCGTCTCGCAGCACGGACATCTCGTCGCGTTCGTCCTCCATCGCACGCCACACCGGCGACCAGAGGAACTCTCACGTGCCGGCTGCTCCTGGTGTCACACCTGTGTTAGGCCCGTTGGGCCCCAGTGTGAAGGAGAGGGCGAAGTCGTTCCTTTTTGATGCCGGTGATGAGGCCTTGTTGTCGGCAAAGCTGGCACAGAAGCAGAGTGGTGCACATGTGCCGATCCCCATATCCGTGCAGAGACCATCGGACCAGGACCACCCGGCATTCAGGCAGGCAGCCATGACAACGGGCGCTCCTACTACGGCACCCGACGACGAGTCTTTGCATGTTATCCGCAGAGATATAGTTGTCTCTATTCCCTCTGAAAATGCTACGGAGGACTCACCGACGCTGGGCCCTGGTACTGGGCTGAACGGGCTTGTTCGCCAGCACTTGCGCACGACCAGCAACGCATCATCGGTATACAGCACTATGGCGCCCCAGTCCAACAGCTACGACCCGTCCGGTACGGATGAGCAAACGAGCTCTAGCGGGTTCCGGGACTACAAAAACAAAAACAAAGCTTGGAACGAGCAGGAGTGGAATAGCGGGAGCTACAGAGTTGGAAAGCCATCGCCGGCGCCGCAGGCGGAAGTGAAGGGCCAGGACAACAAGGATGAAGAGGATGACTTTGCCTACCAGCTGGCCAACGCCCGACGACGAGTGCAGGAGAGGCTGACGACGTATGTTGAAGCAGATAGCAGCCGGATGCCGTCACCTCTCTTGGCGCCTACAGAGCCGGCGGGCTTGCCTCTGCCGTCTGGGAAATCGAACCCTCTCGGGATTCTGAGAGGCAAGTCGAGCCGTGGATCGCTGATGGAACGGACCCGCGAGGGACCACGTCCCCAGGCGTTGAAGCTACCCGGCATCGGCGCAGCGACGATGAGCACGACGCCCAGCCCTTCCAGACAGTCGTTTGACGCGATACCGTCGCCTCCGGTCTCTGCTCGTCTCCCGCCTGCAGCGGTAGCTACGTTTCCGTCGCCGCGGAAAGAGTCGAGCGAATTCAGCCTTGCAGACACTGGCGCAGAGGGCGAAGCTGAAGGCATGTCGGCGGCCCCGGCAGCTGAGGGATCTTCAGTCCATCCAGGTCTTTTGGCCTTCCGGAATGCCAGGCGTCAGCTACAGAAGCAGAAAGAAGCTGAGACGGCTGGACGACACAGTGAAGACGGGACGACCGAGGCCAAGCAATCACCACCGCAGGAACGTCGTAGACTGCACAGCAGCCAGGACCAGAAGGCGCCTCCGATCTATTACACAGAGCGAGACCGCAGCAGCTCAGAGACGAGCAACGGCGGAGACATGCGCACACGTCCGGTTCCGCCGCGGCTGCGGACTCCGGCTGCGGCAACAGACGGTCAGTATCTGGGAGCTCCTCGCAGTGCTGGTGCGGCTCGGTCTCCTGGGCTTCCAGGAACAGACATCCGGCACTCGCCTCACATGCCACCGCAGGCATACGCCGTAGGCGCGGTGCAGAAGTCGCCGATGGGCGCACCCTCGTCGCCATATTATCCTGGTGGCAGCATGGACAGTCCCGGGGCCCTGGCTTCGGACAGGACGACGCCGACGGCAGCAGGATCGCGGATGTTACGTGCGGTGCCGCAGCCGTCGGGCAACGAGACGAAGAAGAAGACAGTCAAGAAGAGCGAGATTTCGGAGCCGACCTTTCTCGGGAGCACTGGACGGGTGCCGACAATGAGCCTGCCGCAGAGTTCGTCCGCTCCGGAAATCAACAGCGGGAGCCGGTCGCGCAGCGGATCGAGGACGCGCGCCGGCAGCAACGCAGCATCAGCAGGCTTTGCGCCACCACTGCCACCGATCAACCCGCTGCGGAAGCAGTCGGACTCACGGAAGCAGGGTGGCCTGGGCGGCTTCATGCGACGGCGAGGACGGGACGAGGGCCCGACTGAGGTGTCGTCTGCCAGCACGTCACAGCTGCCGCTGGAGGCTTCGGCCAGTGGACCAAGCCAGCAGAACGGATCGTCGAGCGACGAGGAGAACAACATGGTGCCCCAGCGGCCGCTTCGCAAGCAGGCGTCGGATGCCAGCGGCACGCGTTATCGCAAGATGGAAGCCGGCCTGCCAACTTCGCGGATGGATCTTCCCGGGGGGATGATCTGAGAGCAGCGATCGTTTTTGCTGTTTCGATTTTGTCCTTTCGTCTTTCTCGAGCTCTTTGGTTTTCAGAGCGAACGAAGTTTTGATACCAGTTTTCTCTCCCCATATGTATAACATTGATTCTCCCATACCCGATCTCCTTGGCCCGCAGCCAGTGACGGACTAGCCACATTCTCACTCTCTCTACGCCTGTTTCTGTCGATGATCAAGACGGAAGAAGATGGGGGTTCTTTTTCATAATTCGATTTCGAACTCATTAATTGCGAAGACGGATGGTTCAAACGGCGTTGAGTCTCCAGGGCAAAAGGGGAAGACGGCAAACGTTTGGTCTTCGTGGCTGCCATAGTTTGGTGCAATTTGATCTTGTCACGTTTCTTGCTGCATGTGATTTGTGGTACATGACATGCATAGCAGCCAATCCTTTATCTCTACTTCCCCGCTATCAACACAGCAACGCTCAAGGCAATCCGTCACGATGGCTTTTATCCGTCCCTACAAGCCGACCGACTGGGCTGCAGCGGCGCAGATTGTGCGTATGCTCGTTTTAGGACAGGCAGCAAGAGGCCAGGTGCTGACAGTGCGCCGCACAGTGCCGAGCGACATTGCCGCTGTCGTTGTCCAAGTCCAAGGTGGCGACCCGTCTGGCGCCGTATTTGTGGACGCACCCGTTTCCGGTGGTGGCGCCGCAGCACTGTTTTGTGTTGGACGACGGCAGCGGTTCGGCGGTGGGCTATGTGATCGGCTGTGCGGATGTGCATGCGATGGCAGCGGCCTACGGGCGGTATGTCGACGTGGTGAAGGGTGTGGTGGCCGGACAAGGTGAAGCGGTGGACGCGGCCTTTGTGGCGCAGGCGGTCATCGACGTGGGCGCAGCACCAGCCCAGGTGGACATGTTGGAGCCGTGGACGGCGGTCTCGGCGGCAGACGCAGACGCAGACGCAAATGCAGACCCAGTCAACGCGACCTGTCTGAAGCAGCACATTTTCAGCGCGCGCTGGCTGCTGCTCGACAGCGCCCAGACAATGGCCAAGCGGGCGCTTGTGGCCGGCCCCGGCTACCGGGCGACGATGCACATCAACCTGCTGCCGCCGATGCAGGGCGCCGGCTGGGGACGGCGGCTGATCGACGTCTTTGTCGCGTCCGTGGCCGCGGCTGGGGCACGCGGCCTGCACATTGGCATCGCGGGCGAGAACACGCAGGTCGTGGCGTTTTACGAAAAGTGCGGCTTCCGCGTGGAACCGGGCGGCGAGGCAGACGGCAGCGTGTGGATGGTGCGGGATGTAGGGGGTAGTAGGTGAAGCAGTCCTCCGTAGATGTGAAGCAAAAGTCAAGAAACGTCACATGATTTACTAGCAGATCACGTGCAAGACGCCTGTACAGCTTTGTCATTTCCTACAGAAAGTTGATGCCCACGCCGACCTGCAGGCCCTTGCGGCTGTCCTCGCCACTACGCAGCACGAGCGGCAGGCTAAAGTTGAGCTCGAAGCGGGCGACGGGGTGTGCATAGACGAGGCCGACGCCGACAGCGGTGCTGGGAAGGCCGCTGGCGAGATCCTGGATGGCGGCGACGACGCTGCGGGCGACAGCATCGGAGCGTAGCGGCAAGGGGCCTTCGTCTGGGGTCTTGGTCTTGCGGTGGCGCAGGGCGACGAGTCGGCCGCTATTGGCGAAGAGCTGCAGGCGCAGCGGCGAGGCCGCGCCAGCGGACGTGACGGGCAGCAAGGCGTGGATGCCGCCGGCCGCAAAGACATCGCCGCCGACCGCATCGACGCCATCATGGGGGCCAAGGCCAGCGATCTTGAAGCCGCGCACGTCCGACGGGCCGCCGAGCAGGAAGCGGTCGTTGATACGGCTGGGCGCGGCCGTGCCGGCGAGGACGTTGTAGCCAAAGGGAAGGGGGTAGAGGAGGCCAGCGCGAAGACCGGCGCCTATGGAGAAGCCTGAGGGGGTGGTCGCGGTCGAAGACGAAGACGAAAAAGGCAGCGACACGGGCAGAGCGCCCGACAGTTCCGCCTCGGCCTTGGCAAAGGCGACGTCGCCGCCGAGAGGACCCCAGCCGGCGAGCTCGGCGGCCGTGCGGACGAGGTAGCCCTGCTGGGGCAGCAGCGGGTTGTCGCGGCGGTCGCAGACAAAGGTGTGGGCGAGGGCGGCCTTGAGGGAATCGCCGCCGTCGGCGCGGACAGACGGCGCGGCCGTGGTGCCAGCCAGACCGGTGATCTGGCGCCAGGTGGACGTGTAGGCGAAGCTGTGGACGTGGCCGGCGGCCGAGCGCCAGCCAAGACGCAGGGCGCCACCCTGCAGGGCCTCTTCGTGACTGGCCCACGGCTTCTGGGTGGCCGAGGCGAGACCCTCGAGCGTGACGAGCAGATCTGGGTTGCTGGCCAGAGGCGCCGACAAGGCGGCGCTGTAGGCTGAGCGCGTGCGGGTGCCGGCGCGTGCGCTGAGCGAGAGCGTCTCGGCGCCGCCACAGATGTTGCGCCAGAGCAGGTTGCCGTAGGCCGAGCCCTCGGTGTTGCCCACGTCGGTGCCAGTGTTGAGCCGGAAGCGTGGCTGCTCGGCCACGCGGATGGCAATGTCCAGGTCCGTGGCCGCGGCCTGGGGATCACGGGCCCGTGCGTCCGACAGGTGCACCGTAGGGGACGGCTTGAAAATGTCTGTTTTGTGAGTGGGGGGGTGAGAAGAAAGAAAGAAGACAGAAAAAAGTAGAAGAACAAGCAAACAAACAAACAAAACCCACCAAATCGCTCCAGCTTGTTCACGGCCGCCTGTACCTCTGCCAACACATCCCCCAGCGTCGTCCCCGCATTGCGGCCCTCGTCCACGAGCGGCTGGAAGACCGGGTCCAGAAAGGACCGCCGCGTGTTACGGGCTCCGTGGACTTCCAGCGAGTGCACCGTCGCCGGCTGCAGCAGGTGTTCCGCCATTGTCGCTAGCGACCGTCGCCGCGCGCTGTCCTCTTCCGCCAGCAGGAGCTCCTTCTTCGTGCGCGCCTCCTTGCGCAGCGAGCTGGCGTCTCGATCGAGCTGCCACCATCAGTTTTCGTTTTTTGTCTTTGGTCGTTCGTCTTTTGTCCGTCGGACACTCACTTCGCCTTCTGGGCCGCGAGACGCCATCGCAGCAGTGCAGACTGCAGGCCGGGCCGTCTGCAAAGTCTCAATGGGTGGTGGGAAGGTCGTCGTGGCGGTCGTAGACACGGTCGTGGTGATTTGGTAGGCTGCATCGGCTTCTTCGCGGATGGTAAAACGTCGTAAAAGCGCTGTAGCCGGGGCCCATGTGGCTGGTGCTTAGTCATCTGTGGCGACGGAGCTCATTCCGACCACTGGGCTTTCCGATTTCGTGTTCCCCCAATCCCAGTCAATCCGGCTCTCCCTCTCGATAGTATCCTGCCAATTCCCACCCCCAACCCAAAGCCCAAAGCCAGTCGTCTCCTTTCCCACCTTTCAGCCCCTTTCGACCACTGCCGTCTCGCTCGACAGCAGCCGGCCAAACGACCCGTTTTCTCCTGCGCCGCCGCCCTTTGTGCGCTGGTCTCGTGAAGCCTGCACAGACTCGACGGATTTGCCTCTCTGCCTTTGCTTATCTGCCGTCCGCGGCTCCTCCTCACCGGCCACATCACCGATAACAGACATGACCATGGCTGCCAGCCGAGCTGCCCAGAAGCGTGTGAGTGGACGTTGTCGACGCCGACAGAGACGGATCTGCTAACTCGCCTTCTCGCCCAGTTGACGCGCGAATACAAGACCATCTCGGAGAACCCACCACCATACATCACCGCACACCCGTCCGACAGCAACATTCTGGAGTAGGCCGCCCCCACCGCTAGTGGCTGTCTCAGACGCTTGCTAACTCTGCGCAGGTGGCACTACATCATCACCGGCCCCGAAGACACGCCGTACCACGGCGGCCAGTACTGGGGCACGCTCATGTTCCCGCCCGACTATCCATTTGCCCCGCCGGCGATCCGCATGCACACGCCCTCCGGCCGCTTCCAGCCATCGACACGGCTCTGCCTCTCTATCTCCGACTTCCACCCGCGCTCCTTCAACCCGGCCTGGGAGGTGTCGACTATCCTGATCGGGCTGCTGTCCTTTATGACGTCAGAGGAGATGACCACCGGGTCCGTGTCCGCGACTGAGGCCGAGCGCAAGTTCCACGCCGCTCGCTCGCGCTGGTGGAACTCGACCTGCGGCGGGTCCCAGGCCCGTTCGGGCGGCCCTGCCCAGAAGGGCAATCTCAAGTCCGGCGACGGCGGCGCCAAGTTCCGCGGCGAGTGGCCCGAGGTCGACCAGGAGAACTGGGCCTGGGTCAAGACACACCGCATCGACGCCGCCACCGGCGCCCGCATGGCTCCACCACTAGGGCCGGCCACCGTGGCTGCTGGGTCGTCGCCGGGATCGGCCGTCTCATCGTCCGGCGGTGCTGCATGTCGCCCACAGCTCGGCATGGCTACAACAGGCGGCGCCGGCGGCGTTGTTGGCAGCGGCACGCAGGCCCAGGCTGTCGTCGACGCCGTGCGGCAAGGCCGTGGCGCCGGACAGGGCTGGCTGGCTCGGAACAAGTTCTACCTCGTGGGCGCGGCCGTCTTCGTGTACGTGCTGCTCGCCCGGTTACTGGGAGGCGACCAGCAGCGGAGTGCGTAGGGGACCGACGGACCGACGGGAATTCGATTGTTTGGGCGTATTTAATTCTATCCTGTATTTGTCCGAGTGTCTTGTGTCTCAGTGTCTCTTCTCGTTTCTTGGTAGCATTAGCGATTGATCCAACACGTTGCTTTCTTGGCAGACAAGGCGTAGGCGTGCCATGTTGCATCGCGCGAAAACGAGCGCTCAGACAAGGCGTTGGTCGTGCGACGCCCCGAGTCTGGGAATCGCCGGCAGGTCGACATGTGACTCTTTTGAAAAAGCCCCGATGGCTACACAGAAACGTGTGGTAAGTCGGAAAGCTGGAAAGAGGGGGACGAGAACAGCGGGGGAAGGAGCGAGAGACGAACGCCATTGCATCTATTTCTCAGGCAGCCGCGGCTCTGATTTCACGAAAACACGATACCTATTTCATGATTGGCTTTCGAAACGCAAATCGATGCACGGCCAGCCCCCTGCAACCAAACTTGGATGGACGTTCGGACGGCCCCTGCTGTTGGAGAATGGCCGCGTCTACGACGTATAAACAGAGGGTGGTCCCTGTACGGAGCAGCCCGTGTGGTTGATCTGCGCGATGCCGCTGCTCAGAGCTGGTCTCTGCTGTCGTTCATCTGAATCGGTCTTTCGTCGCTTTGCTGCTTGCTCACAATGGACCGGAGCTGGCCTCTACGGGACCTGGAGTCGCCGGCGCAGGCCGCGGCACGCCAGGATGCCAGCGAGGACTACCACCGCTTTATCGAAGCCGTGGAGCGGTCGTCGAAGCAGACGGCAGCCGTGGTCGAGCTGAGACGCAAGAGACTGCCTGTGGGCACGGCACGATTGCATGATCACGGCCGGCTGCGGCTGATTCCGGTGCGTGCTTGTGCCAGGCCTCTGCATCCATGGACACTGACATGCATGCAGGCCCCGTCAGCCCATCCGGTTGGTGAGCATGATGGACGGTCACGGTCCTTTGCGACCTCACCCTGCTGACCCGAGCTTCCAGATCCTCTGAACCTCTCGTTCCGACGCAAATGGGCTGCCATTGGTGCCCTCTGTTTTGGTAAGTCCTTTCCTACTCGCTGGCCGTCCGTTTCGCCACGAGGCTGACAGACTGATGGGGCAGCTGGTTCTGTCGCCGTGGCTGGCGAGTCGGCCATGGGCAGCCTGTTGCTGCCCATCTTCGTACTCGAATACGCCCACGTCGATCCACGTGTCATCCGCCAGACGAACACCACCACCGTCCCAGCTGCAGCCCTAGTGTCCCTGATCGACGCCCCGGTAGACGTACTGCTACCAACAGGCACAGTGCTGCCAGCGACCAGCCAGATTGCGCTCCTGGCCACGGTGCCGTTGTTTGTGGCAGCTGTCGCCGGCTACGTCTTGGTGCCGCTGTCAGTGGCCGTGGGTCGACGGCCGGTTCTGCTTCTGGCGGGCGCCTGCACATGGGCCGGAGCTTTGTGGGCAGGCCTCAGCAGTCGCTCGCTGGTCCCATCGCCATTTGTGCAACACGTGGCCGCGCGCGCCGTCATGGCCGTGGGTGCCGGTGCAGCCAGCGTGCTTGTGCCGCTGGTGGCCACCCACGACCTCGTCTTCCTGCATCAGCAGCACACGGCACTGGCCGCCGTGGTGGCCTGTCAGGCCGTGACCACGGGGGCCATCAGTGCAGCGACGCCCTATGTGGCGGCCTTTTACGACTGGCGCTGCATGTACTACATCCTGGCTGTGCTGGGCTTTGTGGCCTGGCTGTTGCTGGTGGTGCTGGTGCCGGAGACACGGTGGACACAACGCACCACGGCCGAGCTGAGTGGTGTCTGCAGCGGCAGCAGCCCGCGATATGCAGATGAGCCCCGACGGCTCGACTACGGCTACGGAGCGCGGACACTCTGGACGGACCTGGGGGTGCTGGCCACGCCCTTCCGGCCCGAGTGGCGACGGGCGGGTGCCTCTGTCGTCGACATCCTGCGCACGGCCCTGTTGCCGGCCGTCTTGTGGACAGCGGCCGTCAACGCGGTGCTGCTGACGGCGCAGCAGGCCATGGCAAAGCAGACGTCGGCCGTCATGCAGACACAGGGCTGGTCGTTTGCGATGAGGGGCATTGGGCCGGCCGTTGTCCTGGGTGGTGCCGGCGTGACTGCGGCAGTGCTGGCAGGGCCGTTTGGCGGTGCTGTATCGCTGGCCGTCACGCGGCATCTCCGATCCCAGCAGGTGCACCGCGAGGCTGAGCACAACCTGCCCCTGATGGTGCTGCCCTTTGTTCTGGCCATTACCGGCTGCTTTCTGTTTGGCGCCGCGGCCGAGAACGGGATGCACTGGGGCGTGCTCGTGGTGGCGGCATTTCTGACCGCGCTGGGGTTATTGCTGGCCTTGGTCGTGCTGGCCGTGTTCCTGATCGAGAGCTTTCCCAGCTGGGCCGGCGCCTGTCTGGCCCACGTGGCCGGCGGACTGCGGCTGCTGGCCGCCGCTTTGTTCTTGCGCGGCAATGGGGCTGCGCGTCTGGTGGCCGCGCACGGCTTCCTCAACGCCTGGGCCCTCTACGCCGAGGTCTTGATCGTGGCCAGTCTAGGGGTGCCGGCACTCTTCTTTGGGGGGCGGCCGCTGCGGACATGGGCTGCAGGCACTGTTCCGGCCGACGTGCTGATGGAGGACAGTGAGAGCGATGACAGGAAGACGATGAGATCGAAGAACAGCCGGACCCCTTCACCAGAAGGCAGGGGCATTCACTTTAGCCAGCATGTCGACTACGAAGGCGCCGTCATGGGCAGAGCCCTGTGACGGCCGAGAGGACTGTTTATGATCCACAGCCAGACTTCTTCCATGTAAAATCCCAGCATAAATTCAAAGCACGCCGCTATGCACGAATGCAAAATATATATGTTACAACACTGACTTTTCCGTTCCCATCCGTGTTCTGCGCCTTGCAACCAAGATTGCTCAAAAAATGCGCACTCGACTCTGCAGTCGGCCGGTCCAATAGGATATGCCTCGCAAGACATACTTTCCAAACCCGCCAGTGAGGCCATCCAAGTCTTGGAGCAGCGAGAGGATACCGCGGGCCGCCTTGTAGGCGGCGACCTGTGCAAACATGACGACGACCAGACCCAGGGAATCGTCAGTGTGGCCCTCTGTCTGGTCATCGTCGGGGTCGTCTTGGTGTCTATGCCTCTGCGCTGCCTCTGCCCGCAGCTCTTCCATCTGCTCCTCTTCTCGCTGCCGCATCTCCTCCTCCAGCTGTTGCTCCAGGTGCCGCCAGCACCCCCAGACCTGGTCCACGAGGCAGCGTCGGTACGGGTCCGTCAGCTCCTCGTACGCCTCGTTGATCAGCCTCACGTGCTCTTCAGCCTCCAGCAGCTGTTCGCTCGTCCTCGCCTTGACCTTGTCCGGGTGAAAGTACCGCACGGCCTTGCGGTACGCCGCCCGGATCTCCGTGTCGGGAATGTGTGCGTTGCTGACGTACGGCTCCTGGCGGGGCAGCCCGATCTTCTCATACGGCGACATGGATGCTGTGGGCGGCAGCAGACCGCCGGCAGCGAACGCGGGTGTGGATGTGTGTGTGTGTGCCGATGCGGATGCGGAGTCGGCAAAGAGCGCCCAGAGCACCAAGGAGAGGCCGCCGATGATGAAGACGATGGCGAAGATGACAGAGAAGAGGTGCAGAGACGGCCGCAGGACCCGGGCCCAGGTGCTGTCTCTGTCGTCTGCGATCCGCGGACTCGCTCGGCGCCGGACTCTGCCGTTGGTGCTTCTCGCCTGCTCGCCGGTGCAGCCGGTGTATATCCGCTGCGGGAGTCTGTTGACCCCTGGCAGGGAAAAGGTTTGTTCGTTGTTGAAAGACATGGTGGAGATGATTGTGGTTCCGATGAAGAGATTGTGATGATGAATTTGATGGATTTGATGATAGAATAGATGATAGAATTGACGGATTTGATAACTGACTTGACTAGAGGATCGAGGAGATCGAGAGTTCGAAAAGGTCGAGTATGAAAGATCGATAGGGTCGAGTATGAGAGATCGACAGGGTCGATATATGAGAGAGTCGATGATAGATGGGTGGTAGATGGTAGATGGATAGATGGAAGATAGAAGATGGATGATAGAATACAATAGATGACAAAGATGGCGAGCATCGAGGTATCAAGCAGAGTGTCGATAATAGATGGATAGAAGATGGAAGACGGATGATGGATGAATAAATAGATGACGATTATCACGAGTATGGTAGAGAGGGTGATATCGATGATGGTAGAGATGGTAGTAGAGAAGGATATGATAGTAGAGATGGTGATAAAATAGAGATGGAGATGATGGTAGAGAAGATTCTATGATGGTAGAAATCGTAATGACAGTAGAGAGGAGATGATAGTAGAGAGGATTCTATAATGATAGATCTTGATAGAAGTCGATACAGAGGTCGAGATAGATTCTGGTAGAGGTCTGGTATTGAACCGTAATAGAAAAATAGATGGACAAGATGGTGATGATGCTACAAAGTTCTGTGATGAGCTTTGATAGTAAATAACCGAAGTTTGATAAAAATGGGTTTCCTGGATCGGAGGGTGAAAATATAAAGAGAGGAGAAGATGCGGGAGATGCAAATTATTTGCAGAGGCTGGTGCGGTCCTGTCTCGGCATTTCTTGCAAAGAGTGAACTACCATCTGAAGCTTTGCCTGCTGTTCACTGGCTGTTGCACAGACTTTCTTCCTCGCTCTGTTCATGAAAATGGGAATTGCTTGCTCCTGAATCCCTTTATTGATTTTCAGGCTGGCCCCTTTGCAATGGTTTTGGCAGGTGGTACCTCTATTCCAGCCGATGCACACGCCTTTTCGAGGCAGGATGAAAGTTTGTTCGTTTTGATCTCGTTCAAGTTGGGAGGCCAGGTCACAATAATGACTCACCTACCGAGTGAACAACTTCCCTTGTTCTGTTCATGTGCCTCGACTGAAAGCCAAGACTCCGAACAGCACTCATTGTGAATGTGTCCTAAAGACAAGAGCAGCAGACGAGCGGCCAAGTAGCGAGGCCGATATCGGTTTCTCTGATCTCGGCACAGTTTTGTCGCCTTTTTGTCATCTTGTTTTGATCTTGGTCTCACCTTTCCTTCTAGTTTCTTTGAGACCAGCATGGCTCTACGATACGCAAAGACTTTGGTACGCTTTTAGTATACATTTAGTGATTAGCCCGTAGATTGTATTAAAGGGACAATAAGTAGACAAGGAATCTAGCCTAGCAAAAGCTGCCTCGATCAACAGAGCAGCATCTGGCTGCCAACGACATATAGTCTACAGCTTGATACAGAGAACGATGCACAATCGAACAACACAGCAACTTTTAATGCACAGTTTTCGGTCCAAGAACTGGCTACCAGTGAATAGAGGCAGCATTTTTCGTGGCTCTATTATAATCTGAATGCAGACGAACTTCCTTGGGGATCCTTTGTGGCGCTGGGACACAACATCTTTGTTTACGTATAGCAAAGGAACGGACGTTTCTTTGCTGACTACAAATATTTGCCTATGCAAGCGCAGCCTCGAAGTACGAATAATTGGGTTAAATGTCCCGAATTGGAAGAGAACCTCCATAAGCAGTTGCAAGATACAAAAGCATCTAAACGGTATTGGATACTATGTGTTAGGAGCTCCTTCCTCCTCAGCTTGGTCGTAGCTGCCGAGACTAGGATGATGATATATCTGCATAATAAAAACACGTTTCCCTGGGTATTCTACATGTTAAATGCATCTTTTACTACCCAGTCGCACATTAAATCCTTTCCTTTGGTCGTCCCTTTCACACAACATCTTGTCTCTCACATCCCCCAATACTTCTTTCCCATCTTCCGACTCTGCTCCTGAAAGTGTTCCCGCTGGACCTCGGTCAGATCGGCGGTATCTTCGTCACGAAGACTCTTGAGCTGTACGATCATGGGGCTCAGCGGGTTGCAATGGCCATGGCCGTTGAGAAAGCGACTCTGCAGCGGCTGCGTGCGCTCGTCAATGGCATCATGCACATGCTCGAGGATGGCACACAGTGCATGGGGGCTTTTGCGGACCGCCGCCGGCACTGGCAGCCTGTGCGGATCGACGCGTTTGCGTCCCAGCTCCTGCACCAATAGTCCGTAATAGTACGCATCGCAGTCGCGGCCTGCCCGCTTGCCGACGGCACACGAGCAGCTCTCGCCGTTGGCGTCGCAGGCCGTGATGGTATTGCCGTCACTCTGATCCGGTAGCAGCTTCGATCCAGACATTGGGCCCTGCAGCAGCTGGATACGTCGGTGCAACAGGTCGAGAGCCAGCGTGATGATACGCCTCCGGTGAGAAGCGACATTATCTTGGGAGATGGAGGAATGCGATCAGCAAGAGACAACACAACAGGAAGCAGAGCAGGCACTCACCCGCAATACCCGTCACCGCCACGACCTCTTCTCGCACAACCGGCCGCGGCAGCCGCGAGTTCTGCTGGTTGCAGGCCAAACCGCCGCTGCCGTCCATCTGCGTGTGCCATGCCAACATGGCTAGCGTCCGTTGAAACTCGGTCTGGCTGCCGACCTCCCAGAAGATGCGCAGCCGTGTGAACAGCCCTGGCGGAATCCCCGGCGACTGCACGCCGCCACCGCCACTATGGCCGTTGTTGCTGCCACTCCCGCTGCCCTTCCCTTGGCCATTCAGCCCGCCCAGTTCGTTGTCGTCGTCGTCGTCTGCCATGACTGCCGTGTGCAGCCAGGTGTGGATGTGTCCGCGCATGATTGGCACCATGTCGCATCGGTTGGCCAGCACCACCAGCGAGCAGAACTCACGCAGTGTAGGCTGCGTCGGCACCCGGTCCAGTCGTCCGTGTGCTGCATACAGCAGCGTGCCCAGACAGGCTGCATGCGCCCGGTAATCGGACAGGTCGAGGTGAATCGTGCGGCCGAATTCTGTGGCCTGCAGAGGGTTGAATAGTCCGGAGACAGCCCCGATCACTGATGGTGTCGTCGTCGTTGTCGTCGTTGTTGTCACCGGCGTTCCTGGCAAAATGAACGGAATAGGAGCCATGGAACTGAAGGCGTCTACCTGGTTGTGGCCAGCACTCACATTGGGGCTCACCGTCATGTTGTAGAAAGGACTGTCTGACGCTGTTGGCGATGCCGAAGATGTCTGGGGTACCTGGGATGGCGACCCGGCAGGCATCTGTCCTCCTAAACTCTGGTGGTTTCTCAGCCACTGCGACGCCAGAGATCGCGAGGAGGTGTCTGGGCTGTCAGGCCATCTGAACATCGAACCTGTCATTCTCGTGGGCGTCGATATCTCGGCTGCAGGGACGAGAGCAGGAGGATCTGGCTGCGAGAGCAGGGCTTGAAGAGAGGTAAATGTATACTGTGGCCCCGTGTCGACCTCCACTCTGTCTTGGCTTGCCGGTGGCCCATTCTCAGAAGTGCTGATCAGGTGGTGCCAAAACTCAGACGACCGTGCCAGAGCCCGCGAGTCTACTCGGAAGACTTGGCGAATCCGCGGTCCAGCCGTCACCACCAGCTGCAGATCACCCTGTTCGTCGATCGATTGTTCCGTCGACGTCATGTCGTCGCCCGTGCAGCCACCACCACTGCCATCTGCGTCGTGCTCGTGTCTGGGTCCGTCGCTGTCTTCGGTGTCGCTTTCTATCACGATAATCTCATTGTTGTACGGGATCGGCGTACCGCTTATGCCAGAGGCAGCGGCAGCTGACTCGGTTTTTTGCATGCTGTCCTTGCGGCTTCTGTGCCGTTTGTTTCACGCAAGCTCCTGTTCTTTCTCTCTTTGGCAGAATATCTCATCAGAACACATGCGATTTGGGGCTCAAGTTCGAGGGCGTGAAGCATTGAAGAAAATGTTTGTTCTGATTAAAGTGAATGAAAGCGAAATCAAAGAGTGGAACCAAAGGAAACCGAAGCTGTTGCTGCCTGTTACTATGAAGAGGGAATAGAGCCGAGAGAAAGACCGCAGTGCGTTTTTTGGGCTGTAGAAGGCAGTCTGTGGTAAAGAGCAAAGATGCAGCAGACAGCTGAAGCGAAGAGATACTGAGGCCAGAGTGAAGACAGGACTGAATAAAGGCCAAACCTAGAAGTTGTGCCGAAAACCGCGGACAGGTCGAGTTTGTGCGTCGATGGTGAGAAAGATTAGTAGATTGAGGCAGGACATTCGGAGAAACTGCTGGGGGGTATTCGGGAAACAACCAGGAAACAGTGAAAGCGAGACGTACCGTTCGACTTTGTTATATTCACTCAAGGCAACTTTGTCACGTTTACAAACTACGAATATCAGGATAGCTTGTCATATACCAGTCTTATTCAATGCGACTATTCAGCTACCAGTTTATGCAATATAGCCTAGACCAAGGAGATTCATTAAACTTACTCCGTACTTAGCTCTTAACAAGATGCACTGGTCTATCAATTCGAAATGCATAGAGTCTTGCGTGACGAATGTGGCAGACGCGATATTGCTATTCTGCCCTCCGTAGAAGCTGGCCAATGCATTTCACCTGGTTATACACTGTAGTATCTGGCATCCTACCGCCTTATGGAGTGATTTGTCAGCGTGCGATACATACGCCGATGTGCGGCAAAGTCAACAAGACAAGTGGTGGGATGCCAGAGTGGTCTAATGGGTATGATTAGAAATCATATGGCTTCGGTCGCGGGAGTTCGAATCTCCCTTCCATCGTATATTTTTGTATTTTTTCCCGAAAGTCTAGCATTTTTCTAGACTGTAAATTGTCTGCTGCTGTCCTGTATTGTTTTCTAAGCCTCGTGCTTCGTTTCTGTCGAGCCGGCGATGTTTGCTAATCGCGGGCTGCAGCCGTGTTGCCAGGGCGAGTCCGAGGACTTGGTTGGTTTCTTAGCGTACTGCCTTGTCCATTAGGGCCTTTAGGCCTGAGAATTAAAAAGCAGTTACCAACTAATACAAGCATCAAGTATTTAAAATTACCGCCAACCCTTTAAGGATGTAAGACAATACAGACTCAATATTGGTATTGTGGTGTTATAGGCGGTGAATTTTAGCGGCAGAAAGTCTAACCAATGAACGCCATCACAAGAGCAAGACTCCTGTTACTACGGAGTACAGAGTACTGTTGCTCCTAAACATTACCTTCCGACTCTACCACATTTGAGAAAGAAGAAAGAGCATCCGATCGCAAATCAAGTAAGGCACTTTAATATAATCATTTGGCGTCAATCTATGCTAAATCAGCGGTCAGATAGCAATTCTTGCAGAAAAAACGGCAGAACACAAAACTATCGATCCTGACACTTATACCTTTAGCGAAGCACTCCGTTTTCGTTAAGGTAACGCGCCTTCTTCGCTTTACAACGCCTAGCAACTAACAGATACAATTGCAGATGACGCAGCCAGCGGTCCGTGTACTCATTATTGTAAGAAAGAATCACTCAGCATGAGAAGAGGCGTGGGAGAATCCAGGGAATGTTGATCCACAGGTCTTAAAAAATCGACCATGCGAATGGCACTTATCCCGCTTATACAGAGGTACGGACACAACCACTTGAGAATTTAGCATTAAGAGGGGCAGAGCCGTCTAGTAAAGCCTAAGAGAATGTTAGGAGTGGGAGAAAGCGCGCTCAATGGAGATAGCATTCTCCCGGGCATTCTTCTATAATCTTCTCTTTGATAAGACATCGCACTTCCGACATCTCTTCTATAGCTAGGGACACAGTGCGTCCTTCGTTTAAGTGCCAAAAGTTAGTAGCATAACGCGCTTTATCCGTTTTCGGCAGAGAGTTAACAGTAAAAGTAAATACTAATACTTTTAAGTTAGCATGGAGTACTCCGTATAAGCTGGTAGCTTAAGCGTAGCCGGTCGCTACTTCTTATGCGTTTTGTATGTCGGTTTTGCTACCTTTCTCCGCAAACCGTCCATCTGTTCTACCCCGAGATCAAGAGCTTGGCCTTCGAGACATGGATGCCCTCTTTGATGCATCCACGATAGTTTGCCGAGTGAGCAGGGATTCGCAAGCGAGGGCAGTCGATAAAGCTAGACAGATACGGGACAAAATATGGGTACTCCATATATTGAAAGCCAATGTCCACTTTGCTACGTCATAGAGTAGGAATACTGCACAGAGTACGGAGTACTCCGTACTATGTATTACGAGAAGTACAGACGCCGGTTACATCACGTGCCGAAAGCTGAGTAATGGGCCCCACTCCCGTCACTTCCCTTCCCCTCCGCAGCTTTTGGCCTCGACATCCCTTCCTTGCCTACCGCATGCTTCTCATGTGACGAGCGACCGGGACGACCGGCTTCCTGGAATCGGAGATTGGCTGAGCAACGAACATAATTTGCCTCGACGGCCTCATCGTCGTCAGCTTGTCAGCATCCCTCGTGCCGCGGTCCAACACTCGCCATCGCTGTCGCCGGCAAACGAGCACGCATGTGCTATATGACCTGATTTGAGCTCTTTTGTTTGGCCTCTGTACCTCCACCGCCTTGGCCATCTCACCGCCTACGTCTGGCATCGCGCACAAGCAAGACAACAGAAAGGGTCTCCCCTATCGTATTACAGCCCCGCGATCCACCACCTCCACGAGGCGGGCAGGTTCGCGTTTCATCGGCCACTATGGGTAATTCCAACACGAAAGAATCCCGACATGATGCTCGAGCCTTCCGGCCGACGGGCTCATCCGATCCGGGGCAGTCGTCATCGCAGTCCCACAGCCACGATGGCCGCTCGCACGGCCGTGTGGGACGTCCCGACATTGGTGGGCTGCTGGGGCTTCAGCCCGGCTCGAGCTCCACGAGCGAGCGACGCGAGACGCGACAGGAACGCGAGGCCAGACGGCTCGACCGTGAGCGGCAGGCAAGGCTGGTTGAGCGTGAGCGCAGCATGCGAGAGGAGCATGTCGACGGCGGATACCTCGTGACGCTGGGCACCTATGTTGGGGCGGAAGACTTCAACAAGACTGTTGTCCGGCATCTGCAGGTAAGGATCTATAGCTGGGTGTCCACTGTGCATGACGTCGTGGTTAACCACCAATGCTCCAGATCGACCGAAAGATGGCGCCATTCTGGAGAGGCCTGCAGGACTTCTCTGACACCTGGACCGAGTACCAGATTGTGGCTGCTGCTCGTGGCCTCGACATTCCTCCGCCAGACCAGCCGCCCCCCGAGGGCTTCCTTCCACAGCATCCGTCGTCATCGAGTGCTGGGGACCAGCATCTGACTGTTCCCGGCGGCGTCGCTGCTCCGGGTCCATCGGCGGCTTCTACATCGGCGTCCATCCCTACAGGTTCGCTCGCCGGCACGTCGTCTCCCTCCCTCTCGCTGCCCACGACGCCGGGCTCCTCTCGTGCGGGCTCGTCTCCGTTTCGTCCTCGTGCCAAGGCGATTGCGGCCGCTCTTAGTGTATCATCCCGCAACGGGTCGTCGACGGATCTGACACCACGCGAGGTCACATATCCGCATGATCCGTTCGTCAACGGACAGCCGATCGAGGTGTTTTTGTACAAGAATGCGACGGAATGCCCGATCTGCTTCATCACGTACCCTCCCTATCTCAACCACACGCGGTGTTGTGACCAGCCGCTCTGCAGCGAATGCTTTGTGCAGATCAAGCGGGCAGAGCCGCACTACCCCGAGGGCCATGGGGACAACCACGAGAACCACGAGGAGAACCCGGAAGAGCAGGCCGGGCTGTTGATATCAGAGCCGGCGAGCTGCCCGTACTGTCAGCAGCCGGAGTTTGGGGTCACGTACGAGCCGCCGCCGTTCCGCCGAGGACTGAGCTACGCGTCGGGCGCGGCGATTGGGACGATGGCGACGGCGATGTCGTCGACCAGCACGATCAACTCGCTGGCGGTGGTTGGCAGTGCAAGTCCGCCGACGGGCCGGAGAAGAACGCAGTCCCTCTCGGCGACGGCGCCAAACGTGGTGACGACGGACCGGATTCGGCCAGACTGGTCGACGAAGCTGGCGTCTCAGCGGGCGCACATTGCACGACGGGCAGCGGCAGCGACGGCGCTTCACACGGCCGCGTTCTTGATCGGATCGGAGCAGCGAAGCTTTCGGGTGGGACGGTTTGGCCGCTGGACGGCTTCGGGCAGCAACCAACGCGACAGCGATGCGAGCCCTGCACGCGGACAGAGCGACGGGGCGGAAAGCGGTGACGGGCCACCGCCGACAATGGAGCCGGGGCCACGGTCGAGCTCTGGGCCAACTACAGGAGTTGCGGGAGCTACTGGAGCTGTTGGAGCCGCTGGAGCAGCGGGAGCAGCGGGTGCAACGGGCAGACGGAACCGGATGGACGATCTCGAAGAGCTGATGTTTAGGGAGGCTCTTCGTCAGTCATTGGCGACGGAAGACGAGCGACGACGAAAGGAGGAGAAGGAGCAGCGCAAGGAGGCAAAGCGACGAGAGAAGGAGGAGCGAAAGGCGGCCAAGGCGGCCTCGAAGCAGCACGGCAGCGGGACCAGTGTGTACGGAGCGAGCGGGGGAAGCGGACACGCCTCGGCCAGTGCGAGCTCACTGAGCCTGTCGGGACTTGGCATCAGCGGGCGGCGAAGGGGAAACAGCGGTGCATCGAATCTGCGGGTGGAAGCCAGCGTGGCCAACGCAATGGCAGCACGAAACAGCGGCAGTGGTAGCGGCAGAACCAGTCCGGCAGGAGTGGGCGAAGGCGCATCCAACAACGCGACGGCCGACAAGGGCAAGAAGGTGGATCGCGGTGCGGTTGGCGAGGGCGAGGGCGTGGAAAGCAGCGAGGCTGGCGGACCGGCGAGTGTGGTGGCAGGACCGCGTCCGATTTCGAGCCCACAGCCGTCAGCAGGGCCGTCACACCTGCGGCAGATGAGCAGCGCGTCGTCGGTGTCGTCGTCGTCTCCGGGGACGTCGGCAGCAGGGCTTCCGCCGCAGGACCCTCGAGCGAGCGGGCTGAGCCTGGGCAGCCGCAGTGGTGGCAGCGAAGACGGGGCAGAACATGGAGACGAACGGGACCCGAGCACCAGCATGGAGCCGATGTTCAACTTTAGCAGTCTTGCGGAGCTCGTGGGCGTGCAGCTGGAGGGCGAGAACGCGGGCAGACGGCTGTCGGCGATCGAGCGCGACCGAGACGGGTCCAAGGAGAAGACAGACGGGAAGGAGGCCCGGGAGACACACGGAGAACACGTCGAGCTGGCTGAAGGGCGGTCGTTGGAGCAGCTGCAGCTGGCGACAGGACTGGATAAGGACAACAGGTCGGTTCCGGAAGTGATGATCACGCCGGGGACGCCGGCGCCGTCGGACGAGTTTGATTGAGCGAGAGAACGGCTGAGAGAATGGCTTTGGCGGGGTTTCTGTCACGTTCGGATGGGAGTTTGGGTTTCTTATTGTTCACCAAGCATTGTTTACGGCCTCACAGTGTCAGAGTGTTTTATTATCAGTGTGGAGATAGAAGTGGGGCAGGCTACAGGTACTGGCACAAGAATTGAGCCGTTGTGCGGTGTTGACTGCGTCTAGAGGTGAGATGGATGCTACCGGTTTGGGGAAGTGAGCTGGTTGGTCCAGTTGGCAGGGGGGCTTTGCCAGGCGTAGTCCTTCCAGCTGCCGAGGATGGGCCAGAGCTGGTTGTGGACGAAGGCGGCGATGTCGTGGGAGCGGCGACGGGCTGTGGAGGGGCTGGTTGAGTTGTCGGGGAGGGATCGATGGGGGATGTTGAGGCCGTCGAGGACGCTCCACCACTCGAGGACGGTCTCGGTGAGTTCGTCGACGGAGGTGACGCCGAGGACAGAGGGTCCAAGGGAGGTGATGGGGGGGGAGGGGGTGGGGGTGGAGGAGGGAATGGAGGAGGGGGTGATGGAACAGGAAGAAGACGAAGACGAAGACAAATTGGACAGTCCCATGGCCCTGGTTCCGAGACCAGCCTCGGCAGCAGCACGTGACCAGAGATCGAGAGCATACCGCAGGGCGACGCGCTCGAGGCTGTCGGCGAGCTGCTGGCGACAGACGGTGGCGGCCTGTTGGCAGGCGAGACGGAGGCCGGACGGCGAGGGATGCCAGGCGGCGAGGGGACCTGAAGCGACGCCGCGAGTTGTGAGGAGGCCCATGTTGAGGAGGCTGGCGTTGAGGACGACGGAGACGCCGGCGGCGTGGAAACGGTGGAGGGGGGTGGGAACGGTGGGAGAAGGAACGGTGGGAACGGTGGATGGAAGGGAAGGAGCTGACGTCGAAACGGAAGCTGTGACCAACGAAACGGAAGGAGCTGACACCGTCGAAGCCACCGTCGAAGCAGTCGAAGCCAATCCCAACAGCTGCTCGTTCTGCACGGTGCAGTGGCCGTAGCTGAGCACGGCATCGACCGGTTCGCCGGTCTCGCGCAGGATCTGTTCGGCCAGTCCGGCCAGCACGTCGACGGGGTAGCCAGAGATGCCAACATAGCGGACGGTTCCCTGGGCGCGCATCGCCCGCAGCGCCCGCACGGCTGCCACGACCTCGGCGCCCGTCACAAACTCGACGTCATGGGTGTAGACCAGATCGACATAGGCCGTGCGCAGACGGCGGAGTGACCGACGCACGCTGGCCTGCACGGCGGCCGGCGTGTAGTCGAAGCCGGCACTGTGGACGCGGCCGGCCTTGGTCTCGAGAAAGTAGGCAGAGCGGGGGATGGCCGTAGCCTCCAATGCCTCGCCCAGCAGCTCCTCGGACGGGCCATAGTACGGTGAGGTGTCGAAGCCGCGCACGTCCAGATCGACCAGGGCGCGCCGGACAATCGCTCGGTACGGCATCTGGGCCGGATCGTCCACGTACTGGGTGTTGAAGGTGGCGGTGCCGAGCAGCAGGGGGGGCATGACGTCGGCCAGCGGCGGGTGAGGCGGTCTTGGCGGGTTGAGGGGGTCGAGGGGGGGGTTGAGGGGGTCGAAGGGGTCGAGGGGGTCGAGGTCGAGGCTGGGACGGCGACGATCGAGTTGAGAGGCCGGAGCCTCAGAATCCGGAGACGGCATGACAGCTTCGGGGTCCATTGGTGCTGTATGGTGCTGTGCGTAGTCAAAGCAGCAGAATACCTTCAAGATACGATATACACAGCTCATTTAGTGGGTCTGCTTTATCAGCGAACGAAAAATGATTACATAATATAAATCTTACATAATCACATAGTAGCATCTTAACCTCCCGTAGATTCAATCCATCACCTCACGTCCACACCACATGGCAGGAGGTCGCAAGAGCAAGGCAGTCGTGGCGGCCGCGCCAACGCGGACGCTGGTGGTTGACAACGGCGCATACACGATCAAGGCGGGATATGTAGGGGACGAGGGCGATGCAGGCTCTTCTTCTGCACCTGCATCTGCCTCTGCCTCTGCATCGACATCTCCATCCCCCCGTGTGATCCCCAACTGCCTAGCCCGCGACCGGCAGCGCCGCACGTACATGGGTTCCGAGCTGGGGCAGTGCCGGGACTTTGGCGAGATGGTCTTCCGGCGGCCAGTCGAGCGCGGCTACATTGTCAGCTGGGAGGCACAGCGGGCCATCTGGGAGCAAGAGTTCTTTTCAGACGAGCCATCCTCGCTGCACTGCGACCCGACCGAGACACGATTGATCCTGACCGAACAGCCCAACGGGCTGCCGGCGCTGGCGGCCAACAACGACCAGATTGTGTTTGAGGAGTGCCAGTTTGCGAGCTACTACCGCGGCACGGCCGCCCAGTTCAACGCCTATCTCGACCTGGACGCGTCCTCGTCCTCGCCGTCGTGTGCCCCGGCCGAGATCCGACTCGTGATCGACTCGGGCTACTCCTGCACGACCGTGACGCCCGTGCTGCACGGCCGGCCGCTGGCGTCGGCGGTGCGGCGGCTCGACGTCGGCGGTAAGCTGCTGACCAACTACCTGACCAAGCTGCTGTCGATGCGCCACTACGACATGCGCCACGACACGTACATTGTCAACGAGATCAAGGAAAAGGCCTGCTACGTGGCCCTGGACTTTGCCGCCGACCTCGATAAGACCTGGAAGGGGACCCGCGGCCATGGCGACAGCGATGCGGATCGTCGTCGCCGCCTCGCCCAGTTTCGTGCTGGCAGCGCCGGCATTGCCAAGGAGTACGTCCTGCCCGACTACCACACTCGCATGGAGGGCATCGTGCGGGATGTGACCACGACAACAACCACATCCACATCCACAGACCCGCAACCAGACGTCCTCACGCTGCGCAACGAACGCTTCGTCGTGCCCGAACTGCTCTTCCACCCCGCCGACGTGGGCCTCTGTCAGCCTGGACTGCCCGATGTCGTGGCCCAGTCGGTCGCCTGTCTGCCAACCGGCCTCTGGCCCGCCCTCTTGGCCAACGTCGTCGTCGTTGGCGGCAACGCGGAACTGCCCGGCTTCGTGCAACGCCTGCAGCAGGAGATCCAGGCCCGCATGCCCGACGACCTGCTCGTCCGCCTCACCCGTCCGGCCGACCCCATCACCTGCACCTGGCGCAGCGCTGCCCGCTTTGCCGCCCCGGCCAACGCTGCCGTCGTCGACCGTCTCACCGTCACCAAGCAGGAGTATGACGAACACGGCGCCGGCTGGGTGGCCCGACACTTTGCGGGGGGGGAGACGGAGGGGTGAGGGCTGGCTAGCCTCCTTTTACAACTACACGCACAATGGGAGAATTCTGTTTTGTTTATGGAATATGCAAGAGATCTCATATGCAAATACAAAATGGACCAACGATAGTGGAAAGGCCGCTGCAGGACGAGTAAGAAAGGCGACACGCTTCATGATCATGAGGAGAAGAGAGGAGAGGAGAGAGGAGAGAGGAGAGAGGAGAGAGGAGAGAGGAGAGAGGAGAGAGGAGAGAGGAGAGAGGAGAGAGGAGAGAGGAGAGAGGAGAGAGAAGAGAGAAGAGACGAGAAAGGAGAAAGCAGAGAAGACAAAGGACAAAGGATAAATGGGAAAGGAAACGAAAGAAGAAAAAGGCAAAAGATACACAAACACAACTAATAGTGGCTCTTGAGGGACATCCGCGGTTGCTGTTGGTCCCATATTATAACCTCGGTTAGCCTTTCAGGAATAGAAGCGGAAGCACGGGAGAAAACCGGGCCAAGAGGACGGCGGCTTCCGGAACAGCTACTTACCTGGGCGTAGCGGTAGGACGGAGCACAACACCCTGTTCATTCACCGTTGTCAACACAACTCGAACTCGAGGAGGAACGGGCGGATAGAAGGCACAAACAGTCACACTGGCAGTCAGCAAGAGAAGAGGAGAGGAAAGGAAAAAGGAAAGAAAACATACGTGGGTTGGGCTCGACCCGACGTTGTGGACGGTGCAATAGCCAGAACGGCAGCGTCTGCATCGAAGTTGGGTCTCGGCGATGCATTCGTGGCACTAGGAGAGGTAAGTCGGCCGTTACTTCGGGGACACTCGACGCAGGACGTACGCTGGGGCCGCATTCACGACAGCTGTATGCGATGGACGGAGTCTGGCGTCATTAGTATCTACCATGTACAGGGATCGCCGAACAGACGTCTTTTTTCACCTTGGCATGGCCCGACGGAACAGTGCCTCCCACAGCTGGACTGGGCATGCAGGACTCGCACCACCAGCGATGGCAGGTGAGGCACAGGCGGTCGTGGATGCAGGCGTCGCAGCGCGCGATGAAGCGAGCCGGTTGCGCTGGCTGCTGTCCATGGCGCAGCGGATTCACGCGTTCGCCCTCGGGACACATGGCCACGCGCACGCTGCTGGACAGTCGAGGCGGCGGCCACAGCAGCGGATAGCGCGACACGTAGCCAGCCACGTCGGCCCGTTCGTTCTCGTCGCCCCAGACAGTCCAGCCTTCGGGCGCGGTGCCACAACCGGCACAGCCATCGAGGGAGTGGGACGCAATGGCAAAGGGGGTTGCGTTGGCCTCCCCATGAGACGGCCCGTTGCAGAGAACGGCATCAAACGCGAGCACGCCACGACAGTCCATCAACGTGTTGGCCCACTCGGCTGTCCGCACGGCTGCACTGCTGGACAGCACGCGGCCGCGTCGTCGATACCACCGGTCGCCCGGATGGACGTCGGTCTGGACGTCGGTCTGCTCGTCGGCCTCGCCCATGATGTAGAGTCCGCGCAGTCGGGGCGTACCGTCCGGTCGGGTCGGACGACAGGCCAGGCCCAGCACACGGCGCAACAGGTGCTCGTTGAGGTGGCGGGCATCCCGCAGCGACAGGATCCGCACGTTGTAGGCTGGACTGGTGATGATCTCGTGCACGAGCTCGGCCGTGACGGCAACGCGGTCGAGGATGAGCGTGTGGACGCCGGCGAGCCAGCCAGCGCGGCCGAGGGCACTGAAGACGCCTCGAAGAGGACCTGAATAGAATCTGTGGGGGTGAGCGAGGGCAGGACGGGTGAAGACGAAGAGACAAGGACGAACGAAGGACGAAGACAAAACGAAACGAAGACAAAAACAACAAAAACAACAAAAACAACAAAACACAACAAACAACTCACTCGTCTTCTGTCAGATTCTCATCCAGCTGGCCCGCTCGCCAGGTCTCCCCCAGCTGGGCCCGACGCCAGGACTCGCCGCCACGGTCGACCGAGGCGAGCTGCAGGGCAGCTAGTCCGATGGCCGACAGATCCAAACGACCAAAGACTGAGGGCGTGCCGTAGAGGAGGGCGCGATAGGCGCGGCTGGTAGCAGCCAGACTCAGCAGCGCCGACGGTGGCAGGTAGGGCGTCGTGTGGCCCAGCACGACCGAGTTGGCCAGCAGCTGCAGCAGCGTGCCGGGCTGGATCTCAAAGACAGAGTCGGCCCCATGGCAGAGGGAGGGAAGCATGAGGGGGAGGAGGGGGAGGAGGAGAAGATGGAAGGAGGAGATGGGAGATGGGGAGATGGGAGATGGGAAATGGGAGATGGGAGATGGGAGATGGGAGATGGGAGATGGGAGAGATCAAGATCAAGCTCGAAATGGAGAGATGGGAGAATATCAAGCTCAAGCTCAAGCTCAAAAGAGCAAGTCAACGACGATAGACAAAGACACGACAGCCAAAACACAAACACCAGTCGTATAAGTCCAACACGCAACAAAAAGGCACAGCTCGGATGCCGTCGCCAGACGACCGGTCATGAGACAGATCAACCCCAAAGTGTGAGCAGCGAGCTGCCATCCAACCAGAGCTTCCCTGCGCGGGAATACGACGTACTGTTGTGCTGGACCAGAAACGGACGACCGTTGGACCATATCGAGTGGGGGTTGGGGGGCTGGCAGAAGCACGTGAAATGCACGTGATACTATCACGTGACCAGACAGACCGCGTAGAAGCATCAGGAACGCTGCCTGGTTTGATTCCTAATCGACTGTCGTTCTGTCTGCATTGGCCGCATCTGGCGTTGTCGTTTATTCCATTTGTCTGTACATCCCCTCACTCCCGGACATGCTTGTATGCCATTGTGCACATCCTCACGCCCCCCTCTTTCCCGCCGGCTGACGAAGCATCATCACCACAATGGACGACGGTCCCTCCAGCATTCCATACAAGGACGTCTTCACGGCCGTGGCAGCGGCCGGCCACCGACCGCTGCAGGGCGACAAGATGCTGCTGCCGCCGTCGGCGCTGCAGACGCTACTCGATGCGACGGCGCGGGTCCCAGGGCAGGCTGGTAGCAGCAGCAACAGTCTCCCACAGCCGTTGACCTTTCGGCTGGTCAACACGGCCAACCGACAGGCCGTCTTTGCGGGCATCCGGGAGTTCTCGGCCGATGAGGGGCACGTCGTGCTCAGTCCATATCTGCGAGCTGCTCTGGGTGTGGAGGACGATGACGAAAAAAGAAGCCAGACAACCCCCCTCATCTCTGTCGCCTTGGCTCCCCTGCCCAAAGGCACGTTTGTGCACCTGCGCCCACTCGAAGCTGGCTACGACCCAGCCGACTGGCGCGCCCTGCTGGAGCGCCAGCTGCGCGAGGCCTTTACGACGCTGACCAAGGACGCCCTACTGACGGTGCGCGGCAACACGGCCGACGAGACGTTCCGGCTGCGCATCGACGGCTTCCAGCCGGCCACGGACGGCATCTGCGTCGTCGACACCGACCTCGAGGTCGACATCGAGGCCCTCGACGAGGAGCAGGCCCGCGAGACCGTCCGCCAGATCCACGCCCGGAAAGGCAGCTCCCACGGCGGCACGCTCGACATTTTTCGCCCGCTGCAGGGCCACGTGCTGCCCGGCGACAATGTCGACTACGAGCTGCCGGCCTGGGATCGATCCCGGCCGCTGCAGATCACGCTGTCAGGCCTGCTGCCGTCCGTCGACGGGGCCGAGGCTGGCTATGCGGTCGACCTGCTGGTCAGCCCGCGATCGCCTCGACAGAGAGCCCTGCCGCGCGCATCCGAGCACGTCTGGGCGCACTTTGGTCTGGCCGACACGACCGGCCGCAAGACGATCACGCTGGCACCCACGGCCGTCGAGCTGGAGGACGCCGACGCGCTGCTGGTGACGGTCCACGGCTGGAAGGGTGCGGCCGGTGCGGTGGCAGCGCCGTATTCTCTGCGTGCCCGTGTCGTTTTGGAGGAGGAGACGGGCCCAAAGGAAAGCAACGGTAGTCAAGCCCACGACCCCAACGAGGAACAGTGCTCCCACTGCCGGCAGTGGGTGCCGTCACGCTCCATGGTGCTGCACGGGAGCTTCTGTCGACGCAACAACGCGGCCTGTCGACAGTGCAGCCGCGTCTTTCCAGTCCGCTCGGCCGCCTGGCAGCAGCACTGGCACTGTGCACACGAGCCGGACGACGGCGGCCAGGGCGACTCGACGGCCAGTCAGGCCAAGCACGACGCCGTCTTCCACGAGCCGCACGCCTGTCCGGCCGAGACGTGCAGCCAGCAGCCGCCGGCGTCGTCGCTGGTCGCGCTGGCCCGCCATCGCACCACCACCTGTCCGGCCAAGCGGATCCTCTGCCAGTTCTGCCATCTCGCCGTGGCCCAGGAGGGCGATGCAGCCACGCCGGCCGTCGAAGCAGCCACGGCTGCCCTGACCGGCCTGACGTCCCACGAACGGGCGGATGGCGCCCGGACAACCGAGTGCTACCTCTGCGCGGCCATTGTGCGCATGCGCGACATGCGCGCCCACCTGCAGCACCACGCCCTCGACCGCCAGCGCCGCCCGTCGCCGCCGCTCTGTCGCAACGCCCTCTGTGGCCGGACGCGGTATGGCGTAGGAGAGAGGGGGGTCGTGGCGAGGATCTCCAGCACCCCCAACCCCCTCGGCCTCTGTGCCTCCTGCTTTGCGCCGCTCTACGTCAGCACCCACGACCCCGACGGCCGCGTGCTGCGTCGCCGCCTCGAACGTCGCTATCTCGGTCAGTTGCTGACTGGCTGTGGCCATGGCTCGTGTCGGAACGTCTGGTGCAAGACTGGCCGGCAGAACCAGGCCATGGACGCCCTCGGCGCTGGCTCTGCTGCTCTCCTTCCCCTCGTGCGGCCGCTCGTCGCCGAGGCCACCGCCCCGCTGGACGACGCCCGCCCGATGCACTGGTGCGTCGACGAGACCAACCAGCAACGACGCGCTGTTGCCGCCATGCTGGCTGCCCAGGGCCGCTACACGCTCGCCTGGTGCATGGCCGCGTGCGAGGCCGAGGGTGCTGACGCCACAAAGGCCTGGTCCTGGCTGTCGAGCTGGGCGCCGGAAAAGGAGTCGGACGTGGAGACGTAGGGAACGTAGATGAAAGGCGAGCGATGCATAGAATAGAGAGAAGAGACGGATGCAAGCATGTGTAATAGGCGTGACTGTGCGGCAGGTGCTATCGTGCGTACTTGCCCAAAGGTGCTACCCAACAGGGAAACTTCCATGGACCAAAGGCAGTCATGTGGACAATCCTCTTTGATACAACGAAACAAACAGACATCATAGCATCTACATCTCCGACACGGACGACATGGCGCTGCTGCTCGCCCGCCAACTGCAAGACCCGCTGCACTCTGACGAGATATCGTCTGTGTCTGTCTCGCCATCAGCCCCGACTCGACTGTCGTCGTCTCGCTGTTCCTTTGCTTCTTCCTGCTCGCTCTTTTCTTTTGTCATCTCTTCTCTCGTTTTGTCCGTCTCCCTCCTCTCCTCCTCCCTCTTCTCGGCCTCCCTCTTCTCGGCCTCCCTCTTCTCGGCCTCCCTCTTCTCGGCCTCCCTCTTCTCCTGCTCAAACTCTCCTTCTCTCTGCTCCTGTTCTTTCCTTTCCTTTTCCTCCCGCTCTTCTTCCAGCCTCGTCTGTTCTCCCGCCTTGGCCGCTTCCATCCGCCTCTGCAACTCGGCCAACTGCTCTGCCGTCAGCTGCGGTCGCTGTGTCCGGAGCTCCCGCCGCGCCAGTGTCACCTCCACGGCCACCGTTCCTGCCGGCCAGTCGGCCAGCTTGCTCTTCATCCGGTCGCCGTCCCGGTCAAAGTACAGCGCCCAGAACCCGCCGCCGCTGCCATCATCCGCCGGTGGAATCCGCACCGCCAGGAAGCCCTCCCAGCCGCCAAACGTCAGCCGCCGGTCTTGTCGGGTGCAGTCCCACGGGCCCGTCAGGTTGCCCTCGGACGCCGCCCGTCCGCCATAACAGAGCGCGTACGATGCACGCTCTGCAAACACCCAGTTCATGATGGGTGCCTCGTCCGTGATCGTCGACACAAGCCCGGCATATCGCGCCTCTGGATACGGCAGAAAGTAGCCGGCAAACGGGTGGCCAAAGGGCGCGTCCGGGTCCGGGCTGTCGCTGGTGTCGACAAACAGCCGTCCGCCCGAAAGGACGACACTGCGGCCCTCCAACTGCGACGCAAAGGCCGACGACTTGGGACAGTGCACAATCAGGTTGTTCTTGCGGCTGCGGTGCTCCTCGCGACGCGCCCGGCGCTGCGATGCCTGGATGCCCTCTGACATGCCCGTGACAGCCCCAAAAGCGATGAACACGGTGAGCACAGAAAACATGGTTGGATGGGAATGCAGAGCGCCTGGGAATCGAACGTCTACGATACTACAAAATATACGCCCTTTGACGACGCTGGGAAACAACACAATCTGATCGCCTTGCATCGATATCTCAGGGGCGTTTTGCCGCCCAGCGTCACACTTGGGCGGATCCACGTCTTAGGTCGGCACCATTTCCCGCAGTCATGGGCTGACTGTGGGTCGGAAGAAACCTAAAACGACGACAGAACCGCAGGCAAGCCTCAGACAAGGCTGTCTGTGCTGAAGCCTCCTCGCGAACGGACCTGCAGTGGTGTGATCGTAAGATGGCCCCAGGCTCCGAGACGATGAGCATCGATGTTGGGGATGCAGGAGAAGGCGGACTTGATGCGAATATGGAGTGTGGCTCAAACCTCGGCCACCCCTGATGTACCGTCTCTTCGTCTGGTCCTTCTGCCAACGTACGATGCTTGTTTGAGTCGTCTCCGTCCGCCAGCCGCGACCTCAGACATAAAAGGACTTCTTCCGACGGCCAGCTGGCATTCGTTCTAGACCTCATCAGACAAGCTCTAGACAACAACCACAACAACCCAAGCAACCACTCCCACTCTTCCGCCGCTTCTACCTTTGAAGTGGTGACAGCCCCAGCACTTCTCGCCAACAGCCACCACGTCTTCCCGTCGCCTGTCTACCGCGTCCTCCACTTCTACGTCTTCTAACACGGGAGGCTCGCCGACCCCTGCACCGTCTTCCTCTACAACCGCTACAGCCAGGAAAGACAACTCCTCCGCATCAGTCCGCTCCTCCTCGCCAGATACCCCTGCCTCCTCCACCCCGTCGCCCAGACATATCCGCCGCTCGTCCACCCTCCGGTTTCCTATAAAGGTCTCAGCCGACCCTTCTTTCAACAGCACCACCACTTTCACTACCAGCCCATCTTCTTCTTCCAAGCCGAACCGCCAACGATCACAGAGCGACCGTACTGCTTCTCCTGTTGCCATCACTCTTCCTGCTGCTCTTGCTTCTCCCCCTCCTGCTCCGGTACTGCCTCGTCGCCATACCTACAAGCACTCTCTCCAAGACCTTCCCTCGCCCGCTGCTTCCCAGCCCAGCCCACGACCACTCAGCCGCCCGACATCTCCGTTGGATCTCAAGCCTCGTCCTCTCTCAGGCAACGCCGCCGAGGAAGACCCTATTCCCACCACTCTTCCCATTTCTAAAATGTCCTCGTGAGCTTCCCTCCCACGCTCCAAAGCTCGATCGCCTCCATGCTAACACTCGCAACAGATCCACAAAAACCATGAGCTCCACCGAAACCTCGCAGTACGCCGCCCAGGCCATGTCTGGTGCTGGTGCTGCCGCCGCTGCTGCCGCTCGCAATCTCGGACCTGGCATGCCTGTAGCCATGCCGAACCTATCAGGCCAGCCAAACGGTCTGGTTGGAAACCTGCTCAAGGGCCCCATTGACGCCAACGGCAAGCTCAAGGATGCCGCTCTGATGGTGGGCATCAAGCTCGACCTGGAGGCGGAGGTCCACCTGACTGCTCGCGTACGTGGTGACATTCTTGTCGGCCTGTACTAGTTGTCTTTGTTTCTTATCTTTCTTTCCGCACGGTCGATCCTGGCGATGGCCGCATGCTTGGGTGGATACAGCCAGAATAGAGTCCTTCCATGAATTATACAGCTGCAAGCACGTGAACAACGATTCGAGTAGTGACCAGGATCTCAGGCAAGCAACAGCCAGATCGACTCTAGCCCATGAGCACTGTTACATGCAGTGAAGTAGATTAAAACAGTTCTCGCAATGGACCTATAGTCCGTCTATATTAGATACACTCTACCAACTCTACCTGGATGCAACGCGGCAATAGCCAATAGCCATGGCCAAGAGAGACAAAAAGGAACATGCGTATATCAGACATGGGTAGCCACCATGTGTTATATGGATAGGATGCAGCAGCGACAAGAGATTCGACCACGGAATGCCGCAAAGAGAAGAGAAGAAAACATAGAATATCCATAAAACGCATAAACATGGTGGGTCATCGGAGGCTTCATCCAAAGAGTCCCCCACCCGAGACATAAAGCAGCTCGCCAAAAATCCAAAACATCACCTCTCCTACTCAGCCTTCTTAGGCTTCACGGCCTTGTGCTTGCCGCCCGTCTTGGTGTGCTTGGGCACGCGGAAGATCCAGTAGACGGCCAGGGCGGCACAGACGTTGAAGATGATGTAGGCCCAGAGGATGCCAAAGTTGCGCCAGCGGTCGCCGTACTCGGCACCAAAAGCCGACAGCAGCGTGTTGGTGTTGCTGTACTTGCAGAAGCCGCACGTGTCGCGCGCATTGTCGTCTAGCAGGTAGCCGCCCTCCGCCTCAATGTACGCCCCCATGTACTCGATGCAGGTCATGTTGTCCAAAGGCACAATGCTGACAAATTCGTTGGCCGCACACGTGACCGGAGTGTTGGCGATGCCCGTGACCAACATGCCCGAGATGAGATAGTTGAAGGGCGAGACGCGATACATGAAGATCCAAAAGTGCGGCATCTCCGAGGGCGTGGCCAGGACACCGCAGAAGATCAGGCACATCATGAAGAGCAGATTGGCAATGTTGCCACCGGCCTCGGCCGTCTCGAAGCCGGCAATGATGAAGTCGGTAAAGGTCGACGTGAAGAGCATGAAGCACCACAGGAAGAGGAACATGAGCACGCCACGCTCGTGCAGCGCGTCGCCGGCGTTGGCGTACAGCCCGACGGGGTAGTACCAACAAAAGTACATGAGCACGGCCATCAGCGTGTTCCACGGCAGCTCGGCCACGATCTGCGACAGCATGAAAACGCGCCAGCTATACACCTTGGATGGCCGCTCGCGCACTTCGTAGAGAGACCGCTGGATAACAAAGTAGGGCATCGTCTGCTGGACCATCTGGCCGAAGACGGTGAGCAGCTGGAAGAGGGCAAACATCTGGTTCTGCACGCCCTGAATCGTCAGGGGTGCCTTGAAGAAACAGAAGCCGACAAAGAGCGCGACGAGAACACAGAGGGCCATCTTGCTGTAAATGTACGACGGCGTCCGCCAGTACTGCTGGAACACACGGTGCGAGACCTCGAGGAACTGCACGCCAAACGGCGCTGCAAACTCGCGGTAGTCCGCCTCCGTGGCCTCCGGCTGCTCTGCTGGGTGTTCGCGCAGTCGCAAAAGTTCGGTGTGAACGGCCGCATATTCGGGAGAGTCCAACCAGGCCTGTCGCCAGTCCACGTCGGACGTCGTGCCGGGCGCTGCGCCAATCACCTCGAGCATCCACTCGGCCGGGTTCGCGGCTGCAGGGCAAGCGTGGCCGCCGTAGCGCTCAAAGTAGCTGGTCATCGTGTGAGAGTTCTCGCCGATTTCGCCAAAGTACACCGTTCGTCCACCGCGAGCCAGGAAGAGCAGCCGGTCGAAGCGCTGGAACAGCATGGCCGACGGCTGGTGAATCGTGCAGAGAACGGCCTGTCCGCTCTTGGTCAGCTTTTCCAAAAGGTCCAGGATGGCCCACGAGGTCTGCGAGTCGAGACCAGACGTCGGCTCGTCCACGAACAGCAACAACGGCGGCTTGGCAGCCAGTTCGACGCCGATCGTCAAACGCTTGCGCTGTTCCACGTTCAGACCCTCGCCAGGCACACCGACCACCGCGTCTGCGTATTCTTCCATCTCCAGCAGCTTGATCACCTCGTCCACGTAGGCAAGCTTCTCATGGCGGGGAACGTGGCCGGGCTGGCGCAGCAGAGCACTAAAGTTGAGAGCCTCGCGCACTGTTGTCGTCTCGAGATGCAAATCCTGTTGTTGCACGTAGCCGGTCTTGCGCTGGAACGAGTGGTCACGCTCGTGGCCGTCCACAAACATGTCGCCAGTAATCACGCCCATCGACGTCCGGTCAGCCAGAACATCGAGAAGCGTCGTCTTGCCGGCACCAGACACTCCCATCAGGGCTGTCAGCGTGCCCGGCTTGACCCAGCCGTCGACGTGGTCCAGAATGCGCCGGGTTTCCGTCTTAATCTTGACCTCGTAGCATACGTCCTGCCAGTGGAACACGCTGCGCTGGCTCTCGATAAAGCCGGCGCCGCCGTCCTCCTTGTCGCTGGTCTCGCCGCCGCTGGCAACCGCCGTGCCGGGCACACGTGTGCCTGATTCCGCGTCACCCTTGGTGCCATCCGTCAGAGACTTGGGCTGCTGACCGCGACGGAAGACGAGGACCTCGCCCTTGGACTTCTTCTCCGACACGAGCTCAGCCGCGACAATATACGTGAACAGGAAGAACAGGATGTAGCCGCACATAATGCCAAAGTTCCTCCACTTGTGCGCCTTGTAGTAGCGAAGCGCCAGGTTGAGGTAATGGTCACCATCCACATAGTCGGAGCCCAAAACGGAGCCGACGGCCGAGCAAACGTGGTGGAGGCCCGTCACGTTCTCATAGCCGGCCACCGAAGTCGAAGGCACATATCCATCGCAGACGAACTGGCGACCCGTGAACTCGTTGACCATCAGCGACTCGAAAGCGTACGCCAGCGGGTCCAGGTAGTTGATCCAGCGGCACCAGCCGTGCATATAGTCGATCGGAATGACGAAACCAGTGAAGATAACCAGAGCCAGGATAATCACCGCTGCCGGCACCATGGCCTGCGACAGTGTACGCGATGCCGAGCCGATCGTGCGGAAGATCATGGACATAACCAGCACGGCACTAAAGCTGATAAGCAGGTAGAAGAAGAACGGACCCGGTTCTCGCCGCAAATTGGTCATGAAATACAGTGCCAGGTTGAACACGATTGTATTACCAATCTTGTAGGGCATGTCGCACAACATGGACGCCACGGCCTCGGCTGACGGATGGTAGAGAGCATAGCGGGAGTGTTTTTCGACAATTGGCCGTTGTGAGTAGAGCGTGAGAATTTCGAGGGCACTGGAGAAGGCGTTCATCAGACAGGCGAAGAAGAGCAGGGCGCCGCGTTGGAAGAAGCTGCTGGTAGTAGGCTGCAGATTGTAGTAGACCGACGCAACGATGAGCGACATGAAGAAGTTACCGAAGAGCATAGAGAGCGTGACACTGGGGTCGCCAATCAGACGGCGGAAACCACGCCACAGACAGAGGCTGATCTGCTGGCCGTACGAAAGCGTGTAAGGGCTCTTGGCGCGCTGGGCAGATGCCTGCTGCTCACGTCGAAGCTCGCGGAAAGCCACAGCATCCGGGCCGCCGATCGGGTGAGCCTGCTTATACTCCTCAATGTCGGCCTGCACGGCCTGGTAGGCGGCCGACTTGCGCCACGCGGCGGCGAACTCGTCGGGCGTGCGCGGCGTGCGGCCCTCAAAGCCCTTGCGATCAATGCGCTCCTTCGGAGAGGTCATGGAGGTCAAAAAGTCAGGCGTGGTGGCACGGTCGGCGCAGTAGAAGCCCAGGTCAATAAAGTACTGGCGAGCAGCCGTGGTAGGACCGAAGAAGATCTGGCGACCCTCGTAGATGAGCAGCACCTTGTCGAACAGGTCGTAGGCGCTCTGGGGGGCCTGGTAGATGGACACAACGGCCGTGTTGCCAAAGAGCTCGGTCTGCAGGCGCAGCGTCTTAACGAACTCAACCGCGTTGGCGCTGTCGAGACCACGAGTACTGTTGTCCCAGCATTGCAGCGGCGCGCCCGAGAGCGTGGCCTCGGCAATGGTGACACGCTTCCGCTCACCACCCGACACACCACGGACGTACTCGTTGCCGACACGCGTGTTGACCGTGTGCGAGATGCCGTACATGGCCATGACGACGTCGCGGAGATGGTGGGCAAACTCGTGGCGCGGCACGCCGCCGGGAATCGTCCGGGGCGCACGCGCACGAGCAGCAAACGTCAGTGTGTCGCCGACCGACAGCTGCGGAAAGTGCACGTCGACCTCGGCCGTGTAGATGGCCTCGCCACGATGGCGCGTGTGCATCTCGCTGGCCGCCATACCTGGTCTGGTCAGAAAGAGAAAGAAAAAAAAAAACACCGAAAACAACGGGACACTCACCCTGGTAGTTAAAGTACGAGTTGTCGTCCACAAAGAGACCGTTCGTTTCGCCGGCAATGGTCTTGAGCAGCGTCGTGCAGCCGGCACCGGGAGGACCCAGCACGACCATCATCTCGCCCTTGCGCACCACACCGTCAAAGTTCCTCAGAATGTCGATGCGACGCTGCCCAATCTTCAGCATCCGCCGCACAATCCCGGCACCCTCGAGCCAGACGTTGAGAAAGTCCTTTTGGTAGTCCGTGGCCGCTCCGTGACCAAACACGTTCAGGTTCTGGAAAGCAACGCCCGACGTGCGGAAGTGGTGACCCTCGCTCTGGTTCATCTCGACCACGGCCTTGGCCCAGGCACGGGCGCTGAACTTCTCGCCATTGGGATTGAGAGGCGAGTCGGCGCTGGCGAGCTCCTTGAACGGGTTGGAACCAGGCGGTACAACGCCCGACGCCAACGACACGTTGGTGTAGTGGCGAGCAAGCTGCTGCACCTGACTCGTGCGGCGTTCCATGTCCGTATCCGGGTCATCGTCGTCTTCGTCGTCCGAGTTGTTGTCCTTGTGGCCGGACGACGTAGCCTCCTTGTCGACGTGCGAGATCCCGTCGGGACCAGACCCCGTCTCCGTCAGCGACGTCGTCCGCGTGTTCGCACCGTCGGCCGAATGGCCAGCAGGCGACACGATCTCCTCGTCGGTGTAGTCGAGTCGGCGGCCGTGGCCGTTTGGAGGAACTCCGGCAGTCTGACCGGTGTGGTCATAATTGCCAAAGGCACTAGGTGCCATAAACGACATGGCGGTCGTTCGTCGGCCGTGTTTTGCTGCTGCTTGTCGTTCTGGTTCGGTTGGTTGGTTGAGGTCCTGGTCCTAGCTTCTCGTCGATGGACGAATTGGTCCAAACTGGCAAAAGATGGACAAGAAAGGGATATTAATAACGAAATTAAGTAAACAGACGGGACAGCAGCAACCTCCAACCAGGTTGAGATATCCGCGTCGACGACGTGAACGAAAAGCTGAAGAATCACCTGCCACAACGCGGAGTCAAGTAGGGCGGGCGACTGCTATTATTATAAACGACCAGGGTGGGGAGCATGAAGAGTTCACGCAAACTTTCACAACTCAACGTCCCGGAAGCGGCCTAGCCATATCAGCATGGCTGCGTAATACATGGTAGCATACGACCAGCGGCTTTGTGAATTGAGCAAATATAAGGGATGCTTCTCCACTCGACCGGAGTGAACGAAGAGCCCGAACAGGGAAAGGATAGAAAACCACGTCGGCCAGGTGGGGGGGAAAGGCCTACAGGTAGCGTAAGCTCCAGGGGAAAAGGGGGGAACAAAGTAAGCCAGGGTATCTGAGTATGTATGGTAAGAATGTGGACCTACGGCAGGCGAAGAAGCAAGGCAGCTGCGTTGGAAGCGGCTTCCCGATCTGCCAGATCGGGAGCAATGCCAGCCGAAGCACAGGAAGGCACAACACGCAGTGGCGACTTAGGCGCTTGATGAGAAACGCCACGGCGCGGCGGGCAAATAAAAGAACTGCCAAAAAAATGTGAAAACTGTGAAAAACACCGTCCCGGGTCTGTCCATGGCAGCGCCAAGACGGCTAATCTGATTTTTCATATTCCGGCCTTCAACGATCGTCGCCGGCTTCACAATGCCCCGGGCAAGGCGCCATGTATCTCGATTCCGTCCTCTCTGTTCGAAGCACCGCACAGCAGTCGCACCTCCACCTGCTAATTAGACACTGCAGTAAGGCGGAACACTGCCCCCCTTCCCCCCATCAGAAAAATACGTTATTCATCCTTGTTTTTACGAGTACGAGAGCGGCCCCATCGTCCCATCCAGCCACTACTGTGTACGGAGTACGGCTGTGCCCATCCCTCGGGCTCTTCTGTCCCTCCGGGAGGCCGGTCCGTTAATTCAGCACACTGGCGCCGGCGACTTGTTCGTCATGATTCATCATGATCTACCTTCAGCTCTATTTGTGATGGGGCGACCGGCCTTTAGCTCTGTCCCGGAACACGCCAAGATCACCAGGTTGATCACAGCTTCCCTCATATGTCTCCTCACCACGGAGTATCCGGTATTCTACGTGCACCCGTACTTTCTATACTGCGTGCAACGTGACGATTTACCCCCAACGTCACCGTCTTACGTTCATGCACAAGCTGCCAAGTGCAGCACCTTCACGGCTCGGGTTTTCAGCTTTTGCCCGGCAGAATTGTGCATCGCGAGGTATAGAGCATTCCCAATTCCCGCGTAGTCACCACGTGCAAAACAGCCCGCATTCTTGCGCAAATGCTCTCAACACATCCCCCTTCTTGTCCCATGAAGATGCTTTTCGAGCAATCAGAAAATATGCAGCAATAAGCGTAGATGATACTGCATGAGCAAGAATGAGCAGCAGGCTCCACTCCTGCATTTTCTGGGTCCTCTTGGTAAGATACTACATACCACGAAGATACATACGGAGTACGTATTCGTGGCCCGGCGACTTTTTTGATGTGGAGACCCAAAACGGAGGAACTCTCAAAATTGGCGGGAAGCTATTGGTAGGCTTCCATCAGCTACGTCGGTCAGGGCTTGCATCCACGAGTCATCCCGTCATTGACAGCTACCGCCCGCAACGTCGTCGGGATCTCGTACCGGTGATAAGATGCCTGCATCCGTGCCAAGACATCCCCTCTCACGGCACCGTATTCGTAAAGCACAGCGGTAAAATTGCCAGAGCACATATGCATATCTAGCACGCTGTTTCACATACATCTCCACAAGCCTCGCCTAGTACGTCGTAGGGCACAGGATGCCTCGTTCTCCAGACCGTTGATCGCCCGGCACCCACTCGTACTCCGTACTCCGTGCGATACATACTACCAGGAGGCCTTACCGCCCTTCCATGGCTTACACACACCCTTGCATCCGTTTCCGGTGTTGCAGAATACGCCCGCCACTTCTCTACCCGATGTCAGATACGAGTACGAAGACATACCCGTGCAGGGAGTCCATCCTGAAAACGAAAAGTCGGAGTGCATAGTACTCCGTACGTCTACAGGGCTGCGTTTATTTGGGATTTTCATTGCTGCTTATGCGCTCTTGGCGCCGTGCTTATCGCCAATCCCACAGAATGGCACAATTACACAGCTGCTTGGCGACCACAAAGCGTGTACGAGGCGCCCCCATAATAATAGGTTTAATGAAAGCACGAGCTGCGGAGATAAGTGGTTAAAATCCGAATCATGGTGGGTCTGAGCCTCCTCATGTGTAATAACTCACCGTAGCGTTGTTCTGACCTGGCCAAACAGAAGCCATAATCTGGTAGCCTGGCCTTCTATTTTGCTGTCGAAACATCTGGAAATCTCCCATCCCTCACTATGAAATACCGGGGGTTTTCCTTCAGTTCCTACTCCGTGAAATCCACATATAGCTTGACGTGTCTTGCAATCAACCTATACCTTTCTCAGTACGTATTAGTTGTTCGAGGGAGTGTGTATGTAGACAGACTTCTATTGGCCACGATGTTATGCCTCCTTCCCGAGATAATTACGGAGTACTCCGTATTCGCAAATAAGCAAGACGCGACTCCTTGGCCTGGAAAAAATGAAATGCATGAGCCTATTCGATTTAGACAACGGCCTGCAGCGAGCAACTTGCCTTCATATGTATCTCATGCTTAAGTTCCTTTGGATGGACAAAGAAGTACGTACACCGCATACTTTGCGTAACAGACCATCTACGGAATAATGCCCCCTAGTTCTCGCTTCGAGGCGTACTTTTGTCCAAACAAATCACCAGACTCTGTCTTGTATCCTCGCTATTGTTTTATGCACATGTGAGTTCTGTACTATCCTACATTACTCTGGGCTGTCTAAATCAAAAGGACCGTGCTTTCTGTTGGCTATGGTTTCCGAATCTCCGCCTGGAACTTTGTTGTCCAGTTGCTGAATGCATCCTGCTTTCCATCCCATGACAGCACAAGAAGTTCCGACGCCACAAAGGCATCCTCAAAACACTGGCCCATATGGGAATCCACCCTTGAGGCGCTCAATTCGTAAAAGGCCGCTGCCAGCTCGCCAAACCGGTCTGGTAGCTCTTGTAGCACCATCATCGCGTTGTCCAACCGAGCGGCGATGTTAGACGGCTTCTCCGTCGGTAGAACTGGTAGACTGCGGATCCTGCGCTTGACGATGGCAGTGCACAGCAGATGTGTCATTCTGATTTTCCTGAGCGTTACCTCCAGACGCGGACGTAACCCTTCCGGATCGGCAGTCGGAATGTGGCGTCCTGCATTCATCAGGTCGTCTAGCATGGCCTGTGTAGATGCATGATGGTCATTTGCAGTGATGTCTGATGCCCCTGCTGCATCATCACTGTCGTTGGCCTCATCGTCGTCGTCATCGTCCTCGTCATCATCATCCTCGTCATCATCATCCTCGTCGTTGTCGTCGGCGTCCTCCTCGCTCCACTCCTTCAACTCTTCCAGCTCGTCCTTCAGCGTCTCGGCGAGCTGCCCCACGATCTGAATTAGACGGTCTCTGACACCCCCCTTTGCCAATGCCACCACGCTGTCGCACTCTGTCCACAGAATTCCAATCTCCGTGAAGGCGCCTCTTTCTGCGACGGTGCTGTTGGCCTTGATTATGCCCGTCCCTTTCTTTGGCGCCGCCTCCTTCTTATTGGTTTTGAGAACCTTTCCGTCTTTTGGAATAGAATTGAGCAACAGCTCGACTTGCGTGAGCACTCTCTGACACCGCAATGCTAGCTCACGCTGGAAGCCGTATGTGTATCGATCACCGTAGCATTCGTTGGCTGCATTTGACAATGCCGGAACCGGGCCACCAATCAGTTCCTGGACAACCTTGGATATTGCAGACGGCGTGAACGGCTCGTTGATCATAAGAAGAGATATCTTAGTGGCATGGGCCCGAATCAATGTCGCCGCATCTTGAGCCAAGACTAGAGCATCCAGAGTTGCCGGCGGATCCCATGCGTCCGCAGAGAGTGCTGCAGTTTCGGTGGATTGCCTCCTGCAACATTGTATGTTGACTTGTCTGTAAATGTCTTTCACATACGCATTTATTTTCTGAACGACAAGAATGGAGTTCTCCACCAAAGTGTTCAGAGCATCAACTCCGCTTGGTGAGCCTTCTGGAGGCGACATCGCTATGGTGAAGTTTCCCAGGGGTACTGTAGATTCAGATAATCTTTCAATAACTAAGCCAAGTTTCCGTATCCCTCTGTCTGCGTTCTGTCGTCATCGATATTCCGTACACGTGGGCAGGCGAGGTCCGTTTTACTTTTTTTTGTCCGATAAGACTGCCGATAGAGGGGTTGGATGATAAAAATATTATTGGCACTATCACCACGTGACACGCTTTGGTATCAACGGCAACCAATGATCGACACGTTAGGGACAGCTTGCGTTTGAGACGAGCTCAACGTCTTGGAAGGTGGTTCTGCGAGTAGATCTCGTTTTTTTCATCTGAAGATTGATCTGATCATTTCCAACTTTCGCATTGATAGTCATCATGCGACAAACAAGGGCTCTGTTGCTTGCCGGTGCCTTTGCGACCACAAATGTGGTCGTGACAGCTAGTTTGCCTAAAGGTGTTGGCCCTGAGTGTAAGTCGACCTCCTCTCACTCAACAGTCACGGGAGTATAGCTTCTGTCGTATTGCCATTTGGTACGCCGTATTCTCACCAATGGTTTTATCTACAGTTGCCGGTTACTTCGAGTCCAAGGAAACGTTCGCATGCATTAGCAGTCCTGCACTGGTCCTCAAGGCTTCACAAGTGAACGACAATTCTTGTGATTGTCCAGACGGATCAGACGAACCCGGAACCTCGGCGTGCTCATACATCGATCCTCTTTCCCCTCCACAGCCTTTGCCAGGCTCACCTTCTGGGACTACAAATACAACCACTGCACTGCCAGGATTCTGGTGTGCCAACACTGGACACATTGGTGCATACGTCCCATTCGCCTACATCAACGACGGTATCTGCGACTATGAGCTCTGCTGTGATGGCAGCGACGAGTACGCAGGCAAGGGCGGAGTTAAGTGCGAGAATCGATGTGCTGCCATTGGCAAGGAATACCGCCGCGTCACGGACGAGCGCAAGCAAGGCCTGGAACGGGCTCTGAAGCGGCGACGCACCCTGGCCAAGGAAGCCAGAGAGCTTCGACGCCAAGTAGAGGCCCGTGTCACGAAGCTCAAGGGTGAGGTGGACGAGCTTGAGCAGAAGCGTACTCGGCTGGAGCGCGAGCTGACCGAGGTTGAGCGGGCTGAGAGAGGCAAGGTGGTCAAGAAGGGCAAGGGCAAGTCTGGCGGCAAGCTGAGTGTTTTGGTTGGCCTAGCCAAGAAGCGAGTTGACGAGCTGCGGGATACGCTCGACAAGCTGCTCGACCATCGCGACGACCTCCAGGACAAGGTGACCGAGTTGGAGAGCATTCTACGCAATCTCCAGACCGACTACAACCCGAACTTCAACGACGAGGGTGTCAAGGCGGCTGTGCACTCGTGGGAGGATTACGCAGCCAAGTCCTCCACGGAAAAGGAGCCAAAAGTGCATGATGCCGACATTTACGAAATTCTCAAGGAGGATTCGGAAGACAGGGGTATCAACTGGAAGGAGTTTGAGGCGGACGATGATACCGACACGGACATCTGTAGGCGCCCCGTCTTGTCTCCGTGCTGACACTGCCTATGTTAACAGCTCTAAAGTGTACAGTTTCGAGGCATATCTGCCCCAGCCGGTCAGAACGTACATCCACGAGACGATCACGAGTCTTCGGGTTTGGATGATCGAAAACGGCATGCTTGCAGATAACTCTGACGCAGACGAATCGTCGACCGTGAAGAATGCGCGTTCAGCATTCCAAGCTGCCGAAACAGAGCTCTCTTCGCGGAAGCGCACGCTGAGCGAGAACGAGGAGGATCTGTCCAAGGATTATTCAGCCGACGACATTCTCCGGGCGCTCAAGGACAAGTGCGTCTCCACGGATGCGGGCGAGTACGAGTACGAGTTTTGCTGGCTGGGACAGGCAAAGCAGAAGTCCAAGAAGGGCCACGCCAACACTGGCCTGGGCAACTACGAACGCTTCGAAATCGAAACGGCCGATGATGCGGAGCGTCTGGATGGAAAAAGCCTAGGCAGCGGTCCCCGCATCGTGCTGAAGTACGAGAATGGCCAGCACTGTTGGAACGGACCGAACAGACGGACGGACGTCTGGCTGGGCTGTGCTGAAACGGAGGAGCTGTGGCGCATCGCGGAATCCGAGAAGTGCGTCTACAAGATGGAAGTTGGCACGCCAGTTGCTTGCGAAGAGATCAAAGAAGGTGCTGCTGCTGCAGCGGGCAAGGAAGAGCTGTGATTGGTATCTGCTTTGGAAGGACGGATAGCGAGGTGATAAGCCTGACAATTTGGCGATGACTAGAGATCTGGTTGACTGCTCTGATTTAACATACTATGGATTTCGTATATGACGACACATTGTCGCCTGCTCATTCTGGGTGACGCGTGATACAATATGAATAAAATGTACAAACCTGACTACGATCAGAAAGATAAATCAGGCCGTGGGCTTGTCAGGAGAAACATTGTATTCGCTGGGTATCGCAAGTCTATATATACAAGATACTTGGTAGGTTGCCGTCTACCTCGCTTCAGCCAGCTTTCTGCGCTTCTGCAGCCTGTCCTGCTCAGCAAGAACCTTTGCTGTGAGCGAAGCTGCCAGCTCGTTGTTGATGCCGTTGATACGGCTATCCTTGCCGCTCTTGCTGCCCTGTATTGTCTTTTCCTTTTTCCTTTTGGGAGCGGTGCCATCTTCGCCCGCGTTTGCCGTGCCACTGCCGCTATTACCGCCTGCTTCGTGTTTGGCATCTGTCTCCGTCCCTGTCTTTCTCTTCTTACTCTTCTTCTTGTTGCCGTGATGCTGGCTCTTCTCCTTCTTCAGGTTGTGAGCCAGACCTTCTGCCCGTAACGTTTCCATGCGCTTCCGCAGCATTTCCAGTTCTGTCTCGTCAATCGGTAGGATGGGTATGACGTTCTCCTCTGTAAATTCCGAGCTGCATTCGGGACACAGCTTGTCTGGAAGAATCTTGTCGACGGCGGCTTCGGCGAAGACGTGCCCGCAGGGCACTAGATACACAGCCTTTGTGTTTGGGCCGAGCTCTTTCAAGGTGACGGGACACTGCCATAATGCCTCCCGCTGTTTGGACACGCGGTGGCACCGAAGACGTACGATGTCGCGCACTGATCGGATCCCCACAGCAGCCACCGTCAATATACCGTCTGCTGGAGACTCACCATCTTCTTCCGTTTCAGCTGTGTTGCCGTTCGCAGCAGCAGCGCTGGGCAGGAGACCTTCTAGAACGGTTTCGTAGTTGAAAAGCCTCCCACGCCAGTCGGAAACGACGGCGTCTAGGTCCAACGCATTGCCGCTGACGGGATCCGTCTGCCAGGCGTGGGTCAAAGCCTCGAGGGCGGTCGCTTTGAGCTCTGACACAGTCGGGAGGCGGGCTGCTGACTTTACGAGCTCACGGCGCTTGGGAATGGAGCCTCCGTCGTTGCCCATATCGATGGTTCTTGGTGAAGGTACGGGAATAAGTATGATCGGGAGGCGAGGTGTGTCGGCGTCGACGTGTTCTGTGATAGAAGAAGCGGCAACAATCTGGATAGGTCGCTGACAAAAGTTTCCGAGATATACGGGTACGAGTACAGTGCACAGAGTACCAACAACCAAGTATACACCGTGTACACACCGTCAGCATTACCACTGTATATCGGAAGGCGGTGCCCCGCTCGTTACTGCAACTCACGTCGTACGTGCGGTCCAAAGTACTTCGTAGTAGGATTTACGACGTACAGGACTAATGGCAGGAGCGGGTGGCGCTACTGGCGACAGGTGCCCACAGGCGTTGTTGACCTGTCGCGCAAAATGGAGCACATGATGCTTTCCAGCAAATCCCCAAAGCTTCGTTTCCTCTGCTCTTTTCACAATTTGGTAATCCAAACTGCACCCTCCACATCTCGCACTTGTACGTCCACCGCTTCCTACTGACCTGAGCCTCCCTTCAATTGTGGATGAACGAAAGAATCGGAAATACCGCAATCTACCATCGATTTACTTTTTGTCTGGACTCGTTCGTTTGAGCTTGCACCTAACCTCATTTCAAGCAGATCTTCTCCAGGCGGCCAGCCCGCCATTTTCCTCTGCCTTCCTTCCGAGCTCCCGCTCCCGACCTCCCACCCCTACTTCTTCTCTGCAACGACGGCAGACGAGAATCGGAGCGGAGGGCAGAAATAGCGACTTTCGAGCAAACGGCCAAGTATCGACGTTTGATCCGGCGGCGACTCAACCAACTGACGTCCGGTTGGCCGAGGATGCGATTCCCTGCAGCGGCATCGCTCTAAGTGGAGGTGACTGATCGAGGACCACGACGAACAACAATACCCGGCACAACATGGCTTCGTCGCAGGGGTCGGCAGAGCTCAGCACGGATGCCCTTATCAAGGAGCTCAAGTCGAGGTAATTGGCACGCTGTCGAGGCTGTAGCCAGGCCTGCAATTCTAACCGCTCGACTCTACCTATACTCGTACTAACCAGCAATGCTCTTTTCAGGTCCATTACCGATGAGCAGCGGAGACGAGCAGCCCAGCAGCTGCGGGAGACTGTGGCAGTGGCACAGCGAGGTACGACGGTGACGATATTGTATAGCCGGCAGACCTGAAAAAAGACTGACACGTTTTACGCTTAGATCTGAGCGCTGAATTGTTCCAAACACACTTGAGCACGGTGCAAGGGAAGATCAGCACATTGGTTCAGGGCGATACGACGCTCGAAAAGTTAGGCGGAATCTATGCTCTCGATGCGTTTGTCGAGTTTGAGGGCGTTGACCCGACGGTCAAGTACACGCGCTTTGCGTCTGCTCTGACGAGGGTGATGTCTGGCAAGGACATCAATTGTATGCAGTCGGCAGCCGTTGTCATTGGTAAGCTGTGCCGGCCTGGAGGAGGCTCGCTTGTGTCGTCGCTTGTCGACACTGACGTGCAGCTTGCCCTCGAGTTTCTCCAGGACGGTAGCAGCGAAGAGAGACGGTACAGCGCAGCCCTTTTGTTGCGAGAAATCGCCCGAAATGCCCCCACCCTTATGTATGGAAAGGTGGTGGACATTCTCGATTGGATTTGGGTCGGCCTTCGCGACCAGCGCCATCTGATTCGGGTCACCTCTGCTGAGGCAGTTAGTGCCTGCTTCAAGATCATCAGCGAGCGTGATCCGGAGCTGAAAGGCCGGATTATGGACAAGATGTACGAGGAAGCCAGCCACGGATTCAAGCTTAACACAGTCGACTCTATCCACGGCTCGTTGCTTGTGCTGAAGGAGCTTCTTGAGCAGGGTGGCATGTACATGCAGCACCGCTACACAGAAGCCTGCGAGATTGTTTCGCGGTACAAGGACCATCGCGATGCAACCATTCGCAAAACGGCCGTCCTACTGATCCCCGACCTCGCCATCTATGCGCCGACCCAGTTTTCTGAAAACCACCTGCACCAGTTCATGATTTACCTCTCGGCGATGCTCAAGCGCGAGAAGGAGCGCAACGATGCTTTTGTCGCTATCGGCAGCGTCGCCAATGCGGTCAAGAGTGCCATGGCTCCGTATCTCGACGGAATCCTGATCTACATCCGCGAGGGACTCAGCGTGAACGCTCGCAAGAAGGCATCTGTTGACCCTGTCTTTGACTGTATCAGCCGGCTGGCCGTCGCTGTCGGACAGACTTTGACAAAGTACATGGAGGCGCTATTGGATCCCATCTTCGCCTGCGACATGACGCCCAAGCTGACGCAGGCTCTCGTCGACATTGCGTTCTACGTACCCGCGGTGCGCAGCACCATCCAGGAGAGGCTACTGAACATGATCAGCATCGTACTCTGTGGGGAGCCCTTCAAACAGCTTGGCGCGCCTTTGTCACAAGGCGGAAGTGTGCTGGCGTCTGCGGCTCCTACAATCACGACGAAAGAGACTCCCAAAGATGCCGCCGCTATCGAGCTGCACAAGGCCGAAGTGAAGCTGGCTCTCAACACGCTGGGTTGCTTTGACTTTTCCGGACATGTTCTGAATGAGTTCGTTCGGGATGTGGCAATGCGCTACGTTGACGACGACGACCCAGAGACACGCGAGGCCGCCGCGCTTACCTGCTGCCAGCTGTACCTGCGCGATCCCATTGTCAACCAGGAGAGCTACCACGCCATGCAGGTAGTGGGTGATGTCGTGGAGCGACTGCTGACTGTGGCTGTATCGGACCCGGTGTCTCATATCCGTCTTACCATTCTCAACGCACTTGACAGCCGGTTTGACCGCCATCTCGGCAAGGCAGAGAACATTCGCACGGCCTTTTACGCTCTGAACGACGAGTACTTTCCTATCAGGGAGGTGGCTGTGCGTCTGATCGGACGCTTGACACGCGAGAACCCAGCGTATATCGTGCCGTCACTCCGCAAGACGTTGATCCAAATGCTTACCGAGCTCGAGTTTTCGGATGTTTCTCGGAATAAAGAGGAGAGCGCGAAGCTGCTCAGCCTGCTGGTGCAGAATGCGCAGAAGCTGATCCAGCCCTATGTGCACCCGATGATGGAGGTGCTGTTGCCCAAGGCAGCCGATCCGACGGCGTCTGTGGCGGCCACCATAATCAAGGCCATTGGCGAGCTATGCAACGTCGGAGGAGAAGAGATGCTGCGCTACAAGGACCGGCTGATGCCCATTCTGGTAGACGCGCTCCAGGACCAGTCCTCGATTGTGAAGCGTGAAGCGGCTCTGCGCACCATCGGCCAGCTGGCTTCCAACTCGGGTTACGTGATTGACCCTTACTTGGAGTACCCGCAGCTGCTCGACATGTTGCAGAATATCATCCGCGGCGAACCACAACATGCGACTCTGCGGCAAGAGACTATCAAGCTTATGGGTATTCTTGGCGCTCTTGATCCGTACCGTCACCAGGTGAGCTGCTGGTCCAACTCGAGAGCTCGAGACTTGGCCTCGCGTCATGGCTAACGTGCGTTTCTGCTATAGCAAGTGGAGGAGCGCAGCCCAGAGCTGCAGCTGCGTGTGGAGGCAACGCAGACGACGGACATCTCGCTGATGATGACGGGCCTCACTCCATCGAACAAGGAGTACTACCCGACCGTCGTTATCAACGCCCTTCTCGGCATTCTCAAGGACCATTCCCTTGTGCAGTACCACCAGGATGTTATCAGCGCCATCATGTCCATCTTCCGCACGCTCGGGCTGGAGTGTGTCCAGTTTCTCGACCGCATCATACCTGCCTTCCTCCTCGTCATACGGAGCTCGTCACCCTCCAAGGCGGAGGCGTATTTCAGCCAGCTCGCGACGCTCGTAAGCATTGTTCGGCAACATATTCGCAATTATCTGCCATCGCTTGTGGAGATTATGCAGGAGTACTGGAACAGCTCGCCATCTTTGCACTCGACAATCTTGTCGTTGATCGAGTCCATCTCCCGGTCGCTCGAAGGCGAATTCAAAATCTATCTGGCGGGTTTGCTGCCGCTGATGCTTGGGCTCCTGGAGAATGACACGTCGATGCGGCGTCTCCCGTCCGAAAAGGTGCTGCACGCTTTCCTTGTGTTTGGATCGAGCAGCGAGGAGTACATGCATCTTATCATTCCGGTGATTGTGCGCACGTTTGAGAAGCCGAATCAGCCGACGTTTCTGCGCAAGATGGCGATTGAGGCCATTGGCAAGATTTCGCGGCAGGTGAACCTCAACGACTATGCCTCCAAGATCATCCACCCCCTAAACCGGATTCTCGCCTGCAACGAGCCGGCCCTGCGGGTGGCCGGTCTGGACACGCTCTGTGCGCTGATTCACCAGCTGGGCAAAGATTATCTCCACTTCATGACGATGGTGAACAAGACGATCGCGCAGCAGGGCATCCAGCATGCCAACTACGAGCTGCTAGTGACCAAGCTGCAAAAGGGCGACGTGCTGCCGCAGGATCTCAGCTCCGAGAGCCGTTTTGCGGACCAGCTGGACGAGGTGCCGTTTGCCGAGCAGGCAACGAAGAAGCTGGAGATGAACGCGGTGCATCTCAGGACAGCCTGGGACGCAAAGGGCAAATCCACCAAGGAAGACTGGCAGGAGTGGCTGCGCGGATTCAGTACGACGCTGCTTAACGAGTCGCCCAACCATGCTCTCCGCGCGTGTGCCGCCTTGGGCAACCTGTATCCGCCGCTGGCGCGTGAGCTTTTCAACTCGGCCTTTGTCTCTTGCTGGAGCGAGCTGTACGACCAGTACCAGGAGGAGCTGATATTCAACATTGAAAACGCGATCAAGTCGGAACACATCACTCCGGACCTTCTCGGCCTGCTCCTGAATCTGGCCGAGTTCATGGAACACGACGACAAGGCGCTGCCCATCGATATCCGTGTGCTGGGGCGTGAGGCGGGTCGGTGCCACGCGTACGCAAAGGCGCTGCACTACAAGGAGCTTGAATTTCTGCAAGACCAGAGCACGTCTGCCGTGGAGGCTCTGATCTCGATCAACAACCAGCTACAGCAGTCTGATGCAGCCATTGGCATATTGCGTAAGGCGCAACTGTACAAGGACGGCATCCAGCTGCGGGAGACGTGGTTTGAGAAGCTCGAACGCTGGGAAGAGGCGCTGGCTTTCTACGAGCAGCGCGAGAAGGAGCTCCCCGAGGACCAGCTGGCATCGATCGAGCTGGTGATGGGCAAGATGCGATGCCTACACGCGCTGGGCGAGTGGGATGCGCTGGCGACGATTGCCGGGAACACGTGGGCCAACTCGGCGCAGGAAATCAAGCGGCTGGTGTCGCCGCTGGCCACGGCGGCTGCGTGGAACCTGGGCAAGTGGGACCTCATGGACGTGTACCTGCAGGCGATGAAGCGGCACTCGACGGACCGGGCATTCTTCGGAGCGATCCTGGCTCTGCACCGCAACCAGTTCCGCGAAGCGGCCGTCTGCGTGGAGCAGGCGCGGCAGGGACTGGACGTGGAGCTCAGCGCCCTGGTGACGGAGTCGTACACGCGGGCCTACCAGGTGATTGTGCGGGTGCAGATGCTGGCGGAGCTGGAGGAGCTCATCACATACAAGCAGTGCGACCCGAAGAAGCAGGAGTCGTTGCGGCGGACGTGGGAGACGCGGCTGCTGGGCTGCCAGCGCAACGTGGAGGTGTGGCAACGGATGCTTCGACTGCGCGGACTGGTGGTCAGCCCGATGGAGAACATGCAGATGTGGATCAAGTTCTCGAACCTCTGCCGCAAGTCGCAGCGGATGGGCCTGGCAGAGAAGTCGCTCAAGCACCTGATCGGCAACGAAGACCCGCTTGAGTACACGATCCCGCACTGGGTGGACGCAGAGGTGCTGCGGGAACGCGAGCAGGTGCGCGAGCGGGAACGGGAGATGGAGTACGAGCGGCGTCGTGCGGCGCGGGAGAGCAACGGATCCGGCAACGGCAACGGCATAGACATGATGGGCTCGCGGGGACAGCGAGACTTCCGGCACGGACGTCTGCTGATCGACAGCACAGCCAACGAGGCAGGCAACGGGACGGCCACACACGACGACTACCCGAAGCCACCACCACCGCCGCCGTCACAGGTGATCTACGCGGTCCTCAAGTACGAGTGGGACCGCGGCCAGCTGGCGGACAACAAGCACGCAGGCATCGCGGAGAAGGCGCTCGGCTGTCTGCGGCAGTTCACGGCAGATCTGGGCGTGCGGCTGGACGCGGCGCGACAGCAGTTTCAAATGCACGGCATGGCGATGAACGGCGTGGGTCCAAACGGGATGGGTGTTGGCGGGCTGGACATGGCCAACCACCACGGATTCGAACGGGTCCGAGACGCGGCGTCGGCGGCACAGATGAGCCCGGAGACCCAGCGGCTGCTGCAGGAGCAGACGAAGTTGCTGGCCAAGGGATACCTGCGGACGGGCGACTGGCTGATCGCGCTCAACAAGGACACGTGGCGCAACACGCATGTGCGGGAGATCCTGTTCAACTACACGCAGGCGACCAAGTACAATCCGAAGTGGTACAAGGCGTGGCACGCGTGGGCGCTGGCGAACTTTGAGGTGGTGCAAGCGCTGACGGCCGGCAGCAGTGCTAACGGGGTGGGCGGACCGGCAGAAGGGCCGGCGACGACGGCCGTGGACTACGGCATGGTGCTGGAGCACGTGGTGCCAGCAGTGCGTGGGTTTTTCGAGTCGATTGCGCTGTCCAAAGGCAGCACGCTGCAGGACACGCTGCGGCTGTTGGCACTCTGGCTCACACACGGCGGCCATCCGGACGTCAACATGGCGGTGACGGAGGGCTTCGCCCGGGTCAGCGTGGACACGTGGCTGGAGGTGATCCCACAGCTGATTGCACGGATCAACCAACCGAACCGACGGGTGCAGCAGTCGGTGCACAACCTGCTGGCAGACGTGGGCCGGGCCCATCCACAGGCGCTGGTCTACCCGCTGACGGTGGCGATGAAGTCGTGGCAGAACACGCGGCGGTCTCGGTCAGCGGCCCAGATCATGGACAGCATGCGGCAGCACAGCGCGAAGCTGGTGGAGCAGGCCGACCTGGTCAGTCACGAGCTGATCCGGGTGGCCGTGCTGTGGCACGAGCTCTGGCACGAGGGCCTGGAAGAGGCGTCGCGGCTCTACTTTGGCGACCACAACATTGAGGGCATGCTAGCGGTGCTGGAGCCACTGCACGACCTGCTGGAGCGCGGACCGGAGACGCTGCGAGAGATCTCGTTTGCCCAGACGTTTGGACGCGACCTGGGCGAGGCGCGTGAGTGGTGTCGACAGTACGAGGTCAGCCACGATGCCAGCGACCTCAACCAGGCGTGGGACCTGTACTACCAGGTGTTCCGGCGGATCACGCGACAGCTGCCGCAGATGACGTCGCTGGAGCTGACATACTGCTGTCCGAAGCTGCTGATGGCCCGCGACCTGGACCTCTCGGTGCCGGGCAAGTATCGCAGCGGACAAGCGGTGATCCGGATCATGTCGTTTGCGCCGACGTTTGCGGTGATCAGCTCGAAGCAGCGGCCGCGCGAGATGAAGATTGTGGGCAGCGACGGCAACAACCACGCGTTCCTGCTCAAGGGCCACGAGGACATCCGGCAGGACGAGCGGGTGATGCAGCTGTTTGGACTGTGCAACACGCTGCTCTCGATGGACTCGGAGAGCTACAAGCGCCACCTCAACATTGAGCGATTCCCGGCGATCCCGCTGTCGCAGAACTCGGGTCTGCTGGGCTGGGTGCCCAACAGCGACACGATCCACGTGCTGATCCGCGAGTACCGCGACTGCCGCAAGATCCTGCTCAACATTGAGCACCGCATCATGCTGCAGATGGCGCCCGACTACGACAACCTGACGCTGATGCAAAAGGTCGAGGTCTTTGGCTACGCGCTGGACAACACGACCGGCCAGGACCTGTACCGCGTGCTGTGGCTGAAGAGCAAGAACTCGGAGGCCTGGCTGGACCGACGGACAAACTACACCCGTTCACTGGGCGTCATGTCCATGGTTGGCTACATTCTCGGCCTGGGCGACCGCCACCCGTCGAACCTGATGCTGGACCGCGTGACCGGCAAGATTGTGCACATTGACTTTGGCGACTGCTTCGAGGTGGCCATGAAGCGCGAAAAGTATCCGGAGCGCGTGCCCTTCCGCCTGACGCGCATGTTGACGTATGCCATGGAAGTGAGCAACATTGAGGGCAGCTTCCGGATTACGTGTGAGCATGTGATGCGGGTATTGCGCGACAACAAGGACAGTGTGATGGCGGTATTGGAAGCGGTGAGTTTGTTTGTTCGTTTGTTTGTTGGCTCGATTGCTAATTCCCCAGTTCATTCATGATCCCCTTTTGACCTGGCGCTTGACCAACGCGCAATCGCCGGCCGGTCCCAACTTCCACTCGGAACGCGAACTGGCCATCCTTGGACCGGCTGCAGGCGCGCGGACGCGACGACAATCCGTCCTCGACGGACACGTGGCGCCATCGGAGCTGCTGGCAGGCGGATCAGCCGTGGACGACGACGACGAAGATGGCAGCGCTGTGGCCGGACACGCTGTCGGTGGCGGACGTGCTCGCACTCGGTCAAATAGTTCGCTGGTGGCGGCGCCAGCAGCCGCGGCAGCATCCAACGGAACGAATGGGGTCAACAGGACCAACGCCATTGGAGCGAATGGAGCGAATGGAGCCAACGGAGCCAATGGGTCCCACCTGCTGCCACAACAGCTGCCATACGCGGCCGAGACGCAGAATGCGCGGGCTGTCGAGGTGCTCGGGCGCGTGCAGCAGAAGCTGACGGGACGCGACTTCAAGCCGAGCGAGGAGCTGGACGTTACGGCGCAGGTGAACAAGCTGATCGTCGAGGCAACCAAACTGGAGAACCTGTGCCAGCACTACATTGGCTGGTGCAGCTTCTGGTAGGGGAACGGGGATAGATGGGGGATGGGCTGCCGCTGACGGCTGACGGGTTGTTTCTAATGTTGTTCTTTTCTCTTGGCGTCTGTGTCTCTTTCGCTGATGGATGCTTTGGCGGGAAAAACGCCAGATGGGAAGCTGATATTTACGACATCGTTCCTTTGATTGCTAGAATAAAAGGTGACTAATGCAAATGTGAAATGAGGTAGTTCCAAAATGAGGTAGTTCCAAATCGGGAAGGACCTATCTTGTAAGCCGAATCGGGCAAGAACGAGCAGGACAAGAAAAGACGAGAGAACGGCGATTGTTTGAATCAGACAACGATAGCTTCATGAATTGTGCCGGCAAAAGGACACTGGATAGACGCGGTCGTGTTTTTGTGTGCTGCCATCATTTTGCCATCACCACGCTCTCACCTGGACCTGGCGTTATTGTTTACATTTAGTCGAGCGGCGCTGTCTCGGCACAGCTATTTGTGTTGTGACTGTGGCCACGAGAAGGAAAACAAAGAAAACAAAGAAGACAACGTCCGGAAGACACGAGCAGGGCAGCATAGACACGACAAGCCGCGACACAAGCCGTGCCGACACAACAAATCGTCGACACGACTGTCTCCATGGCCAGCATCCACTCTGTCCAGAACTTTTCTCTGCCCAGCCGAGCAGGCAGTCGGCGGACGGTCACGCCGCTGGGCCGGCCAGGCCTGCGTGCGGCCAAGCTCGACCACGGACACCAACTGTCCAGTCGTGGGGACGCCGGCCGGCTTCGACCCATGTCGACGTCTTCGTCGGCACCGGCGCTGACGACGGCGGTGGGCAGCTGGCCAGGAGGGGAGGGGAGGGAGGGGGGGGGTGAGAGGGAGGAGGGGAGGGACGAGAGGGACGAGAGGGACGAGAGGGACGAGAGGGACGAGAAGGTGGAAGAGAGGGAAGAGGGGAGGGACGAGAAGGAAGAGAGGGACGAGAGAAGACACGACCAGAACACACACGGCCAGAACACACACAACCAGAACACACACAACCCCCCTGACAAACAGGGACACGGCCCGTCTGTCGGTCCTCCTACCTCGGACAGTCTGCCGCCGCCGCTGGCACGCTCCATCTCCGTCCGCTGGGGTCCACGGCTGCGTCACATTCCGCTGAGCGAGGTCCAGGCCGCCGACGACGTGGTGCGCGACTTGGCCCGCCAGCACCGCCGCCGCCTCGTCCTTGTCCTGCTCGCGGCCGTCCTGCTGGTCGGCTTGCTGTCGTGTGCGGCAGCCGTGACGCTGGTGGCGGCGGGCGCGGCCGTCCGGACGACCACGAGGGGGGGGCTATCGTGGGAGACACACGGGATCGCGTGGCTGGCGGCCAGTCTGGCGGTCAGCGCCTCGACAGGGATGGTGTTGGGCGTTGTGATGTGGAGGGTGGGAAACAGGGACAACAACAACAGGGACAGAGAGGACAGGGACAACAGGGACAACCCAGAAGGACAAGCCATGGAGATGAGGCTGTTGAAAGACCAGTCTGGCCAGCTCACAAAACATGACGACGTCTGCCAAGAGGACCGCAACTGGGCCCGGTTCATCCAAGATCCCTTGCAGCTGCGACGCTATGTCGAGGCCCTGGAAACCCGGCTGGCCTTGGCCCAGGAGACGCCCGGACAAGAGGACCGGCTGCTGGGCCGCGCCATCACCAGCAGCAGCGCCAACAGCAGCAACAGCAACGCCGTCGTCGGCGGACTCGCCATGGACGGGCCTGACGCATCGTCCAACAGCCTCCTCCTGCCTCGGTCGTCTTCGCCGTCTCGGCTTTTGTGCTAGTTCTGGTACAGGTCACGTGCACTTTTGATATCACTCTTATATAGGAAAGGAGCCATGAAAACAATGGACCTAACACCACAATACGAAACTGCTCATCCGTTCCTCAGATCGCCCGTCCGGCCCGCGCCTTGTTGTCGCGGTACCGCTTCTCCTTGGCGGCCGTCTTGCGCCGCTTCTTCCACGACCGGTTGAGGTCGCCGCGGTTGGCCCAGAACCAGCTCGCAAAGTCGGCCGTGGGATCGTCCGTGGCGACGGCCTCCTCGTCTGTGGCCGGTCCGCCCGCGTCTTTCTTGTCATCATCGTCGTCGTCGTCGTCGTCGTCGTCGTCCTCCATCCGGTCCCCAAACGGCCACCGTGCGCTGCCGCTGCGGCTGGGATGCGCCGTGTCTGGTGTCGGCGCCGCGCTGCGCACATTGCGCCATTCGAGCTCTTTTTCCGTGTACGGCGTCATCGGTGGCTGCGGCTGTTCGTCGTCGACATCGACATCATCGACGTCGGCTGACCCGCCAAAGAAGCTAAACGGCTCGACAGCCGCCTTGTCCGTCTTGTCGCCACCAGCCGTCGTTTTGGCCTTCTTGTACAGAGCCTCGAGCGGGTGCACCTCGACGGCCGGCGGGATCTGGATCGTCAGGCCTTTGGATGAGCTCGACGACTTGGGCCGCTCGACCGTCGGCTGTGTATCGTGTTCTTTCTCGTCTTCCTCCTCGTCTTCCTCATCCGAACTCTCTCCACTACTACTGGTTGAGTCGCCCGAATCGCTCGTGTCGCTGCTATCACTGGCCACCTGGGCCTGCCGAACCTTATCAATCTTGGCCTTCATGGTCTCCGTGTCGATCTTGGCTGTCACCACGGCCGGCCGCGTGCTCAGCATGGCCTCCACCACGTCGCCCGTGCCGTCGACCCAGCCTTTGCCGTCGACATACTCGAGATTGGCCCGCGACGGGGCCGCTGCATCGCCGGCCGACCGGAGAAAGGTCGGGAACTTGGTCGAGTGCGCAAACTCGTGCACCACCACGTGTCGTGCCCGCTTGTCCCGCTTTCGCCGGCGTGCCCGCGTCTCTTCGTCCTCGTCCGCGGGTGCGGCAGCAGAAGCTGCTGTCGTCGGTGCCGCGGCTGCTGCTGCTGCCTTTTCGGCTGCCATGGCTTTGGGTGGCAGAATCGTCTTCATCAGACACTCCTTCTTGTCGGTGTATTTGGCCGCCCGCTGGCGCATCGCGTGCGCTGCCTTGGGCCGGTCTGCCTCTTGCGGGCCCCGGCTGCTGTTGCGCTCCTCCTTCTTGGCCTTTTTCCGCGCAATCTTGTCGTCCTCACCCTCCGTCCAGCCACGCTTGACCTGTCGTCCTGGCTCCAGCTGTATGCCTGGGATCTCTTCGGACGCCGCCGTGCCGCCGAGCCGTCGCCACGTCGGCAGCCCAAACGTCGCGCTCTGCATAAAGTCCTTGTTCTCCCGCCGACCTCGCCCGACCTTGTTGGCCCGGTGGGAGCCGCCCATGTCGTCTTCGTCCTCGTCGCCCTGCTTCCGGGGCGCCCACCCGTCTTCTTCCTTCGCCCTCGTCCGTGCCGGCTGGATGCGCAGCTTCACGCCCTTGAGCACAGCCCCGTTCAGCTTGTTGCGCAGCTTGTCGGCCGCGGCACTGGGCAGGTCCACGTAGCCGTACCGCTTCTCGGGGAACGACTGGAGGCTGTGATACGAAATGTGGCGGGCTTCCGGACGGATGGACACGGGCAGAATCACACTGAGCAGGTCCGCGTCCAGCGGGCTGATGTGCAGACGCGTGTAGCCGGGATCGCTGCTGGCTAGTGGAATCGCAGGCGAGGTCGAGGTCGTGGTCGCACTCGGCCTGGTCATGGCTGCTCTTGGGAGGAGGAAGAAAAAAAGAGTTGCTTCTCCGATGCAGCAGAAAAAAGATGGGCGATTTACAAGTGGGGCTGTGTGTTAGTGTGGAATCGATCAGACATGGTCTAGATGATGACTAAGCACATTGTACAAGTACGGAGGCGAGAGGAGAAGGCATTTCATATCTGACATGGTCATACCGGGAGGGACTCAAAGAGAAAAAGAAAGACCAGAAGATCCAAAGATCGCTACAGGTGGAAATGCACATAAAGCCAACCGGCCTCCCGCTCGTCGGCCACGTGTTGATCGTACAGCATTGGAGCATGGCTCTCAAGTCTTGTTCAGACGGACCTCGCCGCCAGAAGCGCGCCACCAGACGTCGCCGCCCCAGCGCATGAGCCGTTCGACGGCGGCGGCGGGTGTGACGGCGGGCCGGACGTCGAGGTAGAAGACGGGTTCGCCGGTGGGTTCGGGCGGGCCTGCGTAAAAGTCGATGACATAGCGGATCTGCTTCTCGTGGCCGTGGACATTGCGGGCGACATACCAGTCATGGCGATCAAAGGGAGGCTCCGTGCTGTGGGCGTTAGGAACGAGACAGAGACAGAGAGACAAGCAAGAACGAGACACGCACCCATACTTGGCCGGATACAGGCGTCCGAGCAGCTGGACAAAGGCGGCCTTGGGGGTCATCTCGCCCGGACGGCCCTGGAAGCGGATCAGACGGGGTGGCTCGACAGGGCCAGCAACACGCTCGAGGGCAGCCGTGACGGCCGGTGCGTTATCCTCGCCGCGACGGCTGATCTGCCAGCCACGCGCCAAGCCGTGGCCAAAGCGACGCTCCCAGTCGACAATCTCGGCCCAGGCGCCCTCGTTGAGGAAGTTGTGCACGGCCACCATGCTCTCGACGGCCGTGGCATCCGTGTCGGTGTAGCCCTTGCGCAGCAGCGCGTTGTACATTTGCTGCGGCGATGGGTACTCCCACGTGCCGTCGCCGTCGCCGCGCGGAATCGTCGACGCTTCGCGCGATGTCGGCAGTGCCACTGTCTGCGCGGGGGCCCGTTCTTGCGACAGCTCGCGAAACATGAAGTTGAGCGGGTTCAGCCGCGAGAGGGCGGATGGTGATGGTGATGGTGATGACGGCACCGGACAGCCCGTTCGCTCAGACAAAGACGGACTTGAAACAGCGGCACCGCCGGCTGCCGGCCCCCCAATCTTTTGCAGGCTCAGCGCTTCCACCGTCGCATCGTGCATCGGACAGCCAGGCTACAACACCAACAAACGCGCGTCAGTCAGAGATCCCATGCGCCTTGTCTTTCCCATCGAACCGCATACCGGAGGAGACGTATTCAGCGGCTGTCGGGGATGCGGACAGACAGCATATTTTCCAGCCGGTACGGCCGGCACCACCGTCGCCGTTGTGTCTGCCCAAAACCAGCCCATGTTGCCGGTAGGTGTGTTGCGCAGTCAATCCTGTCAGACGCAGTCCCGAATAGCATCAAATTTTGGGGAATCTCAGCACGGATATGCCGTCCTACACCGCCTGATGACTAATACAATCGCATCACATGACAATGTATGAGAAAAGTACCATTTTAGCTGCAAATCATTTCCTCAGCTACGTCACTTTGCTTTTGTCCATTATGCAGGCCTGTCGTGTCTGACGGCCGGCTTCCCTCGTTCGACCTGCCATGTGCCATTGGACGCACGAATCGTCTGCATGTCCGGTCTCTTCTCGTCTCGCGCTGTCATGAGGCCTCTGGTGCCAGCCTTCCGGCTGGCTTGTCTTCCTCTGCGGACAGCTGTGCGGCCGCGTGGGATCCGGACGGGATGGCAAAGAGAGCACTACCGGTCATGGAGTTCCGGCCCCGGACGGACACGCGTGACGCTCCTGGCGACTGTCCACGGCGCGGCCGCCCTGGGCACCGCAGCGTTTGTGGAGCTGAGCGAGACGGACAACAGCGGGACGCCGTATACGGTGGAGACGCGAATGCTGGCAGTGTCGCGCGCCGAGATGGCCCAGACGATCAGCGCGGACGCCTGGGGCCCGCTGCGGCTGTGGCGCCAGGTGGTGCTGTGGGTGGACCGCTACGTGTGGGAGCCGCTGTGCACAGGACTGCGGCTGGTGCAGCTGAGCCTGCTCTTCGTGCCAGTGCTGGCAACGGTGCCGTGTGTCTGGTTGGGACCGCGGCAGCGTGACCGCGACAATGAGCGGACCGGTGCGCTGCTGTGGTACCGCATCCTGGTCAAGGCGATGGAGCTGGCCGGACCGACGTTTATCAAGCTGGGCCAGTGGGCTGCGTCGCGGTCGGACATTTTCCCAACGGAGATGTGTGCGGTCATGTCGAAGCTGCATTCGAATGCGCCGGCGCACTCGCTCCGCCAGACCCGGCTGACGATCGAGACGGCCTTTGGCGCTCGCATGGACGACATCTTTGATGCGTTTGACGTCGAGCCGCTGGGCGTCGGCGCCATCGCGCAGGTGTACAAGGCGCGACTGCGGCCGGCCGGCGCCAACGGGCGGGCGAACCGCGACGACGACGACGACGACAGCGCGAACCGGAGCCGAAACAAGCTGGACAACGTGCGGCGCCGTGTGGAGCCGCTGCTCAAGAGCACACCCCAGCGCGTGCCCTCGTCGTATGTGGCCGTCAAGGTGCTGCATCCCGGCGTCGAGCGAACGGTGCGGCGCGACCTTCGGATTATGGGCTTCTTCGCGGCCGTGCTCAATGCGGTCCCGACCATGGAGTGGCTCTCGCTGCCGGACGAGGTGGCGCAGTTTGGCGAGATGATGCGGCTGCAGCTCGACCTGCGCATCGAGGCCGCCAACCTGACCATTTTCCGGCGCCACTTTCGCGACCGGACGACAGCCTGGTTCCCCTTTCCCCATCCCGACTTCACCACGCGCAATGTGCTGGTAGAGGAATTCGCCCAGGGGCTACCGCTGGCCGCTTTTATCGAGAATGGCGGCGGCGTGTTCCAGCACGAGATCGCGTCCGAGGGCCTCGACGCCTTTCTGCGCATGCTGCTGCTCGACAATTTTGTGCACGCCGACCTGCATCCGGGCAACATTATGGTGCGGTTCTACCAGGCCGCCCGGCCGGACCTCTCGCTGGCAGGGCCGCACGCCAGCCAGAGCCAGGTCTTTGCACGGGATCAGCCCGACGTCACGGAGCAGGTGCTTGCACGCTTGCGACCGCACTTTCACGACAAGACGGCCTGGCAGGCTGAGCTGGCTCGCATCGATCACGAGGGCTTCAGGCCGCAGCTGATCTTCATCGACACCGGGCTGGCAACACAGCTGAATGAGACGAATCGGCGCAACTTTATCGACCTTTTCCGGGCCGTAGCCGCCTTTGATGGCTATCGTGCCGGCCAGCTGATGTGTGCGCGCTGTCGGCAGCCCGAGGCCGTTCTCGAGGCGGATGTGTTTGCGCTCAAGATGCAGCACCTCGTGCTGTCCGTCAAGAGTCGCACGCTCGCCCTCGGCAACGTCCGCATCGGCGACATCCTCACCCAGGTCCTCGGCATGGTGCGTGGCCATCACGTCCGCATGGAGGGCGACTTTGTCAATATTGTGCTCAGCATCCTTCTGCTCGAGGGCATCGGCCGCAGCCTCGACCCCGACATCGACCTGCTTAGCGCGTCCCTCCCGATCCTGCGCCAGCTCAGCGCCCAGAGCGGCGCCGGCTACGTCAAGGCTGGCGACTTTTCCATGCTGCGCATCTGGGTCGGCCTGGAGACCCGCCGCTTCCTGCAGGCCAGCATCGAGGATGTGAGTGTGCCGTTTCTCCGAGCCTGCGCGCCTGCGAGCCCGCGCGCCCTGCTAACCGCCACAGGTCGAACGATGCGTCAAGTACGATCTCCTCTCGCCGAATGTGTAGTCGACCGCGAGGACGCCGTGGTGTTTGCCTAGAGTACTGTCAACTGTTATGTAAATACAGTGCGGAAACACATTCCGCACGTTGAACGCTGCCGGCGGCTTCTTTAGTAAGGAACCTCTTGTGTAGTCGTGCCTGCCGTTTGATAAGTGGATTTGTGGACCTACGGAATGGGATTGTGAACGTTGCAGGCTTCAGACTTGATTGTATCTCAACAATGGGTGCAGGAAGACAGGAAGCAGATCCCTGACAAAAGATGTCTTGGTTCCGCTTTTCGACAGAACAGGCTTCGGGCAGTGCGGCTGTGTTGGATTCTGATCCTGCAGGATGGTCTGGCAAATGAACAAATGAAGATCCTGTCGAAGAGGAATCTGTGAGCAGACTGGAGGAGTGTTCGGTCAGTATAAATTACCGCTGACCTCTGCACAAGCTCCTGTTGAGGGTCACGCTCCTGTTGAAGGTCACGCTCCTGTTGAAGATCACGCTCCTCCGTCTTTATGACCAACTGCAACATGTTCATGCGCTCTTCTCTCACCGCCGTGGCAGCACTCGCGGGCGCTGTAGCAGCCGGCCTTCCAGAGGCGTACTGCACGTCCGAGGACGGCCAATACCAGCTGTCAACGTTGACGGTGCCGGTGCTCAACGACACGAGCGAGCAGTTTGGCGCCGACTCGACCTGGTCGCTCTCGGTGGACGACACCAGCTCGGGCCACAAGCAGAGCATCCGAGGATTTGGGGCAGCCGTCACGGACGCCACAGTGGCCGTGTTCAGATCGCTCAACGACAGCATGCTGGACACGCTGCTGTCGACGCTGCTGACGACGCAGGCCGGTGACGCGGCCGTGGGCTTCCGTCTGTTCCGCCACACGATCGCGTCGTCAGACCTATCGGCCGAGCCAGCCTACACGTACGACGACAACGACAACCGGTCGGACGAGCAGTTGCCGGGCTTCCGTCTGGGCGACCGCGGCACGGCTATGGCGCGGCTGCTGGCACGGATGCAGGAGCGAGAGCCAGAGGTGGCGCTGCTGGGGTCGCCGTGGGCACCGCCGGCCTGGATGCAGACGGACGAGCAGCTCACTGGTGGCTCAGGCAGCACAGACGACAACCGGCTGGACATGAACAGCACGCGCGTGCTGCACGGCTGGGCGCAGTACTTTGTGCGCTACCTGCAGGCCTATGAGGCGGCCGGCGTGCGGGTGGACGCGCTGACGATCCAGAACGAGCCGCTCAACAGCCGTGCCGGCATACCAACACTGTACATCCCGGCCGACGACGCTGGCCTGCTGATCCGCGACCATCTGGGCCCAGCACTGCGGACGGCCGGGCTCGACCGCACCGAGATCTGGGCCTACGACCACAACACGGACGAGCCGGCCTACCCGGCAACGGTGCTGGCTGCCGTGGCCAACACCACCGAGGAGGCCCGCGTGGCCGCCGTGGCCTGGCACTGCTATGCCGGCTCGCTCGACTGGACCGTCCTGTCAAACTTTCATGACGCCTATCCGGACGTGCGCCAGTACATGACCGAGTGCTACACGCCCACCACGGGCGCCTGGAGTTGGCCCGTCGACTTCACCATGGGCCCGCTGCAGAACTGGGCCGCCGGCGTGGTCGCCTGGACCTTGGCCGCCGACCAGGACGACGGCCCGCATCTCAACAGCAGCGCGGCCTGCTCCACGTGTGCCGGCCTCGTCTCCGTCGACACCGACGCTGGCACCTACCGCCTGCAGCCTGCCTACTACCTCCTCGGCCAGTTTAGCCGCTTTATGCCCGTCGACGCCGTCGTGCTGGCCGGCTCCGGCAGCTACACATACGGCAGTGGGGCCGGCATCGAGAGCGTGGCCTCGCTCAATCCGGACGGCAGCCGCACTGTCGTGATCAAGAACACGTTTGGCAACAGCGTTGCCGTCACCGTGGCCATGGCCAGCAGCGGCAACAAGTGGACCGGTCTGGTGCCGGCAAACAGCGTGGTCACCTGGGTGTTGGAAGGGTAGGTGTGTGCGGGTGTCAAGGATAGATGAAGTTAATCCAGTTGCAGTACGAAATGGTATAGTTGCATGACGCTTATATAATCATAACGCGTAAAGACATAGCCGGCAACAATTACCTGTACTCCGTACTCCGTATATTACGCCGTACGATTGACTCGTCACAGAAATCTACTCCGTGCAACCTCACATCCAAAACCTCCACCGGAACGGCAAAAATAGACTAGTGAGGCAACATGCAGTACGGCACCTTGACGCCTTGCCCGTTTCTGCCTCGTGGTCCGCCGCCACGAGGTCAAAGCGGATGAAGAATACGACAATCGGGGCCTATCCCACTTTAGGAGATTGGATGGACAGGGGCTTCGCTCTTGGGCCTGCTGTCACAATGGAACGTCATGGGGGAAATGACGGAAGGGGGACCGTGACCACCCTCCGGAACGCAATTCGAGTAAGCGAGAGGGGCTTCTGCGCAATGCGTGATTTCTACTATGTAACCGAGATCTATCACGGTCCTCCATGCTGAAGAACAACAGCTTCTCCGGCAGATGGGCATTCCATTCTCTCTGCCTCAATTCCACGGAATATAGGGGTTTGATCATCAGGGGAAGCCACACGAATCAGGGGGGGGCCAAAACGATTGCATGCCTTTTTTGAGAACCACGAGACCGGCATTTTTATGAATACATCAAACACTGTTGACCAGTGCAGGAATGAGACCGAGCCGAAGCAACGGACCATCATGGAAATGGAAACGACATACAACGCCAGCAGCAGCAGCAGCCGCAGCAGCAGCAGCAGCCCGACAGGCGACGCTCTAGAACCTTCTTCCGGGCGGTCGCAACATCTCTCCCTGCCGACACTCACGCCACTGTACCTACGAAGACAACAGCAGCCGCTGCCACGCCGCATATCCCAGCCGTCGTCGGCGGCGAGACGGAGTCGGCAGACGTCCTTGGTCATGTTCATGCCGACCGTCCCCGACGACGAGGAGGTCTATTTTCCGCTGTCACCACCACCTCCACCGATGCGGTATTCCCAGTCGTCCCAACTGTCCGCCCAGCCGTCTCCTCTGCAGCCACCACAGCCCGCCTACTCCGAGTACGGCTATCCCAGTCATGTCCGCCAGGCCCACAGCAGCCTCGCCAGCAGCGGCTTGCTGCCGGACGTGAGCATCTACCATCACCAGCAGCAGCAGCAGCAACAGCAGCAGCAGCGTTCCGAAAACCACCACCGCATCATACACGAGAGCGCCTCCGGTCCGCCGTCGGTATACTGGTCCGACGACGGCACCAGTTTCACCACGACCAATCCCGAGACGGCCACCATCCGGACCATGGCCACCGTCAGCACGACCACGAACCCGTCCGCGTTCACGTTCTATCGCGAAGGCACGCCGCCGCCACGAGGCTACGACGAGGACGACGAGGACGACGAGGACGACTACCTCTACGGCGACGACGACGGAGGCGACCTGGGCAAGCGGGTCTCCCACGTGTCCTCCTGGTCCGGCAGAAAGAGCAAGCAGCAGGAATCAGGGGTGTTTGGAACCACAGGCACGATAGGACCGACAGGACGCATCGGGCCAGCCCCAACGCCAACAGCACCGCCATCCGTAGACAAGGGAGCAGCAGAACGGGGCCCCGAGGCCAAGCGCAACACGGCGCGGACCAGCATCAGCATCGCCCTGAGCGACCGGGACGACCGCCGGACTACGGCTGACTACGAGTTTGTCAACGGCCGCTACGTGCCGCCTGGCCTGCGCGAGGGCCGCATGCCTGGCCGCATTCCGCCCGGTGCGGCCGCGCTGGGCATCGAGAAGTCTAGTCGCAGTCACTTCCGGCTCGAGGGCAACAGCGCGGCCGAGGACATTGGCAGCCTCCGCTCCCACAGCCGATCGTACCGGGTCGTCGTGGGTGTGATGTTGGCCGTCATCCTGGTCGTCATCGTCGGTGTGGGCATCGGCGTCGGCGTGGCGATGAGCAAGAACTAAGGCAGAGAACAAGAGCAAAAATGAAACGGTCTACGGACAGAGGAGGGCGGCCGGGTTTCCGCTTCATGATACCCACACATACAGCGTCACCTAGCTTTTATCTAGCTATGCATTTAATGTTAATTTTCACTCAACCTTACAGAAGCAGTCAGCACACGGACCAGCATCACCGTGCTATGCAAGCCTCCATCCCCAGATGTTTCACGTACCCGCTGGGTAGATTATGCAATGCGGGATGGGTGGAGTGGCATTGTGTACTACTACCACTCTTAACTCTTACGCGGCTTGGGAGACACGCACTCGTACGCGGCTTGCGAGACTCGTCTGGCAGACACAACACTTTGAATACCTGTCCAAGCCGTGACCGCATCTTTGGACCGGGAGCCACCGCCAGCCGCTGTGAGAGTGTTTGGTAGGATGCGGTATCTCCCTCCAAGGACAATGCCGCCGTTCAGCTGCAAGTGGGCCTAACATTGAATGCCAATAGCAATCCACTCCGGACCATACCAGAACGTTGGGAAGCAGTGCTCTGTAGATGGAGCTGCGGGATCCAAGCGCCCAGCGCGATATCACCTCACACAGAGGCACTGTTTTGTCCGAGTGCTCCGTGCCGCTCTGGCCCTGGACACTGCGCGCGAGAGCGTCTCCGTACATAGTACCTGGTAACCTCGTCCGTGCTGGATGGGTCTGCCGGGCCTGGTTACCAATACGAGTGAGGTAAATGACCAGAGACAAAAGACAAAAAGAGGGAAACATATGAGACGAATCTGCCGAGAGAACGTGGCTGTTGTGATCGCAGCCACGATACCACATATTGCATCATACGACGAGAAACAATCGATTCGGGCAATATTGGCGGCACATTATTGCCACTACCAGGATCATAGTACTTACAGCTGGGGTGGCCCATAGCTCTTCTCTTCCTGCCTCTCACTGTCCCTTGTTTTCGTCCTTCGCGCCTTCCTTCGTCTGCGTCATACGGGCCACCGTTCTCTTTCTTTTCCTCACATTGTAGCAAGGGTCTGTCGTTTTGTAAAAACCATTCTCGCTTTCCGCCCTCTCTGCAGCCCATCTTCATGCAAGCTGCAGCTAATAGACCGGCCCTGCACCGTCACAAAAGGGTCTCCCAGCCAGTAGCAACAGCCCGCCACCCTCCACTACGAGTACGTCGGCAGCTGCAACCAGGAACCGCTGATTCGAGGAAAGCTGTGTATGCCATTTTGTACTTTGCGCGAAAGGACTCGTGGGCTAACGGCCGGACTGTTGTGATCAAACGGCCCTGCCCGATAGCAGCTTAGTGCTAATTAACGCGTATGCCTGCTGATACATGAAGCAGATCCAGTAGTGAAGCCATGCGAAACATTCGTGCTTACACAGGGTCGAGTTGGCCGTTGACTTTGAGTTTATGCTTTTCAGTCCTCCTCCAGGATACCATTAAGATACAGAGTGGGTGCCCTGAGACAAGGAAGAAAGCCAAGAAACGCATCCTCGCCCCTTGCTAACCACAACGGGAATTGTGGGCGGGAACAGCATTTGGGCGCTCGAAAAGAGACGGGATTTCAGGGGTTGGCCATTCGCAAATCAGCTTTTGAGAAAACAGCACTACTAGTTTGCGCCTAGTCTTGGAGAGAGCACAAGACAAGCCGCCCTGCAGCAGCGACAAGAAGGTCCTTATTTGTTCCAGATCTCGTGGTCGCAATCCTCTGATATCGTCTTGTCTGCCGTACGGAACACAGGGATCGGCAAGGCGGCGCCCACTTTATCTCTCGCCCACTACAGCGCCCAAGACAGGACAATCTTACAGCGCCATCTCGCCCTTTTTCGCTTTCCCCCCCATTTCGTCTCTGGAAATCTCCTCCACTCCTATTCACCACCAACCAGAACTCATCCCCTTCACCTGCAGCAACTGTGAGGCGACTCGTCCGGTAAGATTCCTGCACTGCTACCAGGACCTTTGTCACCGTACTTGGACTGATCATTTAGGGCCAACGCAGGCAAGAACCGTCACCAACTGCTTTGCGATCGTCGTTCCCCGGTCTACGCTTGCCGAACAACACTGCTATCCGAACCCTCCTTGCCGGCTCTGCCAAGCCAAACAGTACACGCGCGCGAACTCATCCATACGCTGCTTTCCCGCTTTGCGACTTTGGAAGGAAGCCGCCTCCGATACATCCTCTCGTAGAAGATACGCAACGCGTGTATACCTCTAAAAGCACAGTCGACAGCCACTGCATCGCATCTGACCGCCTTCCGCTTTCCACTGGACGTCCGTGCCAGTTTGTGCCGGCCCCAGTGGTTACTGTGCTCCCTCTCGTATCACCAACTGCACTCAGCTCGGTTTAGCAGCTCGATAGAGATAGACCATGGACGACTCCACTGCAAACAACCCCCCTATCCCGCGACAAGCAAATCAGCACTCTCGGCGCAGGGCCATACACAATGTACAAGATATTGCCTCGCCTTCTTCTGCCTACAGTCGCGGGTTGTCGTCATCTCATGGAACCGCGATCGCCTCAGCGTCACCCGAGGTTATCTCTTCACTTATAACAAGCCTCTGCGTTATCTCGAAGCCTACCAACGCCCAGCATGACGTGTCGCATAGCTCTTTACAGCCACTCTCATTCTCCAGCGTAGGCCTACTTTCGCCCGATCGTGGCTCGTTCGGCGTGGACTACGGTGCCTTTTCGAATCCGGCGACGACAGGCAAGCCGGACAGGAACGTTTCTCTGGACGAGCTTGCCGCCAGCCCACCTGTCATCCGAACGGCAAAACCGCCCAGCGGCTTCTCTCCTCTCACAGCACCCAAATCCCCCGTGCGTGAGACGTCGTCTTCCGGCGCACTCAAGTCTCTGCTGTCCGGTCGCACATCCTCCCGACCCTCCTCCAAAGGCTCGGTAGCATCACGCGATGCTGACACACAGAGCATTGGCAACCTGTCGGTCGAGCGCGGGGCCGTATCGCCCATACCTGAGCTGCGGAGAAGATCCTCGCACGACAGCTGGGGAAAGAAGACAGGACGATCCCAGAAAGGCTTGATGTACATGAGTAGCAAGGAGCGCCTGCGAGAAAAAGACGCGGAGAAGAAACGGATCAGCATAGGAGCTGTCGGGAACGACCGGCTGAGCACGTCTGGAGCCGTCTCCCCGCGGGCCGACGCATTTCTGGCCGAAGAGCCCATCAGCGAAGAGTCGCACCTCGACTCGCACTTCGACGCGCCCCGCCTGGTAGAACCGCGAGGATCGGTGGACAATGGGGGGGCACCGAGTCCTCACGTCATCCCTATTCGTGATTCTAGCCTCCGCAAGGCGAGTTCGAATGCGAAGCGATCTTCGCGACGCTCTTCCAGACACAAGAACGAGAACGCATCGAACGACATCATTCAGGAAATCGACGAGCATCACATGCACAGGTCGGGCGACGGCCACAACCAACCCGACCTCGGAAGGAGGATCGCCCAGCCTGCCAACGGCAGAAGGTCGCCCATGCCAATGGGTGGCGACGAGCCGGCGATGCAGCCCAGCCGACAGAGCAAGCCGAGTGACCGTGCGTCCGAACCGAAAGCATTCTCCCTCACGGGGTCCTTTAGGCATTATAGCGGCATCAACTATGCGAAGGAGGACGATCCTGAAGAGGGAGCACCTTTTCCTGCCGTTTCGCAGGGGCGCCATCGTTCGGGACAGAACATGCTCGATCCCAACGAAGGCAAGTCGAAGCGAAATAGCTCCAAGCTGAAGCGCCTCTCGGGCCAGCTGAGCCCCCGACTCGACGACAAGGGGGCTGCGGCAGAAAGTTGGAAAAATGACAGACCGTCTATCGAGGATACACATGTGGCGTATGAGCGTCCTGATAGCGCAGACAGCGTGGACGATGCCGTTGAGGCGTACCTGTGCTCGCCGCGCCTGTCGCAGAAGATCCGGCACCCACAGACCGGTCGCATCATCTCCTTTTCCGAGGTGGGAGACAGCGACGGGTCGGCGGTGTTCTGCTGCGTTGGTATGGGGCTGACGCGGTACATTACTGCGTTTTATGATGAGCTAGCCTTGACGTTGAAGCTGCGCCTAATTACCCCTGATCGGCCGGGTATTGGAGACAGCGAGCCGTATGCAGACGGCACGGCTACCCCGTTGAGCTGGCCAGGTATGTGGCTCCATGTTTCGCGTCTTGTGCGCATGTAGGCTGACGATTGCTGCAGATGACGTGTATGCGATTTGCCAGGCCCTGAAGATCACAAAGTTCTCCATACTCGCCCACTCGGCCGGGGCCATTTACGCGCTGGCAACGGCGCTGCGCATGCCCCAGCACATTCGAGGGCGCATTCATTTGCTGGCACCGTGGATTCCTCCGTCTCAAATGTCCGTCTTTGGAGCCTCTGCGCAAACGCCCCTGCCTCCGACAAATGCGATCCCCACATCGCAGCGGATTCTGCGGGCGCTTCCGACCCCTATCTTGAAAGCAGCCAACTCCAGTTTTATGAGTGCGACGAGCAGCTCCATCACATCCAGCCTGCCGAAGACGCCAAAGCGGAAGCGGAAGTCGAATGCCAACCTTGCCAAAGAACGGGAGAAGGATGCGCACAAGAACCATCCGCTGCCGACGGAGAACAAGGAAAACCTGGCCAACCAGTCGCAGAAAGACAAAGACCAGGCCGGCTTGGAGGACATGGACCGTATCCGGCCGCGCGGAACGAGATCCAACTCGACAGCAGGCATGACTGCAGCCTCGGATCCGTCGGGTCACAGGAGAGGGCCGTCCGCCGTCGGACACATGTCGCGCGAATCGGCCGTGCTGGCAGCAGCAGCCAGCGCCATCGCCGAACGGGAGCGACAGGCAGTCTACGACACCCGTCTGACACACGCCATTTGGGAGCTCGCCACGACAGGAGCGAACCCGGCGGTGGACCTGCTGGTGTGTCTCGAGCGGCGGCACACGATTGGCTTCCGCTATGTTGACATCACCCGACCGGTGATCATCCACCACGGATCCCGCGATGCCCGTGTGCCGGTGGAGAACGTGCGGTGGCTGGGCAAGACCATGCGCCGCTGCGAAGTGCGGGTGCTAGAGGGCGAGGAGCATGGACTGATGGCCAGCGCGTCGGTCATGGGCGGAGTGTTGATGGAGATTGCGAAAGAGTGGGAGGACTGGGGACGTCTGACTGGAGCGTCTGGTGCGTCTGGTCACAGGCGTGAGGGCACGCGTGATGAGCGTGGCCGTCGTGGGACTGTCGGCATGGCCCACTGAGAGGGAGAGCGACAGACCTGGACACGTTTCCTTTGTTGGATATGATCTTGGCCGTGATGGCACATGAGTTGACGATGTGTGGTATTATGGGTTTCTCTTTTTCTGTTTTCTTTGCTGTCCCCATCCACTGTGATTTCTGTTTCCTTTTTTCTTTTTCTTTTTCTTTTCCTTTTCCTCTTTAATACTGCATCCTCTCTAGTACCCTTTCTTTTGTCTTTTTATACCATGTACGATGTGGGATCTGCTTTTGACGGAGTCTGTCTGAAGGAAGTATGCATAGGTAGGTAAGTATGAAAAGGAGAAGTCGCTTAATTCCTTTGGGACAATAGGCAAAGACGGCCAAGCATGCCGCCCACGGAACTTAATTCAGGCGGAAAGAGTAAACCATAAATAGTAATAAAACACAATAAAACATGGCGTGCACTACGTCATTGCAAGCTCAGTATAGGCAGACGTGTACTGACCCCCGTGCTTGCGTTAATATCAAAGCACGAGACCGGATCAGGTCATTCCAGAAACGGCAATACCGACCGTCATGGTCTATTTTACAGGTACGACGTACGGGAAGGAACGTCGCAGGCGTTCCTGTAGAGGCAGGTACGTAGATACACATCTAGACAGCAGGTAAAAACCACGCAAATCATCTGAAATCACACCTGCAATACTATACAGACTTCCAATGTCATCAGGCCATTGCCGGGTATCCCCCCTAAGAACCAAGAACCAAGACAAGTATGAGATTCAGTGCGACACCCACATTCGACATAGCAGGAGATCGTCACGTCCAAAGAGCCCCAAAATTAACAAAAAGAGTGAAAAAACGCCACGGTTCAGACGGCCTGAGCTCGTCAAAACAAATCGTCATCGTCCAGGGCCACGTCCCACTTGCGTGGTGACATTTTGCGAGCCTTTTTGGGACTGCCGTTGCGGCCTCGGTCGAGACGGTGGTCGAAGCGGCGGTCGCCATCGTCGACGACACGCAGCTGCTCCATGCGACGCCGGAGACCGAGCTCATCAGCAGTCGAGGGTGTGCCAGTGGGCGTGCCCAAGGGTGTGCCGGTGGGCGTGGTGGACAGCGAGACGACAGCGGCCGTGACAGACGAGCTGCTGGAGTTGGTGGTGGTGGTCGTCATCGTGCTCGTCGGCAGGTCGTCGCGCTCTCGCAACGGATGCCGCTTGCTGGGCGACCGGGCCGTCAGCTCTCGCCGCATCACCAGCAGCTCCCGTCGCAGCCGCTCGTTCTCCTGCTCCAGGTTCTCGACCAAGACGTTCTCCTTGTCCTCGTGGCCACAACCGCCAGCTTCGTCGGCCGCAATCGCCAGCCGCTCCATCACCTCGACCTTGCGGTCCCAGTGCGCCTCGCTGCGCTCCTTTTCGGCCTCCAGACTCGCCTTCCAGCGCGCCATCTCCAGCGCCAGCCGCTGCTCATATTCGACCGCACAGTCTTCACGGATCTCCTGCTCCAGCTCCAGCATCCGGTCCGTCGCTGACAGCAGGTGCGCCTCCGCTTCCGCCCGTCCTGCTGTCTCTTGCTCCAACAGCGCCCGCAGGTAGTCCATCTCCTCGGCCATCCGGGCAATCTCCAGCGCCGCAATCTCCATCGTCACCCGCTCGTCCGACATGGCCACAGCTGCACCGCCCATCGGCGAGAACGCCCGCGTCCCCGATCGGGGGCCAGTGCCCGGTGCGAAGCCTGGTCGCTGCTGGTTGCTGTTGTTCTGATGCTTTTGATGGTTCAGCATGTGGCTGCTCGGAGGCATTGGCATCGCCGGCGAGAAAGCCCGTGGGTCCTGGCTGGCTGCTGCTGCTGCTACTGCTGCCGTATGAGGCCCAGTGCTGCCGTTTGAGACGATCGTCTGGGTTATGGATGGGACGCGTGGCACAGTGATCTCACGAGCCAGCGCGCTGTACCGCAGGATCTGCGACGTCGCGTTGTAGTCGCCGTGAGCATCGGCCGTCACGACCATCACCCCCTTTTGCGGGTTTCTCCGCGACGACGGCTGCACCGCTGACGGGAACGAGTTCGAAAAGAGCAACTCTGTCAGCTTGCACTGCCGGAATGGCACCACATTTGGCTGCTTATGTCAGCAATTTTGTTTGATTATCCTTGGTCTTTGCGTAGCCGCTTTACTCACCTTGCCAGAATTGCCAGCGTCGCTCTGCATCTGCAGACACTGTCCCAGATACATGAGGCTCTCGTTGATCTTCCCGGCCTCGGCCAGTGTTGTGCCAGCGGTCTTGGCATCGCGCGCCCGCTCACTGCCGGCTAAGTCGACCACCGTCAGCGTGCTGCCGCCCCATGGCGTGTGAGCGTTGCCGGTGGCGCGTTTCTTCACCTCGACACAGACGAAGCCGTGGCTGCGCGAGCTGACGCTGTTGCTGCCCGTGCCCGCCACACGCCGCTCGTGCAAACCGGCTTCCAGCACCATCAGGGCCTGCTGCAGGGTACTGCACACAATCTTGCGCAGCCCAGCCACCACCTTGCGGTCCGGCGACATCTCGGTGCTCTTGAACAGCAGCGGCCGGCGCCGGTACTCTTTGCTGCCGGCGGCCTTGGTTGCGGGTGTCAGCAGGTCGAAGATGCGGTCGTTGTATACCTCGTACATCGACATCAGCACCGCATATTGCGCTGCTGGGTCGCTGCTGACGTTGATGGCGCTGACGTCGGGCTGCTGCGGGAAAGCCGTTGGCCGGTGCAACAGGAGACGGCGTCCCGTCGACCCAGTCGATGCGTTGCTGTTTACGGAATGCGAGTGATCGCCCTGTATCAAAGATGACGGTTTAGTATTGCTTGTGCTTCTCTGTTGTGCCGACGCCGTCGTGGCCATGAACCGCCGCGGTATGTTGCTTTTAGACGGCGTCTTGAGAGTGACTATGGTGCGGCGACCACTCTGTCGCTCCCTGAGCTCGAGGAGAAGAGCATCCTCTGTGTCCTCGGGCACCACCACATAGTCCTCTCGACGCACGATCCGGACACTGTCCAGCCTGCTATGCGGACCTTGTTGCTGCCCACTGGGACTGGCTGGGAACTTTCCGGGCATCGACAGCCCACTAAGGCTGCTGATTCTGTTATTGCCGCTGTTGTCTGGAGGATACGAGGGCGAGCTGGGTATGTCAGACGAAAAGAAATGAGGCCGTACAAGCATTGGTGTTGGGGCCCGTGAGCTGGGACGAGACGGCCCTGTGTTGTCGCCGTACACAGAGTCCAGGAAGGCCGGGGCGTTGTAGATGGTGGCTTCTGATGCGTCCGATGCATGGATTGATGCCTCCAGCAACGGAGAAGCCGCGCAGTCGACAATGTTCTCGCCGATTGAGCGGAAGACGACGTCGAGCGAGAGCTGTGTGAGACCGCGCTGCGAGCGAGAGCCAAGGATCGTGTGGGACTGTGAGGACGGATGAAAGGACCATGTCAGAGCTGTGTTTCTTGGGTTTGTCTTGTTCTGTTTCATCCGGAATCATCTTCTCACCTTGCCGGAGCCCGTGACGCCCAACGTGGCCAGCAGCGCGTCAGTGCCATCGCCGCCGTGCGGTGCCAGCACGCCCTCGACGAGCGGCACGACACCGGTGCAATGGAAGACGTCCAGCTGGGTGGAGTCCTCCTCGAATACGCGGGTGAAGCCAAACTTCTCGATCGCGCGTCGCCGGTCATTGGGCGGGTTGAGGCGGATGTGCGTCGGCGAGGTGGAAGGGCCGTCGGTCGCGGGCGGCTCGACGTCGAGAAAGCGGTCGGCCGTCGTCGTGCCCGCCTGGGGAGGACGCAGTCGCAGGAAGACCTGAAAGAGGCTGTGGGACTTGGACGAGGTCGCGTCCATGACGGGCGATGGATTCTGGATTGGAAGGAACGAGGGAAGAGAGCTGGAGAGAAGGCGACCTGAAAGAACGGCTACGAGCAAGAGGAAGAGACAAGGAAGAATAAGAAAGGAAGGAAAATGTCTGATCTACAACACCTGCTCGGGACGGAAGAACGGTGGCATTGTACGAGTATCTTACGTGGACGAGTTTCTTCCAGGAACCGTATTTACGACAAGCAAATCGTGAATAGGCTGCTGACCGGGCAACGGCAGGTGCGCGCGATAAGATAAGAGACCCACCTATTTTTTTTTCCTTCCAGACTTCTTTTTTAATTGAGCGGAGCCACCATCACGTACATCAAGGGAACCCCGCAATCGGGAGATCACGAAGTCGGGGCAAGTCTGCACAGGCAGCCGTGTGCAGCTCTTGCTGTGAGGCGCACCATGACTCACGTTGGCCGCTACGATGAGTCAAGGCCGCTGACACAATGGCTGTCGACTCTGTGCAGACAGGCAGCAAATGGGACAAGCGCAAAGGGTCCGGAATCGACATGTTTGCTGGTCCTGGGACTAGAAACTAGTGGCATGTAGCTAAAGCCTGACAGAGTTTGACACCGTATGGGTTGATGGTCGTGTTTTGGTCTCGTATCGTCCTGTTGCGTATCCGCTCCGTCTGTGTGTCGTGTCCCTCCCCCTGACGTGCGCAGCTGTTGTCCTGTTCTGCATGCCATCTAGATGGCGCTATGGAGCCATTTCTGGCTGCTCGCAGTAAGGACAGGCAGAGTCAGCGAGCTCCTGGAGAGGATGCCAGAGACGAGAGTAGCGGTGAACCGCAGGAGCCGAGATGGACCAAATGGCCCAATGCACAAATGTACCGACCTGTATCTCGTCGATGGCGGACGGAAGTCGTTTACGGAGTACAGCCTGCAGCCAATGGCCGAGCCGCTGGTGCTGTCGTGTGTAATAAGTTAGGGGAGGGGCTTGCTGTAGCTTGCTGTAACTCGCTGGCGACAAAAGACGTGTTAGTGTGGCATTAGTGCCAACCGGTAGCAGAAAAAAAAAAAAAGATCGAGTGGAAAAAGTGGGCCCCTGTATGAAAAATATCTTCCCGCCTTTTCCTCTGCCTTCGTGCACCCTCTTCTGGTTCTCCTCGCCAGACAACCGACGACCGTACGGACCGGAAAGACAGCAAAGTCGACCTACGCCCACAGAGCCCCAGACACCCACACCGAAACCTTTTGTCGAGAATTTCCCAAGATGTACACGGCCGTCGCTGAGCTGTAAACGCCCACTGCGGGATGCCGTCTCGGACGGTGTCCTGCAGTCCAGCAGCCTCAACGACCAGTCCCCAGCCAAAACTCTTCGCCAATTCACCACTCTCGACAATAGCTTTCCCAATTCCAGGCTTTGCTGCTGTCCTGTCCGGCCATCCACCCACTGGAGCACCGCACTTACCCCGAACGGACAGAACTCTTCTCCCGCAACAGATGCCCCGATCCTGAACACAACGAAATTGAAGTCAAACACCACAACATCTCCCTGACCCATCTTGCTATATTCCCGCTATACCAGATCCTCTACCCCCCCTCCCCTACCGACCTATTTTCACCCCTCCTCCCCCTCCTCCCCCTCCTCCCCCTCTGCCCAGCTCTACCAGACGGCTTCCAAGTGACACTGTATATCTCTCAAGGTTCTTCCAAGACCGACAGATTTTCTATAGACTAGAGGCTTCTATCAAGCCGTATTCCGGATATACCGGTCAGGCCCTGCTGTTTGATTTCGGCAGCTGCCCTGTTTTATTTCTGGGATTTTTGGCCGCCAAGGTGCGGCAAACTCTCTCTGGACCTCCTTTTCAGAGCAAGCCCACAGAAAAAGAAATTTCCACCTGCATCATGTCTCGAGCCATTCGGCGCAAGGCTCCCGCGCCCCCCCGCCGCAAGAGCCGGCGGGACTCCACATCATCCTCCTCTTCGCTCGACCTCTCGTCTGATGGGGGCTACTCCGTCCTCGACGAGGCGAGTGATTTAGACGACGACGACGACGAGGGGGTGGACGCGACCGAGGAGAAGTACATTATCAAGGATGTGGTCAAGAGCCGCCATGGGCGGGTATCTCCTCGGTCCAAGAGCCAAAGTCAGAGCGAAGACGAAGACGCTGATAAGGAGGATGAAGGCGGAAAAGACGAAGATGAAGACGAGGACGAGGACGACAATGAAGAAGAAGAAGACGAGGACGAGGACGAAGAAGAGGAGTATGACGAGGACGAGGAGGACAGAGATGGCGACGGAGACGATGCAGACGACAATGCCAGCTGGAACGGTATAGCAACAGAATCCGAGGCGAACAACACCAACACAACTCTCCCAAAGCGCCAGGTTCGCTTCACCGGCGTTCCTGACAGCGACAGCGACTCTACAACAACCGAGCTGTCGGACGTGGCGGCCGAGTTCTTCCCTGACATCTTTGTCGAGCAGAACTCTCTTGATCCGGCCTTCCGGCGCGAGATCGAAGACGAGTCGGACTCCACCGTCAGCTCGTCCTTCTGGGACTACTCCTCTGCGTATGGACACGGTGGCCACGGCGGCGGTGCCACATCCAACGTTCCCTTCTCGGACGACGAGCCAGCCACACCGTCTGGCGGCAGCAACCACCATTTTGGGTTTGCACCGTCAGCACCCTCGACTCCGCTGCCGCCCGTCGCCGAGGAAGACGAGGAGGCGAGCCAGGAGGACATGACGGGCTACGAGACGGACGGCGACACGACGGAGGAAGAGGAGCTCGAAGAGCTTCCAGTCCGCCGAAAGGGGCCGCGGCGCCTCCACTCGATCGACGGCGACTCGTCGAGCTCCGATTCAGTGCCGGACGTATCGGTGCGCCATCGTCGCGGCCAACCTCGTGTGGGCCGGTTTATCCTGGACGCCAAGAACTCGAAGCCGGTGGCGGTGATGCATCCAGTCACCGGCAAGATGGTCATCTTCACGCCAGAGAAACCGCGCCAGTACGATGCGGTGGCCGAGCCGTTTGCGGGCGCCCTGGACCTGCTGCCGCCCCCGGCACACGAAGACCTGGTGCAGTCGTCGCCGCTGATCACCAATTCGGCGTCGGTCATGATGGGCGCCATGTTCTCGTCGCACACCTTTGGCGACTACGTGCACGCGCAGAACGTGGGGCCGGTCGAGGCCTTTTTCCCGGCCATCAGCTCGGATGCGTTCCTGGCCGACGAGAGCGACTACTCGGGCGACCTGCTAGAGGATGACGGCGAGTTCAACCTCCGGTTGGAGGACTTTATCCAGTTTGAGCGCGCGCTCTCCGACGGCGGCGTCGGCGACAAGACGGAGCTCTTTGACGACAAGACGGTGCTGCCGTCGGAGACGGATGAGAACGGCAACGGGGCCATCAGCGGGACCAACGACGAGGGCGACGATGGGACGACGCCAGTGGCGACGCCGTCGCGGCGCGACTCCTTCGCCATGGGCATCTCGTCGGGCAACGAGGACGGCGACGAGGACAACCAGGACGAGGACGACACGACGATGCCGCCGCTGCTGGCGCACTTTGACAAGAACGTCGACGCCGTCGGGGCCTTTCGGCGCAACCAGATCGACCAGCAGCTCATCTACAGCAACAAGGCCACGGCCGAGTCGCTCGCCTTCTCGGGTCCCTACATCATGGGCACACTGCGCGGCATCAAGAACGGCAGCCTCGAGGCCGTCGCCACGCCCATCACGCCGCCACGTCGACGCAAGCGCCACAGCATCAGCCTCCGCCACGACGAGTACATCCACAGTCCGCTCGGTGCAGCCGTGCAGAAGCGCAAGGCCGCGGGACCGCCGGGCGACGGCAGCGCCGTCGACCACAAGCGCCAGCGCAGCATCTCCGAGGTGCAGGACATGGTGCTGTGAGCCCACTCTCTCCCACGGCACTGGCCCGTGGTGGCACACTGCTTTTGCATCGCATAATGATACTCCATGATATATCCCATACAGGCATGCCAGCGTCAGCTTGATTTCTCTTCTGTCTTGGATAGAACAGACGGGCGGGTGAAAACAAGGAATGGCAACGGCAAGAATCGTGGATACGGTGGCTTTGATCAACCTACAGGACGATGGCCGTTGCTGGTGGTCAGGATGCCGTCCACCCGCTTCTGGCACAGGATCATGGATTCCTACATGGCCCATGTTCGTCCCTTTCTTTTGTCTGTTTCCTTTGTCAGCGTGCTCAGGCCATCCCATTTGTTCCGCTTCTCTTCTGCATCGCGCGGGTTTCTCTCTCCCTCTTTACCTTTGTCTTTGACCGCGAACCGGATTCGCGCTGAGGACCCATGCGGCTGGCGTTGGATTGTACGGGAACTCGAGACAAGGCAGGATACACAACGGATAGAACGGCGCTGGAAACAGGGGACATGCCTCACCGGACGGGGCCCCGAATACAGCCTAGGATGGCGTGCATTTTTGCTCTTGTACAGCGAGAACGGGACGGGGACAACGGGACATTTGCTGATGGAAGTCTGAGATATGATTGTCAGATATTCTCCGTCTTAGCGACAAAGGGTCTAGATCTACAGAGTATGATCTCGTGTATTGTTTGATTTAGTGTTTTATCAGAAAATGGAAAGTTTATAAACTGCCGAACTAAGACGTAATCAAAGAATATTGCGAGTTGGTTTAAGAGCTACCATTATTCTGCTTTGGTTGGCCCCACTGCATGTGCGAGCTATATAAGGGTCCGACTCACTGATTCTTTCACTAAATGACGACTCTTCGAGAAACGGGGCCATAGTTTAGTGGCTAGAATACCTCGTTGTGGCCGAGGAGACCCGTGTTCGATTCACGGTGGTCCCAAGACAAGTCAAAAGTATGCCACAATTTTTTGCCCTTTTTTCTCACCCTCCTTGAGTGTTCCTTCTATCACGATCGATAGACATTTTTTATTTCTTTGAGCCGATCTTATTTTATATTAATAATTCACATTTTTGCATTTTGCATTTTATCTGGAACCCATTTTGAAATATTACAGTTTTTGTGAACTCGAACGAAATCTACTAGCGGCCGTGTATACAGGACTAGAGGTGTACTCCGTATGGAGTACGAGTACGACGTATAGACGGGGAAACGGCAGGTCTGTGACCCCTACCGGTTTATGCAGTGTTCATCATACTATCTGGTCGGAGCAGTTGTGACGTGGCTTGCATATGGATCTATCCTGATGCGGAAGACTGGCTGAAATTGTCTTTGGTCAGCTGCGGCCACATGCAAGAAAAACCCCGTCCCAAATGAAGGGCGATCAGCTGAACCGGTTGGCTGCTTACTTTAAAATTACGAGAAGAGAGAAAGTACTGTGAGAAGCCTGAAACAGGGCTGGACGTTTATTGGCAGCCAATTTGGTGCAGAACAGGGTGGACCCTATGTTGATGCATCGCAATACTAGACGAAGAGCAGAGCCAACGAGAACATGCCAAGTCACTTGCAGGCGACGCGCGTAGAACTGGATGGACTGCCCTCCGCACTGGTCACAGGCTCCTCACCGGCTGCCGTGTGTGCATTGCGCAGCATCCCACAGCTTACGGAGAACGGAGGTACCTGGGTCGCCTATCTTCACACTGTACGACACGCCTAGGCACCTGAAACCAACGACGCAGGTAACCTCGAATTGTTCTGTCAGAGAACATCTACCTTGATGATACGACACGGGAGCAAAGTTTAGATATCCTAGCAATAAGGACAAAAGGTGACAATTTTCAGACCCTGGGTATTCGAAAAAGAAATAGAACCTGATAAGAAACCGCCGGTCCTATGGCAATGCAAACAAAAACAGGTGTCGCCTACGCAATCCAGAACCACACTCTCTCCACCCAGTTGCGGGCAATCTGCTCCGGCCAGTGATCGTCCTCTGCATCCAGCGCAGCCTTGCCGGTGAACAAATCAGCCTGCATGGGCGACTTGCACGGAGTGCGCTTGAGGATCTTCCAGAAGAGATACAGACCGAAGAAGATGGGAATGCCCACGTAGGCAGCGACGAAGTCTGCTATTGTTAGTGATTGGAACCGAACAAGTGAAAATAGATGAAGAAAAAGGGAAAAAGCGTACCACTGGCGTCCCAATTGCCACGGACAAAGACGTTGAAGCCGCTGAAAAAGATGATGATGGAAAAGTACAAAAGCGCACCCCAGGCCAGGTATGGCTGGAAGGGGCTCTTGAAGACGAGGGTGTTGCGGTCGACGCCCTGAGCCTTGAGCGCGGCGTGGAAGCGGATGTAGCAGACACAGATGGAGCACCAGGTGAAGAGGCCGGCGACGGTGGTCAAGTTCTGGAACCAGCTAAAAGCCTGCTGGGCGCCGCCGTGGCCGACAGAGAGGTAGGTCAGCAGGCCGATGGTCGCAGTGGCAATGACAGCGTAGTAGGGAACACCACGACGCGAGCAGGTCAGGAAGATCTTGGGGGCCTGGTGGTTCTGGGCCAGGGCGTAGAGATAGCGGGAGCCGGTGTAGAGGAAGGCGTTGGCAGACGAGGAGGCAGAGGTGAGAATGACCGCGTTGATGATGGACGGCAGGACCTTGATGCCGGCATTCTGGATGCCGATGACCCACGGCGAGGCAGCAGCACCAGCAGCGCCGGTAGCCTGGGCAGACAGAAGGCGGGGGTCATTGGAGGCGACGAGGACGCTGATGGCGAGGGAACCGAGAACGTAAAAGAAGAGGATACGCCAAAAGACACGCTGAACGGCCTTGGGGATGTTCTTGCGAGGGTTCTCGGCCTCGCCAGCAGCGACGGCGACGACCTCGACGCCTCCGTAGGAGAAGGCGGCATTGACGAGGGTGGAGAAGAGGCCAAGGAAGCGACCGGTGGCGCCCTTGCCGTCGTACTCCTTCATGGCGCCGGGGTGTTGCCAGTAGTAGAAGCCGATGCGCTGGTGGTGGGGATTTCCGCCAAGCATGACGATAAAGGCCATGATGAGCAGGCCGACAATAGTGATGATCTTGATGGAGGCGAAGAGGAACTCGGCCTCGCCGTAGATGGCGACGGCAAAGATGTTCAGCAGGAGGACGAGGACGAGGATGATGCTGATCCAGGCGGCGACGTTGATGTGCTCAGCTCCAGGCCAGTAGCCGATAACGACGGAGGCGGCCGAGATCTCGGCGCAGATGGTGATGGACGCCGAGTACCAGTTGTTCCAGCCGACGGCGAAGCCCAGGGCCTCGTCGACATAGCGGGCGCAGAACTGGGGAATGGCACCGGGCAGCGGCAGCCAGGTGGCCATTTCACCGAGACACTGCATCATGGCGTAGACAGCGATGCCGGTAAAGGTGTAGCCGAGCACGACAGAGAGGGGGCCAGCTCGCGTAAAGGCAGAGCCAATGCCAAGGAAGAGACCGGTGCCAATGGTGCCGCCGAGGGCGATGAACTGGATGTGACGGGATTTGAGGCTGGCGATGTCAGCCAGGGCCAAGGGCCGACCAAAGCGATTCTACTCACCCGCGCGCCACGTAGCCGAACTCCTCGAGCTCGTCGACACCGCCGAGGGCCTGACCACCCTCAACGTTCCGGTCCTTTTCGAGCTCGTTGCTAGGGATCTCGTAGACCGGCGGCGTGGTCGCCTCGACGTCTTTGCTTTCCAACATAGTGGCGACGATGCGATGATGGTACGATGGGATGGGCCGGGGAAACGCGGACGGGAGACAGACAGGGGACAGAGCTGCGTATAAGAAAAAAGCCTGGGGCGACCACGTCAAAGCAGAGCGCAGGAAAGAAAGCAGGGCACGATAACCAAGAGCCTGGACAGGAGCTGAAATGGAGGGAAAAGGAAGCAGTGGATGCACGGAGAGATTAAATAGATTGGGACGAGCAGCTGGTATAGGCGAACAGGGAAGGAGGCAGGGCGATCCAGTCGTTCCTTCCGTGTGGCACTCTGTATTACAACGTCTCACCAGGAAGGGAAGGGAGGGTGATCCTCTGGGCTGGTTGGCCACAGACGCAACGACGCAACATCCAACAGGCGGGAGATTACGAGCAGCCAAGCCGTGTCTATGGAGTGCGCCATCGTCGTTGGAGTCTGCCAAGGACGGTCTTTGTCGCCCAGCCTTCTAGAAGGAAGAGCGAAGTTGCAAAAGAACGGGCGACCTGCCCCGTTGCCAGAAGAGGAAGGCGGCATCAACAAACAGCAACAGTGGCACTAGGCCACAGCCACATTTGTGCATTCCGAGAGGATCAGCTCGTCTCCCGAGAGGCGTCAAGGTGAGTCGGCTGGGCTTGGCGCAAGACATAAGACTCCTAAAAGACCCCGCTTCGGTGCGGCCGAGGGCAAAAGCGCAGACATTCTGTGATGAGGGTTGCGTCGTGTCGCAATATTGACAGGCTGCGGTGACTTTCAGCGGGGTGTCCTCCGTGTCGCACTGTGGCTGAGAGGAGTGGGTCGTGAGGCTTTTGGCCAACTGGAGCTTATAGTCACCGCGTCCTCCATAATGTGCCAAGACGTGCCAAGATGCGCCTGTCTTGCGCAGACAGACTTGGCAGCCTGTTTAGTGTCGATTCCGTGCTCAATGTTGCAAAGGGCGACATGGATGCGACTGTCTTATCGGTCAGGTCTGATTCGTACTACGGAGTTGTATTGCTTCCCCAAGTGGCCAAGGAGAGCCGGTGGTGGCGAGCGAGACAGCGTATAGTCGTTGGCCAGTAGGTGGTCAAGGCCACCCTCGCCAAGGCCAGACGTACAAGGGCCCGTTTCACTCGTCACCGAGAGCCAAAGCGGCAAGAGGGCACAACGTCTGATTCTACGACGTACCGCTACAGTTTCTCCTCGTCAAACGGCCCGTCAGCGTCGACCTTGGCCCACACGTCGTTGAGCACGCCGACGTCACGGTGGAGGAAATGGCCGTCACCCGGGCGGCCGACGATGCCACCGCCATCGCGATCCCACACGACGCGGCCGCGCAAGACGGTGTAGCGGGGCCAGTTATCGACACGGCGGCCCTCGTAGGGGGTGTAGTCGACGTCGTGGTGGAGCATGCCGTTAGTGATGGTGAGCGCGGGGAGACGGCCAGGCGGATACCAGACGACCAGGTCGGCATCCGAGAGTCCAGGCAGGAGGGCGCCCTTGCGAGGGTAGAGCCCGTACAGCTTGGCCGGGTTGGTGGCTGTGGCGGCGACGAATCGTGTGAGCGGCAGATGGTGAGCCGAAGCAGCAGCGAGCACGAGCGGCAGCCGGGTCTCGACACCGGGCAGTCCGTTGGGAATGTGGCGAAAGCGGCCAAGCGGGAAGTCGGGCGTGATGCAGGCCTTCTTGCCAGTCACCGCGTCGTCGTACCGGAACGGACAGTGGTCTGAGCTGAGCACGGAAAAGGTGCCATGACGCAGAGCCGCCCAGACGGCGTCCTGGGCTGCAGCATCGCGTGGCGGTGGCGAGCAGACGTGGCGTGCGGCCTCAAAGCCAGGCGGTCCGTCCAGATGTTCCGCGCGCGTCAGTAGCAGATACTGCGGACACGTCTCAGCAAAGACGGGCTGGCCGCGCGTCTGAGCGTCGCGAATCCGTCCGGCCGCCTCGCCGTCGCTGACATGCACCAGCAGAATCGGTGTCTGGGCCACGAGGTCGGCCAGCGCGATCGCCCGTCCCGTCGCCTCGGCCTCCAGCAACGCCGGCCGCGAGTGCGCGTGGAACCGCGGTGCCACCAGTCCGCGGGCCTCGAGTCGCGCCGTCAGCCACTCCAGCACATCGCCGTTCTCTGCGTGGATCATTGTCAACACCCGGCTTGTTCGCGCTGCCGCCAACACCGACAGGATCTCGCCGTCCCGCAGCTGCAGCGCCGCGTACGTCATGTAGATCTTGAGCGATGTCACCCCTCGACCTGGCAGCGCTGCTATCTCGGCCAGCGCCTCTGCGCTCGCGTCTGCCACCAGCAGGTGCAGCCCGTAGTCGCAGTAGCAATGCCCGGCCGCCAGCGTCTGTGCTGCCTCCAGTGCTGCCACTAGTGACGCCTCGCCACGCTGCTGCGGCGCAAACGCAATCACCGTCGTCGTGCCGCCCGCCACCGCTGATCGCGTCCCTGTCTCAAACGTGTCCGCCGATGAACCCTGCCCAAATAGACTCGGCTCCTGCAGGTGCACGTGGCAGTCCACCCCGCCCGGCATCACGTAGCCACCCTCTGCGTCAATCCGCCGTGTCGTTGCCACGGTCCCCAGCGTCCCCGATGGCGCCAGAAGCGCAATCTTGCCGTCGCGGATCCCCACGTCCAGTGCTGCCACGTCGGACGCTGTCACACACACCCCGTTGGTGATCACCAGGTCAAACGGGGAGGCCATCGTTGTGGGGATTGCCGTCAGAAGAAGAGCCGAGTGACCAGTCAGAACGACGGAAGGATGGATAGTAAAAGATTGTAAAAGCCAAACGAGCAAAGGGCCACTGAACTCGACATATAGCCGCGACCACGATGTCGGTTATCGGGCGACTGTTGCACGTGACTTGGTTGAGCTAAGTATATATGTTTATAACCGTCCCAAGAAGTGGAACACCGTCTTACTTCATAATCTCCCACCGCTCTCAGCAGCAACTGTTTGTGCTGTTCTGGTCTCTGTTCCAGTCTGCGCCATTCAATCCGCGATGCAACAACACCGTGTTGCGTGGCACATGCACCATGACGCTGGCCGCTTGCAACGATGCCACGATGCCGTCCACGAGCGCCCCAAACGGCTCCGACACGTTCTGGCCCAGCCTTGCGCTCGTTTCGAAAAACAGTACTCTGTCACCGTCGCTGCCATGTCCATGGCCCAGCCGGCGAGCCAGCTCCGTGCCTTCCTCCGTGCTCACAGCTCGGAGGGCGGGCGCCTGGTCTAGCTTGGTGCCAACGAAACAGTACTGGCACGCAATGCCAATCGCCCCGGCTCTGGGGCCAATATTGGCCTCCGCCTGAGCCACCCAGCCGTCCACCGCGTCAAACGTCTGCCGCTTGGCTAGGTCATAGACAAAGATGATCCCGTGGGCCCCGCGGTAGAAATGTAGCGGCAGCGCGTGGAACCGTTCTTGGCCGGCCTGCAGAGAGAAGGAAGACGTAAGATACGGCATGTTTCGGCTTAGAAAAGGGGAGGGCTCTGTCTGCTCACCGTATCGATCAGGTCCACGCGGTACGTCATTCCGCGCATACGGATGCGCCTGTTCTGCGCACTGTTAGACTGTATCGCAAGAAGCACGCTTCACTGATGCTCCGTGTCGTGCCCACATTATACACGGTGCCTATTGTAGACGCCGGGTTTCTAAGATCAAATTCGGGATCAAGATAGCATTGAAGCACTGTAAAGAGATGACAACCGGTAAGTCTTGTAGCCCCTGCAAATAGGACAGAAAAGCACATCTTACAGGACGTCTTTCCGACATTCGACGAGCCCATAACCAGGATCTTGATAGACGGGTTCTCCATCATCGCGAGAGTCGGACTGGAATCGTAACTGTGATACGAGAAGAAACCGCAACGAATGCTCCTAAAACAGTAAACGTTATCTTGACGGGGACTGGGCTTCGCAGTCGTAGATGCCCAACCTACTACCGATTGCTCACAAGCACTTAGTAAGCTACGGGCAACGTGTCTTTCATAGGCTGGTTGACTTCTGCAGTCGTTGGGCGTGTAAGAAGGGGTTTCGAGTACGGTTTAAAAGCACACGGAAAAGGTCAGGCACGTTTGATTATACTCCTTGTACTTTAGGATGGGATAAGCAACCAGTAGGACACAGCGATAGTGCCTACAACAACCCAAACAAGAAAAATATTCCTTGAAATGTAAGACCATCCCAACTGTCGAGGTTTCGGTATATCCTGTAGGAACGATATACGTTGACGGCTTGGGAAGCAACGGAATACGCCAACAATAAGGCGTATGTTATTAGAAACTAGTTTCAGTTAGCTAGTGATGAATGACATGACTATGTATCTTAGATAAGTAAAACCGACCGGTAACCACACCCAGGTAGGCTGGTAGCCGTCTTCACTCTCTCCTGTAAAGCGTTAGAACGGCGCGCAAATTATTGTTCGATGCGTTCGCTACTAGTAAAAGTTAAGCCTGCATCTCTATGCGAAGGAATATTTGCCACAATGAGCCCTTCAAGCATTAAGAATTATGAATGTAGAGCGTCATACGCCAAAAGGCTGTCAATTTCGATTACTTGGACTTAATTTTGATCGTCTGAGCTTCGCCAAATATATGCTTCATCCTCAACTCTTTCCAAAGTCTGTCTTCGGTGAAAGGCGGGAAGTCATCCTTCAACTTTACCGTATCCGGGGACATCACATAGAGTTCTTGAAATGCGACCTTTAAACACCCAGTAGTGAAGTAGGTCTTCTGGAATTGTACGTCAAGATACCGGATTCTCTGTCCAAGACGCTGGCTCTCGATGTTGAATCTAGCAAGGCGGCGATAGTGCATCTCAAGCTTTTTATTTGGAGCAGAGCAACCCGTTTTGTTGACTTGGATGCGACAGCGGCGATACACATGGTGAACAACCTCGCGAGACTCGCGGCAGGCTCTCCATAAGCCCTTATCCTCCCTGAAAATCATTGAGGCATGTCTGCCGTCATACAAGCTCCCGTGGGAATCAAAGTAGTGTGCACAGGAAGGCGGCTTGGCGGCGGCTTCCCAGATCACCAGTCGAAGCTCGACAGGAAGGCGTTGGAAGCAGTGAAATTTATTCAGGGTCCTTTTTGAGGACAGTTCAGGGAGTGTCGGGTCCAGCCGGATGATGTTGTGGCCGTCTAGAAAGAGTCTGGAGGCGGATCGCCACACTCTGAAAGCATGCCAGTGGACTCTTAGTCGGCCTTTGAGAGTTTTTATGTATGTTTTCGGGATTGTTTTGATGCTCTCAGGGATGGGTTCCTCGAGCGCCGCCTTGCAAATTCGATCAATTCTGGTGTTGCATTGTTCGAGTCTGCCGATCAAAACGTACGGGGAGTCTATGGTAAACATGGTATAGGTGTTATGCGTGGATAGTGAAGTGTTGATTTGAGACAAATGGCTTTTGTGAGAACCAAATGGGGGAAGTGGGATAAACAGGTTGCGAGAACAAATCATAGTGTTTGTAGAAGGCTTAATAAGCAACCCGGCCTGGGTTAGCATGAATACGTCAGCCAGTACGGAGTATGTGGTACAAACATGGCACTGCCTCCCATTTCAAAGTCGGCTTAGTAATTTTTGAGAGTGATTTTGGAACGGCGCGATTGTCAGAGTGCATATATCGTAGCTGGTGCCACTATCGTATAGTTTATATTGCCAAATCTCATCCAACGGAGAAAGACAACATTTCTGTGCAAGTTGGCTTCCTTGTTATAAGCTCCGCGGTGTCTCTCCCCGACACCTCCTCCTATCGTTCTTCATTAAATCGGTGCATTTCCTGTTCTGTTCCATCCCATCCTCCGGCCATTCCAAAATGCACCGACCTCACAGCCAGGACTGGGCGACAAAGTTTCGTGCATTGGATAGACGCTACTACTTACTAGAATTTAAATCACTCTCGTCTCGAAAGGATTTTTATCTGGGATCCCCTTCTTGAAGGCAGCTGTTTTTCAGTTTTACAGAATGTTTCAAACCGCGGCACTGGCAACTATAAATATGGTGACCCGCACACATTATCAGAATCTTCGTGTAAGTGTGTGGACATATCCTTCAACTCTCCAGTTATCATTCCCAAGCCATTTGCCCGTACTTGAACTAGACGGTAAGATTTTGGTGGTTCGATTTATCTTCGATCTGTATGCAAAAATTCTCAATGCGCCGTGCGATTCAAAACAGAACGGGCTATCAAAAGGAAAGAAAGACACGACTTACATGTAATAAAGTAACTCCAGTCCACTCTCCTCCCTTCACATGGAGCCAAATAGCTTCAGTACCACCTCATCACTCAAATCCTCCGGGGACTGGTAGAGATAATCGCAGATCACCTCCAGCCGTGTTAGCAGGGCCTGCTGCGTGTCCTTGGGGTGGAACCAGCAGCAGGAGGACTTACCGATGGTGGTGCCCTGTTGGGCTGACGTGTTGAGGCAGACGACGCAGGCCTCCAGGGAGCCGTTTACCGTGTGTTTCAGGAGCGTCTCCCGGTGCCGCATGCACAGCCGGACGAGGTTCCGGCCCAGCTCGACTCGCGTCCGCTCTTGCGTTTGGGCACTCGCTAGATACATTGACAGACTGTGCGCGGCTGCCCAGATCTCATGCGTGATCGTGGTTGGGGCCCCGCCAATACGACCGAGGTATGCCTCTGGCGTGAGGTCACCGTCGGTGCTGCTTACCTTGGCAGGCTGCGAGGCCTGTCCGTCCGTGATGGTCTCTGAGGTAGCCGTGACGTGCACAAAAGGCACATCGAACGATGCCACAGAAACTCCAGTCATCGCGTTCATAGCCATTTTCGAAAAGTGGGGTGTGATTGGTGTGTGGAAAATGGTATGCTATTGGCGATGTGGAACGTGCAAAACGGACTGGCAGACTGACAAGCTGGCAATGTTGTATTGGAGGGATGAGAAGACGGAGCAGATTATTGCTTATTTGGATTCAGACAGGACAGAAGGAGAGGGTTGAAGGACTTATATAGCTGGGCTGTTGCCAAATAGGTATATGAACAAAGAATGCACCGTTCATTCACCGAACAAGGAATATGTCTCGACTGTTGTTCATCCCTTTGTAGAGCTATTAACTGTGACAGTTTAACTAACTAACTCTTTTGTTGGAAGACGCATTGTTTGCATTCATGTCTTTGACAGGCAGAAAGGTCATTCCTCGACTTGGAATCATGCTACTTCAGCCCTTGTTCGAAATGATGGTTTCTGGGAAGAAACCCCAATGATTGGGCTCCCAAAGGCATCGCTGGAATCATCCCTCAAGAACTTTCGGGGTCGCCCGTACTCTTTTTCCCTCTCCGTGGGGCGACTGTACCGAGTGATGAGGCACAGTGTCGTCGATGTTGTGGACATGAAAAACGGCGAGGCAATGCATCTCATAGGAGAGGCTGGAGAGGCTGATGACGTGGGATCCGGAATCAGGTATGCCTACTGGCTACCTTGCCCTGGTCATTTGGAAAGGCTATATAACAGGAACAGCTAGCAGTGGGACGAGGCTTCGCACGTGTCTAGAATCCATTTAATGTCCAGACCATTACACTGTTACTTGTTCTCGCAAAGCGATATATAGATACGACCGGTCATATGATAAATCATGTTGATTCCGAAAATTGTGTTCTGCCAGCTTCGTGGACTTACCACGGCTTTTCAAGACAATCTAGCGTCCCATGTTATGGCTCGCCTGTCCTCTGCTCTATGTGCAAAAATGAATCGATTAGTTGAATATCATAGTCAGAAGTCTTAGCTCAGCGCCAAACCCTGTATGTTAGACGATAGGCTTGGCCGGTATGGTGCTCAACGAGTTACGTATCTTGCAATAGAGCTTTGCTGACACAAGAGCCCTGAAATTCGGTTACGGAGGTAGAAGTATCCGTGCCATCTGAAGATCATGAATACCGTTCAATTTTGTGATTAATTTCCTCCTTATGGAATATGTATTGTTGTAAACGCACCAGTGCCTAGGTTGCCGTCATCATCATCTCGGTGCCTTTTCTACCAAAAGCTGTACGTAACATCAGCAATCAGATGTGGTACACGTTGCCTGATTCTGCCGATACAAATCTTCTTTGTACTAGCCAAATACCTTAGCTGTTCAGATGCAAACCTAGTGGAACAACTTGTTTTAAGTGAGGCATCGATCTGATGTACCCCATCCCATCAACACCAGTCCTTCACTCTGTTAGTGACGGCGCTGCACGATTAAAGCTCGTCGTTGAACTTCTTCCGCAGGGCTTCAGCCTGCTTGCGAGCAGCTTCCGTTCCAAGCAGCAGTTGGCTCTTAAGCCAGTCAACAGACCCCCAGAAACCGTTGGTGGCGCTCTCAATACCCTCATTCGCCTTTGCATACAGGGTCCCAGTTGGCGAGAGGGTTCCGTATCTGAAGTATGAAGCCTGCTTGCGGGCATACGCACGAAGCTCGTTCGTGGTGCTTCCTTGTGGAACGGGCTGCATTGTCGGTCAGTAATCATACATACTTGAGGACGGGATTTTGTACGGACAATTCCATAAGTATCGAGATATGCCTTGAGCTCGCTCTCGCTCCATGTGTCGAAAACATTGCCCTTCACAGCCTGGGTCGCGGCAGCCAGGTACGAGGTCGCTGCTGCGTACTGTTCGGAGCCAGCCTTGGAGGCGGACTCATATGCGGATTGCGCAGCCTTGACCAGGTCATCGCGAGCGGCGCCACTCTTGTCGGCAGCCTTCTTGGCAGCCTTATCGCCAGACGCCAGCAAGTAGTTCCGAAGCTGGTCGTAGGACAGGTCATCAAACGTCCAGGCAGTCCAGCCAGAGGCAGCAAGGTGGGCGTTCTTGCGCACGAGGGCTCGCAGCTCTTCCTTGGTCGACTTGTGCGGCACCGGAACGCCACGGGCATCCAGGAAACCCTGCAACCGGCTTTCCGACCACGTGTCTGCAGCTGCGTCAAAAGCGGCACGAGCGGCCTCGGAAACCGTATTTGTCGCTTTGGCATACTCGTTGCCAGCCCTGGTCGTGGCTGCACCAAAAAGCCCCCAGGCACGGTCAGTTGCAGTATCGCCCACGATCTTAGCACGGCGTTTCCGAACCAGAGCACGGATCTCCTCAACCTTGCTTCCTTGAGGAACTGCCAGGTCTTGTTAGAATGCAAAACTGGGTGCGAAAGTGCAAGGTAAGAGACACAAAAGCCTACCATTGATTCCATTCTTGTCGCAGAAGTTCTTCAGCTCAGATTCGCCCCAGGCATTCAAGACGTTATCTGCAAGGTTCTCGAAGACTCCATGTGCCGACTTCTTCAGGCGGTCGGCCTTTTCCCCGGCCTGGATGTATGCAAGATAAGAGTTGCGACGGACAGTAGCGATTAACTTGTCTCTCTGTAGCTTGAATGTCAGAGTCCGCATGCAAGTCCGGCATTTGGCCTAACTTACCTCAGACGGTTGGGGAGCAGGGAACCCATGCTCATCCAGCCACTGTTTCAGATCAGAGTCTGATGGAAGTCAGTACTGTAGCAAGCGGGGGATATGGCGCAATGATACTAACCACTCCATGTGTCGTAAAGCCAGTTGCCGGGATATCCGAGCGACTGGTGCTTCCTCTTGGAAACAGACTCGTAGCCGCTCCGAGCCTTTTGCAGAATGACGTCATGCGTACGAGGCTGCGGAACTTTGGCATAGTTAGATAGATGCTGCCATTAGCGAGAAAGAAACCCTTGAAAACATACCTGGAATTCCGTGGTGATCGCAGAATGCCTTAAGCTGGCTGTCGGTCCAGGTACCCAAAATCCAGTCCTTCACGTTGAGATAAGCAGATTGAACCTGATCCTCGGTTCCATGCCAAATCTCCTGGACACGGGTGATAAGTCCTTCCTTGCCATCTTTGGTGGCGTCCTTAGCAGCATCTTTGGCCTCTTGGCCCTTGAGCTCGAGGTAGGATGACAGCTGATCGCTGTCCCAGTGATGGAATGGCTGCACGACATAGTCAGTCCAATGCTCCTGCACCAGATCCCGAAGGTCGTTTCGGTCGGCAGGAGTTGGGTACGGGATATCGTGGTCAGTAAGCCATTGTTCAAGCTCCGTCTTTTGCCATTTGTTGTAAGCTGGAGAAATGTGTGATCAGTAATAGTCATTCACACGGATGCGCGTTAAAAAGGGGGGCGGTGGCCTCGAACGTACCGGCCTTTGTGAGCCAGCTGCTGCTTGCTACAGCAGCGTCTGCCACAAGGGCAAGGGTGAGCAAAGCCGAGAGGATCCTCATGGCTTCAAAATCGAGGAGAGTGCGAGGCTCGATTCAGATGCTGGATCGGAAGGAAGATGTCATAAAATTCTAGGCAAAGATACACCTAGAGTTATAACAAGGAGATGTTACATTAGAAAGGTGTGTTTCCTGAAGTGAGGAATCCGCAGGTTTTAGGTCCGGCCAAAGAAGGCGAACGATCAATCACGTCACTTTTGGATACACAAGTTTGCGGGGGCTCTCTTAGTGGTTCCTTCTGTAACTCTCCAGTATTTTTCTTTTTATCGAAACTTGTCGCTGACTGATAAACGGTCAATATGCCTGTTCAGCCACCATATCTTTGGCATGCGTGTAGAAATTTGCCAGAACAGTCGTCTTTTGATCTAGATTGCTTGGTTTGTTGGGCAATGACGTCAGCCCAGAATCAAAATGGCTGCAGTTTATATCAAGAGCCAATGACGTACGCGAGGTCTCCTCCATGGCCTAAAGTATGACGGCGTGCTCGTTCGTCATTTTCTTTCTGAGATCTGGTGATCCAGGACTGGTCTTTAGTACTAAATGCGTGATGTCATTTCCAAGATGGGTGGATTGCTGTGCACGTATCGTGGCATGTGATATGAGCTTAACGGAAAGCTGACTACTCAACCGTGTAATCATTCGCAGGGACATCGACACCGACGAGTCACCCAGAGTGACGGCATGCACCTTACAAGTACTCTGATCAGCCATCATCGTTTAGGTGTTCTGAGCCCTGCATTGGCTATGTAGAAATGTGATCTGTCTAATAATATCCGTTGTGAAGAAACCGCCGGGTTGAAGTCATCTGAGCGTTGAGAAAACCACTACTAGCATCGCGTAACGAATCCGGAGGCTAGTGCTGTTGTAAAAGATGATTTATGTAACGGTTTCCAGTGCTGGCCAACTCGCTTGCAGGTACCGGAATGTCTCCGGCTACTCTTAGCGTATTGTGGGACTTTGGCCTACAGTTCCCGACGCCAAAGAAAAGGTTGACGAGTCAGATAAATTACCGTTGCAATTTCGAAACCTTGTGAACAACGTAGACTAGCTGCCTTGATTATGTAATGCGATATATTTTCAGCTCGAGTTTGCCGCGGTCTGGTGAAGTTGGTACCTGCTTGTTCAGTCAAACGCTACTTTCTAGAGAGCGACCGATCTTCTTGTATTCTAGGACAAGTGCAAGGAGGGCTGTTGCACCCTTACTCTTGGCCCATTTATAGAGGAGAAGGAAGGAGCGATGCACGATGCTACAACGACGGTATTCCTTCCAAAACCAGCTGCCCCACCTAGTAGGTTGGCCTCGCACCAAAAATCTCAGCCCACCTTAACTGTGCTTCTTGGTTAGCCCAAATAACTTGTCTGAATGACTCCCGTGCGAAGGCTGTGCAAAAGACATCCACTGTGAGATATAATGGATGTTTTGATTGGTTGAAAGTCGGATTTCGATTCGCGTCTGCCTTTTAAGCCCGCTGCCAATATTTCCAATCCTGGCGGGAGAGGTTGGATCCTAATCTCCTCTATGCCATTCCGTCTTTCCCCCGGAAACGTCACATTGCAAAGGCCTGTTCAGCGACAAGCTTTGCTACCGCATTGGTGCTTTTACAGGAGCACGTCTCAAGTTAAAGACGCGGGCCATCTCCCTTCTATTCGAATACCAAGAAAAACAGGGTCTCCATTATCAGAGGTCCTTGTTGCCAGCATTTTCAAACATTTCTACCCCTCCAGCACATATTTCAGAAGCTAGTTTTCAAGCGGTACGAAGTCTTCAAAAATGGGCGACTCTCAGGCAGCTTCTGCAGAGGCGGCAACTGCTTTGCCTCAACCCCCGATGAAGGAACAGGATATAAGTGAGGTTGCCGCCCTTATCCAGACTCTCGAGGAAGCGGCAAAGACGAAGAAGAAGTCTGAGTTCAGTGTCAAGCGGACGCGGTTCAATGTGGCAGACTCACCGGACGGTCACTACGTCGATGCGTGGAAGTTCAACGACTGGGATTACAAGCGGCCAGATCTGCCGACATATGCTCGTGGATTCTTCACAACCCGGGACGCACATGGAAAACCAGAGATTTCTGTTCGTGGATACGACAAGTTCTTCAACGTCAACGAAGTCAAAGAAACGCAGTGGGACTACATTGAGAAGTGCTCGCAGGGGCCGTATGAGCTCACGCTGAAGGAGAATGGCTGCATCATCTTTGTGGCCGGTCTCGAGGACGGGACACTGCTTGTGTGCAGCAAGCACTCGACGGGCGATCGTGGCGATGTGGCGCTGAGCCACTCCAGTGCGGGTGAGGCCCGTCTCGAAGCACAGCTGCAGCGACTCGGCAAGTCAAAGGAAGACTTGGCTCGCGAGCTTCGTTCGCGCAATATCACGGCCGTGGCCGAGCTCTGTGACGACAGCTTTGAGGAGCACATTTTGGCCTACGGCCCCGACAAAGCAGGCCTGTACCTCCACGGCATCAACCTTAACCTGCCGGAGTTCATGACATACCCGAGCACTCTGGTGCAGAACTTTGCAGAGCAGTGGGGCTTCCGGAAGACGGAGCTCATTGTGATGGAGGAGATTTCCAGAGTGCGGACATTCCTGGAGCAGGTGGCAGAGTCTGGAGCACACGACGGCCGGGATGTGGAGGGCTTTGTGATCCGCTGCAAGATGTCGCCGAAACCGACAATGGTGCCGTTTGTGGACTGGTTCTTCAAGTACAAGTTTGAGGAGCCGTACCTCATGTACCGACAGTGGCGCGAGTGCACGAAAGCTCTCATCGCAGGGCGTGCTCCGCAGGTCAAGAAACACCAGGCGATCACGAAGGAGTACCTGCTGTATGCGCGGAAACGCATCGCGGCAAACCCGAATCTGGGCAAGCTGTACACGCAGAACCACGGAATCATCCAGCTGCGGGATGACTTTCTGGCGTTTAAGAATCTCAAGGGCGCAGATGCAGCGGGGTTTGAGGCTCTACAAGGCGGCGGGGAAGGCAACCTGGAGGTGGACAAGGACGTCATCCTGGTGCCCATCGCAACGATCGGGTGCGGAAAGACGACGATTGCGCTGGGGCTCAGCCACCTGCTGGGCTACGGCCACGTGCAGAACGACAACATCACCGGGCCCAAGCGGCCTCCGCGGTTTACGCGGATGCTCCTGGACGAGCTGCAGACGGCGCCGGCAGTGGTGGCTGACCGGAACAACGCGCAGCGGCATGAGCGAAAGCAGCTGATCTCGGACGTCAAGATGCAGCACGTCGGAGCGCGGCTGGTGGCGCTCAACTTTGTGCACGACAACATTGAGGAGATCCGGCGAGTGACACAACAGCGGGTGTTTGCACGCGGCGACAACCACCAGACGATCCAGGCGGCGTCGGATCCAGGCAAGGTGGTGGGCATCATGAACGGGTTCGTAGAGCGATTCCAGCCGTGCGACCTGTCGCGGGCGCCAGACGACGGCTTTGATGCGGTGATCGACTTAGACCCGACATCGAGCAGCCGTGCGAATCTGGAGAAGGTGGTGCGGGAACTGCACCGAATTTACCCGAATCTGGTACGCGAGGTGCCAAGCGCAGAGGAGCTAGACGAGGCGATCGAGGCGGCGATCCAAGGATACCGGCCGGAGCTACGGCACACAATCCCGGATCGCGGACGGAGCAAAGCGGCACAGAACAAGCAGGAACAGGGCAAGAAGGTGGCGACCAAGAAGAAACCTTTGGAGTACGTGGCGGTACAGGTGGCAGCCAAGGAGATCAACGGGTACCTGGAGCAGACGTTCAAGGACGTGCCGGAAAAGCAGTCGGGGTTTTACCAGCAGCTGCGACAGATGCAACGGGTGCAGACAGAGTTCCACGTGACGCTGATGCACAGAGCGAGTGCCAAGGAACGACCGGAGCTGTGGGAGCGGTACACAAAGCTGCAGGACGAGGCGGAAGCAGCAGCAGCAGCAACGGGGCAGAGCGTGTACGCAGGTCAGGGTCCAGATCTGGGCCGAGTGGACGTGCAGCTGGAGCGAGTCGTGTTTGACGGACGGCTGATGGCGCTGGTGGTACGGCTGGTGTCTCCGACGGCGGACGGGGCGGACACCAAGGGCGCAGAGGAGTGGACATGCATCAACCGGGTGTCTCACATCACAGTAGGGACGCGCGATGCATCGGTGAAGCCCAAGGAGAGCAACGATCTGTTGGCCCGATGGCTGGACGAGGGCAGCATGAAGGAGAACCGGATTGTGGACATTGGTATCGAGGGACGGCCGTTGTTGTCGGGTGTTGTTCGGGGGGTGATGTCGAGATGAGGGTGGAGGAGACGGGGAGTACGAGCGCTGTTTACTATGACATAAGTGGAGAATATATTGTCACATGAATTCAGTACCGGGGTACATAATCACGTGACCTCAGTACCGTGGTTTTTTTGTTTTGTTTTCATGATTTCTTTGATTGTTTTACACATCTATGGAAGGTCCTGTTGGGAGGGTGGGACGACCTGGTTGGTGACCTCGACGAAGCGCTGCCACTGTTTCTTGGCCTCGCCGTTGGCGAGAGCGAGACGGGCTCTACGGACGCCGTCCTTCCAGCGGCCGCCACCGGGGCCACGGTCGGGGATGCGGTGGGGGTCGTCGTCGTCGTCGCAGAGGCCGCTAGTGACGAGGAGGGCGGCGGTATTGATGAGGACGAACGAGAGGAGGGGATCATCGGGGGGGCGTTCGTTGTTGAGGAGGGAGAGCATGGTGACGGCATTCTCAGCGGGTTCACGACCGGGGGAGACGCCAGCGAGCGGATGAGCGGCGACGCCAAAATCAGCGGGGGCGAGGCAAAAGGGGACGATGTCCTGGTCGCGGAGGGCCCAGCAGTAGGTCTGACCGGCGATGGAGATTTCGTCGAGGTCCTCGGCGCCGCAGACGATGAGGGCCTTGCGGGCGCCAGCGAGACGGAGGGCATGGGCGAAGACGGGGCCGAGTTCACGGCGGGCGACACCGATGACGCGGGCCTCGAGGGGCGAGGGGCCCTGACCATCCTCGACGTCGACCGGGTTGGCGAGGGGGCCGAGCAGGTTGAAGAGGGTGCGCCAGGGCAGCTGGCGGCGGATGGGGGCGACGTAGCGCATGCCCGGATGGAAGACGGGCGCGAAGAGGAAAGCGTAATTAGTGGCAGCGTAAATCTGCGGCAGAGTCGATGGCTGGACAAAGGCGAGGTTGACCACGAGGTCGACCAGGTCAGTGGTCTCGTTCTCAATGGTGGCGAGGCGTTGATGATGCAGGTTTGCCAATAAGTCAGCCGACCCAGACTTGCTCGTCGACGCCCGGTTGCCGTGCTTGGCGATGCGCAGCCAGGCCGACGCCACAATCGACGAGGCCGTCGACACGTTGAACGTGTTGTGGGCATCGCCGCCCGTCCCGACAATGTCGCAGAGCCCGCCGCCGTAACGGCCCTGCTGCAGCGCCGGCTGCGTCGCCAGTATCGCCCGCAGTGGAGCTGCCGCCACCGGGGCTGCTGCCTGCCGCATGCGTGCTGCACAGGCTGCCATCACGTCTGCCTGTCGGTCCAGTCCGGTAAAGTGCAGACACATGAGCAGTGCGCCCGCCTGCACGGCCGACACCTGGTTCGTGAAGAAGAGCGCGATCGCGTCCGCAATCGGCTCCGCCAGCGGCTCCCGCTCGTCCGTCGACACCGGCCACAGCCGGCTCAGCAGCGGCTTGATGTCGACCATCGTCGGGGCGTCTGTCTGCTCCATGGATGCGGGTCAAGCCGGTCTGGTCGTGCGACCCAAGGAAGAGGGGTCGTACGGCGCGATCCACCACGTCCAATTGCGTCTTATCTCGTTGGGTGCGTCGGCGTCGGCGTCGGACTCAAGACGCAAGGAACAAAGAAACGTGACCAAAACGTCTCTTTCTGTTCGTCGAGGCGAAAACTCTGAAAGTCCAGTGTGTCATAGGCGGTGAGTGGTGGCAGAATAGTGAACTCCAATCCGGTGGGCCCACCCGTTTTTCCAGAGTTTTCTTGTCGATCGGCCTGCACGTCTTCCCACGACCGGCGCCACGGACACGTTCACCCTGCCTTGTCATGATGCCTCCGCGGCGTGCCCCTCCGATGTGTTCTGCGCGGCTGCTGCGCCGGGGCCTGGCCGGGGGACCGGTTTTCTGGCCACTGTCACGTGCATCGACATCAGCATCACCAGCATCACCAGCCTCGAACGCGGCTCTGCACACGACGGCCTGCATGGCGGCCGTGACGGTTGGCCCCGGCGGCCGTCTGGTGCTGCCGGCCGACTACGTGCCGCCGACGCAGCCGCCGAGTGCGAAGCGGCCAGACATTCGCAAGTCGCAGCTGCTGCGATCCTACACGTCGTTGCTGCGCTCGACGCCGTTGATGCTCGTCTTCCAGCACAGCAACTTGACCGGGCCCGAGTGGACGGCCGTGCGGCGCGAGCTCGCCCTCGCCCTCGACCGTGTCGCCGAGCAGCAGGCCCTCGACGGCATCGTCTGGCCGGCTGACCTGGCCACCCACATCCGCCTCCAGGTCCTCCGCACGCGCATCTTTGACGTGGCCCTCCGTCTGACCGAGTTTTACGAGCCGCCACCACCACCACAACACACAGACACACCCACCTACACCCACGACCTCTCCGCCACCGCCTACGCCGCCATCCAGCAGGCCCAGTCCGACGGCGCCACGACGGCCGAGCGCTCCGTCTATGGCCAGCTCGCGCCGCTCTTGACCGGCCCCCTCGCCGTGCTGACCTTCCCCGCCGTCTCGCCCGCCCATCTGGCCGCTGCCCTCTCCGTCCTCACCCCCGCTGCTCCCGCCTTTCCTGCCCCCGCCCGGAAGAAGAACCCGGGCTACTACGAACCCGTCGTGCAGGGCGCCCTGCCCAAGCTCCTCCTCCTCGGCGGCCGCGTCGAGGGCAGGGCCTTTGACGCCGACGGCGTCCGCTGGGTCGGCGCTATCCACGGCGGCCGCGCCGGCCTCCAGGCTCAGCTCGTCGCCCTGCTCCAGGCCGCTGGCCTCGGCCTCACCACCGCCCTCGACGGCGCCGGCAAGAACCTCTGGCTCACCATGGAGAGCCGCAGGACCATGCTCGCCGAGGACGGCGACACCCAGAGCCAGACTTGAGCAGAGTTGGGCCAGAACCGCTCTCGCACACTGTACTATAATACATTTTGTTGGGAGTGCAGAAAAGACACTTACGAATGCAAGTAACGTGCCGTGCGGTACAGTGTCACACTGTCTGCCCACCGTGACAGCGGCTTTGTGCGGCTCCGCAGCTGAAATCAAGCACTGTACCCGTCCTCTCTAAAATTGCTGCCTGTGCATCACTGCTTCATCTGTTCCTGGCGTCGTCATCCATCCGCTCTCGTGGCCGCGCTGCACCCTGCACCCACCGCCCGACGAGGCCGTCCAGCCGTCTGATCCCAGTTCGTGCTCTGCTCGAGAATGGTCTGCTGAACCGATCCAACCACATCACCGATCCCACCCACACAATGGACTTTGCGCCGTACCAGTCGTCGCCGCCTGAGAACGAGCGGACGTTCTCGCCGCCGGCACCGTCACCGCGCACGTCGCTCGAACGCCCGCGCTTCTCGCCGCGCCAGCAGCAGAACGCGTCGCCCGCCGCCAAGACGAACAGCACCGCCAGTCCGCCGCCACTGCAGCATCCCCAGCCCCAGCGCCAGTGGGCCGGCGGCATGCCCAGCCCGACGTACTATTCGTACCAACAGGGCGCCAGCGGCGGCATCGGCGACGACGATGACGGCCGCCGCCGCGGCTCGCTCGATCCCCTCTACGACGGCCGCGACAACGTGATCAGCGAGTTCGACACCAGCCTCGGCCTCCGCCTCGACTACGAGGCCTGTCTGGCCTACCTCGCCCTGCCGCCCGTCGGCTCCATCCTGCTGCTCATCCTCGAGCGGAAGAGCGACTACGTCCGGTATGTTCTTTTATTTTATTTTTTTTCCCTTCCCTTCCTTCCTCTCTCTCTCACTTCTTCCTCTACTCATTTCTTCCTCTACTCACCAACACAGCTTCCACGCCTGGCAGGCCAGCCTCCTCTTTACCGCCTTCTTCGTCCTCCACCTCCTCTTCTCCTGGTCTACCGTGTTCAGCTGGCTGATCTTCCTCGCCGACCTCGCCCTCATGGGCTGGCTGACCTACAACGCCTACCGCGACGCCGACACCCTCGACAGGTAAGACACCCCCATCCCCGCCTTGCCGATCCCACCCGACTGACCTGTGTAGGTTCGAGGTGCCCTTCTTCGGACGCATCGCAAACAAGATCGTCGACGACGAGTAGCCCTGGTTGTGGAATGCCTGCGTGCAACTACCTTTGAGAATTGTACATATTTATATCTTTTGTCCACTTGCAATGGACCCGTTGGGAACCGGAAGCCCCCCACGGGCGGCTGTGCCGAATCTCTGTGTTTGTGTCCTTCTGATCCGGCGTTCAAGGAAGATTTCGTGCTTGTTTCCACGTTGTTTTGTCTCCATCTGTCAGAAGAGAAGCAATTGATGCCAATCCTTACTGTGCAAAGTGTGGCTTATTATTGGTGCACGTGACATTCGTGGCGCCCACTTTGCGCACCGCCACGCCGTGCCGGGTGACGCGCGCTACAGCGCCTGCCTTGCTACACACACAGCTTGGTCTACTCGGACTAGAATAGAAGCTTCGTGCCAAAGTCGCCTGGTTTCCATCCCTCACCCCGACCACCGCAGACGACCAAGCTCTTTTCTCTCATTCGTTCGGTCTCTATCCTTATCCACCTTCCTGGTACCTGGCTCTGTTTTGCAACTCGACTTTGTCACTCCGAGCTCTTTCGCTCTATTGCCACCATGTCCACCCTCGAGGAGCTCGACGATCTTGAGCGCGATGGCCGCGAAGACAAGGACGAGAAGAAGGAGGATGGCCGGGATCAAAACACTGGCTCCGGCAACAACGCCACGGTAGAAGACGCCGACGACGAGGACATGAAGGATGTTGAGGCAGAAGAGGATGACGTGCTGGACGAGGAGATTCTCAGCCTTAGCACCCAGGAAATCATAACCCGCCGACGACTATTGGAAAATGAATCCCGGATAATGCGAAGCGAATATCAGCGCTTGTCTCATGAACGAGCAACAATGGCCGAGAAAATTAAGGACAACCAGGACAAGATCGCTAACAACCGGTAATGCCTTCCCCTCTTCCCCTCGCTCGGCCGCGCATCTTCCCCGTGCTGGCCGTTCGCTGACACGCTCTTTTCTTCGTTCTAGCCAGCTTCCGTACCTCGTCGGCAACGTGGTGGAGTTGCTAGATCTCGATCCCACTGCGGAGTCGTCAGAGGAGGGCGCCAATATCGACCTTGACGCAACGCGGGTAGGCAAATCGGCAGTGATCAAGACCTCTACGCGGCAGACCATTTTTCTGCCTCTGATCGGTCTGGTCGACCCCGAGACCCTGAAGCCGGGCGACCTTATCGGCGTCAACAAGGACTCGTATCTCATTCTCGACACCCTCCCGGCCGAGTACGACAGCCGTGTCAAGGCGATGGAGGTCGACGAGAAGCCGACGGAGAAGTACAGCGATGTCGGCGGCCTGGACAAGCAGATCGAGGAACTGGTCGAGGCCATTGTGTGGCCGATGAAGGAGGCCGAGCGGTTCAAGAAGATCGGCATCAAGGCACCCAAGGGTAAGTCCCCTGCGACGAGCAAGAGGAGCCGTTGGCGCTGACAGTGTGTTTCGATGCAGGCGCCCTGATGTACGGCCCTCCTGGCACCGGCAAGACGCTGCTGGCGCGTGCCTGCGCCGCCCAGACGGACGCGACCTTTCTCAAGCTGGCCGGCCCGCAGCTGGTGCAGATGTTCATAGGGGATGGCGCGAAGCTGGTGCGCGACTGTTTCGCCCTGGCCAAGGAAAAGGCACCGGCGATCATCTTCATCGACGAGCTCGACGCCGTTGGCACGAAGCGGTTCGACTCGACCAAGTCGGGCGACCGTGAGGTGCAGCGGACGATGCTGGAGCTGCTCAACCAGCTGGACGGCTTCGCGTCCGACGACCGGATCAAGGTGCTGGCGGCAACGAACCGTGTCGACGTGTTGGATCCTGCCCTCCTGCGATCCGGCCGACTCGACCGCAAGATCGAGTTCCCGCTGCCCAACGAGGAGGCCCGGGCACAGATCCTCAAAATCCACAGCCGCAAGATGAAGGTCGACGCCCACGTCAACTGGGGCGAGCTCGCCCGCAGCACCGACGAGTTTGGCGGCGCCATGCTCAAGGCCGTCTGCGTCGAGGCCGGCATGATCGCCCTGCGCATGGGCAAGAACCGCATCAGCCACGAGCACTACGTCGATGCCATTGCCGAGGTCCAGGCCAAGAAGAAGGACGTGCGTGTTGCCCTCCTATGCCCGAGGGGCCACTGCAGATTGCTAACGCTCCCAGACTGTCAACTTTTACGCTTAAGCACCCGGGCTTGGTCGTGTGGACGGCAGCGTGTGCTGGCCAGAGAGGCGGGAGGACAGTGCAGATCACAGGAGCCTTTGTACCAGTACCGGCTAATCGGACAGCGAGACCATACCGTAGCACAGTCCCTCTGTCGGGAAGATTCTGTGGTGCCAAAAATAGAAACAGACATACAGCAGACAAGTGACGGGCTTTTTTTGCTTTTCATTATTCGTAAAGGCTGTAGAAATAACAAATACCCCAATAACCCTGACAGAAGGAAACACCAATAGCATATCTATTTGGGCTGGCGTCCACTAGGCATCCGCAGCACCTTTTGTGTTCCCGATGCCGTTCGGTAGACCAGAGCAAAAGCGCTGTCGTCGTCGTCGTCGTCGTCGGCATTCACGCTGTCTGCCTCGAGCTTGTCCTCTGTGTCGTCCGCATCCAGCGGCGGGCCCATATTGAGCGACAGGGCCCCCATCCTAGGCTGCAACGGCCTCTCATCGTCAGCAATGGGATTGACAGCTGTGCCATCGCGCTTTTGTGGACTGTCTTTGGCTGCAGTCCTGCGCGGCTCGATCTCGTCGTCCTTGGCCCCGGCCAGCAGGCCTGCCGGACCGGCTTCTGCGACCAGCAGTGGTTTACTCCCTGTCTGGCCTTCATGCATCAACTCTTCCACATCCACCACAATGTCCTTGGCTGTCCCTCCTTCTCCACCCCGTCCCTTGGCCACGATGGCTTCTGCTGGCCGCTGCTGTAGAGAGTCGGAGGAAGGGTCTGTGCTCACTTCGGAGACATTGGCTTCACTTGCCGCTTTCTCGCTTTCTCGCTGTTGTATCTGTCGCAGTCGCTGGATTTCCCGCTTCACAGCATCCGAAAGCTTGTCGAACGAGGCCCGGACACGCGTCATCCCGGTCCAGTCACCTCCTTGCAGCATCTTGTCAGACATGTCTTCCAGCTCCGAGTTGATCGATCCCAGCGTCGAGTCCAACAGGTCCGTAAATGCAGCAGACACCAGATTGGTGGCCGCACCCCGGGTAGGCTGTCTGAAGCGCGCAAAGGAGCTACTTAGCGTGTTGCTTGGACCACTGATCGCTGCAGCCGCAGCCGCTGCCATGGCCGCGGACGAAGTCGGTCGGCCGCCACCACCGACAGCTCGACGAAAGGCATATCTCTTGGCCATGATCTCACGATGCAAGGTGGCCAATACAATCTGCGCGTCGCCATCGTAAAAGGAAAAGGTGGTTATCTTTGGCCGGATACGCATTGGTGGCACGAGGTCGGAGGCAAACTCGGATCGGCGCCGCTTTCCAGATGGCGACGATGGCGGTGATATCCCAGTCGCAGCCGGCAGTGGTGATGCAGAACGCGTCTGTGTCTTGTCCGCATTGGGAGACGCCTGAACCTCTGAAACGGAGGCTGCTAATGTAGGCTGGGCGGTACCTTTTGGCAAGAGCCAATCGTAGACACCATCATCCGTTGCCCCAAGGCCAGAAAGCACCTGGCTGAATAGGCCCTGGAGGTAGTCATAGTCCGGATCGCCTTCAAATGTGAGTGCACGTGTGTAATTCAGGTACTCGGCGAACTCTTTCGGGAAGTCCCGGCACAGGTCCTCAATGCTCGTGGCCTGCTTCTTCTCGCACATCAGCTCGTACCGCTGGTCGTTCTGCGGTGCTTTGACGCTTTGCCACGGCAGGTTCCCTCTCAAGAAATACATGAAAACATGACCGATGGCTTCGAGATCATCGCGGCGGGACTGGCTGCGACGACAGTGGGCATTGATGCTCATGTACCGAGCCGTGCCCGACAAGGACTGTGCCTCGCCGTACGGTATGTGCTCCTTGGTTTCGGGATCACGATAGACCTTGGCCATGCCAAAATCCACGAGGTATATGACAGCAGTGTCCTCCGTATGCGGTATGCCGATCAAAAAGTTGTCCGGCTTGATATCTCTGTAAATAAGACCGCACTCGTGTACCGTTCGGATCCTCGCAAGCTGTTGGACCAGAGTCAACAAAACATTATGCTAAGCAGTGTATGCAGGAGAAGGTCTAGGACAAACCATCTGCTTGGCCAACATGGCCACGGTTTTGACAGAGAACCTACGGTTGAAGCCTTGGAAAAGTGTTTCCAGTGATGGGCCGAGCAGATCCATGGCAAGGACCTTGTGGAAATTTACGTCTCCAAAAGCGTAGATCCTGGGGATGCCGTCTAAGTAGTTAGTAAGAGAAGGGGAAGGAAGTGCGAGTCTGAATGGTGCAGGTCACTTACGGGCGTGTCCGAATTTCTTGTATATACGGTACTCGTTACGTAACTGCGTAGAGTCTGTTTTTCGAAGCTCCTGTGGGAGTTTCCGGCGTTAGAAAATGGGCTGTTTGGGGGGCTTGTCCTCGGTAACGACTTGCAAATTTTAAAGCAATCGGCCTTTGCTCGCCTTTCTCTGGATACAGCTCGCCACCGAAGACAACACAGAAAGTGCCCTCGCCGATTCTCTCGCGAACACAAAACCGGGCCTGCTCGCCCATACCTCCTGTCGTCTGGACAGAGCCGCCATTTTGCAGAAGAGTGCGCTGGCGCTCATCCAGCTGCTCTTTGTCCTCAAGCCTGCAGGCGAGTTTGGGAATGGTCACGGCCAGATCTTCCAAAGCGGTTAGGGTCTTGGTAGTGAGCTTGTCATCATGTCTAGGGCCCGCGCCCGGGCCAAGATCCCAGCCGGCGGCGGCGGCGGCCATCGCCATAAAATGAATGGCGTGTCGATTGGGTGAGCTGCTCAAAGTTGTAATAGCTAGCGCAAGACGAATATCATAGGTGCGTTTGGTAAGATGCGTTGTGGTCCAGTCCGGGAAGCAGAAGCAAACAACAGATTAATATGCTGGGAGCAGGGCTCGGCCGAGGACAGAGAACGGTGACTGGTTGAATGGCCAAAAGAAGCATGTAGATAAACGAAGGAGGGGCCAGAAGCCGGGCTTCAAGGAGGGCCAACAAGGTGGGGGGGCACAAAGTGCCGCCTTACTGTGCGCAAGATGGTGGAAGGGAAGCCGCGAGTGGCAGACGAGCAATAAATACGAATGAGAAGGGCGGAGACGTCGAAGCCGGGTTGGTGTTTTTCTTTGGCAAAAGTGGGCTCTAGATCATCACGTCTCGGTTTTTATTTTGTCCTTTTTTTTCTGGAGTGCTGCAAGGCCCAACAGCCCTAACAAGCGAACGAATTCGGAAGGAAGAGACGACAGGCGAAGATGGGCAGGAGATGGCACACAAGAGAATGGGGAAGGAGAGGTGTCGTGCCTGAGCATCCACTAATGCTGCAGTACCGTCCGTTGTGCAAGCTTCCGCAGCAAGCTCGGATCGGAAGGCGTAGGACACAAGGGGGAGGAGAGGGTGGGCGAGTGAGAAGAAGAGCAGACCAAAAGCGGGTTAGAAGGGTGCTCTGCTGACTGCGCCTTGGACGAGCGAGCGGTTGGAAGAAGACACGAGGAGAAAGAGGGGAGAAAAACGAGGGAAACGTTAGTGCAAGTCCGGGAGCAGTCAGAAGATGATACGGAAGGGGTCGGCGGTTGGCCAAGCAGGGCACAGGATGGGGGTGTGGGTGGAAGTTGGTGACGACAATGTCGAGGTTGCATCCAGAGCAGACAGCAGACAGCAGCGCCGCAGGACGGCCGGGCGGCAGGTCATGGGCGGTCGTGGGCAGTCTTGGGCGGTCGTGAGATGTTGGTGCAACGTCGCGACGAGACGGAGAGAAGGCAGAAAAGGATGCAGCAGGGCTGATTGGTGTTGGTGCCGAAGCCAGCCACAGCCGGCGGACCGCACCGGCTGTATCGTCGAAGGGAGTCTGAGTGAGCACTTGCGCCAAAGTGTTCTCATTGGCGGCCGGACGATCAAACGATGGTGCAAACCGAAAAGACAGAAAAGTGGCGATCTCCAAGGCGCGACGAAAAATAGGGAAAGGAACGGCGGGCAGGACCACGTGGAATAGGCCCCTCCTTTTTCGGTGTTTTTTCACAGAGGGACCATAATAAGTACGTAGTACGTTATACGAGTACGAAGACGGCGACACGAGGTGGATGGGCGGAAAGCGCGGCCGGCTTCCGGCGACAGGTGTGCCCCATGAGGAAGGAGCGCGCTATAAAAGAACACTGCACTTTGTCGAGATACAGCGGCTACAGCAGCTGTGCGACAGCACAAAGGACAGAGAGGCCAGTGTGGGCCGCTGCTACGACCAACACAACGGCCGCGCACGGGTGCCGATAGAGCTAGTTTAACGTTGTCGTCCACTACTGCAAGAAGAGTCGTATCCCGATCAGGCCGGCGACCACATGCCACAAAGTGCCTGTGAGAGTCCTCGGATGCTGCATCCACACGGTCCTGATTCGCGCAGAGGTCCCGTATCTCTGACACATTGGCGCGCACGCGTACTCGTACACGACGGCTTTTATTGAGATACGAGTGCAGGCGCGTGGGGGTGGCCAGGCTGCGAGACACATACACACCGGAGTCACACGCCGTACTTGCGCCACCGGCTTCCGTCATCACAGCCGCTGGATCTCGTCCGCAGCCTCAGTGTCGCATTCCACGCGCCGTCTATCGGCCGGCGGGCCGTCTCGTGAGGGTCGCCTACGAGCCTGTCGTGGCCCTTGTCGTCCACGTCGGCTAGAAAGGAAAGGGGCCAAGGGCAGGGAGATGGGGGAGGGGGAAATGAGGGGAGGGAGGGGCCTGGATCCGACAGGCATCAGCAGACTTGTGTGGCCAACCCATGCAAATGGCCATGCTGTGCAACGTAGTAGCGGACAGAGTCAGGCCAACACCCGATCTGAAGACATGCAAGTCAAGCGGAGATCGGATGTTGCGCGTTGCAAAGCCAGGCTGGATCTAGGTCCCCTTGTACTCTATGAAAAAGACGATACGAGAACTTGCTCGTACACACCCGTAAAAGCAGCGACCGGTTGGTGGCGTAAAACAGCTAAGCATTATTCGACGGCAACCACAGTGACGTGATAAACGGCCAGCTTCGACCATCGGCAACGGCATGGCTGAGGACTGACAAGGCTTCGTAGCTCATCTCACGATGCATCTGTTGCAGGTGTTGGTGTTTCACATGTAAGACGCACTGTACCCCGATGACGGTGAAATGTGCAGAATAAAGTATGCAGGCTAGCATGCCGCTACTCCGTACTCCGTACAAGTGCTGATAACAGCTGGTCGGAGTTGGCCGACATTGTGGGGCCGTGATAGGAAATATCAACGTCACGGCCGACTTGAGCTTCAAGCGCGGGGATGAGAGGGGGCTGGCCTTTTGACCAAGACGTGCTGTCGTTAGAAATCCTGTTCAAGAATTACCTAGGCACAATCTGTATCGGTCCTTCCGCCGTGCCTCTTTGTTGCCTATTTCTGAACTCGATTCAACCACTCCTCCAGCCCTCCAAGAGCCATGGCACCTTCGGCCATTGATGCCTCCAAGACGGACGGCAGTCTGGCCGTCCAGGCCAAGCCGGCCGCCATCGATCTTGGCTCGGGCGATCCGTCGCTGGCCCACGTCGAGGAAGCCGTCAGCCACCCGCCCACGTTCGAAGACAAGACGGCCGAGCGCCGCTTCCTCAAGCACCGCCTGGCCCTGGCCTTTCGCATCTTTGCCAAGCACGGCTTCATGGAGGGCATCGCCGGCCACATCACCGTGCGTGATCCCGTGGACCCGTCCAGCTTCTGGGTCAACCCGTTCGGCCTGCACTTTGCCCTGATCACAGACGACGATCTCATCCGGGTCGACCACGAGGGCAAGGTCATCGAGGGAGGGCGGAACCGGATGCTGAACTATGGTGCGTGTGGGCCGTCCCTGGATGCGTCTGGATGTGTCTGGATGTCGGATCGCTGACCAACAGCCGCGTTTGCCATCCACTCGGAGATCCACAAAGCCCGGCCGGACGTGCTGTGCGCGGCGCACTCGCACAGTGTCTACGGCCGGGCCATGTGCACGACCGGCCGCACGCTCGACATGTTGACCCAGGATTTTTGCATGTTTTATGACGATCAGGTCGTGTATCCGTGAGTGTGATCCCGTGACTGTGTTGACGATGGTGTTGTGTATCGCTCTTTCCTGTCTCGACTTTCCCCTCCTTCCTGCTTTCCTCTCTTCCCCCTCCTTCCGCTCCCCACTTTCCTCTTCCCCTCTTTCTGTTTCTTTCACATGCCCCTCCATCCCCGCTGACCTCTCCCTCCTCGACAGAAAGTTCTCTGGCGTCGTCTTGGCGACCGAAGAAGGCCAGCGCATCGCTGCGAAGCTCGGCCACCGCAAGGCGGCGTTCCTGACCAACCACGGCCTGCTGACGGCCGGCCCGTCGATCGAAGCGGCAGTGAACTGGTTTGTGATGCTGGAAAAGTGCAGCCAGGTGCAGCTGGCGGCCGAGGCAGCGGTCGGCGGTCGACGGGAGGAATTGCTGACGATCGGGGCCGAGGAAGCGCATGCCACCTGGCAGTCGATTGGCGGGCCCGAAAGCGCGTACTTCCAGGGGCTGCCGTTGTTCCAGCTGGCCGAGCGAGAGTTTGGCGAGGCGACGTTCATGGGCCAGGGGGTGGAACCGCTGTGAGGGTGTGAACAATGGCAAGAGAGGCTGTGGCTGTGAGTGACGCTGGCAAGATCCCTGAGGAGATCATGCCAGACCCTGGCGACAGGGGGAGGCGGTGAGAGAGGATTGGTGGAAGGCGCACGGCCGTCTCCCGAGTCTTTTTGGTCTCTATTCTCATTGGGGAAAAGGCTCGTTTATGCGTCGGTTCGTGTTGGAGGCAGAGGCACGGCTGCCGTTCCGGCTGTCAAGAACGGTGCCGTGGACACGAATGACATGAGTGATGCGAAAACATGTGCACGATGCTGGTGATGTGAGCCATGTGGGCGATGCTGACGATGCTGGCGATGCGAATGATGTGAGGGCGAGCGATGTGAAGATTGGCAGCGATCTGGCGGATGCGCACATCCCAGTCGTTGTTTGGGCGATCTAGATGGGTCTTCTTCGGTTTTTCTTTTATTTTTCCTCTTTTTCCGCCGCTGGGGGTTAAGCATATCGCGCGGTTTCATTGCGCCAGCAGAGAAGCAAGGGAAAGCGACAAGAGACTGCCGACCAGCCGGCTGCCGGAGCCAGAGTCGACGGCCTGAACGGCACCAGTGTGTCAAGATGGGCGGGCCAGAAGGCGGATTTTGCCGTGAACCTGAGGCGTACAGCTGCCAAAGCTGCTAAGCTGCACAGATGCAAAAGCACAAGCCCACAGACCTGAAACCAGGCCCATCCTTCCAAGGCAGACTGACCGCGCCAGCAGAGACGAGCAGAGCTGCGCAATCACCCCCCTGCCCGCTCGTTTCATCGCCGACCGGGAACTTGGGCTCGTCCCTCGTCTAAGCCGCCCACACGACAGCTTTTCCATACCACCTGGTCCTGGGCTCCTCTGACGTCGATACGACAGCGTGTGGATTCTGGGCTGCCCGGCTGCGCACCGACTTCGTTTGTTCTTGCCGGCCCTCTTGCTCATCATTCTGGCCCTCTTTTTTCCTTTGCTTATTTGCACGTTGGCAATGGGATCCTGGACAAAGTTTGGTTGTCCGGGCACGTTTGCCCCTTCTACTCTCCCACCCCTTCTCTCTGCATCGTCACCCCACATTGAGCCTTTCCAGAATCTGGACTGCTGGCACCGACACGAGCTCTTCTCACTCTGCACCGGGGCCAAACACGGCGACGCGAGTCGTCCTCGCCTCGGAAGATGCCACCTGACCGGCCCTGGATGTGCATTCTATCGAATCCGGGGCTCTGGGCCAACATTGCAGCCGCCGGCCAATCTTGCAGAACAGTCTCCCCGGTCCATCCTCCACATCTTCTCTGCCAGGGCCTACTTCATATCCCACCATCTCCTCCACTCTGCCTCTCCTTTATACATTATCTCTTCTCTTCTCCCTTTTTGTCCTCCTTTTTTGTCCCTTTTTGTCCCTTTTTCGTCCTTTTCCTTCGTATTTTCCCTTATTGTCCTCTAGGCTTCTGCCTTTTTTCTTCTTCCCCCTCCGTCTTCCTTCTTCTTCTTCCCACACCCCCCCTCATGCTTCTTTCCATTCCGGGCTGTCCTCGCCACAGCTCGCCTTCGCCATGACCAGCCTTCACGGCGGTACCTCCCCGCTAGCAGCGATCACCACTGTCTTCACGCCGACCTGCTCGACCAGCTGGATTGTCACCACCACGAAACTGCCGTCGCAGTTTCCCGCCTTTCCCTCGACTGGTCCTACTTCGTGCGACCCGCCCGCTTGGGCAAGCAACCTGGCCGGCGAAGGCTTTCCGTTTTACTCGCCTGCCATCTGCCCAGATGGCTTCCAGGTCGGTGTCGGCTGCTCCTTCACCGCCACCTCCCTCACCAGCCAGGGCTTCCCGGCTGTGGCTTCTGGAGAGACTGTTGCCTTCTGCGTCCCAAGGTATGCATCATCCTCTACTGCTTGCCGTGCTGCTCCTCGATACTCATCATGCTCACCCCCACAGTGGACAGACCTGCACGTCCGACACGACAGATTTCCGTGGCGGCATCTGGGGTGTGAGCAACACGGCCATGGCCTCGGGTGCCGCCTTCACGGTTGGCCCGGCCATGCAGATTCGCTGGCGGGACGTGGATCTCACCGTGCTGGCCACGCATCCTCTTACGCCCGGCTTGACGCTGGCCGGGGCGACATCAGCTGCGACTGCGCCGGCCGCATCGAAATCCACGCCAACGTTGGCCCCAACGGCAGCTTCGAAGACGACACGGACCATCAAGACACTCACGGCAAGCAGCGACGACGGCGACGACGACGACAATAGCAACAGCCACAATGTATCTGCGGCATCTGCAGCTTCCAGATCCACTTCAAGAACAGGAACCGCAGCTTCATCAGCAACGACAGGCAGTGCCATTGGCGCTGCTGCTGATGCCACCTCGCAGACGACTGCCTCGACGACCTCGACAGAAATCACGGAGACGGCCGCCCGAAGGTCCCACAAACGCAACCTCATCGGAGCCGGCATCATGGCTGCCCTGCTGGGACTGACAGCCATTGGCATCGCCATATTCCTCGTCGTGGCCCACCGTCGCCGCTCGCATCAGCTACTAAACCCCAATGGGGACGTGCTGGAAGGGAATGCCGACTTGTCGAGCGAGCGCCAGATGACAGCCGTTGGGCTGGGCGTCTGGGTGCGGCCGCAGCAGCCATCGACGGACTTCCGAAGACAAAAGAGGTGGTGGCCATCCGGACTAATGTCACGGATAGCCAGTTGGGACAATCGCGGACGGCTGCCACTCTTCTCCCGGCGCGGTAAAAGCCGTAAGAGTCAAGCAGGCAGTCCCACAGAGCGGCGGTATCACGAGCTGAATCTGCCCTCGGGTCACCAACCAGAGGAGCAGGAGGTGCAGGAGATGTCACAGACGGCCGCAGCCGCAGCCCGCGCTCATGCCGATGCTGAGCAGTTCACCGAGATCAGAATCCGCGTGGGCGTGCTGCCGCCCGTCTACGATCGACGAAGCAGCAATAGCAGCAGCAATAGCAGCCGAAGTAGCAGAAGCAGCAGGAGCAGCAACTTTTCTGACATCGACTTGCAGAAGCTACGAAACAAGACAGCAGCAGCCTCACAGTTTGCCGGTGGCAGCAGCAGCCAACAGCAGCAGCAGCAGCAGCAGCAACAACATCAACAACAACAGCAACAACAACAACAACAACAACAGCGGTGGAGCTGGATGTCCCGCCTGTCACGATACATGCGGGGGGGTGTCGTAGGCGGTTCCGGCAGCGACGGGAGCATGCGGTCCCAGCTGCCGACCGAAGACGACACCGGCAGCAGCAACCGCACGTCGACGCGTTGGTCTCGCTGGACGACACGTACCGACGCAGAGGAATCACAGCGAGCTATTTCTTTTGTCACAGATGGGGAATATATCGCCGGCGAGCCGGACGAGAGCAGCTGGGAAGCCTTTTCAAAGGCACACGGCGGCGTAACCAAGGTTCTGGTCACCAGAAAGTCCCGTAGGATCGGGAATGGGGGAGGTGGAGGTGCGAGCGGCCTGACGGCACCACATCGTGGACGGGGTGTCCTCCTGCGGCTGCCGTCGCCGGCGAGGACGCTGAGCAGCGGACGGTCCAGGCGAACGACGCATGACCGGAGTCCGGCGGACGGAGGCGGCTGGGATGACCGCCACCACCGCTTCTCACGGATGAGCGACGGCACGTTTGGCAACCTGGGCGATTAACGGCCGCGAACGGGGGAAGAGCAAGATACATTAATCAAAAACAATTGAAAAGGCAGATATGCAGGTGCTGTTTTGATGTGAGAGCTTATTCTGAACTACAACTGTTGGCATCTTCCCAGAAGTTCTCTCTGTGATTTTACTGGACAACTGTATGCCCCCTATTCAAATGCGACTTTGAGGGATGAAGGATGTCCTCTTGTAGTCGTCCATGTTCATGAAATGCTCCTTGCATACGTCCTCCGCAGTGGGATTTAATGAGTCGCAAAATATCCCACACTGACTGAATTCTTTCATCATATCATCTTCCACTAATGGGGTATTGAAATTCGCCGACTCACCGTCCAACCACTTTAGTAAAGCACTCATTGAAAAATTCCGTGAAATCCAAGAGTCGCCTTCTTTAATCCTTCGATATGTGAGAAGCTCAGTCTGAATGCACGCCCAAAGGAGCCCAAGTTCCGCGTTATTGCAATTGTCATCATGAAATTCGCAATATTTGTAGCTTATAGATTCGTCATCGGACTCGTTATCTTTGTTCGACTCGTTTGTGTCCCCGGGTTCTCCATCCTCGTAGTCGGTACTGTTTCTTTGAATGTGGCCCTTCATAGCCAAGCGTAAGGTTTGGAGAATGCATTTCCATCCTATTTGACAGTCCTCGCTCCAACGATTGATAACGACTTGTGGAACCTTCTCCATCAAGCCGCAAGCATCTATGGGTTCGTGGTGGCATCGGTTTGGATCGGCCGTTCCAAATATGTCCTCAATTGACACTTGGGCTGTCTGAGAAGCCGCTCGGTTTATGGAACCTGGATCTTCTAGAAGTAGGCAGACAAGAAGAGCCAGTGCGCCAAACATTGTTTCCCCGGGCCTTCCCTTCTCTGCCAGGTAGAATGAGACGACGACGAGTGTGTGAAGTAACAGGAGTTTAAGCTCGCACCCACAATTTGCACAACTATGAATGAAGAGCCCGCTATGTATACCGCTATGTATACCAAATTCAATATGTATCATTCGAGCAATGTGACACACAGCCTGTGCAGATGTATGGCAGAAGGCGTGTTTCCACGCGGTTGGAATACGGCTGTAGCCGCTTTGAAAAAGATTGCGAACGGCTGGAGAGTCTGCATCCCATCTGCCGCAGATATCTTTCTCTTCTCCCGGATACCTAATCATATCATGGAAGCTGCTGCTCACGTCTCGTGGGGGTACATTTGTATGTGAGCGGAGAATAGATATCATCAAGGCGTCCAAAACTGTGTGGCCGAAGCTGTCCAGACGGTAGATGATCTTTGGAATACTTGACACGATCCCGCAACAGGAATTCCCTCCGTCTATGAAGGCAGCTGCCATATGCAAGGGATTGGTATTGTAGAAGTTTTCAAGTATTCCGTCATAAAGAAGTTGATCTAGAAGATCCTTGTTCCCGGCTATGATTGCAAACTTTATGGCATCAATACTCAGAGCGTCTGGGTCCTTTTCCAGTGACTGAGTGATCAACTCCGTGGATACAGGTAGAGACTTAGGCTCTAGTGAAGTAAACCCGCCTTGAGCGATAGACTCTTGCATCGATTCCGTGAAGGAAACTGCCGATTGTGACCATTCTGGCCACGATGAAGGATTTTCGAGGTCGAATACATGTTCTTCAGACTCCGGTTCTGGTATTGCTTCATATTCCATATGCTTGACATGAATGGACCACCGACAGAGCTGTGTGGGGACTTCAAACTGATCTTTCCTGGTACGGGACGTAGATGGCTCCATTTCCAGAAAAGGAGTTTGGGGACTGTTGACATTCCAATTGCCTAGTGTAAAAGCAGAAATCATGTCGCTGTCCCATTTTCGCGGACCCCTGCCCCAGTACTTCGCCGTCACCAACGAGTGGATGTATAAGGCATGCAGGTAGTCTGTCAACAAACTGTAAAACATTAGGCACAGGTCTGACGACAAGCATCATTTTCGATGGGCTCTCTCACATGCGATCTTGGTCTCCACATCCCGTGAGAAGTGTTTTGAACTCTCCTTGTAGCAGAAGGTTTGACCTGTCCCGAATAACCTTCTGATTCACCAGGTGCATCGTCGGTGACAGAGCTGTAGAAGGCTTCGGACTGGGGACGTTGACATAGCCAGGTGACATCTTCGTTCCGAATGGAGAGGGCAGGTCGGGTTTTTGGTAAGAGGATGCAATGTATGCCTGGTAAGGCATGTTGAACGTTGTGAAACTGGTCCGGCCAAGTTAGTTTGTATCCACTCGTGCCTTCGGTTGAAAACTTACACTCCTGGAGCAAGCGGCACAACTTCATGGTGACGTATTTGGCTGTGCAAATATCTCTTGAGTTGCTTCGGATCAACTGGCTTGGCTAGACCACCTTGACTGAGGGTCACATCGGATGTGCTCATCCCAGGATGTGCCCTTTTGCCTAGAACACTTGCAATTTCGTTCTTTTCTTCAGCAAGAGTGCGCTTGCGGATACTCCAGTGTCGAAATTTATTCTTGTATTGCTTTTCTCTGTGCTGTCAATATTGTCGTGACTTTGTTATTGCGAGCGATTGGGAAATCTTACGTGGCATGGAATGAATAGTTGTCTTTCATAAACTTGACAACCTCGCCCATAGTCATCGACTTCCCTTCCAGACCGTACTTTCCCATGTAGAGCTCAACGATGACACGCTTAAGGTGTTCCCACCGGCTTTCATATGGAACAGAGAGGAACCTGTCTTCGTCAGATTTAGGATACACGTCGATTAGGTCCATGATGCGCTGATGTTAGTGCGTTGATAAGCAGATATTCGTGATGCTAGTGGGCGGGGGTTTTTGTAGTAAATGGTAGAGGTTTTCTTTGCTCTTGGGCAGTCATTTTTTTCTCTTTTGCCCAAAGGCGTCTGACATAGGTCTACAAGGCGTCTGATGCGAACACGCGAACAGGATCGCTCTTTTCGCCCACCCATTGTAAGGTGTGGGGTGAGGTGCATAAGAAGCGCCAAATGGGATCGACGTGTGTGGGGAAACAAAAGTCCACTGCCCTATCAAGACCTAGGACCTGGCACATTCTCCATGCAAGGACCTAACACATTCTCCACTCTCTATACCCTTGGGAGTGTGCCGACATGAATTGTGCAGCGAAACTCCGTAAGAATCTCTCGAATGTCGCCCCATGCATCAGAAGCTCTATGTGCAAGTGCCAGAACAGCAAACTACATACTCTCTACATGTCCAACATACCAGCGTAAGCTGCTCGTAAGCTGCTCGTTTTGTAGATACAATGTTTCTCATGTAGTCGCAAGCATGCGCGCGTGTTCCGCAGTCGTGTTTGCCTTACATGCGATCGATCACCTACGAGTATAAGAGTCCCCTCTTCTTTTTCTTTTTCTTCTCTTTCTCTTCTCCAGCCATTGTCCTTTCTTTCTTCCTTCACCTCCGTTTCTGTCTGTACGAGGAGAAAATTCAATTTCTTCAACTTGGTATTTCCCATCTACTTAGCCAGGATTTGCTACCAGACTCTCAGTTCTTCTCTCCAACTACCGCTCAACGCACATCGTGTCTTTCACCATGTCCGATAAGTGAGCGATCTTGTTTCCTTCCGTTGTTATTCTACCCCAACGACACACCGTTTACATGCCCCATTGTTCCTTTCGCTCCTCTTCTCGTCATCCCAAGCTGTGTGGCTTTCTTCCAAGAGACATGGCACGGTCACACTCTCCGTCCCTACCCTTTAATGGCACCCAAGCATAGTTCCCACCTTTAGTCTTCCCTCGTTCTAAGGAACGGTACTAATAAGGGCAAACCCAGTTCTAACACAATTCATATCAGCGAGATCGAGCTTTGCAGTACGGCATCGGCCCGGGGCTCTGTCGTTCCCAATGAAGACTGCCTTCAGGAAGAGACTTATACTTCCGGTGATGAAGAGCAAACCAAGCAAGATACAGTTACATCTCAAGAGATTGACTTTCTCGGCATTGGTAGCCAGTTCAGCACTAACTAGTGAGCCTATTTGCACTGGCGCAATTCACAGTATTTCCACTAAATACAATGTCTCAGATACTGGGGCCTGATATGCTGTCGAGCACGGCTTAGAATGGGGTTTTCGTCGTCTGTTGGTATGGGAAGTGCTGTTCTCTCGCTGTTATCTCTCAAACTTGTTGATCCAGCAGTATATTAGTGTGCCTTTGATATTACTGGACGGACAAACAAAAAATTCAGAGATATTTCTCGAGGACGACGTAAGCTGCATTGTTAAGTGTATCTTTCTCACAAATTATTCAGAGTGGAGATCAAAACAGGCCAAATGTAATGTCTTTGGGAAAAAAAAGTTACTGTAAACGTGCGGTACGGTGGAAAGACACGGGTAGGTTGTGGCGCATGAAGAGTAGTTCTTTCTATCTGTACTCTATTTTAGCTGCAATACCCAATAACAAGCCCGGGTAGCACAGTGGTAGCTGCGCCTGCCTAGTAAGCAGGAGGTCCGCGGTTCGATCCCGCGTCTGGGCAACATTAAAATTAATACCTTTATTTTTTGGTCTTAGTGGGGATAAACTTGTTATGGACGGTCAAATTCTTGGGGCCTTTTTTCATCTTTCAATAATAACGAAGTAACCATTATCGTTCTATTCTGCCCAACTCGACTTACTAAACCGGCTAGTTGTTTTTAATTACCTCTTCCTACCCCAGCCTGGTAAGACTAGTATCCTACAGAACCTCCTGCACAAGCCAGGAAAGAACCATATTTTCTTTGGCGGTAATAGTTTGGTATGGAACATTAACCGACACTTGGGCGTGTGCAGATACCAGGCAAATTGGTCTTTTCATTTCGCAAATGCATCCAAAAGATGTGGCTTTCAACTCGACTGAGAGCTGTACTCCATGCTTTCAGATGACGACGGCTTGTTATAAGGGTTCGAATTAAATAGGCCGGAGAGAGTCGCGCTTACGAGACAATAGACGACAAACAGCCGGCTAAAACCCGGGGAACAGCCTCATAGTGGTCTTTTTGATGGCAGTATTACGCCTGTATGATGACAAACGTAGACGAGGTTAGGCGCAAAAAAGTATCAACGCGCTACGATCGACACTCGATGAGCCTCAGCCTTACATCTAGTTCCTGAGCAGGAGGAGCAGTGCGGAGACGATGATGGAGGGGTGCATGATAAGCTGACGGTGGAGCAGGCCAGTGGGGCTTTTGATCTGACACATCACCCAGACGAGGGGATCAGCCCAGCTGCCCTGTAGCGAAGAGTCTGTGAACCATTGACTAGTCCCGATATATACATAGCACGTTCTGTTCAGTACCACTGTAATTCTTGTTATGGGGACACCAATGAGGCAAAATCTAGGCGAGATCGTGGATGCATAGAACCAAATACGTTCTTGTGCTGCCACATCGCGTGTTGTGGTCAGGGTCTAATATGCGTGATGTTGAGATGAACACGCATATGACTCAGGTGTTGTGAAACAAGAGGTGGGTCACGGTAGCGAAGCGAAACTGATTTACACGATACGGGAAATTTATGGCGAGTTTCAAGCGGGAATGAGCTGGTTCCGTTACTCGGGCATGACTGCACAGACAAGCAGAGGAGCTGTAAGAAATGCCCATCTGTTCCATTTTATGCAGTGTTGTAGTTATGTACACCAATTCTCCCAATGCCACCAGTTTTCCATGCTAATAGAATGTGTACTGTTTCCCCAAAATAAACATCGTAAGACAACGTCCATGATCCGGAGAAAAGTAAAACTGGTATCGTGATATGCAAACCAAATGTAAAGAATCTTATGTTTTGGTAGTTTGCAGAGGACTATTTTTCGTCGAAACGGCCGTCTTGGAGCTGAATAGGGCTCTTTACGCCTGTCTCCGGATCTGTCAATGAATCTGCTGTAGTCGAGGGCGTGTTGCAATGAGAGGCACGCAGCGGGCGGGCGGACGACTTCGTGGGAACCTTTCCGACGATTCCAGAGCCGCGGAAGGCGACGATGACGACGAGGATGGCGGCGATGCTGAGGGCAAAGTTGAACCAATTGGCGGCACGGAAGCCCATGAGGGTGGCGTGGTCGTGGGACTGGACGGGACCGACATCGACGATAGAGCGGCCACGAGCAGAGGCCATGACGGCAGTCTGGATGGCGGTTGCAACAGCAAGGCCGATAGCACGGCCGATCTGACCGGAGGCATTGACGAGGGCACCACCCATGGCCTGGTCCTGGGGCGGGAGGGCATGGGAGACGAAGAGGGCGAGGCTGGGCCAGGCTGTGTCGGCGCCGAGAACAGAGATGACCATGGCCTCAAAGCTGTAGGCAAAGTAGGACGTCGACTCGGCCTGGATGGGCACGGCCATGAGAAGATTGCTGATGCCGACGCAGGCGTTTCCAAAGAGCAGCAACAGATAGGTGGGCACGCGGCTGAGCAGCTGCGCCACGCCGAAGCAGGTCAGCAGGCCGGCCACGCCAGTAGGGATGAAGCGCAGTGTCGTCTGGATGGCGCTGAGGCCCTGGTAGTCTTGGAAGAAGTAGGTTGCGTAGACGAGAAAGCCGTTGAACGAGCTGTAAAAGAAGGCCATGATGACCAATGCTGCCACAAACAACGACGATGAACCTCCGCTCTCGTATGACCGGGTGAAGATGGACATGCGCACCAACGGTGGAGGCGGCCACATCTGACCGGACCGTCGGCCTTGACTGTTGTGCGGTCGCTCCAGCCACAGCTGCCAGATGACAAACACCACAATCAGCAGCACAGACAGGCCAATGATCACGCCGACCCATGGCGTTGACCAGCCGACCACATTCCCCTCTGTCAGAGCGAACAGAAGGCCCACTAGCCCCAGTGTGACCAGCACGGCGCCGATCCAGTCGATGCTCGCAAAGGCTGCCTTGGTTGAAATGGCACCCAAATTCACACTGTCTGCAGGCGTTGCTGGTTGGAGTGGAGGGTGAGACGGAATGACGAGGAAGCCGGCCATGGTAATAACGGCCACCATGATGGCCAAGACGCCAAAGACCCATTTCCAGTCGACGTACGAGGTGATGAGACCGCCAATGAGGTTGCCAAAGATGCTGCCCAAGGGTGCACCGGCGCCTGAGAGTTGTAAGCACGAGAACACGTCAAATACAGACCAAGAACACGGACCGTATGCTGCGAACGCATAGTTCTTCGCCTTGCCGGGTGGAAAGGTCGTGCCCAGAATACCAATGGCCGTGGGCACATTAGCAGCAGCTCCCTGTGAGGGTCAGTACGAGAGAAGACAGCAGAGAGGAAAGAGATGGAACGGACCAATCCCTGAAGCCCACGGAACAGGTCAAAGGCGACTTCGTTGCGGACAAACGGATTGGCCACGGTCATGGCTGTGACCCAGACCGAGCCGGCGACAAAGACGGTCTTCTTGTCAAAGACATCGCCGATACGTCCCCACAGCAGCAGGAAGCAGCCAAAGGTCAGCGAGTACGCGGAGACGATCCACTGCTGGCGGCTGTACGGAATACCGAGGTCGCTTCCAATGGTCGGTAGAATGATGACGACAGCCTGGTTTGAGAGTGTCTGGTGCAGGCAGTGTCAGCATCGAGCAGAGGTCGCGCCAGCTGGGCGGCAGCTTACATTGGAAAAGCTGGCGCCCGTCACCGTGGCCACGAGGGCGATGCAGCGCCACTTGGAGTAGGGCAGCTTGTCGGTACTATAGACAGACTCGTCATCGTCATCCATGGCCAGGTTGGCTGCCATGCTGCGGCGAGACAGCGTCTGCGCCAGCCCGTCCGTGCCTGCCGTGGTGTGGTGGTGGACCATCTCTCTGTCGTGAGAGATCTGTATGGATCGGAGAGCTCCTGGCCGTCGATGCGAGATGGCACGATAATGTCGAATTCAAAGCTACAGCAGACACAAAGCCAGGCGAGCTCTTATAGCTGAACAGGACGGGCAGCCGTGAACCGCAAGCCGACCCTCGGCGAGAGAGAAGACAAGGCAAGGGCGCAGAACGACAAGGCAAAGCGAGTCATGGGCAGGGCGCCATCGTCAGAGTCATGCTGGTCTTCGCAAAGGGGAATGAATTCAAACACCGACAGAGGCAGAGGCAGAAAAACGGAATTAAGTTTAAATTAAATTTGGTATAAAAATAATTATTTTTCTGGGGAAGAGGCGCTCTCGGCAGGCAAGCACGACGGACGGACCTTCCAGGTCCTGTTGGTGGCGCCGAACCGGAGCTTTTCCGTTCGTGGCGCCTTCCCTAGTGTTGTTCTGGCGTCCCAACGAAGCTAGCGTTACTGGTTGGCACGTGCTGAAACGGTGCTCTCTGTTCCGTTTCCACCGTCTCCATGCGCCACCATTGCCGCATCGGCGAACACAGATGTGTGGGTGTTTGCAGAATCGCCCGGGGGCCCTGGCCGTGAGAACATCATAGACGGTCCTGCCGTGTCGCCCAGACACGCGACCTGGTGTCAGTTGGCCGTCTCAGTGCAAATGAGGGGCTTCGGCAAATTCGCAGAAAAGGGCAATTCTCGCAGCATTTTGCAAAGCATGGCAGCACACACTGACACCCGATCACAGAAATAATCGTATCTTACCTTTACAATACAAGCCGGCCCTGATTGGCGACTCCGCCAGCTAGCCGACATCGGCACTGAACCGCGGGGAATCGTCCTTCACCAGTTGGCCGAACACGCCTGAAAACGGCTGAAGACCAACGATATCGCCAGGTCACACGGTCTCACGTGATGCAGGCATCGTACAGAGAAATCCGAGACGTCGTTCAGCGCCTTGCAGGTTGGGGCCTGTCCAATCTCGCATACGATTTCCGGATCGAACGAAGCATGCTTGGCGGCTTCCTCTGCGCGCCTCTGCACCTTTGCGACACAGAGCACAACGGCCGATTGCGCAGGCCCCAGGCCCTTTGTAGAGGCCACCTTCGGTTCCGGACATGCTCACCAGTCCGCTCTTCAGCAACGGCTTGTCGGCTCTTGCAAGGTTCCATTCCGGCAGATGAAAGGCCCTCCGACTTTTTGGGCACGAAAATCTGTACTGCCGAGAATACGACAACGACTTTACGGTGTATACGTGTATATGCCACGAAAAGGGACGGAGACTCACGAAAAGCATCAACTTTGCTTGCCGAGGTTATAGATAAGAAGGACCACGCGTCGAGCCCCACTGTGCCGATATGCACAAGGTCACCGTTCATGCCGTTGTCGCCAAAGTGTGTTGAAATGGCGCCACGAGTGGGAATAACGTCAAATGTTCGGCAGTTGCGAAACAGACTCAGCAAAACGCTCGATCGCGGACGGCTAACCCTAAATGCCTTACTCCTCATTGGCAGCCGACTGGTCTCTGCAACACAGCTACGATATGCATATCGGTCCGATAGTCCTGAAGATCCACAGAGTCTTTTCCTCCCGCGCGGCACTTCTCTCAAAGCCGTTGCAAAATCTGATACTATGGAGTCTTGGTTCTGTCTCGGTTTCTTACAAGAACCCGACAGCTCCCACTTTGCTGCGCAAGCACGGCAGCGAGGTGGGGAGCCAAAAGGTGGCGCTTACACGAGCCTTCCAGCGCAACCAGAAAAACTTCATCCCCTGTCTGCCGTGACGGCCTGCTGGCTGATGGATCCTAGCGCTTCTACAGCACCCGTCCATTGGTGCTAAGCCTAGGATAATCCCGTCGCTACCCCGGTCTTTTACTAAACAAGCTGCTATCTTGTGAATTAATCCCCGATAACAGCAAGCCTGCCTTACCAAGCGACTGTAACGTGGAAAAAAACCTGACATACGAGAAGGATCCAGGCCGTATAGCTAGGCTGCCGGAAGAAACGCCGCTTGACTCCTTTCCTATCTCTATCGTCCGCAACGAGGTGCTGCCGGGGTGGAGAGCCTTTTTAGGATCCCGAAACCCCCGAGTCCATCTCTTGGCAGCCACTCTTGGCGTCCGGATCTACACAGTAGAGCCAATCCGTCGCTTCCCCAGACTTGTACTAAAGAGGCAGTCTGCCCGCACAGCACTTGTCGGATGGCAAGTATCGACACCACACAAAACACTACAGAAACCATCTCTCCATGGACAAATTCGCCCTGGACAAGGCCACTATGGAGAGCTTCGCGCTCGAGGCCGAAAAGCACCTGCTCCTTATCAAAACCCAGCTGCTCAGCGTGGACCGCAACGTGCTAGCGGTCGGTGTTTTTCTGGCTGCAGTGGTGCTCATCACTTTCACCAAGGTCTTTTACAACGTGTTCTTGCATCCCCTCCGTCGAGTTCCTGGTCCCTGGGTGGCAGGTGCTACTCGATGGTGGCTCTTCCACCGCGAGATGAAGGAAGACGCCCACGGCACCATTCTGCAGCTGCACAAACAATACGGTGAGTGTCCGTTTGTCTCGCCGTGTTGGTGGCAGAGCCCCCAGAGAAGCTGACTGCCGGTCAGGACCGCTTGTGCGGATTTCGCCAGACGAAGTGTCCGTCAACGATGCCGCTGCCTATGCCGAGATCTACAGCCAGACGTCCAAGTTCGCCAAGGCTGAGTATTTCTACTATGCCTTCACCGACCAGACGGCCAACCTGTTCTCCATGTACGACAAGAAGGAGCACGTCCAGGACAAGCGCCTGATGTCGGCCTCTTTCTCCAAGGCCGCCATTCTCCAGCAGGAAGACAAGATCTACACCATCGCCGACCGGCTGATGGACCGCATCGCCGACATCTCCGATGCGAAGCGGCCGTTTCCCCTCCTCAGTGCCTTCCACTGCATGACCTTGGACCTGATCTCGGAGTTCGTCTTTGGCGAAGCGCCCGGCGCGCTGGACTTGAGCGACTTCAAGTCGCCCATCATCACAGAGATTGGCCGTGCCGCTGGATCCATTGCGTTTGTGCGTGTGACGTACGCTTTTCCCCGTCGCACGCTAACCGGCTAACCCTCCCAGTTCCAACAATTCCCTACACTGCGCGCGCTGCTGCGCCTGGCCGGCCACTACAAGATCAGCCTGATTCCCAACCCCTTCCTCGGACTCGGAGAGGTTCGTGTCCTGCTGCCACACCGTACCGTCGCTCGTTGCTAATCGCCCTGCAGGTGGCCGACAGAGGCCTGGACCTTATGCGATCGCCCGAGAACACCAAGTGGACCCTCTTTGGCGCCATGGTGGACAATGCCAAGAAGAACGGCATCACGCTGTCCAACGACCACCTGGTCTCCGAGGGCATTCTCATGCTTATTGCCGGCACCGATACCACGTCCCTCTCCCTGTCTGCCACCACACACTCTCTCATCCAGCGGCCAGAGCTCTTTGAGAAATTGCGCCAGGAAGTCATGACGGTTGCGCCGACCCTGGAGGCACGGCCGAAATTCAGCGATCTGGACGCTCTGCCATTCCTGGATGCCTGTGTCAAGGAAGGTCTCCGCATCAGCTCGCCTGTACGTGGAAGACTGCCCCGGGTCGTCCCGGCGGAAGGCTGGACGTTCAACGGCCGATTCTTCAAGCCTGGTGTACGTTTACCAATCCCTACCGGCTCCCAGCGAGGGGCGAGCTGACAAACTGCCAGACCCTCGTGAGCGCGTCACCGCTGTACCTCCTTCACGACGAGGATGCATTCCCATCGCCGGAAGTCTTTGACCCGAACCGATGGCTGGGACTGGACGACCAGCGGGCCGAGAAGATGAGATACTTCCATCCCTTCTCCCGAGGAACCAGACAGTGCATCGGACAAAAGTATGTTCAGACCCTACCAGCGAGTAGAATGCAGCTGCTAACATGGAAAACACAGCCTGTCTCTGATCGAGCAGAAGATCACCTTGGCGAGACTTGTGCTGCGCTTCAGTCCGGTTGCCGTGTCCAAGCCCATCATCGTGTGGGGTGAATCTGGTACCAACGCCGTGACCGACACTCTGCTGTATGCTCAGATGAAGGCTTGTTGAGTGGCGCGCTATAGCGTTTAGTAGCTTACGCTTAGTTTACTTGTCGTCTGAAGTGCCGTTCTTAGCGTTTGACTAGTAATGCACTTCCGTTCCGCATCACTAGTACGTAAAGCGTAGACTAGAAGAACGGGACGATCTTGGCTAGCAAAAAACACTTCTTCAAGGTCCTGTATGGACTACCTGTACGTGCAGTTCAATGGAAATATTTGTGCACTGTATGTGGAGGTCGGTAGGGCTTGGAGTTATCTCAGTAAGACCCCGTACCTCTGAAGGAGGCGGTGAGCAAAAAACAATGGTCCCGGAGGGGCTCGAACCCTCGACTTTCGCATTGTATTTCGGAGAGGAAATATTAGTACGATGCGCTAACCAACTGCACCACGGAACCATTCAGGTTGTTGATGGACAAATCTTCGTTAGGCAGCTTCTTGGGTCGGTATTCTGTGGGGCCTCATTGGGTCTCCTGGATAGAACAATGTAAGGCCTCATCTCATTAATTCTGGGGTTTCTCGCTCATTCTCGATCGGTTGAGGTCACTACGTGCTGCTATAGACTTTCAATGACAATCCAAGTAACCTTTCTCCTCTTCCTCTCTTCCCTGCGGTCATTTTTCGTGTCCGCCTTCTTGATGGCCTTTTTGTTCTTCTTCAAAGCCTTCTTGTCGCTCTTCTCCATCTGCTTCTGTACCTGCCGCGCACTCCATCTGTCTAGAAACTTCTCTGGCTTTGCCGGCGGCGGCACGTTCAGCTCCAGATCGGCATTGTGTTCTCCGATTCCCAGTAGCTGGCGCTCGATCGCCGTCTTCGCCACCGTCTCTTGTGTCAACGGCGCCATCACGGGGTGTGCTTTCGGCATCCCGAGAGCATTCTTCATGTCATCCGTCGATGCAATGGACACGCGCAGTCCGCGTGGCCCAAACAGCTGTTGGTTCACCGTCCTCACGTACGTCTTGGTCCGCGACCTGCTCACCACCACTGTGCCCAACATTGCTACCGCCTGCATGCCAAAGCCGGCCAGCATGGCCCAGTGATACGGGACATTGCCAAGCATATCGCCAGCCGTGTTGAGTGCTCTCAGTGGCGGGTTGGCTGTGGATACGATGTTGAGGCTGTCGAGGAAGGCGAGGAAGTCGTCCTGTGTGATGGCGTGGGCCTCGAGCGAGGGTGAGTAGGCGCGCACAAACGGTCGGCCTCTGCCGTGCTTAACTTGTGGGATGGCAATGGGCCGTTGCAGGGGTACGGGGTTGTCAGGTGGGGGTGCGGCTTTGTCTAGAAACGACAGGACATCCTTCATGGTCGCTTTTTTGCTGAACTTTGCCGGAGGAGTGCTGCCGTGTGGCTGAGAGGAGGAGGGGGAGTGTGAAGGCTCATTCTGTGTGATCTCCAGATCGTCGAGGGGGTTGGAATCCTGTTCGTTAATACTCGACATGTTGACTCTGTTTTGCTCGTAGGGCAGAGGCATGTCTAGACGTCCTGACCTGTTCACACGGGGCTCTGGCCATATATATGTGTGTGTGTAGATCTCGGGCGACACGTCACCGTTGCGATGTGAAATCATTCATATATTTAAAAGTACACATACATACAGTCTCGGGGCAGATAGCACAAGCTGTACATTGCAACTCCACAGTAAGAGCGAACATGATATATCAGACGGAACAGAGTTACATGTGGGTCGTTCAGCTGAGTTGCCGCAGGAAAACAGCGGGAAAAGAGCCCCATTTGGGGAAGTAGTCTGCATGTCAGATAAGAGGAAAAAGAGGGCTGCCAATTGTAGGCGGAAGCATTCAAATAATGTGCCACGTCACGGTTTTGGATAAATGTTCATGTTTACAAGCATTACATTGTATGGAGCCAGCTAGGCTCGCTTCTTTATTGGCAGCGTATTCGGAAACACTCAGGCCGCACTACACTCTGAAAACAACCAGATTGGGTGATGCGTGCATAGCATAGCGCAATACGGTCCGCTTACGTCTCGAATGGGCCTGGCTCCGAAGTCCATCTATAGACTGACTGGTTCCAGATTCAATCTGCACAGGGTTTGATTACGCACTCACTGTATCCACGTAAGAATTGAGATAGGCGCTTTTCTGGTCCCTCTCAGAGTAATAAGTTACATCGTCTGCGAGATTGCTTCCAATCATTCCTAGACGCGATTGAAACTGAATCAATCCCATTCGTCTTCAAGACGTCCTTGGTTCGAGCCCGCAGAAAAATATGAAATATGAGCTGCCACCGATCGATCTGAGATTGTTTGAAGTCCGAGGGGCTCGAAGCCAAAACGACGTGTTGAAATAGACCGTCAAGTTTGCCTGTGGGACGACAGCCATTGCCTGCGTGAACTTGGCGGGCAGCTGGCCAGCAGACACTGCCATGGGTGGAGAGCCGTCAGATCGGAACTTGAGCTGCTTTTCGAGCATCTCTATCGTAGCCAAGGCGGTCACATATTCTGTGCGGACTCACTGCCAGCGACACTCTGATGTTGTTCTGGCGAAGACACATTGCACTTACTGTCATTGAGCACCCGTACCAACCCATTCTTTGCATCCAGGCTGTTTCCCACAATGACTTCGTCTAGCCGTCGCATGGCCTGCTCGTGCTTTTCTTCTCCTCCCCTTGCTTGCTCCTTCAACTCAACATGGCTCACGGCCGTAAGAGTGTGTCCAATTCGCTCGTGGGTGCAGCTTTCTGCCTGATGCTTGAGAGATTTTTCCTTGTCCTTCATATTCTTGAGCATGGTGTCTATGTCGGGAAGCTTTTCTTTGTGTTTATGCAAACGAACAAAAGGACGCCCTGCCAGCAATCGGAGGTCAGCGATTTGAGCCTGCACGTTTGACAGGCATAGGTAACGTACATTTGTCGCGGCCTTTTTGGTCTTTGGGCACTTCCACTGGCACGTATTGAAACAGGTCTTCGAACGTGTGTACAAGGGCATCGTACAAGTCAGCAGCGCACCTGCTTACGTCGGTGTCCGTTTGGAAGCTTTTCCTGTAGGACCGCGCATCTGCAACGGTGTCGCGAACCTCTGCAAAGGCTTTGTAGATCTTTTCTCTTTATTTCGCTCTCTTTTGTAGCGTACTTCATGTGTGTTGGTGCCCGAATAAAGGGCTTCTTTTCAGCGTCGTCTATTGGTCTAACGAACCTTGAGGACCAGAACTATGCCAGCTTTGACAACGCTCAGCCCATATTCGTTGGGAATGAGGTCGACAAACGGCTAAATTGCAGCGAAATTGTCACCCAAATTCATCACCACTCTGTTAAAGAGCTTCTTGACGTCCTTGTCTGTTCTGTGCAGTCCGTTCTCGGCCTCATTGAGCTTGTCGAAGACTGAATACCGCAAGCTTTCGGGAACCACGACATCAAACTTGACTGCCACGTATTCTCTCAGCCTCCTAGTAGCCTGCGTCAGCTGAAGGGATACTGTGTGCTTCGAGTTTCTGTGCGCAGCTCACGTGTATGGTACCGGCTGAACGAAGCTCGCTTTTTGGGGCGTCCAGTTTCGACGAGCCTCTCTGTCAACGAATATGGCTGCCATGAAATCTTCCACTTTGCAGCTTTTTGGTCGTAGATCATCATTACCTATAACATTGAAGAAGATTGTAAGAGCTCGGGAATGCAACCCGCAAAGGGCAATCCAGTGTGATCGTATCGCATCCTTGAGGGGGCAGTGCTTACTACTTCGTACTTGTGGTGTATACTTTTTCTACTTATAAAGAAGTCCTCTTATCTCCTCCTATCAGGCAGCTAAGCGCCAACAAGGCTGAAGAACAGTGGCGTTTCGCTGCCGCAGTTTGAGTTTAGCTGTATGTGGTATGCCTCATGGCTACTTCCATGCGGCGTACCGGGAGGTGGCCTGATTTTGGGCTACTGGTTTTCTAATAACCTGCCAATCAACAGCGAAAAGATAAGGCAGCTAGTCGCAGCCGTTCTTTCTTACCCACCAGCCTAGCGGCCGTTCCTGCCTGGCGAACAAGCTATTGTGGCTTATTTGGAGGTCGCAAGCATTTCTACCACTAATGCCCGACCGAAAGATCCTCCATGGAAACTGACTCAAGTGTCGCAATTATGGATGACAAGCAGTTATTGACAGAGACAGTCGAATCACCCAAAGTGCCTGGAAAACAGTGGAGAACTCGAAGCAGATTCCACGAGAGCGAACAGCAGACGCAAGCCCGAGAATGATTGCGATAATGAGAGCGAAAAAAGCTTCGAATAAGGCGGAGACGATGAAAATCAGAACGACAGCAATGATGCCCACGGGTACGGCGATTACGAGAAGGACTGGGAATCGGATATCAGGTCTATCCCAATGATTCATGGGTACAGAAAGGTGCATTTCAAAAACTACAAGAATTATTACGGCGATTTCACAAGACATACCCTCGATGCCCTCTTTGTCGGGCCAAACACGAGCCATGAGATCAAGGAAGAGACTCTGCGTCGAGGAAGAGTGTTTCGGACGGGAGAGAAAAGTTCTATCCAGTCTCCTGACGCGTGGATTCAACGTGTTCGAATCCAGTCCAAGGCAGTTCTTCTTCACCTTGAAAATGCGGCAGGTGTTTGTGAGGACTGGGACAGGAGAACCCGAGGACGTTTGGACATTACAAAGGACTCACCAACAGAGACAAGAGCCACAAAGAAGAAAGCATCAGTGCTGGGAAGTCTGCTAACAAGCATTTTCTGACCGATCTCGAGGACGACGATTATGGCGATGATGGTGAAGACGAAGATTATAAAGAGATAAGATTTTCCGGTGACAGTATAGACAGTGTTGACGCCGTTGAGACACATGCAGAGCTATGTCGACTTCGTTGACAAGGAGATCCTTCCTCTGTATCACACCTTCAAAACGACGGCAAAACGAGTCCGATTTAACGATCTGTGGTATCTATTCAGAGCCGGTGAGACCGGCTACTCTGCAGATGCAGAAGTCACGAAGAAGTCAAAGCGATCGGCATCCCATTTCCGACATATTAAACGACCTGGCGGGTGTATTCCACAAAGTCAGGCCCTGATAAGGTCGAACAGCCAGACGACATGGGAAAAAGCAAACGCACGTTTATAGTGAACTGCTACTACATTGAATTTGATGGCGACTCGTATGGAGCTGTGAGGCACTCGCTCAATATGAAGTATTTCGAGGGGGGGAAGGACATCACACGGCTCGATGTGTATCCAGTTCGATTCATGGATAGCGCAGATGCAATTCTCAACCGGTTCAAAAAACAAGGACGCAAGTTTCAGAACTAGATCAAGACACGGCATCTCGCGTACCAGGGATGGAATATAATCAGCACGCCAGCGGGAGAGTCCGTCGGCGACAAGATTCACCTCGCGCACATCGACAGCAACGTGATCGTCGACTTTGTGGAAGGATTCCAGTATTTCTCCTCCCACAAGCCGCATTCAACGCGGCCTCGAACGATCTTATTCTGCTGCCCCGACGTCTCGTGGCTTACGTGCTGCGTGAGCGGCGCTTTGCCATGCTGAACATTGACTCTTTCAGCCCCATCAAGAAGCAGAAGAACATATTCCCCAGCCTGAAGATCAATCCGAGGCACAAGTGGCTGGTGAAATCGCTCACTCGGGCCCATTTCATGAGCAGGAGGCCCTCAAGAGGGACGCCAATCTGACCATGAATCAGGACATTGTCAGGGTCAAGGGTCTTGGCTTGACGATCCTCCTTCACGGCGTTCCCGGTGTGGGAAAAACAGTCACGACCGAAGCGGTCGAGCAGACAAACGGCAAGCCTCTCTTTGTCGTCACGTGTGGCGATCTTGGAACCACACCGTCGGAGGTGGAAGATTCGTTGAGCGGAATCTTTCGACTGGCTCATCTATGGTACTGCGTCTTGCTTCCGGACGAGGCCGACATTTTTCTTTCCAAGAGGGACATGTCCAATCTACAGCGCAACGCTCTCGTTTCCGGCGAGTAGCCCCGGAGACTTTGCCTGGCATCGTTGCTGACAAAGCAATGGTCTTTCTGCGTGTTCTGGAATACTACAGCGGCATCCTGTTCCTCACCACAAACGGGGTTGGCACGCTCGACGAGGCCTTCAAGTTCCGCGTCCATATTAGCTTGTACTATGAGCCACTCCAGCGACAACAGACACTGGACATCGTCCAGGTCAACATCACGAAGCTCAACGACATTGAAGACCAAAGGCGTGGAATTCTCCAGGAAATGGAAATGTTCGAGCCGGCGCAGACAATCGACAGCGAGAGTATTCTTGACTATGCAGTGTGGTACTTTGACTCCAGCCACCCGAGTGATCGCTGGAATGGACGCCAAATCCGAAATGCGTTCTAGGTGGCCTCGTCGCTCGTTTACTACGACATGCACAAGGCCTTCTCGAAGGAGGCGACGAGGGCGAGGACGATGAGGACGGCAAGGCTGTTTACCAACGACAGAATACGTCTGATCCCCATTCATCCCCATCAACAATTGGAAGCAGTTCGACCTGGTTGCAGATACTATCCGTCGCTTCAGTACCTACTTGAACGAAACAACCAACAGAACTCCAGAGGATATCGCCGTAGTCGACGGCATCCGGGCTTACGATCCCAGCTACAAACAGAACCTCAAAGCCTCGAGACCCAATTATGTGCCACCGGAGCTTTGCCGGAAGTCCAGGTCACCGTCCAGCATGTTGGATTGTCAGTCCAGGTGCACGAAACAACGTTCCTGTCCACGAAAATGCCATCCCACACACGCCCTTCAATCAGAGAGGTCTCGGCCGCGGAAGAAGGGGGGCTTCCAACAGGCTATGGGACCGAACACCTATTCTTCAAGAGGGCCGTCTAGAAGTCCTGGGGCCGCGGAGAGCCAGCGTAACATGGAATACGAAAATAACTCTTTTGAAGAGTCTGACCAGTATTTTGGAAGTGGCGACGAGGATCAAAGAAGAATAAACAATCGTTTCGAAGGTCATACTTTTAGACACAAGGCTGCAGATAGATGGGTTTCAAAGCCCCAGTCTGGTTCTCTAGTATATGAAAATACGAGAAACTGTAGCAATATCATTCGCATTATGCCCACTAGCAAGCCCAATTCTATTGCAGTCGAAGTCGTCTAGAAGTTTCTGTTATTTTTTTTGCGTGTGTTTTCGGCATACAAGGCTGCAAAGTGCCCATAGTCGGTGTAAAGGATTCGGTCCGCCTATATTCGACAGTGTTCCATGGGACACTATATGATCTGTCGCGTGTAATGAAAGGCATGCTAGCTTATACAACTAGTAATGGAGACCATAGCAGCAGAGATATGCAGTCAGTATAGAGCTTTGAATACAACGAATAGAGACATTTTGGTAGACATACCACTCTGATGGGTAACTCTGCTGGACGATTGCACGGTGCCAGAGACAGAAAGCAACACCTAACACGCCCAAAGTCAGAGGATAGTGAAGGCGTCCTGATTCAGTCCAGTGCGAAGACTTCGGACGAAATATCCACGCCCACTTTGTTGTCACAAAGAAATTATATAAACAGACGCGAGATGAAAGCACAGAGCCCTAAGAAGTAGTGTGCCCGTTGCCTTTCGGAGAAAAGCATAAGTGACTGGAAACCTCAGTGTGTTTACCCCCCGCCCCCCATAACGGTAAAAGATACAGCGCCATTGTTTTCTTTCTGCAAGTGTTCTTTACGTGGAAACCGGCAGTTTGTTTGTTTGATTTCGAAGCACGGGTCCTCGTCTCACAAAGCACTTACTATACTATCTTCAAGCTTTTGCACGCGAACCCGCGGGCACCACAGGTTTACACCCAGAGTCGGCAGTTAACGTGTGAACAGTATAAAGTACAGGATCCAACCTTGCAAGATCCGGTAGCCATGTCACCTACCTTTGTCTACCGAAAGGAAGGTCTCAACCTTACCGCAGCAGCTGGCCATCGAGCCTTGGCCGGTTACAACGGGCCGCTCTCAGCCCCTTTGGCTCAGCGGACTCCCAGCTTTAGAGACACGCCTGACAGTACTCAGGATACATCTGCGAACGGCGGAGGCAGCCTTCGCAGCGTATCTGGTAAGCTGTCAATTTTCTCATCTCACGAATTGCACTTTGAACGAAACATCTCCGGCTGACAGTTCCGTCAGATCCCGTCTCTTTTTCTCAGAATGCCATGGAATCTGATGTTTCCGACACAAAAGCCGACGATGGCACTATCCAGGCTTTCTCGGGAGAGCAGGACGGCTCTACGACATGCAACACGGAAATGAACACGAGCCAGGGCTTTCCAGTGCCTAGCAGCACTGCCACCATGTCGACGCAGCCAGGAGTCGACTGCGTACTCGAAACTCCTCCCTCTAGCTGCGAACAGAACACCATGGTACCGAGCCAGTCTAGCGATGCAGTGTCTTCGACGGCGGTCGTCAGGACGACTGCACACACGCAATCTGGACAAATACCGCATCTCGGCCACTGCTCCGAGGCACCCCAGCCCGGATCCCAGCCGTTAATCCACCCCGGCCCCTATGGCTCGCAGAACGGGGAGGAGTCACTCGAGCAGGTGACGTACCGACTCCAGCAAGGCTTCAGCCCCAACTATTCCGGTAATATTTACGTGGAGCGCAACAAGAGCGCCAACGTGCCGGACCACGAGAACTGCTCGGTCTTCCTGACGGGGTTGCCCATCGGAACGACCGTCCGCTGCCTGCTGGAGAACATCCGCAACATTGGGCGGGTGTATTCGACGCACATCAGCCCGCCGGACACGGCTACGGGCCACCTGCACAGCGCGGCCAAGGTCGTCTTCTTCGACGCCTTCTCGACGCAAAAGTTCATCCACCACTGCAACACGGAGGGCATGCAGATCCGCGGCCACGTCGTGCGCGCGATCCACAACCGGATCAAGAGCTATGCGGCCCGGGAGAGCCAGATGGCCTCGCGTGTGCTCCTCATCTATGGGCCGGCCGGGATTGTCAATCCGCACTCGCTCGGTGCCTTCTTCTCGCGCTTCTTCCGGTACGAGGTCGACTGCATCATCAGCCATGGCGCCAGCATGCACACGCCCGACACTGTCCTTGTCGAGTACCGCTTTGCCAGCTACCGATGCCAGGCCCAGCTGGCCAAGAAATGGCTCCGCTCGTCCTTTCCCGGCTCCGTCGACGTGTTCTATGGCGAGGATCCCTGCGCCCTGCCGCCGTCCCGTATCGCCAACGAGCGCTTCCTCTGGGACATGTTCTGGGGCACCAAGACCATCGCCCGGGCCATCATGTTGGACATGGCCGAACAGCAGGCCGTTGCCGCGGCCACGGCCAGAATGACGTCCGGCATCCAGCCCTCCAACCGGTGGGGTCCGCTCAGTGACCGCCATTACGTGTATGAGTGAGCACACTGGGAGTGTCTGGAACACGTTGTCATCAGAGTTGCCTAAAACCTGTTGTTTGAACCGTCTTTGTCAGGCAGTGGGGCCGTATACTTCTGTTTTGGTCTCATTATCTTGTTGTCATCGAACCAGGCGAACTTGCCTGCCAAGACTGCATTGGTGTGTCTATCATCTTGTTGATAGGAGAGATGTATACGGTAATGTGAGGTTAGAAGCAAGAAGCAGAGTAGCAGAAAAAACGGTTCGCCCCAGCAGTGCCTACAGTCGGCTCTCTTGCAAATAGACAGCAAGGCCCCTAGAATGCGATGGAATGCAGCCCACGGCCAGAAACGCTCTTTCTTCCACGCCATACCGTAAACCTACGGGGGATCCAAGCCAGTAGGCCTTAAGCAGTGTTGCAACCAGCAGGTAAAGATGGGGTACGATAAAAGCTACCTGGGCGCTGTGAGACCGTTTGCGTGGGGAAAGCGGAACGCCATTGGTTGAGTCGTCTTTTGTTGAGGGGTTATTGGCCAAGGCATCTGGAGATGGGTCTGTTGGTATCGTCGCTTCTTGGTCCCAGATACTGGCTATACTCCGTAAGCAAAGCAACTAAAGTAGACAGGACCCATAGCGCCATGTGTTTTGTAGGCGAGAACCGCCATTTTGAACGAAGTTGGCGAATGTTCTGGTGGTAAAACGAAGAGTAAGTTTATATTGAGAAAGGATGGGGTTAGGTTTCAATATCAAGATCCAGTAGAATCAAGGGATTACGTCGTATGTAGCATTACTCCTCTTGTGGCCTAATAATATGCATGCGAGTACTCCGTACGGAATAGTGTGTTGCGCTACTATTAGGTTACCTCCGGAAGATGTCGGCACGCCTACTCCGTACAGAGTAAATCTCATACTATGCAGGTGGGAACTGACAGCGCTCCCGCTCGACAATATCCTGTCTATTCCCACAGCATACTCCATACGGAGTACATCTCTTCCAAATAAGGCCTAGACCCCCGCAGTCTGCTGCATCACTCCTAATTACAGAGTATACGCAGTGTGAATCTTGCCAGGTTGACGGTGCCATCGATGATTGGTTCATCTGGCAGAGTCTGGCCCAATGTGTAAAGGGTACGAAAGTTTGCAAAAACGTTAGCGGCTAGGAGAGTCGCACTGGGGGGAGCACGTAGCGGCGATCCAGTGCCATCTCTTCGTAGGAGGTTCACGAATCGGTGTCATACAGCGCCGAATTGTCTTAGCCTACATAGCTGTTCAGAAAGACGTTTGTAAAAGCTATAGAGGCAATATTCAGCGGGAAAAGGCTCAACGACGTGGCATATTCTCCAGATCCACCGCATCTATGTCGATGGCCAGTGGTGGCCCAGAGTGCTCCAGGCCATAGAAATCGACAGTCTCGTTCAGGCTGGCATCATGGACAAGCTTGGCGGTTGTGGTGTTCAAGGCTTTTGGAGCCTGTATACAGGCAGAGCGCCGGCTACAGCCAGGGCTAAGCTTGGGAGGGAAAAGTTCAGGGAAGAGGCAATGGAACAATGGCATAGGTACGGAGTAATGATAGGGGGGAAGGAAATGCTTTTGAAAGCTGCTGCACATCTTGATCACAGCCGTCTCTTCAGAGTCAGTACACGGGAACAGCACTGGCCGCCTGGTACGGGAGTCCAAGCATTACTATCCACTCTGAATGTGCTGGTTCAATACTACCATCCCTATGAGGATGATTGCGGGTACGAAAACCCACTATCGGCCCATCAAACGATGAAGCACATCCAAGCGGTCACGTCCCTTTTGACAACTTTGCATCGACCGTTGCTTTTTATCTCGGCTACAACGCCATTGACCATGGCCTGGCGGTGTGCTCTGGCTGACTCGGTTGAAAAGTTGGTTATCTTGATCTCTACGATTGAGGACCTTCCTGCGTGCGTCTGCCTTCTTGTTGGAAGACCCTACCACTCTCCCAGATTATACGTTCTAGTTGTTTGTGGCCGAGTGGTGCCATGGCTCCTGGGCTGTACTGCTACAACGCCGGCACTTCAATGTGCTCGATTCTCCAGGGTGGCGATCCCATAAACTGCTCGTTAGGCACCACGCTGGATCTTTCATTTAAGCCCACAAACGGGCTGCTCTACTCATATATAGTACAATCCGGTGATTATTGTGCTTTTTGGCTTCAGAGAGTATACCAAGACTAGCGAAATAATTGGGTTACAACAACTTACAACTAGGGCAGAATATCCGTCTCAGCGCAGGAAGCCCGCCGATGCCAGCCACTTCGACATGGTGATATACAGGAGCGACGGCTGGGTGCATGCATGTCAGAGGACAGGAAACAGTCAGACACAGCCATATTAGGGACACAACTTCACCGGAACCGTTAACCTTTCCGCTTCGTTGCTTTCTCGGACGGCAGCTCAACAGAGGTGGTGCCTTCTAATTTTCTGGGTTGTGCAGAGCAGCTCGGCCGATTAGGAGGAAAAGCGTATTATAGAATTGCGTATCTATCAAAATCACATTCTGCTAGTTTGGCCTGTGGCTTATCGAGCCGGCATCGTTCTGGGTCGGATTTGTTAACCTTATCAGATGCTCAATGCCGGAGAAATGCCCAGCCTGCTATCTCAACATAGACAAGGGAAGCCAAACGGTGCTAAAAATCTGTGGCGATGAGCAAGTGATCGACCTCTTAGGTGGTTCGCCTTTTAGGAGAAAATGCGTGCTCCAGTGGGGCGGACACGAGTAGGAAAACGGGTCCATAAGGACGTAATGCTTCTGGCCGCAGTCAAGCGAGGCCGTAAACGGACTAGCGCCGAAACTCTGCCACAGCAGTCGAAATCTCACGATACTCTCCAGTCGGACCGCCGTAATGGCGCTAGCAGCGCAGCCTCAAGCAAACCACGACGTATGCACTATCTTCCACGGAGGATTCCGCAACGCGGCGTGCGGAGTCGACGCAAGCAGGTTTTGACAAGATGGCGGAGGATATGCACGTGGACGCGCAAAAGGAGTGGACACAGCGGTATTAATTAGCGACGAAATTGGCGTAATTTCATTGGCTAAATCCGGGAGCTAAAGCGGCCAGGAAGACTGTCAACCTCGCTGTACGTAAAGATCGATTCCGTCGTCTTATCAGAGGCCTTTCAGTCGTCAGCCATGATAAGATGTAGAAAAAAACGAACCGCTGCCCGACTAAGATTAAGTAGAATAAAACGCTGCAAACCAGGGAACAGAAAATAACAAGAACTAGGGTGAAAAGGGAATGCTGCCATGCTGATAGGACAAGGCTAATACGAGGCCAAGGCCCCTCGCCACTCTCCTGCACCCCTCCCCGGCTGCCCAACCCCCTCGCTGGCCATCACCGCCAAGGTTCCTGGCGCTTTCTCATTTCGTCGCTCCGACTGCCGTCTGACAGGGCGGAGACGACGGACTGGGTGTTGCTCGTGGCGCGGGACATTTTCTTGCTCTTTTCGAACTCGTCGAGCAGCTGGTGGATGGTGCCGAGGGGAAACTCGTGGATGCGCGGCCGCATCTCGACTGGGCAGACGTCCGAGTCGTAGTCCTTGAACTCCTCCATCGACAGGTTGAGCCGCACAATCTGCTTCCACGACACGATCCGGTTGCCGATCAAAAAGGCGGGCACGCGGGCCATGGCCATCTCCTCGAGGATCCAGCGACGGTGGAAGAAGTCGCGGTTGAGTAGGTCGATGCAGCCGATGACCGAGTCGTGCTTGTAGTCGAAGTAGCCGGGGGCCAGCAGGGGAACGGCCCACTGATGCTGCGGCGCGTACTGTTCGGGGTGCGCCTCGCGGTCGCCAGGCTCCTGCCAGGCCTTGGGCATGGCCTGGTCAAAGTCCTGGATCAGCTGGATGCCCAGATCCGTCTGCGGCACCTTGAGCCCAAGCCAGCCGATGACCATCTGCGCCTGCTGGTAGACCTGATACATGGTTGTCCGGCATCGCGCGTGCTCGGCCGCATCTGTCCGGTTGAGACTGATGCAGTCAATCCACACCCGCAGCCGTCGCCGTCCATTGTCGCGGTCCCGGTCGGCGACGTGGCGGAATAGGCTCCTCAGCCAGCCGGGCGCCAAACTGCCGCTGCCACTGCCACTACCACTGCCACTGCCACTACCACTGCCGCTCACGACGCTGCCGCTGCCCGTGCTCGTGCTCGCACCGCTGCCCGCTTCCTTCTTCTTGCTGTAACTGCCGCTCTCCGAGGCGCCGTCGCGGGCCTTTTGCTGCTGGATGATCGGGTGAAAGACGTTGCGGGTCTGCTTCAGCGCGTGTGCCACGTTCTCCGGTATCCGCAGATGCGTCCGGTCCAGCACGATCGTCTCGAGCTTGTTCGCGTCGCCCAGCAGCCCCGTGATGACGACAAAATCGCCGCCGTCGCGCAGCGGAAGCGTCACCAGCCGGCAGACCACCGGATCCTCGAGGCTCCGGGCCCCATCAATGTCCACAAAGCGGACGTGGTCGGCCGAGGGCAGCCTGTTGTAGTGAATCACCGACGGCATGCTGGCCTCCATAAGTGTCAGGCTGGCAGCTTTTCACACGCACGCGCGCAGCTCTGTGTCTTGTCAGGTCCGAGAGTTGCAAGCGCCTCTGCGGCTCTCTCATCTTCTGCCACCTTTTATTTCAGAATCGCAGAATACGCGCAGGCAACGTCCTGATTGGCGTACTGTCAGGGAAACGAGAAAGGAAAAGAGGAAAAAGGAAAAAGCTCTGGGCTGGGACCTGCCAGAAAAAGACGCTTATCAGTCGCTATATGTATTAAGTCTTTGCACGGAGTGTCCGTTTGCCAGTTTTCGAGATCCCCTGCACTCGCGCGATCCAAGCGCCCCTAAATTACACCGTTCTAGGACATCATTTCCTAAAGAAGCCCTAGCTGCACAGCAGAAACAGGTGAACAGTAGCGGTAAAGGATCGGTCTCTAGCGGTGGTCCATTAGCACCACCAAGTTGGCTAGGCCCTGAATCGCTCCGTTGGAGGTTGTCCAGCGTTTCAAGCCGTTATCGGTTAACGACTTACGGCATAGATTCCAGCGGGGGTATCGCTAAAACGTCTATGTCAGGGCTCGGCCGAGCTTAAGTCACAGTGGCCTGAATCAAATAAGGGAAAAGCGACCATGTGGGGAATGGAGTCGGCCGGCATTTGTATGCCGCATTCTGTATTATTCCGTACAGAAGTCGGACTACTCTTGAACACCGCTCGTCCTGATCTTTTCAAGATCAATCGAATCATACTCAATCTTCGGTTCAAAACGTGATCAAGCACATTTACATAACAAGCTTTACCAACTAAAATTGCCTCTGGCGGTTATCTTGTTGCACCTGTTCCACTATCTAGATTCCAGATTGAAGACGCATTCTGTTACGAACGACGAACTCGCCTTGGTGGATCGATTGGCGAGAACCAGGGCAAAAAAATTGTGGCTTGTTTTTGACACGTCTTGGGACCACCGTGAATCGAACACGGGTCTCCTCGGCCACAACGAGGTATTCTAGCCACTAAACTATGGCCCCGTTTCTCGAAGAGTTGTCATTTAATGACGGGTGGCCCGCTAATTGCGGCTAGGTGCACGACGACGTTGGCCAGTACAGAAACTCGACCACTGCTAACAGATGCGCTGTCGTGCTGCAGGAGGCTCTCACATGGTTTTCTTAGCTTGCCCCATTCTGCTAGACCGGGAACGTAGGAGCGGAATGATAGATTTCGTCGGCACACTCTGAGAGACAATATCTCGTAATCTCACCTCTAACGAGACTCGGATCCGCTCTAGCAACGTCTCGAACCAGGGGCTTCTTTTGGTCGCAAGTAGGCCATATATTCCGACCGTCAAGAAGACTAGATCGTACAGATCTAGGACTGGACACCGTCTCCCTCCAGGACGGCCTTGGGATTTGCCAACAAAAACACCAGTAGCAACTGGGCCCAGGAAGTGACTACACCTTGATTTCGCATACAAAATCCTCATTGAGTTATACGAAGGGGTCAAGTGAGGACTGCTCTGGTCAAGGATTACCGAATGAGACCTTCTTCTTACAGGCCAACAAGCCAAGTACATGATGTTGCTACTAGAACAAACGCCAATTGCAACTGCAAGGAAAATGGCAATTGATCCGGCAGGCGTATAGTTTCCATCCGAGACGTGGAAGACAAGAAACAGCTATAGGGCTACATTGGCAATGACACCCACTCTCACGTTGTCAAAACCGTGATAGTACGAGACAACAGACGTCCAGGTTATATCTATAATCTGCTTTTTGTTTCTGCTCAAGAACGGTTGCTATATTATAGAACGGTTAGTTTTCGAGCATTCCATTTCATCGCTGGCTTAGTCATCTTCAACGTATTTAATCGGCGAAGGTGCTTCTTTCGAATATCCCACCAACCGAGGACCACGGTAATGTCATGTCATTGTACGGAGATCCGCGACACCTGTACCAAGACCGTCTTTGGGTCGATGCCTGGAGCATACTTGCTCAAATTGGTGCAAGGCTGGATGAGAGGATGGTACGATCAGAACAGATAAAAGATTGGGCAAACATGACATAGCTGGCACCAAGTGGAATACAAGAGCCGGCAAGTTGGCCTGCACGACAGTGATGAGCTGGGAGGTGGGAGATGCCGTCAGCAGGAAACGCATGCATAGAACAGAAAGGCACTTACTAGCTGCATGACAAAGTCCCATCCGACACCACCCAAGATCTGGTAGCCAAACTAATGCCCGGCCAGGGTGTATGGGGTGGAAGCAGCGAAGAGTCCCGAAGCCAGTGCAACCACGGAATTGCCATAGACGAGCTCGGGCAGGTAGTAGCCGGTCCTCTGGACTGCGCACGTTAGCCGTCGAGTGCATGCAGCAGGGTATCGCTCCACGCTGCAAAGCCGAATACGGACCGACGAAGCCGCAGGTGAAGGCAGCAAATATCTAGAGACGCTTGCGGAGGGATTGGGACTGGGATGCCTGGTCGTCGTGGTTGTTTGTGGCGTGGCTGTGATGGTCGTTATGGTGGCTGAGCCGCCTTCAGGGGGTTTAAATAGGCAGGCGACGAAGGCGGGGAGCAAGATGACGATGCCGCCTAGCGGAAGATTCTTCCAGGCAGAAACGCGTCGTAGTCAACACGGCTGGCTGGACGAAAATAGCAGAAAGCGTGGCTCACATGTAAAATGTCCAGCGCCATGTTACCTCCGCGAGGACACCGCCGAACAGTGGACCGGCCACCTGGCCGGGGACCACGATGGCAAAGAATGAGATGAATGTCTACTAAAGTTGTAGGTCATGTTAATCGAGGACCGCACTGGTGGAAACAGGGAACCGGCCTTGAGAGAGAAGATAGACAGTCTTGTCCGTCAGGGGCAGCATGGCAGAGCTGTTATGAGGATCCATGAGCATCTGTCACTCAATATTTTCGTCTTCTTTTACTCCCAGCGACATCCAAAGAGCCAGACGTACGGTGCGGTATGCTGAGCCATAGCAGCCAACGCCCTGAATGGAATGAGATGTGTTTGTTTTGGAGGTGTGGCCTAGGACTGCACTTAATGGTAGTTTGTCTCTGTGCATACCGATCTCTTGGAACTGGAAAATGTTCACCATTCCGAGCATGGACGCATTCACGGCCGAGAGCAAAGCAGCGAGAGCCAGTGTTCTAAACAATATGTTGAATGGTATATGTGTTATGCACGGTGGTTCTGCCGAGCTCTCCTTGCTGTTGTCTGGGGGTTTGACTGCGTCTTCTCCGCTAAATCCTTCAGAACTGTCATGCTGGATGCTTTTCTTTAAAGCAACATCTGTGGGTGCTGTCATAGTTGGGCTGTCGAAGTTGGGAATTGTCGTATTACGAATCGTCAAACCATCTTCTTTGGCAAACGAGAGCGACAAATCGGCACTTCAAATGTACATGCCTACCCCTTCCCAAAAAAACTACGAAGAAGTACTCCGTACGTTATACGAACATATCACACCGTTTTAACACGGCTGCACCAGTGAAATAAAGCCCGGTTCATGTGGAAAGAGAGCAATATCGTGGGCTTTACACCGATTATTCTACTGGGCCTTCAGACAAACACCGACCCAACGGCTTTAACATAATTTTGGCATTGAAATGCCAGAGACATTAGTGTTGGCAAGTTTTAATTGATGTTCTTCTATCTGCTATATGTATTCCTTCTCGCATCGGCTTTTTTTCCCTACATAATTCGCATCGGTTTTGATGCTTGGGTAGCGCCTGGAGCTCCATGACATAACATTGTCCCAAAATCCACCGTCCTCCGATGAAAGCTGGCCTTCACAATGTTCTCCTGATTCGTCCAAGAGCTTTGATCGTGTGATCGTGTTGTACATATTAATCATTATTGCACGCTTGTGCGTTCACTGTTATTAGAAGGCACGTGTTGAAAGTGAAAAAAAAGTTGAAAAGGGAGTAAGAGGGGGGAAGGGGTCCGGCAATCATTGTTTGCCCCGGAAGCGGCCTGTAGTACCGTTCCACGCCGGGTATGTGGTGTGCCACATGCCGTTATCGTACTCCTTCGTACTTGTGCTGGCAATACTGGCAGTTTCTGTGGGGGTAGAAGAGGAAGTGGTGCTGGTGGTGCTATTGTAGAGTGTGGAGATTGAAGAGGGAGCAAAAGACTGTTGCTCGGAGGAGAACAGTGAAGCTGTTGAGGTAGAGTAGGTGGGTGTGGGGGATGACAATACAGTTGGAGAATATGACAGTGCAGAGGTCTGGGAAAGTATGAACGTGGAAATGGGGGTGGATGCAGATGTAGATGTTGGTACAGACGTGACTGTAGACGGTGCCGATGCAATCGTAGATGGAGAAGCGGAGATGGCAGAAGTGGACGTAGGGATGGTCGTGTTTGTGGAGTTCGAAGTGGAGGCAGCCGGGGTCGGTGCCACTGTCTCGACGATCGTCACAGGCTGGGCAGCGACAGTTGCTGTGGTCGTCGCCGTGGCGCTGTCGATGTTGACGACTGACACCTCGGTCACGTAGACAGAATAGGGCGCCGGGGTCGCTGTGACGACGATGGTGTCCGTGTGCTGCTCCGTGACGATCGACGAGTCGACGATGGTGTGTGTTATCGGCGAGGCCGCTGCAGTCGATGTGACTGTGGTCTCGATCGTCGTTGTAGAGACGCTGCCACCGCTGCCATAGTTGTTGCCACCGGCGCCGCCACTGCTACTGCTTCCACTTCCGCTACCGCTACCACTGCCGTCCACATTCACGACCGAGTACGTTGCTCTTGGGGCAAGGACCACGACCGCATCCCGGGGAGTGTGCTGTTCGAAGGGGAGAGAGGAGGCAAGTGTGCAGAAAGCTGCGACTACAGCCAGCGACGACGGTAGGCGATGCAATTGCATCTTGTGTGCAGGGTAGAGGGCAGGACAGAGAGCAGAGCAGGATGGATTGTGGAGATGAATGAGAATGTGAACGAATGGATGGCAAGAGATGTTGGTGGTGCAATCGTCCGTCTTGACCTTGGATGGAGAATATGGAGAAGCAAAGATGGTCAAAGCGAGTCGAGCGTGGACAAACCTTGAATGAAAACAGCCTGAAAAATGTTGGCGGCGAACTGCCTTTTATTTCGTTGATGAGAGGCGACGAAATTCAGAAGGCTGGACGGTCGCTGCAAAGCTGAGACAGGTTGGGACGCGGCATCGCATGAGTAGCTGAAAACAAAATCCGAGTGGCTGGGCGCTAGTATCTTAGCTGGGCGAGGTTGCACTATTGGCTAGACTAAATTATAGGTCTGTTTCCCAGGCGCGAACAGCCATGGAGCTCTGTACGTTAGAGTAAGAGACTCGTTGTATTCTAGCTTATCTTCGCCTAGCCGCATCTAACTTTTATGTTTGCAAACATGATCTCATCCTGTTATTGTATATGCCAAAGCCGGCTGTTCATGGCCAACGAGACTAACGTGTGCAAATGGGGAAATATTGGGACACGGCGCCTTCTCTTCAGCTCTCAAAACATAAACTATCTAAGTTCCAAAATATAAATCGAGCTTGTCTGTGGTCGCGTGGGTACCGAACCGCTCCCGGACAGTGCGATTCTGACTCGAGGAGGGGCAAATTCGGGTGGAAAATCGTCAAGGGTAGTCTGTGCGTCCAGAGCACGGACAAGACGGTGCTGGACAGGGCGCATATCAATGAGCTCGTCTCCTGAACACAAGGGAGGTACGAGATGATCAGTAAGGTAAACAAGAACATAGTGTTGTATAAATTACCTTGAGCTTCCAGGTCCTGCCTGGACTCACGACTCGTACTTCGCTGTTTGCGGCAAGTCCAGATAGCTAGGAGAGTCAGTGGAAGGGTGATAAAGATTCCGACAATAGCAATATAAGCTTCAGCAGAGAGAGGCATTGTCTATGTATGACGAGTTCGTCTAAAACGCAAAAGCGAAGCAAAACTATTAGTAAAAACAACTAATATCGAACAAGGTACTTAGATAATCTTCTTTACTGGCATGTTTATCAGATTCGGTTTTATAAGTTAAGGTATAGACAGTTTGCAAGTGGGAAGCTGTGAACTTATTAGATCTTCCCCTGTACCGTTGCCCAATAATAGCAAAAACAGCAATCTCGTGCATGAAGAATGGTAATGGGTGCCAAATTCGCAACTACGATACATCCACGATGCACTACAGGGAATTCATTGATGCAATTGGCAGCTTAAAGAATTGGAGCAGCCCTGTACTCTGCGAGTATACACATACTTAGCATCACCTCTCCAAGCATACGGAGTCCTCTTCTCGTGTCTGCGATTGCGGTCCTCGAAGATACACGGGGGATGCAATCCCTCTTGTCTGGCGGCTAAACACGTCTCGTATTCCGTGCTCGGTACGTGTCGCCGTGTCGCACGGACGATGGCAAACACACTACTTTACGACGTGCTTGAAATGTCCAGCTGTTGAAACTTCCTGCCAGAAGACGTCCAGGTGCCTACTAGCGCTTTTGCTCCATCCATACTGCACCTCTATTTCTTCTCCGCCGGCAAGCTTTTCCAGGGCCTTCCAACTCACGTCTAGAACCGTTGTGTACAACGATAACGCCCCCGATTACTTTAGAGCGTCGGTGGTTTAGTGGTAAAATCTACGGGAAAGCTGTTTAGGCGACACTTTTCTTTACGGGATTGCATCATTTGCTTGCTATTGCCTTAGGCCTAAACTTCTCGTCTTGCACCCCGTACCGCCTTTACCCAAGTACTTTTAATACATAGGAAGAAAATCAACCTTTAATACCCCTTCTTAAGGGCTTTTTAGCCTAACTTGGTACTTAAAAGCCCCTGTGCGGTAGGCTATACGACGCCAACACCAGTTCCGTATTCCGGTACGGCGACGGCGACCCCCTTCTAAGGAGTACCATACGCCGGCACTTTATCTATCGATACACCCACGTCTAGATCTAAAGGAACGACGTCGCTGTCTGGCGGCCAGGCCCTGTAGTTCCGCTCGCCCCAGGAAAGCTCGTCCCAGCCTTTCACATATTCGTCGTCGTCGTCGTCGTCGTCGTCGTCGTCGTCGTTATCGTCATCGTACACATCGGCTGCGCCGCACATAGATGCTAGACGCGTTAAATACCATTGTACCTCAAGCAGGGCAAACGACGGCAGCTTATCGACATTGTTGGCCCGAATAGTAAAGACGTGCCCCGTCTCAATAGGCATGCCGCTGAGGCGATGCGCTAAAGGCCCCGTTGCCGGATCGCTGGGCCGTCCACAGACCGCGGCCAAAGTAGCGTCGTCGGCATCGTCTACGGCATCGAGCGGCAGCCTCGTCCCGCGACGGAGCCAGTGGAAGCGGATGTCTATCTCTGCACTGGTGCCGTTGTTGCTGTCGCGCTGGATAAGGGGCTTTAGGCCAAAATGTACACGTTCCCAAAGGGCATGTATATAATGGTCTAAGCATAGTAGGTTCTGCGCGGTTTCAGACACTGCTTTATCGTTGCAGGCTTCCTTCCAAGTCTGACCTAGGTTTGTTCCCCATAGCGAAATTAAACTGCTAATAGCCGCGTGGTTAGTAACAGCTTTAAGGCTGCCTTTAGTTGCCGCCATATAGGCGAGTTTTGTAGCCGAGAATGGGTATATATGTGCAGCCTGCGTAAGCGGGTGATTTGTAAGGACGCATCGGTTATAGTCGCGGGCCCGCGCTGCCACGACAGCCGAGTGGCTGCGTCGGATAAACGACGGCGTTGGGGACGGAGGCGCGAACGGGGAGCCTGGCGCGATGGCTTGCAAAAGAAAAGGGGGGGTCGATGGACCGGCGATGGGCGGAGTCGCTGGTTTAGAGGGCATTTTCGGTGCAGAAGGGGGTAGAGGCACATGGGGAGTCGGAATAGATGATACGGGAGAGTGCTGGGAGGCGACGCTTTCTGCCCTTCGTGTACGCAGTCGAGTCCGTGAGCTTGGTCCGTCTTCGCTTGGAGGCGGAGCCTTGCGTTTCCTCGCGGCTGTGGTCGGTTGGGGGCTTGGTGACACGTGCAATGGCGGCTTAGACAGCGGGGACGACGTTAGCACTGCGGTATTCTGGCCGACGGAACGGACGCCGCCCGACAAGGCGGCACCGACGATGGGCGATGTGGCGGCACTGCTAGAACCAGCGGCATTGCTTTCAAAGGGCACCTTGGTAAGGACTGTGCATTCATTAGTAAACAGACGATCAGGGGCCTGTAAATGGATTAAAGCAGCGTGTACGTACAAACCCTGAGTCCAGTGTAAGCTTGTACGCAAAACAGGTTGTGCATTGAAGCAGCCATGGCAAAACTCATCGACGCGACGTTGATAACACGTTCTAACTCGTCCGTAGGGACAAGCAGGAATAAGCATAAACAAACCGTGTTCGGCTTGCTTAGTCCGTGCTCGCTGCAGATCTGGACGAAGCTTCGAAAAAGCTCCCGTCGGCGCGCCAGGTCTGTAATTTCGTCTGTGACAGAGCTCGTCGGCCGCGGCATATCCTGGCGCATTCGGTCGATTGCTGTGGCGGTGAGTTTCCTGTCCATCGCGTACATCTCAGAAACCTTGGTAACAACCTGGGACAGACCAGGCGACATAGAACGATCAGACATGGTGCAAGCGATAGAAGAAGGAAGTTAAGATTTTAAGACTAAAGCGAAAGATTTTTGCTATTCTTCCCAAAACCAACTGTTGATTGTTTTTACCTGTCGCGCCGATGGCCATTTCCTGACAGCGTTGTTGACCTGCGCTAAGAGGCGTTAGTTAGCCAGGCCGTTATTCCGTTTTATACCCCGCATTTCATTGCGTTCCATTTGCCACTGCTGTTTTTCCTTACCAGCACCAAAGACATTGCCCGGTGCAGGAACGAGTGCTCTCCTGCATCGTCGACATTGCCAGACTCGCCTGCATCGAACGATCGCCATTCCCGCCATGTCTTATTATCAGTCCTATGGTCGTGCGTCTATCCCTGCACCCCCCGCCTTCGTTCAAACGCCCGTCTGTTCCTGCTGCCCCTCGTTTTCCTCCTGCCGGAAGCAGGAAGCAGCCCATTGTGACCTGATTCGAGCAATACTGACTCTGATCCACGACCTGCAGAAGCGCCTCCACCCCAAGGCGGTGGATACCAGCAAGGATACCAGCAACCACCTTCGCAAGGCCAGCAATATCCCCCGCAGGGCCAGCAATATCCCCCACAGGGCCAGCCGTATCCCCCGCAAGGCCAGCAGTATCCGCCGCAAGGCCAGCCATACCCTCCGCAACAGGGCGGCTATCCCCAGCAGTACGGTGGCGGTCCTCCGCAGCAGGCTCCGTACGGTGCCCCTCCGCCGGGCCAGTACCAGTACAACCAGCCGCCGGCACAGGGCTACGGGCAGCCGGGGCCGGGCTATGGGCCGCCGGGGCCGGGATACGGGCAGCCGGGGCCGGGATACGGGCAGCCGGGGCCGGGATACGGGCAGCCGCCAATGCCGCCACAGCAAGGCTACGGCGGTCCGGGCTACGGGGCGCCTTACGGGGGCGGGTACGGGATGAACGTGCCGCCGACGCCGCCGTCGATGGGGTACGGGCCACCGCAGATCATTGCGTGGAACGCCGAGCCGGACGCCCAGGCGCTGCGGCAGGCGATGAAGGGCTTTGGGACGGACGAGAAGGCACTGACGCGGGTGCTGGCGACCAAGGACCCACTGCAGATCGAGGCGATCCGGACGGCGTACCAGCGGCTGCACCGGCGCGACCTGGTGGCGGACATCAAGTCGGAGACCAGCAGCTGGTTCGAGGCCGGGCTGGTGGCCTTGGCTCGCGGGCCGCTGCTGCACGACGTGCACCTGTTGCACGAGGCCATGGCGGGCCTGGGCACCAAGGAGTCTGTGCTCAACGACGTGCTGCTGGGCCGGTCCAACGCGGACATGCAGGCGATCAAAGCGGCCTACCGCCAGACATTTCGGCACGCGCTCGAGGACATGCTCCGGGGCGACCTCAGCATGAAAACGGAGCGGCACTTTATGATCGTGCTGCAGGCGACCCGGCAGGAGGATGCCGTGCCCGTCAGCCGGCCCGACGTCGACCGCGACATCCAGGAACTCTACAACGCCACCGAAGGCAAGCTCGGCACCGACGAGATCCGTGTCTGTAGCATCCTTAGCACGCGCAACGACGACCACATCCGCGCCGTGGCCTACGGGTACCAGCAGCGGTACGCTCGCTCGCTGGAGGACGTCATCCGACGGGTGCGTTTTGTTTTGTTCTGTCGTTTTGTCGTTCTGTCGTTTTGTCGTTTTGTCGGTTTGTTCTCTGTCTTGCTGACTAATCCACAGGAATTCTCCGGCCACATGGAGAGCGCCCTGCTCTTCCAACTCCGCCACGCTACCGACAAGTACATGCACCAGGCATCGCTGCTCGAAGACGCCATGACTGGCATGGGCACGCGCGACCTCCTGCTCGTTTCGCGCATCGTGCGCATCCATTGGGACCGCGCCAATCTGGCCAACGTGCGGGCAGCGTACGAGAAGCGCTACCGCCACAACCTGTCGTCGCGGATCAAGGGCGAGACGAGCGGCGACTACGAGAGGCTCATGCTGGCCTGCATTGGCGACCGGGTATAACGGAAGGCCTGCTGTATCTGTACTTTCTTTGTTGATCTAAATCCTCCTGTACTTACTAATCGCGTTTAAATTTAAAAAAGCTCTAGGGCATGCTGCCACGTAGCAAGTTTTCGCCCCCTCGGCTTATTAGTCTCATGGCCCCCCTATTTACCCAGCTAAACTTGTGCACAATAACGTGAGTGTCTGCATTAGGCAGGTTAAAACCGCCACAAATGATACGCTAGATGACCTAAAGCTATAATATATTGATGCTAGTCCTGTTCTGGCATGGCATATTAAAAATTCTAATCATACTGCCAAGGCCCTCGTACTAATATCTACTAATACTTACTAATTTACGAGTTATTATTACCCTAACAGACATATACTTACCGCTGTGCCGTTTCCGGCGGTGAAGTTAGAGGCTTTCCTTCCCTTCTCTTTTTTCCCCTTTGTAAGCTACAACTGAATAAGTAGTATCATTGCTTTCCCTCCATCGTCACGAAGCCCTCGGCTGCTCTCTTCCTTCTGTTTCGGAACGCATTCAGCCCTCGCTCACATGAACAGCCACATCTCGGGCTGAATAACGTGTCTTACATTCATCGTTTAAGTGTCGAGTCCCAAGCGAAGTCCTTGGCCAGTTTCCCCACGTACCTACACTCGACCATGTCCGACGCGTTTTACACACAGGCTGCAGAACAATCGTGATCTTGGGTTATTTTTTTGGGCCTGCATCAATCGCATTGCACTTTTCTCTGCCATCTCGCCCCCCGATTTCCGTGTCCGTTTTTCGTTTCGAATTCTTTCTTTTTCTTCACTTCCCCTGCAGATCGCAACGCTTGTCGTTGTCAGCCCGTTTGCAAACCGGCCACTGCAGCCACCCGTCCCATTTAGCAAACTGTCATCCAATTTCTGGTTCTGATGTCGGCACCTGGGCCTGGGCCCAATGCACCTAGCCGGTCAAACGCGCAGCTGCCACTACAGCCAACAGAGCTGTCGCCGCCACTATTAGGCACAGCCGGTCAGCCGTCCGCCGTGTCAAGGCCAATCGAAACATCGGTCCCCATACCCACTGTACCAAGCCAGGCTCGTCCAGAAGCCATCTCGGCTCAGATGCAGGTCCGACAGCCTTCTGGACAGCCGCTCCCGCCTCGTATGATGCATCGTCCTTCACCCACCGGGTCGCCACAGCTGCCGCCACAGCAGCCGCCACAGCTGCCGTCACAGTTCAATAATCATCACCCGCTCTACCAACAGACAGGCCAGCTCCCGGCCTTCAATGAGCAGATGCAGCAGGTCCGGCCTCACTTGCCACAGCAGCCTGGATCTCAGCCCATACAGCAGCCTGGCTATTTGCCGCCCCTTGCCGAACTGGCGCATCTCGCCCAGCCATCGCAGCAGCCAATGGCCCAACAGTTTCACCAGTCAGGCATCCCATCCAATGCAGCCACGCGGCCCCCCGACCCACGCCTGAACCACAAGCAAACAGCCATAGTCGGCCCACCAGAGAGGAGGTCTTTTCCGTCGCCTGGACGGGATCCGGCCCGTGCCAACCCCAAAACCAGCGAGGATTACTCCCGTCTCAGCTATGCCGTGCAGCAGGGCGTGCCCGAGAGTGTCCGGCAGGCCGTTCGTGACAACTGGCAGAAATGTCTGACCGGCAGTGAGTTCCAAGAAGCATTTGTGGTATGTCACCCGGAGCAGTATCGCCCTCCTATCCCGCACAGCTGACGGTGTCTACAGATGAATGCGATTGTCCGCCACATTGCACCGGCCACGATCAAAAAGGCCTTTCGCGACTTCGGCCGGGACATGATCAATGTGGGCAAGGAGGAGCTCATCGGCCATCTGACCACGTCCGACATTGACCAGCTGACCGAGGCTATCCTCTCGAAAGCCAGCGGCCGCTTCCTCGATGCCGCCCTGGATCTACGTCTTCGCACGATCGAGGCCAAACCGCTGATCAATGCGCTGGCGCGAGCAGAGCGTTTGGGGTACGAGCCCGGCGATATCGTGGATGAGGCACCGACAAACGGTCAGGAACGCGTGATACCGCAACACCAGGCGGCCCCCCCGCAGGTCAACGCTCGTCCGGCTCAGAGTCAGGTTGCACCTCCTGCTGTTCCGGACCCACAGGTCAAGCCGGCCCTGGCAAAGTGGCAGTGCCATCTGTGCAATCGGCTGTTTGAATACGAAGAACCGTTTCTCTTTGTAGGTGCAAGTCCACCATGTTTGTTGCGTTGACGTACTAATCTGGACACAGCATATGCGGAAGGATATCTGTAAACGAGTGCCCACCAAGGCGCATATCGGATTCAAGTGCATCTGCGACTACTGTGGACAGGGCTTCAGCACGACGCTTGGACAGCAATATGTAAGGAGAAGCTTTACATGGCAAAGGGATGGATGAACGAGACACTAACCTGCCTGTGCAGCACAAAATGAACAAGGTCTGTGGCGACTTTGGTGTGACACCAGGGACGCCACGAGCATCGGGGACACCGGGAAAGCCCAAGACGAAACAGCAGGCTGCAACACCAACGGCTGGAGCCTCGACTGCACACGCTGCCACGGCGACGCCCAGTCGGCCTTTGGACAAGCGTGAATACCTCTCGTCATCACAGGCACAACCGCAGACCCAGTACTCGTCGCCCTCTTCGACGGGCAAGTTGCGGTCGAGCACAGGGACAGATCCATATGCCCACCTGAGCCCGGTGATGAAGGCGGCCCTGGAGGAGGAGCTGAATCAGGCCGAGGAGAACTACGGCGAGAGGATGCGCGAGGCAGAGGCGATTGTCGACGAGACGGAGCGTCGGACGCGGCTAGAGGGTTTGAAGAACTCGTTTGGCACGAAGCAGTCTGGGATCCGCAAGAGGTACGGCGTGCGGCTGCGGGAGAGACGCACCCGAGTCGAGATTGAAGCGGAACGGGTGCGGATGCTGAGTCGAACGGGGGCCATCAGCAGCAGTCAGGGCCTGCCGTCTGACGGCCAGATGATGCCACCGTCGCAAGAGAACACGGTGTCGAGCCAGGGTCACGAAGTGAAGCGCTCGCGGCTGATGGGGCCGCTTGGTATCAACAATGGGCCCAGTAGCCACAGACCGACGCTGTATGACAGCGATGACATGACGAACCAGACGCGTAAGTCGCCGTCGCTGCCCAACATGTCCACGCCGTCCAAAGCGAATGGGGCCGGGGCCGGGGCTGCGAGCATGGCCTCGGCTGCCCTGGCGCTACAGAAGACGTCGGCATCGGCGATGCACGTGAGCACGACATTTCCGGTGGCGCTGTCAGACTCGTCGTCGGACAACGAGGACATTCCGGCGCGGCTTCCTGCAGCGGTGCGTCAGAGTCTCGACCACTGAAGGAACATGGAACATTCATCTAAAGCAATGGAGTATTGTGCTGGCGTCTAGGGGCGGGAGCCATACACGGAGATATGCATCGGTTTGTGGAAGTTTGATTTACAGAGGCATGGCCCAGGAAGGGACGGTGCAAAAGTGGGATGCGACGGAGGATGCGCGTGGAGTATAGAGGATGCAGTGCAACAGTGCAGCAGGATTACGAATTCAAGAAAGTTTCAAGCCAAGCGCGAAGCATTTGGGCTGTATGTGTTGCCCTATGGATGACGTCAGTTGGGGCTTGGCCGAGGGATGTTCAGGCCCACCTCCACAACAGCCAGGAGCAATGCAGCCGCGCCTTCCCGGGTATGTCATAAGCATACTAGAGTGTTTTGTAAAATTGGGGCAATTGAGGAGGCTTTTAGACAGTCAGTCACTCCTTTGCGATTCTTCAGGCATCACCACCCACCTCAGCATGCCAGCGGCCGGTCTGCTGGCGTCGTTTGTGGCGGCGATCTAGGCGAGCCTGTCGGTGCTGCTGGTGCTCGTCTACGGCGGGCTGGCGGCGTGGCTGGGCCCCGTGCACGCTGGTAGCTCCTGTTCGCGGCCGACTTCTTCCACGCGCCGCTGCTGGGGGCTCTGGCCGGCGCGCTCGTTGGGCTCAGCCCGCCGCTGCACCGTGCCACGGTCCTCTTCATCTTCGGCGACGACCCGATGCTCTGGTTCGCGCTCATGCCATGCCCACCGGCCGGCCGGCCGTGAAAACGTGAAAATGAACGGCCCTTGTATTTTACGACTAGTGTTGTTTATATTTATAGGAAAGCCGCTTTGAGCGCCTCGGACAGGTCGTGGATAAACTCCTTGCCGGCATCGAGCTTGCCGTCCCACTGGCCAAAGGGATGGCAGGCGCCCTTGTAGAGGTGAAACTGGCTGGGGACGCCGGCCTTGAGGAGGAGGTCGTGGTAGGCGACGGCCTCGGAGCGGAGGGGGTCGACCTCGGCGACGTGGAAGGAGGCGGGCGCAAGGCGGGCGAGAGAGGGGGCGGTGATGGGGGACGCACGCACGTCGGCAGCGCGCTGTTCGCGGTCGGGGCCGGTACCAAGCCAGAGGTTGTAGAACCAGACGAGGCGGGCAATGGGGAGCATGGGGGCGAACTCGCAGGCAAGGTAGGAGTCGTAGGGCGGTGTCGTGGTGGTTGGGCCGTGGGCGAAGCCGCCAACGACGGGCATATAGCGGGCATCGAGCACGGGGACGATGAGGGCCTGCAGGCGGAGCGGCGGCATAGCGGCGTCATCGCGGGCCATCTGGGCGAGGGCCGCAGCGATGCAGCCGCCAGCAGAGAGGCCACCGATGGCGATGCGCTGGGGATCGACGCCGAGTTCGTCGGCATGGGCAACGAGCCAGCAGAGGGCCGTCCAGCTGTCGGTCGTGGGGACCGGATGGGCAAAGGCGGGCGCCAGCCGGTAGGCCACATTGGCCACGACACAGCCGGCGTTCTGACAGACCTGGCGACAGAGCGGGTCGTCGTCGGCCAGGCTGCCCAGCACGAAGCCACCGCCGTGGTAGTCGACGTAGAGCGGCAGCCGTGTGCTGGGGGCGGCCGTCGTCGGCCGGTAGATCTGCACCTCGATCTCGCCGGCCGGCGCCGTCACCGGCACTCGGTGCACGGTCGTCTCGCCGACCGGACAGAACGGCGACGCCACGTGGACCCGCGGGAACGCATACTTGGCCCGGTCCTGGTCGTACTCGGCAAAGTCGACCTGGTCGGCGCGCAGTCGGCGAGCTGGAGGTCCGGGTCAGGGGAGAGGCAAAGAGCAAAAAAGGAATGCAGATAAACGCACATTGGTACTGGTTGTAGATGGCCTTGGTCTGCTCGCTCAGCATACCCTCCACCGATGGATGGATCGGATTGACGACGACGTCCTCTGCCAGACTGCCCATGATGACGATCGGGAGGGGGTTGTATTTGAAAGAGAGAGTTGTGTAGCCCAACCCACGCACCACCGCTATTTATAACGGCCAGACCGTCTGCACAAACAACAGCTGCACCTTGCATGGGGGAACCTCCGCCGCCGGCCAGACGGCTCCGTGAGGCTGACCCCCACGAAGCGCCATGCTCGTCGACCCTACCATCGCACTCGTCCCCCGCCGATTGGGTGGGGGAGATAGGCCCGCGCTGCCACGACCTGGCTGGCACTGCCGATATCGCAATCGCATCGGACGCCGATTGCGTCGTGTTTTCCGTCCTGGTGCTGATAAGAAGACTTGTGTCGCCGTTCTATGGATGATGACTAAGCTGACCGGAGCGGGCCAACGGCAACGGCCAGCAAGGTTAGTCATCCAATGCGGGGAACCCAGACTCGCACAATCTCGCCTATTCCGGCTTAGCCCATATTTCATCTTACATAGTATCTTATGTAGCTCAGCCACGTCGTGTCCAAGGCTGCCTCTATATTCTTTGCATATAGGCCCTGTAAAGTCAGACGGCCGTCCACCGCACTCGAAAGCAGAAACGCCGCTGCTTCTTGGCACTCTTCTTCTGTTGCTCCTGTTGCTCCTTCTACTCGTTCCCTCGTCTTCCGTCCATCGACCGGCTACACGCTGCTGTCACGTCTCAGACCCATACCACAACGTCGTATCCTGCGCTAGAGGCCATACGGGCAAACGGTCCTGTCAGGTCTCGAGCACGAAACCTGATGTGCGCCCGCCTTCCCTTGCGCTAGGCCCTGCATCCGGTATCAACCCATCGCCCAGACGGGACCGTGTGCCTCGGCAACGCGGAAAAAGGGACGCGTACAGCCAAGACAGCAATGGTGGGTGTGCCTGGCCGGTCCAAGGGCTGCAACACGTGCATCCAGCGAAAGGTCAAGGTGGGTTCTGTTTGTTTGTCCATGGTCTATTTCGTGCACGTCTGCTCACACCACACAGTGCGATGGCGGCCAGCCGACGTGCGGCAACTGCCGCAAGGCGAACCGGTTGTGCACGGGCTACCAGCGGCCGGTGGCCTTTGTCCTGTCGTCGGACGTGGCACTGACCGAGCCTCTGGGTGCCGACGAGCCGGACGGCCTGAGCGTCACCACGCAGGGCCGCTGGCGTCGACGGGTGCGCCGCCTGCCCGAGGCCTTGCCAGCAGCGCCCCGGGGAACAAAGGCGAAAGACTGGACACTCCTAGTCGATCGAGACAGGACCATCTTGTCGGCCATGTCTACTACCAGCCTGCCGGCCGATGCGGCCTGGCGCGAACAGCTCTTCCCCGTCTTCCTCGACCTCCACCTCCCGGCTGAACTGCTGCAGCACTGCGTCCGCGGCCGTGGCCAACGTCCGCGCAACTGGCTCATGCATCTGCCGCAGGCCGCCCTCGACGGCTCGCCCGCCCTCGAAACTGCCATGGCGGCCCTCTGCATGGCCCGGGTCGGCCGCCAACACGGCCTCGCTGGCCTCGGCCTCGTCCGCCACAGCCTCCATCTCTACACCCGCGGACTCGCGCAGCTGCAGCAGGCCGTCCGTGACCCCCACACCCGTCGCTCCGACCAGACCCTCGCCGCCTGCCTCACCCTGTCCATGTACGAGCTGGCCGAGTGCCCCGACCGCCATTCGTCCGGCTACCTCGCCCACCAGGACGGCGGCCTCGCCCTCCTCCAGATGCGCGGGCCTGAAGCACACGCCTCCCCGCTCGCTCACTCCCTCTTTGTCTTTATGCGCGTCCAGAATGTCGGTGTTTTCTTTTCTTTTTTTTTCCTTCATTCTTTCTTTTTTTTCCTCCGTACCTTATATCGCTGACTAAGCAGTTCATATACGCCATCATGAACCGCCAGAGCAACTTCTTCTCCGCGCCCGCCTGGATGCAGCACCCCTGGCAGGACATCGCCAAGGACCCCCACGACCGCTTCATGGACCAGATGTACGCCATCCCCGTCCTCATGGAGCAGTCCGACGCCCTCGCCGCCTCCGAGGCCGCCCCCGAGCGCCTCGCCGCCGGCTACCGCGCCCTCATCGCCCGCTACAATGACATCGACACCTGCCTCAAAAAGTGGCAGCGCGACCTCACCACCATCGTCTCTGGCCCGCTCTACTGGCCCCAGCTGTCCACCATCTACTGCCCCGTCTTCGACGATAGCCCCGACGGCAACGCCAACGCCAACGCCCGCGGCCGCCCGTTTCCTGTCGCCTTCCATTTTCCCGCCTTCTTCATCGGCCAGGCCATCGTCCTCTACTGGCTCATCGTCCTCTTTGTCAACGTCCAGATGGACCACCTGTATCGCTGCATCGCCGCGCTCGAGGACGCTGCACCGTCGGACTGCTGGACCTCACCGGCCTCCTTCTCCATAGGACCCGAGTTCGACCTCGAGCCATTATCACCATCGCCACCGCCGTCCGCCTCATCGCCAACATCCTCCCCGTCCGCCTCTGCCCCTCCTCCATCAACGTCCCCACCCTCTTCAACACCACCGCCGCCCGTCTCGCCGCTGGCGGCTGCTGATGCTGCTGCACGTATTGCCCGCACTATGGCTAGCAATATCTGCCAGTCCATCGAATACTTTTTGCAAGACAGCATGGGCGACATCGGCTCCGTGTCTACACTTCTGCCTCTGACCGCCGTGCGCTACCATTTTTCCCGCACTCCATCCTCTCGGTCCTGTCCGCCAGGCCCGCCTGAACGTCCCGGCGAGTACTCGGACGAAATAGTCTGGGTCGATTTCTTGATTCGGCTGGTCGGTGGCAAGGGCCACCGTATGGCGTTTTACATCAAAGCTGACTAACGATTTCCTTTCAACGGCGCTTTTCCGGGGATCTTCGCTGTGCAGACCATCGCCGGCAATGCAGGCGCCGCTTACAGAGCATGGCCAAATGGGCTGAGGTGCATTCATAGTTCGCAAAAGGAATCAATTATTTGTCTGTTCATCCAATAGTACCCAACTGAAATTGCATAACAAGAAATCAGCATGAAAACATGCTCTGGGCCAGATCAATCATACATGTACGGCCATCGATTCCCCCAAGGAAGACGCCGTCTAATGCGTTATGTAACACCATCCGATATATATCTATGAGAAAGAGATCCTGTCGTGTTGCTGCCCCCGAAAAGAGATATTGAATAAGAAGAAGTCACCGGGTGAGGGTCATTACCTCGCAGATGGAGGCAATGGTGTGGTGTAGTGGATGGGCAACTGACGAAGCTGCTGTGGCGCTTGGCGATGTTGCTGTGGCTGGAACTGCATGTGTGGTGGAAGTCCCATATTCATCATCATTGTCTGTGGGACACCCGCGAGTTGATGGTGTTGTTGTTGGTGTTGATGCGGCTGTTGTTGGTGTTGGTGTGGGTGCTGTTGGTGTTGGTGTTGGTGTTGCTGCTGGTGTTGATGATGCTGCTGTTGCTGCTGGTGTTGATGATGCTGCTGTTGCTGCTGTTGCTGTTGATACTGTTGAACAAGCCCAGACGCATTTTGCTCGCTCGCCGCGGCCTGACGAGTCCACAAATCCTCCAAAACATCATGACTAATCGTCTTGAACTGAGTCGCCAGCTGTTCGGCTTCACCCCACCTGTCCCCAAACGTAGTCAAGATCCAGCCGACACGCTCTATGCACGAGATAGCACGATCAGTGTTGGACGGTCCCACAGGGTAAAGTACACCGGCTCGTCCTCCCCGACCGAGACCCTGGTTCGGCATGCCAGCTTTCGGCATCGGTGGCGGAGGCGCCTCACCCGGCAGGGCCATTGGCGCTGGAACGGATCCCCCATCAGTCAAGATGGCATCGGCGGCCGAAGCATCTCGCAGCACGGCAAGGAACTGGCTGCCCATGAAAAACACACGTAGAGCATCGTGATATGTCCGCCAGGCCACGCTCGAGAGGGTATGCGTTGACTCGGGCATGGTGAGGTCCACGTATGCAATGACGTGCTCAAAAATAAGCATGCGCCCATATGCAGTCATCAGCGGGGCTCGTGCGCTTGGAGCTATGCAATACACGTAGCTGTACTGTAGCTCCAGCTCAAACGAATCGCGGAGGTTTGTCGGGAGGCCGGCTGGGAGAGCTTCCGCCCACTCGCGCATGTCGGCGCACATGCGCCAGACGAAAGCCGTCGGATCAGCCAGCGGCTCTGTTGGATCGGTCTGATATAGTACCTGGTACCAGTGGGACTGAGCTCTCCGTAGCTGGAATATCAACAACGCCGGGCTTGTGGGCGGTGCCAGTGACGAAGGGGATACAAGCATCTGGTGTGGCGCCACCGACTGTGCTGAAGGGCGGAGACCGGGCGCAAACAGGTTCAGGTTCGATCGAGGTCGTGGATAGTTGCGCCCGATCATGGACGGAAAGGCAACATTGATGCCGTCGTCGGTGAAGGAGAAAGCCCGAGCATGCACCATGCTTATAGTGCTACAGTACCATACACGATCAGTCACCAACACGGCCAGACACACAGAGAGACAGAGAGAGAAGCCTACCGATCGAGGGCATATGCACAGTAAAATGTACAGCGCCGCGCATCCAGAGTTGTTGCATCCATATTCTGGGACCGCGGAGGATCCTGGTGGAAGCCGAGATCGACAATGGCGCGGCAGGTGATGCCAATGAGATGCCAGCTGTCGAAGTGGGTTGGATCGAGCATGGAGTACATGGTCAGCAGCAGTAATGACTGCACCTGTGTGCTGCGACCAGGAGCAAGGGCGCTGTCAGCATAGCGCATCGCCTGCGCCGCAAACTGCACACCATTGGCGTAAAAGCTGTCCTGGCAGCTGCAGCTCTGGAAGGCCGAGCTGATGGCAAGCACCATGTAGAACAACCAATAGTCGGCATCGCGCAGGTTGGGTCGAAGTTGCGGAAGCTGTGTCGCGCCGGGGTGCTGGTGATGATACAGCTCTTCGAGGTGAGCGAGGATGGCGGTTTCGGCGAAGAAGGGCAATAGAGTGTGGACGTGTCCGAGATAGTGCTGGACGAGTTCACAGGCCGTCTGTCGCAGGGGGATTCTGGGAGGTGCCTCTGGCAGCGGATCATTTACCGTTGTAGCCAACACGAGCCTGGCAAAGGTCATGTTGCTGACAGACGGTTCGAAGTCGCGCGTGGTGGCATTGACGGACCTAAGTGGCACGGCTGTCAGCAGAAAGCAAACCCAGAAATGCAGCACAAGACAATCGAACAAACGAGCAAAAAACATCAGGCATCGGCGGAAATACTCACAGGTAGCCAAAGTCCGACACGAGCGAGTTGACATCGGAGATTTCCTCCTTGTTGAGGGCGTTGCGGACTATGGCGGCTCGAATGAAAGCAAGCGAGTCTTTGCGGTCGTTGCCATATGGTGCCGTGAGAGACGGATCGCTTTCGAGCAATGTGAGGGAGGCGGTGCGAGATCGAGCAAAGGTGAGGCGGCGCTCAAGCTTCTCGACTCGGAGCTCCAGTGCAGCCACGTAGCTGTCGGGTCAGTATCGAGACAACCAAGCCTACCGGAGACAGAGCGACAAGAGAGAGCGGGAATACCTTCGTTCCTTGCCGCGAGCAAACTGGTCATTGGCGGCAGAGCAGTCGCTCTCACGCCCAGCCTTTTCGCAGGCCGTACACGCAGGAAGCTTGCCATCACACTACGAGCAAACGGTGTCAGTAGTGGGCACGAGGCAGATGGGCACTTTGGCCGACAAAGCACACCTTTACTTTCGCAGCTCGGCCTGTCGTCGTCGTCTGCTGTCAGCCAGAGCAAAGAGTTCAGAACTGCTTGAGCCAGGAGGCCGAAACTTACATCGCGAGCAGGCAGACACCGGCCGCGACACCCGCAGCAGGGGGTTATCCGAGAAGCTGGAGCGCGGCATGGCGGCGAGATAGTAAACGTTGGGGAGGGGGAAGACGGGCATGTGTTGCCTCGTCTAGAACGGCAGCGCAGGCCGTACGCGTAGATTTACGGCAGTCGTGCCTGCATGCGCGCCCGCCAGAGCTCGCCCGAGCCCCTGGTTGCAACGGCACGCGAGTGCGGTAAGACACCTTGCTCAGACCTCCGCTGAGACTTGTGGTGGAGCGCCGTTATCGAGGAGGCGGTAGGGAGGCGAGGCCTGGCGGGAAGGCAGGGCGACGGGGCGGCAGGAGGGGAGGATGACAGGACGGAGAGTCTCGGCCGGCAGCCGAGTGTCGAATGCTGAGATGGAAGCTCGAATCGTCGAATATTTTTTCTGCTTTTCTTCCCACTTTGAAACACGGCGAGCTGCTGGACAGACGAGTCCGACAGGCGGCCACCCCACAAAGCTGGGCTCTGCTGCTCGCCAAATGCGCGTGTGCGTGCGTGCGTTCGTGCACGACTGGGGCGGCGATGTCGACGGGCGAGAGGGAGGGGCAGAGCAGCTCACAGGGCTGCACCGAGGCTGCAGCAAAAAAAACAAATGGACGGTCTGGTGGGTGTTGCGCGCTGAGAAGTGGAGCGGAGAGGAAACAGGAGCGAGATCGGTTTTCTCGCTGCTGGCAATTGTCTTGTGCCAGAGGCCGGAGGTGGCAGGAGGCAGGTGCAGGTTGGTTGGTTGGCTCCAAGGTCCTTGCTTGTGGTGTCCTTCGCAATTACCCTCGCCTACGTTCCGCCGACAGAGAGAGGCAGGAGCGTTGTGGGCAAACGGTCCACGACTGGGGCGGCTGCACTGGCCACAAGGCCCAGCGGCCGTATCTGGCGCCTCTGATTGGCTGGGGCGGCCAACCGGCCTCTTTCCCTCCCTGTACTCGCAGAGACATGCTCCACTTCTTCCATGCGTGCTGCAGCTTACCTCCCCTTTCTTCCTTCCTGCCCACCGGCGTTTCGCACATCTGTTGTGTCCGGCCAATCCCCACCGTCCTAGTGCCCTGGAAAACGGATTACAATATCACTAGGTGCATATGGCCCCAAGGCCGCCCTCTAGCGCAGAAAGGCTGGATGCCCATGCAAGTTTCTTCGTCAAACACGCACCACGACGACTCCTTTGGTCGGCCACAGTCTGTCCAGCTCGCAGGCCCGGATCAGCCCTCCCACGGCCTCTCACGCTAGAATTGCTTCGCCGTCGCGAGCGCGTCTCGTGCCTCTTCGCCTTGCCCTACCTCGATTTGCCTCCCCTCCTTCCACCACACTTCGGCAGATAAGATAGCTCACAACTCACAACGGCTGGACTCGTCACCGACTAACCGCTGCAGCACGACGACGGCCTCGCCGATACACGATACCATCGTCCAGTCGAGCCCGTCTATCCGCGCCTCAGATTCTTCGCCGTTGCCCGTCTGTGTCACAGCCGCCGTCACGCATCCTTTTTCGCACGCCCCCTCCCCCCCCCAAAAACCGCAGAGACTCGACCACGAGAGCTTGGGCTTGCTTGCCACTCGTTGTGGCACCGCCGTGCGACTCGTGTGCCACGCTGCCACTCCTTATCATCGCCCCGGCCGTCGTCGACACTGTTGAGGTCGTCGCTGGCGTCGGCCAACACGAAAAAAGGCCCGGGCAGGAGCCGCCACAGACGAGATGAATGCGTCCGACATCTTCAACCAGGGCTTCATCGCCATGCCCCGGCCACCGCCGAGAAGGCCCGTGGTTGCGCCACGTCGAGACAACGACCACAGCGGCGGCAGCCCTTCGAACCGCATCGCGCACACCCTGACGGCCTGCTGTCGCTGTCGACAGGTAAGAAATCAGCGACAGAGAGCGGAACGAAACGAGACGGACTCCTCCTTGGTTCCTGGGCTGACACTGCTGGCAGCGGAAAACACGATGCGACCCCACACTGCCGAAATGTCTTCCCTGTGAGCGTTCCGGCTCCGTTTGCGAATACTACGACAGCACCAAAGGCCGCAAGATCAGCCGTTCCTATGTCGTCAGCTTGCAGAAGAAGGTGCGCCAGCTCGAGGCCGAGCTCGCCCAGTACACGGAAGAGGACCTGCCCCAGGACACTGAGGATATGATCCGCCCCGGCGGACTTGTCAGGTTGAGCGACAGCGACGAGACGCCACGCTATCTGGGCCCTAGCAGCGGCATCGCCATGACCCGGCTGCTGATGGAGGAGGCCAAGCGCTACACCGAGTCGCAGCGCATCTCAGAGCTTATTCCCGAGGTGCGGGCGCGCCGCAAAGAACGGCTGGGTCGCATGCAGAGCGTCTCCGGGATGAACGGCGGCCCTGACGTCGGCGGCTGCGGCATCCGCAAGAAAAGCTATCCCATGATCAGTGCCTACGCAGCAACGAGCCTTCCTACGCGACCCATTGCCGAAAAGCTGTTTGAGGTCTTCAACTCGAGAGCCCAGGTCTTGACGCCGACCCTGCACGAACGCATTTTTGCCGCCGACGTCGAGGACGTGTTTGGCGGGAGCAATGACCCCTACAAGAACTTTGTCGTCCGCATGGTTGTAGCCATCAGCCTCCAGAAGCTGGACACGCAGTATGCCGGCTTGGCAGACAGCTACTACCTGGCCGCCATGGGGCGCTTCGAAGATGTCATCCGCCCCAAAGACCTGCGCACCCTGCAGTGCCTCTCTCTGATCAGCCAGTATTCCTTGTTGACCCCCACCCGCACAAACGTCTACCACATCGTCGGCATCGCCACGCGTATCTGCCATCAGCTGGGCATAGCCGATGCCAAGACCATTGGTGGCAGTGGTGGCGCCTACGGAATCGACCCGCAGACCCTCGACATCCGGCGGCGAGTCACCTGGGCCATTGCCATGATGGAGCTGGGGCTGGCCGAGACGATGGGCCGTCCGAATGGCTTTGCCAAGAGCAACGATCTGCTCGACATTGGCTTCTTCGCCGACGTGGACGACGAGTACATCACAGAAGCCGGCATCCAGCCAGGACCACCGTCCCCGAGGAAACGGGTTGCGATCCATTTTTGCAAGATGCGCCTGCATCAGGCCGAAATCCGCCGCACGCTCTACGAGAAGAAGCGTGCTGAACCGCGCAGTGAGAGTCATCCCTGGTTCGCACAGATGGAGAAGTCCATCCGCGACTGGTGCGACTCCTGTCCCGAGGAGCCGGCTTGGTGCAAGCCATGGTGCGTTCTCCCGCTGCAATTGCCTTCTGTGCCTCCATCTGCTCACACGATCATAGGTTTACCGGCCGTTACCATGCCATGATCATCTTGCTGTTTCGGCCGTCGCCCCAGGTGTCGAAGCCGTCCCCAACCTCGGCACTTAAGTGCTTCCAGTCTGCTGCTTATGTCATCAACCTCGGTAGTCAACAGGTCAAGAAGGCTGCCATCGATATCACGTGGATATTCCTTCTTACCATCTACACCTCCATCAACGCCGTTCTTTGGACCGTTGCCTACCCAGAGGTTCGCCAAGCGCACCCGCGTGAAGAAATCGAAGAGTTGGTGAACACGTCTCTGGACATTATCGACCAGTGCTCTGAGCGATGGCCCGGAGCATCGGCTGCATCGCAACTCTACGCCATATTTTCGAAAACCTGCCTGCAGAGCTATGATTCCGTCGATGAAGATGAAGGCCCTTCTGGATCTGCATCTCCATCTGCTCCCTCATTCAATACGGCACACCGCATGTTTCAAGACGGCAACATTCCATCGCCCTCGTCACAATATGATCCCAACTCGCCAGCCGTGTCTGAGGTATCATCCATGCCTACGACTGTGTCCCACAACTCCAGCCAGCAGAATCATATACAGCAGCAGCAGCAACAACAGCAACAACAGCAACAACAGCAACGGCAACAACAGCAGCAGCAGCGGCAACAGCCACCGATATTTCACACCCCGCAGTTTGGAGATGTAGCCCCGAAAGCTGAACCAGAGACTGTCAGCGCAGAAGAGTTCCATTTTAGCGAGCCCTTCGCTCCTGGCCAGCCGCAATTCCGCTCTGGTTCCATCTTTCGCAACCCTGCATCCGCGGAACCTCTGGGACGCCGCTTCTCGTACTTTCCCCCAGAAGCTCCTCCGGGAATGGGGTTTGGTCCCGACAGGGATATGGCCTCGGCCCCTCCTGTCATACCTGGCCAGCCAAGCAGCATGTTGTCCATGTCTCCGTTACTGCCGACAACCCCCGACATGCTGGTGCCAACATCAGCCCCCAGCACCATAGGGGCCTTGTCGCCCGTGACAACTCTGACCAGCTTGTCGTCTCCGGCACCGACGCCTAACATGGGACACATCAGCCCTGTGCCTGTCGGCATGGGCATCCACTCGGGGCCGATGCACCAGGCCATCAGCTTCGAGCCTTCTGAAACACCACAATCCCAGCGGGCACAGACAGCTCAGAGACAGACCATCCCACAGCAGCAGCAGCAACAGTCCCAGAGGACGGCCTACGCGATGCCCTATCAGACGCAGACTCACCCTGCGCACAGTGCACCACTGTCGACCACCCCTCATGAGCAACAGCAACATCCGCTATCGACGTCGGGCATGGGTTGGTACGCGCCGCATCCACCGTTCATCCCGTCGTACACATTTGGCGGCGCGGGTGGTGCCGGTGGTGGCGCGACCTACCTGTCGGATCCGTCGGCCGCGATCTCCGGCTATGGCCTGGGCGGTTTCGGTGGCATGACGACGATTGGCGGGCTCACGGGGATTCCTGGCAGCCAGGGGTTGATGGACGGACACATGGTCCTGGGCCATGGCGGCTCCGGAAACGGCGGTCCGGACTCGTTGTTGCACAACCCGTTCGAGGTGGCCGTGGCCCACAGCAGCCACCCGAACCCGGAGCGGCAGGGAAGCCTGTCGCAGGAGCAGCAGATGGAGCTCATGGACGTGTTGGAGACGGAAGGCATGGGAGAAATCAACTCGTTCCTCAGCATGGACATGAACCTGGACGGCACAGGGGTCCAGAACGGCATGCACTGGTAGGAGGACCGACCTGCAGGGCAAGCTCAGAGGATAGGGCGGAAGACTGGCCTGTTTTGTGGCGCATTTCGTTATATCCTCTTCGTTTTCGAGGCCCCCTTTTTTCTTTTTATTCTACTGCATCTTGTGCTTTCCTATTTTTCTTAGGCCAGCCACAGCGACTTGGGGTCCAATGACGTCACTACGAACTGATACATATTGCAGGATCTGGTTTTACTCTTTCTACAGATGCTATGAATATACCGTGAATTATCCATATCTTATGTTCACGTAGAATGAGATCACTGGCCCGCAATCAAACCCCATTTCGGGTTTGATGTTGCTCTGTATTGACTCTAAGATATAACAAAAGGAAGGCTTGATAAAGTACAACAAGCGGGAAGACAATAGGAACAAAAGAATAAGAATAGAATGTGGGAATAATACATAGCAAGGCATACAAGTAGGGAGGCCATACAGCACCCGTTGAACCTACGGGAAAAGGAAAAAGGCTGGGCGCCTTAGCCAAAAGCACCACCAAAGAAAATGATACCAAAGAACCAAACCCCATAGCTCTGTCCAGTTGCCTCTATCCCGTGACCCTCCGAACCCACAGCGTAGTCGGTTCATACTCGGCATTGTGGTCTAACCGCTTGTAAGCCCGGTGCAGTCTCAGGCCAATCTCGTACTCTTCTCGCTGGATCTCGGAGAGCTCCATACGCAGTCCCTCGACCTTGCTCTTTTCCTGCTCCCTCTTGAGCAGGACTTGCGTGCTTGCAAGTATGTTGTCCGTCGGCATCAGTTGGGTCATTTGTTTTATGCTGCGGTTGACATTGAAACGCCGTTGTGCCAGATCCGCCAGTTGTGCGTTCAACATCGTAATCCGGTCCTTGGCAGTTGTCTCTGGCGGCGCAGGGGGAAGGTCTTTGTGCACAGAGCCAGCTTCTGCCGCACGCGGTGTTTTTGGCACCGAGTCTACCATATGCAGCCGGAACTGGCCTGGCAAGGGGCTGAGCCGGTCTTCTCCTCCGCTACTGCTGCTGCTCACATAGCCGCTGCTGTCCGCGTCGCGGAGGGTTGGCTTATTGCCGCTCTTCCAAGATGTGTTTAGACTGATCACGACTGGCACGGTGCCGTCCTTCAAGGATCTCGGGCTCGCATGCCCCATACACAGCGGGCGCCGGCGATCCATGACACTGTCAGCGGGCTTCTTGTCCGGCAATGGCTCAATGACAATAGGTGCTGGCCGTGGTCGTTGAAACGGTGGGCTGTCGTCTCTGGAGTCTCCGTTCTCTGTTGTTCGTCCTGACCGGAAGCTATCGGGTATGGGTGGCATCTCCGGGGCATCCTTTGCGTCGAGCTCGTGCATGGATTCATTTAGTGACGAGCTATAAGTGGCTGCACTGAAGCGCGAAGGTGGTTGTGTCCAGTCCGGCTCAGCTCCCGTGGACTTGGAGGACACTGTCCGTGGCTTGTTGTTATAATTGAAGGGATCATTGTCATCGTAGTTGCCCAGGTTTCTAGCAGGAGCTGGCTTTCTCTTGATCTGGGACACCCGTTGTTGTACCGGCATTGAGTCCGTTTTCGGGACATCTGTTGATGAGGGAGGGCTCGGGTAACTCTGTGCAGAGACTGTACGCCTTGGTGGCGTTGGTGTCTCAATGGTATCATGTGGAGGGGTTGCTGGCCGGACAGCCTCCTGGACGTCAAAGACAGGCTCTGGGGAGATCGGCTCATGGCTCGGGGGGCTGACAGGAGGGCTTGCCAGCCTCTGCTTATTTTGAGCGATCAAGGGATGCACTGCGACACTCGCGTCCAGTATTGGTGATGAGCCCACCCGCCTGCTACTCTTTTGTGGGATATTGAGTGGCGGCACTTCTTTGGTATCGGTAACAGGAGCCACCAATGTTGTCCTACCGCTGGCGCCATTCCAGGCTGGGCGATTAGAAGTGAAAGCAGTGGCAGCAGGGTCCGTCGATGTAGAAAGGTCTCTGGCTGGTGATGCTCTTGGCGGCAAGGATGCGGGAGACACTGGCAGAGATGATTGACGAGCAACCTCAACGTCTGCCTCTGGGGCCTTTGCCCCTCCCATATGGGCAGCCCCATTCTGCACCGTCCGACGAAGCCGGCTGGCAAAGCTGGCCAGACCGGACGATCCTGCCGTCTTTGTCGCGAGTGTGGGACCGTCCGTCACACTCCCCGATTCGTCATGCCCGGTTGAAAGCAGGCCGCGTACATACTCGGCCGGCTTCACCTGGCTGGGACGACCTTTGTCGGAGCTGGTGAGCTCGCCCGTATTGGGATCCCAGCGAACCTCTCCGCCTTTGTATCCCCGTTTGGAAGACGCGCTCGATTTTGGTCGCAGTTGCTCGGTCGGGGTCTGCAACCGTTCTTTTGACTGTGCGACTCGCAGACTGTGGGCTGCCGCTTCCTGGTTCTGCCTTCGTTCACGGCGCATCGTCGGAATGTTTGACCGCGAAGACATACGGCCGTCCTGGCCAGATTGCGAGAGCTCGGTCGGTGCCATGGTCAAAGGCGGTTGTCTCTCTATCGGGCTTAGGCAGGGTAAAAAGGACCGGTCATCGGATCTGCTCGAGGTCAGCCCGTCGACCACAACTTACGCCAAATTGCCAATGAAAGCATGTTGCATGGCACAACAATAGAGGGGAATAGAAAACGTTGCATGATACGGCTCGCCCCATCTTGTTGGTGGGGTATATGACCTTAAACGTATCTTACCTGTATGGGAGCTGTGTTGGAAGGATCTCTGGGGAGCTCGGAGGAGATACCTCGTCCGCTTTCTGAAAGCCCTCCCGAGATCGGAGGTTATTCCGTGTCTGATATTGGTACTTTTGCTGGTATGGCTGCTGATATGACTGTTTTAGTATCTGGTGGTGGTCATTCGTCTGCGACGCGTAGAACGTGTCGTCCAGCGGACTGGGCTGCGAATAGACGGACGAAGTAGTGCGGAGCGAAACCTGGTCGGGTTGCAAAAAGGATGGAGCTTCGTGCGAAGCCTTGGAAGGCGACGGTTCCCTGTAAAATGAGAATCTGGGTCAATCGACGATCAAGCGAGATATCATGTAACGTCGAGTCCTGGAGCAAAAAAAGAGGAGGCGCGCAACGCTGGTAGAAAATGTGCCGGCACAAATAACAAGAAGAGGACCAAAGGATAGAAGGTATAAGGCTGAACCACAGATGCACAGAACAGAATACCACCGTGCCGCTATGTGTGGATGATATCGACAGAGAAAAGAAAGGGGGGAGGGGGAGCTAAGAACGAGAGATGCAAAGCCAAATCAGGAATGCGCCGCCGAGACAAGCCATCAGCGCCAGGAGAGACTTGGTGGGGATCCTGCCGTTATAGTGGGGGTGGACGCTAAAAATGAGGAAGGCACCAGATGGCGCAGGTACGACCCACTTCTGTCACTGGACATCAAACGGCGACACCAGCAGGCTTGAAGAGTCTTGAAGATGAACTATCGTGTCTGGACCTACCTGTGGTATTTGTTTTTCTGACGATGCTTTATCTTTTTGATGATATCACGTGGTGGAGGGGACGGCGCAGGGCCGCCCGATATCGAGTAGCTGTACGAGGACATTTTCACGCTTGTATCGCAAGTGCTGTCGAAGAGGAAGGGAAGGAGACACCGAGCTAGTCAGTAAGGGTGAAGGCACGATGAAAAGCATCCGATTTTCCTGGCGTCTGAGTGTTCCTGAAACGACAGCCAGTTCTCGGGAGACTGGTGTCGGCAAAGAGATCTGCAAGTGGTGGCTGTAGGTATCGAGTGCCGTGTCGTGTTCTTTTTTCGTCCTTTTGTAGATTTACTGCCTCTTAGCCTCGACTAGTCTGTGCTCACATCCATTCCAACGAGAGATGAATTGGAAGGATGTCTGCTCGGAGATGGCTTCCAGAGAAGGTCGAAGGGTGGTCGTTCTGATCACGATAATGACGTAGGAGGATGTGAAATGCTTTAGGATCAATGCATGCGACAAGCAACTATTTAGCCTTGTTTGATGGCTGGTTTTCGTTGGCTCGGTTGTTCAAACAAGTTGAAGAGGGCGAGGCCTGATGTTTAGCGGGAGCCCTCCATGCCGCCGTACTTCTGGCGACTTGCTGTTGTCTTTGTTGAAAATGCAATCGAAGAAGAAGCAAGGAAACAAAAGGCCAGCTGGTGGACCCCAGGTGCAGCCATGCAGTATATGTACAGAGTATCTTACACGTATGGCACAGCCGAGTACGAGTACTGCGTAGTGGACTGGCCCAAGCGTCTTGCCGATGCAATTTGCTTCTGCGCGGCTGTTGCTCGCCATTGGGACGGACGGGAGATGACTGGCTCGTAATAACACCCTGCGATGCGCCGGGGATTAGACGCGCCGAAAAACGGGTCGCGGCCGCTGTGGCCTGTCGCTTGGATTGGTGGCAATTGGACGTTGCCGCACTGTTGCAGTCAGAGGATCACCATGGTTGGCCATCGAGACTCTAGGCTGAAAACGCCCACAATCTGCTCAGCACCAGACAGAAACAGGAGGCAGACAGCGCTCCTCGTCTTCGTTCCTTGTGCACGCCAACATAGTAAGAAAACAGGATCCTGCTGCACCCTGCTAGTTTAATTTCCAGGCCATGCAGATGTTCCGACAGTCACGCCTCCTATTTGCTCCGATCATTTCCCCATGTGATCATCAGCCCATTGCAGGGACAGTAGGCAATATCGGTGCATTGCTTCTGTTCCCGTAAATAGTTTCCACTGTCTGGGGCAAAACGACACCTCGCAGCCAGCAGCCTACCAATGTCCGTCTCGATTCGTCGCACGTCCGCACCTTCATACAGTCCATTCGACATACTCGTCGTGATGGCCACTGCGCTATGGATCGGCCTGGAGTGTTTCACCAGGGATGGGGAGAGAGCTTTTTAAAGCTCTCCCGGTGGACCCATCCCCGTCGTCGTGGGCTAAGCGATAAAGTTTTCGCCAAAAGCAGACCCTGTTTCATAAGCTCGCATAGTATCGGACTGTGACGAAATGGAGGCATTATTTGGAGCCCCGTCTCATTCCAGATTGCGAGGGGCTTCTAAACGAGTACGAGTATTTTGCGGAGTACCTAAGCATGTCGCAGTTGGGTGACGACAATATATCGTTTTCGGCACGTCCAACGGGAAGATAGAAGTGGTAGATGAACCGGTTGCCCGTCGTAGAGTTGTACTCGTGGATGCTGCGGAAGCAGCAGCTGGCGGAAGCCACGTCCGCTGCCTGCGCTTGTACTCCGTGATTGGGCATCAGCTGCCCCGCAGCCCCACAATGGTCCGCCACCCTGCTATTTTGCAGCTGTCCAGAAGTCCAGTCCCGAGAGCAGCAGAACCAGCACGACCGCCTACAGACAGGGCCTACGGCATTGGCACGACGATGACGGGGCGCGCCGACGCTTCTTCTCTGCGCAAGGAGACCGCTGGGGGTGCCAGCAGCGTCAATGGCCTCCCTGGTGCGGCTGAGCTGTTTCCAGGGATTCTCCCAGTCGTCCCGATCGGCTCGACACCCATCATCCCAGACAAGGACACGCGCAGCAACGCGGCGACGGCAGCGTCAGCCGCCAGCGTACGAGCGCTCTCTGCGCAGGCACTGCAATTCTATTTCCGCGCGCCCGTCAAGGCCTTTTTTCGCACGCGCGTCGACTATCTCGCCTATGCACGAGGTCCTGACGGCCGGCTCTCCTCAGGCTCAACCCTCCCGGACAGCCATCCGCGCAGTCGCTTCCGTCGGTGGCTGAGCGGCACGACGCCTGGCGTGCTGACGCTGGCCATCCGGCGGTACGGCTGGTCGGTTGTGCCCAACCAGATCCTGCCGCCGCTGGCCGCCAACATCAGCGTTGCCGCCGTGCTCTATACCAGCTATCTCCAGATCCTTGGCCACCTCCATCCCGAAAGCGGCCAGGCTCGCCGCCGTGTGTATCCGCCGCCGGCTGCTGCCGAGACCTTTACGGCTGGCTTCCTCGCCGGCAGTATCCAGAGCCTCGTGGCCGCTCCCCTCGACGCCATCCAGGCCCGCTTCGATCACGGCACAAACGGCATTGGCAATACCAACGGCACCGCTGGCCGTCCCCAGAGCATGTGGTCTTTCAGCGCCGCCAAGCTACGCGAGATCGGTCTGCGTGGCATCTTTGCCGGCTGGGGCCTCAGCTTCCTCAAGGACAGCTTCGGCAGCGCTGTCTTTTTCTCCACGTTCGAGTATGTCAAGGCTCAGGGCTATTACCACTTTGTCGCCTACTACTACGGCGCCCTCGACGGCTCCATGATCCTCGCACAGCAGCAGAAGCAGGAGGATTCTGCCCGCCGCAAGGAACAGATCAAGGGCTGGATACGCCCCTCTCGGCAGGACCAGGACCAGCATCAAGACCAACATCAGCATCATCACCACTTACACCATCACCATGATGGCCATGACTCCTTCTCGGCACCGATGCTGTCATCTTCCTCTACCTCGACGCCTCCGGTCGTGATTCGCCCTCACTACGCCATCGAACCTATATTCTTGCTTCTCGCCGGCATCGCTGGATCTCTGGCACAGCAGGTGCTGCTACATCCCCTGACACACCTGCAGGTCGAGCATTGGGATCGTCTGGAAGATCTTGACGCCATCGCCAAGGCAGAGGCCAAGGCTACCGCATCTGCCCGCACAACAGCAGCCCAGGTGTCGACAAAGGTGCCCCATCAATCTGTGCTCCTCAACCTGCCACGTTTCCACGTCATGCGCACATACTATCGGGCGTACATCGAGACGTGGCGGCGCTGCGTAACACAGGCTGCAACAGACGGCCTCTCCATATCCGCGTGGCTATACCGCGGGTTCTGGTGGAACACAATACGCCAGGTTCCTAGCACAGGTGCCGGGCTGATCATCTTCGAGCTCGTACGACGTAAATACGGGTTGGCTGGTGATATGGTGCGCATCAGCCAGGATGGGTACGACATTCTGCTAGATTAACGCTCGTGTAAATAGATCTGTTATATTGTCTTTGTTGCGGTGTTTTGCTAGCATCTCTCTGTTTATAGGGCTGGTTGTGCGTTCTTAACACCAGAGTTATCTTGATAGAAAGGTCTTTCATCTCTTTTGTGGTGCTGTATGATTTAGGCTGTGCATAGATCCCCTTCTAGTTCAAAGAGTTCCAAACCAAGTACAAGCAATGGCTAGCCGTTTGCTACACGCTTAAACGTAGAGAAACAGTTAAACACGAGCTGTTCGTGACCTTGTTCAACACCGTCAGTTACGGTTATCATTGCATAGGCTCAAAGAAAAAATGTGAAGTTTCAAGCAGAGATCAAACATCCTTCCGTACTTATATACTCTGAGTTCTTCAGTCGTCAACTTCGGCATTGCACATTATGTGGTTGTCGATCTAGCTTGTTGGGTTTTGTAGAAGATACGAACCGGGGAACATCGAAAGTGAATGACGTTCGAAGTTATGGTGGTCGATGGAGGATAATTTGAAGGCGGCAGCCATATGGGCTGCTGATCAAAGCCGTTTGGGTGTCGACAGTTGCTCCAAAAAGGGTCTACACTTTCGCAGTCTGTGTTTCTGTGTACGTTTGATTATAGTCTGACGGCAGCGCCGGTACCTAGCGCCTTTGTTGAATTGCCGAGAAACGCATTGTGGCTACAGGTAAAATAAAGAAAAAAAAGGGGACTAGTTTGCATCTAAACATATTTTTGCTACTGCATCCAATCCCTTCTCTATGGCCCTTTCTATCTGAAGTGCATTCAATAGATCGGAATAAACATCGGGCGCTATCATGGATGACGCTTTTTTTCAAGAGAAAGCCTTTACATATAAAAATACAGGTACAAGCAAAGTCATATCATACCTTCACAAAACGGATTATCCCTACGAGCAACGCCTTCCTCTTGTTCTCCAAGATTAATTGCACACAGAATACCTTGCATTGATACAGTTATTCCAACTAACAAGTTGCGCCTCTCGATTAGTATTCTAATATAGATATTACGAACAGGGACGCACGGATGAAGTTCTCCGCTATGAGTTCGCCGAAGAGATACGCGAGTAGCGACATTAGCGTACCTTCTGGCAGTTGTATCATATCGCACAGTGCCGCCTTGCACTGGATTACGCAAGAATGCGATTTGTTTTGAAAATAGAATTACTATATCTTTGTGATCCTTCCAATCTGGGCTTTGCGATATAGGAAGAAAATAAACGATTTTCTGCAAGAAAGACGCATATAATACCAGATAAATCTTCCGAGATCACAACACGAAGAGCATGTTCTGGGTCTGTTTACCAAAACAAACAAATATGCTACTCCGATTTGCTTGTCGTTCGACGGATTACGGCCGCTAGAGAAACATAGCATGAATTGGCTGTAGACGGAAGGAGCGACCTAGAGAGACCCCTGAAGCTAGGTATAGTAGTATTCATGTAGACACAATTTGGGGCTAATGTGTGTGACTAAACTATTGTCTGGAATATCGCGAAGCCTCCAAGACTTTCAAATAATTGTGCGCGAAGAAACAAACGAGCCTTTGATTTTAGAAGCTGAAGATGTCTAAGGGGGATCTTTTGCGTATGTGTTGATCTCTCTATATCGTTTGTATAAGCACCGAGATCTCTTCTGCGAGCCTTTTCCCGCGGGAACTACTTGTAGCTCAGCGCAGATAAATCATATTTTAAAAGTGAGGAAGGAGTCAAAGCGTATGCGTAACGCAATAGTTACGAAGAGCTCCTCCTAGTGCAGAGAAGCTTCTGGGGCTTTGAGCTGAAAAATAAGTTCAATGTCCAGGTTTGTAAATGCTGCTCGTTATACAACCAGTATACCGTAGACAACTCATTTCAAAACCGAGAATTTCCTGCACTCGTCCTCTCGTCCATGGTATGAACGGGTTGTCCACGAGACCGTAGAACTGTGCGCTGGTGTTGTACAATGACCCATCGCGTCATGCCACTTGGAACACGTACTTGCCTTGTTTTCGGGTTTTCCTTTCTATTTTTCAGTCTTTGTGACCACCCTGCCAGCACGTCGGTCTATCTTCGCTACTATTGCAGTTTTTTTTCACCTTGTTTTGGGTATAAAATCTCGGCAAAGCTGCAGCAAGTTTTTCACCCCCCTTTGATTTTCTTTTCTCTTACTTCCACTGCCACCGGCTTTTGTGAGTATCGCGATCATATACCACAGCTCCCCTCCCTCCTCCCTCCATCCTTCCTTCCTGCTTGCATGCACTTTAGTTGATATCTCTTTCGTCTGACTTTTAACGTGTAGTCTTTCCTCACCACCACTCAGTCCAAATGGCGAGTACAAGGAGTCCGTTGCTCGCGGGCTACGTGCCCCAAAGCCTGTACTTGGAATTCGATCTGGCCATCAAGGTAACGACTGCAGACTATAAGTTAGCCTCATGAAGAACTTGGACTAATCTTTCTGAACGAGCAGATCCGTCCCGTGTCTGCCGGCATCGACCACGGCACCGGAGTCGTGGAGGCCCAGGTCCCGGAGTCCAAGGTCCTGGCGTCCGAGGTCCCGGAGGCGCTCCAGCGCACGATGGACAGCAACTTTGCCCTGGCCAAGGAGGCGCTTCTCGCCCTTCTTCATTCCAAGGGTGTTGCTGTCCTCGACGCGGAGCGGTTCGGGGGCCCCGGATACCGGGACTACCTCGCCCAGATGCGGAAGCGGTTTGTCACAGCAACCATCGGCCTGGTGTGCGGAAAGTCGGTTCAGGACCGCTTCTGGCAGATCCGTGCTGGCCCGACCACCCACATCTGCCCGCCGCCGACGGAGGTTCCGGCCTTTGGTCCGGTTCTCGAAAACGCCAAGAGCCGTCCCGTGGGGTACAGTCTCGACTATCCGTACACCAGCCTCATAGTCCGGTCACCCGTCATGGACAGCTACGTGTTGGACCAGAAAGATGACTCGTCCTTCATCCGAGCGCTGAATGATTCGCCCTACAGCTGGATGGGACGAGACGCCGGAGGAAGGTGCACGTGGAAGGAGGTGCAATATGTGCTGCACCAGCTGAACGTCTGCTGTCTGGAGGACACGAACCGCTGCTTCACCATTGTCTATCCGACCAGAGGCGTGCGTGACAACGGCACAAACACGGGCCTGCGGGTGCTGCTGGAGTGTGGCCGCATGCCGTCTGAAAGTGTGCTTGTAAACCCGTTTGACGATCTGGGCCACGGAGACATGAGCTTGACGCAGGTGAAGAAGATCGCCCTGTTCATGTGGTTCTTTGAGAACCATCTGAAAACGCTCAGCCACCCGCGCCAGGCTGCCAATCGTGTGCAGTCGGTCGCGTTCCCTCTCTGGGCACGCTATGGACCGTTGAGCCGCCCGCTTGATAGCATGTCGCTCGCCGCCGAGAAGGGCCGCAAAATGACTGGGTCGATTATCGGCCTGGTCCTGAATAAACTGTTGCGGTACGCGCCTCGCACAATGTTTGGCTCCATGGCCGAATACAAGAAGCTGTCGAAGCTGTGGGAAGTTCTCCGGCCGGCGGATCTGAACGAGCAACTGCGCATTGACAGCTCCGAGGTTGTCAACAAACACCTGGTCGTTAGCACTGCCAGCTACCCGGTGCTCCGATTCGATGTCCACCAGGATCGCGACATGAACCACAAGAATGTCAACGTGGCGTATGTCGCCATCGGCGGCTTCCAGTGCATCCCGTTTGATGTGTTTCTGTTCCGAGCTGCCGCACGGCTGGCGCGTTGCTGTGTGCGGACGACTCGGCTGGAGGCGGGGGATTTCCAAAAGCTCCTGTCAGGAATGCAGGTAATGATACCAGAAGAAGCGATGGAGCTGCTCGACATCATGGGTGCAGACGTGGATATGTGGAAGAGGTTTGCAGAGACGTACGCGAACTGGTAGATGTACTTAGTCATGTTCGCCTTTGTGCTCGTTTGAGCTGTCGATCAAGAGGTCAGATGGGAGATAGGCAGAGAGCTGCAAACAGCCTATGAGAGTAGTATGGGCAACTATGCCGGTAATTTGACTGCAATCAATTCACTATTCAGTCAGTGCTCTGAACGCATAACGATATTATTTCCTTTTGCTAGTGACTACACGATATTCATAGCATACGGCTTCCTCCTATCCCACGGTCAATATACTTCACCAGCAGTGACAAAAAAGGAGCTTTTTGGCTCTGGCTTTGCGTGCAAGTCGCGCCTCATTTATAGCTGTCTTCGTGTGCCGGCTGAAATATCCTCCAAATGCCGGATCTGCTCGACTACTCGACCAGCCCCTCAATGCCGCTACCACTGAAAAAAGCATCATTCACCCTTCACTCAGAATCGTCTTTTCCGCGAGAAAGCTCATCTTGGTAGCGGCGTTCGATTTACACAGACAAAAGAGCCCGACATCAGAATCGGTACCGGTTTCAGCGTCGACGATGATTTCCTCATATCCGGTTGCTTCGAATCCGTTTCGCGAAAAAACGATCTTCGAGAAGGGGGAGGTTGCCATGACTTTTCAATGTTAGTTCTTGAAAGATCGAGTTTAAGCCTTCAGAGAACGGAGAGATTTGATCTACCAGAACATCCGCTTATTTTCCAACGCATGTCCTTCAGGATCGGACATATTCGTCCAAGGGCCTTTTAAAGAAGGGGATGTCGTCGGGTTCAACTGCTCTTCCGCAGACGGCTAGGTCCTTCTCGAGCTGTAAAATGGAAGCCGACCAGTTCAGGTCCAACGATTGTGCAGTCTTTTTCGTCTTCGCCGTCAGCGATATTTGGAAACATGGACAGGTCAATGTCACATTCCTTCAGCTCTCCGATAAGCAGCTTTAGCCAAAATGGCCTCCGTATAGGGAGTGCGAAGACTCCCCCAGAACAGTTCAGCCAGTTTCCGTTGTCATCGTGTGCCCCATATCTGGAAGCAAAGCGAGGGGCGAGCAGCGGCCCACACCTGCAAACTCTCCCAAGTAAGTTGAAGCTGGGACATTTTTTGGAGAGACTAGAGAGCCTATTGGGAGGTGTTCCTTTGACGGTTCTTCAAAATCAGGAGGGATATCCGGTTTGATAAACTTTTCAGACTCTGGGCTCAGAATCGTACGACTGGTCGTGGCTGCTGGGTATAGCGCCTGCGAAGGTAGAAGAAGAGGCCGTCCTGAAGCTGAAACCCGAGCCGATTATCGAAGAAAAGACATAAGAATAACACACAAAGTGTAATGTAAATCATAATAGAAAAATGCGGCTTCATATCGGTGCTGACTTACCAAGTGAAACTTGTTGAGAGAAGATGAGCTTCGGCAAAAAGGTATGTTTTTGAGTAAACACAACTCGGAGGAGGTAGAGAACGCCCGGGAGGGAGAAGTTGGTTTCAATTTTGTTCAAGTTCGTCTAGTCTTGTGCGCAACTAAAGAAACAGGCTTCTGTGTGCGCCGAAGGCGGGTGTGTACTTTCGGCTGTACAATTTATTTCCAGTTTTGCTTTCCTTTAATATACAAAGTCTCTCGCATCTTTATATCTTTGAACGGACTACACTGCTGCGGATACTGGAGTCGTGAAGTCTAGTTTTCTTGAACTCGGCCAGGTGCAAAGTATGTTTCTATACGATTTACCACCATTCCCATTCAGTCAATACAGCCAACTCTCTTCGTGTGTACCGCGCCTCGACATAGAGCAGATCACTCTTCGGTTTTTGTCTGTTCGTGCTGGTTTCTGCTGTCTCTAGGTTGTTTTGGAACAACTTCTGACGATGCTGACCAAGCGATAAATAGTAACGACGTTAGCCATACAATATTATAGAATAGACCGCGGACACGACTGGCTTCGATGCTTCAATACCACATTTGCTGCACGTCGCGAGCACCAGCCGCATGATTGAGTCAGTCGTTGCGCTGAGAGTGTTTCTGAAGCCATGCCACTCTGGGCCTAGTCGCTGTCGTGTTGAAGCAGTGGAGTCGGACGTCCGTTTGCGCTAAAGCAAAGCTGCAGCTAACGATCGGTCAAGCTGTAGCCGTGATGTTTCCGGGGGCCCGACCACTCGGCAGCCGAAGCGGTTCCGACAAGTGGAATACGGGACTAGAAAATCACAGAAAAACACGAGAAGAAACGAGCGCAGACAAAGACGGCTGCAGAGAAGACGACGCCGAAATGCCATGTATCCACGCTCCCAATCCTTTACGATATTCTCTGCCGCACTGTTCCGTTCATTTGCTACCCGCGAGGGCAAGAGTCGGTGTGCTGGCACTCGCTGAGCCGGCGCTTGCCATCATTCCCGAGGATCTCTGCCACCACATCGGGGGAGTCGGTCATGGCTTTCCTTGAGGATATCGACATCAGCGAGGAGATGGGCAGGCTGGCCGCAGTCGGCGTGGAGGGCGACAACGAAAGTAGCAGGGGAAAGGAGCGGCCAGCAGTCATGGACGATCTGCAGCAACAGCCGGGCCCAGGAGACACGGAGAGATCGATCCTGCGCCGATCTCTAGGTCTGTTGCTCTGGATGCCGCCGTCGTGTCGATACGACCCAGAAAACCCGCCCGAGTTCACTCTAGGGCTAAACCTGCTCTTCTCGTTTGTATGTTGTTTGACCCCATTGCCTTCCGTTCAGACTCTGACCGACTGCAGGCCACGACAGCCACTGTTGGCAATCTCTACTGTGCGTTGGCCTTTCGTTCTCCGCTAGAGTGACCACACTGACCCCCCAGACAACCAGCCGATTCTGTACCAGATCGCCGACACGTTTGCCGTCTCGTACGAGCGCTCGTCGATCATCGCGACGCTGATGCAGGCCGGCTACGCGACGGGCATCGTGCTGCTCTGTCCGATTGGCGACGTGCTGCCGCGACGGCCAATGATCCTGGCGCTGGTGGCGCTGACCGCGCTGCTCTGGCTGGGTCTCTGCCTGACCGACTCTTTTGCCGTCTTTGCCGGGCTCTCGTACATTTGCGGCTTCACCACGGTGACGCCACAGCTGATGCTGCCGCTGGTTGGCGACCTGGCACCGCCGCATCGCCGGGCGGCCGCGCTCGCCATCGTGGTCTCGGGCCTGTCGCTCGGCATGCTGGTGGCCCGCGTCGTCGCCGGCCTTGTGGCCAACTACACGTCCTGGCGCAACGTGTACTGGTTCAGTCTGGGCGCCCAGGCCGTCGTGCTGGTCTCGCTCTTCTTCTTCATGCCCGACTACCCGACCAAGAACAGTCTGACCGAAGAGGCAGCCGTAGACAAAAGCGCAGAACAGCCAAAACGAAATCGTGGCCGATCGGTCCTCCACCAGGCCCTCCGCTTCAGCCGCGTCCTCTACGGCGGCATCGTCCTGCTGCTCGTCCGCCAGCCGACCCTCGTGCAGGCCTGCCTGGTGGTCTACTGCCTCAGCGCCGTCTTCACCAGCTACTGGACCACGCTGTCGTTCCTGCTGGCCTCGCCGCCCTACAGCTATTCATCCTTGGTGATCGGCCTCTTTGGCCTCATCGGCATCGTCATCATCTGCTTCGGCCCCTTGTACGGCCGCTTCGTCATCGACCGCATCGTGCCCACCGTCGCCGTTCTTCTCGGCAACGTGCTCGAAATCACCGGCGTCACCATCGGCGTCGGCATCGGCACCTTTTCTGTTGCTGGTCCCGTCCTCCAGGCCATCTTTATCGACTTTGGCAACCAGTGCTCCAACATCGCCCTGCGCGCCTCCATCTATGGACTCGCCCCCAAGGCCCAGAACCGCATCAATGCCGCCTATATGATTGCCTCCTTCACCGGCCAGCTGAGCGGCTCGGCAGCAGGAAATAGGCTCTATGCCCAGGGCGGATGGCGCTACAGCGGCGCCCTGAGTCGTACGTGTCAACCGCCTCAACGTGCTTATTATCCCTGCCATCTACTGACACCCTGCATAGTCGGCTTTCTTGGCTTTGCCACGCTCGTCTGCCTTGCCAGAGGCCCCCGCGAGACCGGCTGGGTCGGCTGGCATGGCGGCTGGTCTGTCCGCAAAGACCCCAGGCCGACAAAGGCGGTATCAGCAGAGTCCTCGGGTGAAGAAGGGGTGGTTGCTGAAGCTGCACAAGAAAAACAACATAGCTAGAGTTGATTACGTAATTTAGACATCTCTTGTTATATTGATGGATGTGTCTGCAGGACAAGTAATCAGACAGACGATTGGTGGAATCTGGCACGCAGTCTCTTCAAGACTGTCTGTCTCATCCCAGCACATGGCCCTCGAGTAGAGAGTGTGCAGGATCTGCTTCTGGGCACTCTTGACTGTGGAGATCAGCCTGAATGCGTTAAAAAGATGTCGCATTGGTGGAAATGGGTTCAGGCCCTGGACTAACCCCAGACAAAGAGACAGAAATCTGGGGTAGAGAGCCTGATGAATATTTCCGCCAGTAGTTGTGAACGGGTGGAGCCTCGTTTTCTGGAGGGGAAATCTGGGGTGGCAGATGAAATGGGGCATCCAGGACGGCCTGGCCTGGCCTATTTGTCGTGTAGGGTGCAGCAGTAACTCGACGTTCATGTTTACATTCCTTGGCAGGCAGCCAGAAGAGATTTTGTCGTAAATAGGCAGATAAGCACAGTCGAGGGCGGCAGAGAATGCCAAGACTTCGCTTAAGCCTTTTACGATCAAGTCGCCATCCTTCATCCCCTCCATCCTCAATAGTCCTTCAGCCAATAGAGGGGATGCATTGTCCTTCCCGTCAGAGACATGTCGCGCCATTCTTTACCCCACCGCAGCATTACTGGGCTTTGCATTGATGCATTATAAAACTGCCACCTTTCTCTCCAACTCGACTTGGCAGCATCTTCGCTTTGTTTCCTACCCACAGACAACAATCAGACAACACACAGACTCGTCAGGCGCCAAAATGGCGGTCTCCAAGCGAGTTTATAACTGGTATGGGCGTGGCCCTGTATCTCAAAGAGCATACCTGGCGTTTCTGACGGTCCCAGGTACATTTCCATGGTGGCAGCAGGATGTATGGTTCTCTACGGCTACGATGCCTCCGTGTTCAACTCGGTACAGGGCTCAAAGAACTGGTTAAACTGGTTTGATCTCGACACGGTAAGTGTCAGCTCTCTCTTTCCATCCTCCCTCTGACAGCACAGAAACGAGACTCGTACCTGATCGGCCTCATCAACACGGCCTACACGATCGGGGCCATCGTGGCCGGCTTTTTCTTTGGTGGGCCTATTGCCGACTATTTCGGCCGGCGTTGGGGCATGGGCATCGGCTGTTTCCTGACCATTATCGCCACGTTTATGCAGACGTTTGCGCCGCACCACAATCTCGGCTGCTTTATTGGCGGACGTGTGATTATTGGCATTGGCCAGGGAATGGCTTTGAGTGGGTTTTCGCCCTTCCTCTCTCTCTCTCTCTCTGTTCTCTCCCGCTCACCGTCCAGCTGCCGGCCCCGTCTACATTGGCGAGATGGCACCACCGGAGATCCGCGGCCTGATCATGACCTTTTGGCAGCTCTTCTACTCGGTCGGCTCCTTTATCGCCTACTGGATCAACTATGCCTGCTCGCTGCACCGGGCCCGGTTGGGAGAGTGGGACTGGAAGATGGTGGTGCTCTTCCAGATGCTCGTGCCGGCCATCATCCTCGTCCTGCTGCCCTGGCAGCCCGAGTCGCCGCGCTGGCACATCCAGAAGAACAACGACGTCGCAGGCGCGCGAGCGGCACTGCGCCGCATCCGCGCGTCCGACGCCCAGGTTGAGGACGAGATCCTGGTGATCCGCGAGGCCATCGAGTACGAGCGCGAGGCCCTCGCACACAGCTACGCGGCCCTGTTTCGGGACCCGTCCGTACGCAAGCGGCTCTACCTCGCCTTCCTGCTCAACGTCGGCCAGCAGCTCACCGGCCAAGGCACGCTCAACAGCTACAGCACGGCCATCTACAAAAAGGTCTGGACCTCGACCACCACGATCAACCTGATTAACGCCCTCAACGCCACCTTGGGCATCCTCTTCACGCTCAACGCCACCTGGACGGCCGACCGCTTTGGCCGCCGCTGGCTCTTCATCGTCGGCGCCGTCGGCATGGGGCTCTGTATGCTCTGCGTCTCGGTAGTCGGCCTCACTACACCCACCACCAACGGGACCAAGTCCCAGCCCGTCGGTATAGCCATCGTCTTCCTTCTCTTCCTCTTCATCTTCTTCTACAAGCCATCCTGGGGCGCCACCACCTGGATCTGGACCTCCGAGGTCTTCTCCATGAATGTCCGCGCCCAGGCTGTCGGCATGTGCTCCCAGATGCAGAACGTCGCCAATACCATATTCCAGCAGTTCTTCCCTACCTTCCTCAACAGTGAGTGCCTCTGTTATGCCTTCTGCCTCTCCTGTCTATTGCTCGAAGACTGACACTCACAGAATCCGGTCTCAAGTGTCTTTTTTTCTTCATGTCTGTCAACTTCTGTCTTGCCATTCTCGTTTATTTCCTCATCCCCGAAACCAAGAAAGTGCCTTTGGAGGAGATCGACGTTCTCTTTGGCGGGGTCAACCACGTCGACAAGGGCGCCGACATGCTTGGTGTCCCCGAATCCAAGAGCAGTGCTAAGCATATCGATAATAGGGGTGGTGTGAACAAGTCGGAACACCAGGAGCGAAGTGTGGAACAGGTTGCTTAGGGGTGTGGGGGATTTTCTTTGGCAGGAATCCTCGCAGTTCAATTGCTTGCTGAGATCCCTATTAATAAAGTACTTTTCTGTACATGTTCGGCCAGATGAACCAGTAGGTTTGCAGAAGAGCGGTTTTGACAATGTAATGACTGTGACCGTCTGTGAGCAATCAAAAGCCGAAATATCGTGTCCAACTACAGACGGGAACAAATGCTCAGCTCAGAGAATCTGACGTGGATTACTGTCGACGGAGTCAGCTTTCACACATCTAAAACGTCATCCGTACTTTGGTAACCGCCCTTCGCTACGCAGGCCGCCCTTCATGTCGTCGCCGTCAGTTCCTTTTTACATTAGGCTCCGTCGCATTATGCGTATTTTTCCAGCCATGGTAATACAACCGAGAAGCAGATTTGTAAGGTAGAATATGGACTAGGAATAAGGAAAAGTCTAAGGATGGCGCTCTTTCTATGGCTAATAGGTGGAACGGTGGATAAACTGTTTGCTTCCGAACTTTACGAAAGTCCCCGTTTATATTAATATTCAACAACCTCTCATACCCCTTTCAGTACGGTATGGCGCACAGCACCTAGACGCACAGAAGTAGGGGCTAAGTGTAGGCCACATGATTCTATGACGATATATCCAAGTCAGGGCAGTCTTGCGGGTTTGCATAAAACACGCCACCCAACCTTTCAATGGCCTGGCAGCGCTCCTCCATTGTAAAGGCATTGTGGATACTACCAGCGCCTATAGATCTCGCCGTCGCTATAGTGGTGTTGAGAACCCACACACCGCTGTCAGCCGGCCATCCTACAAGCATGTATCGGCCGCGCTCCAAAGGGGAATAGCCGGAGACGGAATCCTCGTCGTACTCGTATTGGGACGGCCACCACTTTGCGCCCAGCTGGCGCACTATGATGAAAGACAAAGTTAGTTGGCAAAACAAGGCGTAAGGCAGCAAGGACTTACTCTTATTGCAGTGCTCCTCTTCTGAAGCGTCGTGGCCCGCCGACGCTTTGCTGGCGTTAAAGCGATCAAAGCCAAGAAAATCAATCTCAACGCCGAGCACCTGCTCTAGCACGTAAATGCCACCCTTGGCCGGGTAGCCGTAGATGCAAGCGCCGGGAACTTCGCCGTACACAATACGCGGACGGCGAACAGGTGTAAGACACACAAAGTCGGCCCTGTCATCCCGATTGCCTGATCGCATGGTGTCGGCCGACATGGACAACCAGGTGCTGAAGAAGTAGAGAACAAGTAGCAGGCCGACGGTGGAGAAGACGATAGAGACAAACGGCATTCGCATTCTGTTAAGAGAGAGCCAAGACGAGAGTGCGTGCTTGAGAAGAAGCATGGAGCAGGTGGCGAGATGGTGCATTTAACGCGTTGTGGCTAGGTCGCAGCGAACGGCAGGATACGACATTGGATGAACGATAGGTAGTACTCCGTAAACCCCATAATCCCGCATAAATCTAGAATGGGCCATGTAGCTCGGTACGGAGTAATCTGCACATAATCTCTTGTATCACATTTTTAACCTCGCTTACAGAATAAACACACCTCAACCATCACAGTGCTGTCACTTCACATGTATCTTTACTGCATACGTCCCCTCATGTAGCTCATGTCGGGCACATTCGACACGATAATACACTGAAAGCACCAAGTAAGGTTAAGAAGCGGCAAACGTTAGAGTGCATAGCTACAAACGTTCTCTATCTCTAAACTAAACATATAGAGATCTCTACATACAACCAAGTCATAGTAAGGCTGCGAGAGGTTATTTTCGTCGACCTGCGTAGGATCCACAAATTTAAAACTTCCTATTAGGGAAATAAGTCCGGAGCACAGGGATGACAACATTGTTTCGTCCGTGTCTGATAATGTTACGTTACATATGCCAAGGTGAGTTCTTCACATCGCCGTACTCTGTATGGACCGGGACATGGCCATAAGCGCCGTACGTCCTCTAGCTCTTGTGTGCACGGCTGGCTATGAGCATGCAAGCACTTGCTGCCTCGCCGTCCTCTCCTGGGGTACGAGAACGGACATGAGGGCCAGCCGTGAAAAAAGGGAACTCGGTCGGCTTGGGGCGTCTATAAATACAGACAAACGCACCTACATGTACAAGGAAAAAAGGGCAAGTCTGATCTTGCTCTTCACCGCAGCCATGCTATCCATCGCAGCCGTGAGCCAGGCATGTTCCTACACCATTGTTGTGTCCGGTGACTCGTGCGCCAGCCTGGCAGGACGCTGCAACATCACGGCAGCCGAGCTTGCTACATACAATCCCAGCTCCACGCTCTGTTCGACTCTACAGGTGAAAGATGTGATCTGCTGCTCGTCTGGCTCCGTGCCGGACCTGTCACCACAGGAGAACGCGGACGGCTCGTGCTCTAATTATATAGTGCAGAGTGGTGACTACTGCTCGCTCCTTGCCAGCGAATACTACATTACGACAGCCGACATCGAGTCCTACAACACCCAGACCTGGGGCTGGGAGGGCTGCAATAACCTGCAGCTAGGCGCCGAGATCTGCCTAAGCACCGGCGACCCGCCCATGCCGGCGACAAACACAGCGGCCGTGTGTGGTCCACAGGTCGTTGGCACAGAGCGGCCGAGCGACTGGTCGCAGATTAGCTCGCTGAATCCGTGTCCGCTCAACGCGTGTGTACGTCTGACCAGACGCTCTTTCCGCCGCTTGCTCTGACCGGTTCTGCAGTGCGACATTTGGGGCCAATGCGGCATTACGCCCGAGTTTTGTACGGCGTCCAACTCAACTACCGGGGCGCCAGGCACGGCAGCGACCGGGCAGAACGGCTGCATCTCCCACTGTGGCACGGACATTGTCAACAACGATGCGGCACCCGCCACGTTCCTCAGCGTCGGCTACTTTGAGGCATTTGGTGCGAACCGGTCGTGCCTGAATATGGATGCTAGCCAGCTGCCGTCGACGTACTCACACGTACACTATGCTTTTGGCTCCATCACAACCGACTACAAGGTGGACCTGTCGGCGTACATGGACCAGTTTCTGCTGTTTGTCAACGCAACGGGATTCAAGCGGGTGCTCTCTTTTGGCGGCTGGTCCTTTTCGACCAATGCTGACTCCTATCCCATCTTCCGTGACGGCGTGACCGAGGCCAGCCGGCAAACGTTTGCCCAGAGCGTCGTCGATGTGGTCAACACCTACGACCTGGACGGTGTCGACTTTGATTGGGAGTATCCCGGCGCCACAGACATCCCCGGCATCCCAGCAGGCAGCGCCAACGATGGGGCCAACTACCTCAGCTTCCTACAGGACGTACGCACGTTGCTGCCGACGGACAAGACACTGTCGATTGCGGCACCGGCGTCGTTCTGGTACCTCAAGGGCTTTCCGATTGCCAACATGTCATCGGTGCTGGACTACATTGTGTACATGACATATGACCTGCACGGCCAATGGGACTACAACAGCTCGTACAGCAACCCAGGCTGTCCGACGGGCAACTGTCTGCGCTCGCACGTGAACCTGACCGAGACCAAGTACGCGCTGTCCATGATCACCAAGGCGGGCGTCCCCGCGAGCAAGGTTGTGGTGGGCATCGCCGGCTATGGCCGCAGCTTTGGCATGAAGGATACGAGCTGCACGGGTCCCGCGTGCCTCTTTACGGGTCCAGACTCGACGGCGACCGTGGGAGCATGCACGAGGACAGCGGGCTACATTGCGCAGGCCGAGCTGGAGGCGATGACAGAGACCAACGACACGCTGAGCGGCGGCGTAACGGCACGCTGGCATGACGACAGCAGCGATTCGGACATGATGACATATGGCAACGGCTCGTGGGTGGCGTACATGATGTCGGCAACGAAAGCGTCACGCATCGCCCTGTACGCGGGCTATCACATGGGCGGATCGGTCGAGTGGGCCATTGATCTTGTGCAGTTTGTGGTGGGCGAGGCGGCGGCAGTGGCCAGCCTGGACATCTCGACACAAGAGGCCGAGTTGGAGGCAGCGTTGGCACTGAGCGGCTATAACATGAGCGCCGACTACGCGGATGCCAACCTGACGGACCTGGCGACCCGGCTGATCGGCTTTGATGGCTGCTCCGTCAAGGACGGCACGCCCCCGTCCGCCATCTACTCGGGCTGGCAGCAGTCGTGGAAGATCATGGACCAGGTCCAGCTGCTGGCCTTGCACGGCATCAACTTTAACGAAGCCGGCGCGGTCGAGTACTTGGGCCCGCCGGCGGTCAACAAGGACCAGCAGGCCACCTTTACGCAGATTTTTGAGAACATTGCAACCGTCAAGCCGAGCTGGATCCCGTATGTCGGGTGGCGCATTGCCGTGCGCTGCGACGACTGGCGGTCCGAGTGCACGTGTACAGACGGCGCCCAGACGGTGGCCTATACTGTCCAAAAGGACCCAGTCTACCAAGTGGCGAGCATCAACTTTTGCCCCGTGTACTTTTCCATGGACACCCTGGATCGCGTCGTGGCCGCGTACAGCCACAGCCAGGACGTTGACGACTACGCCAACATGGACCGTTATGTGAATAATCAGGGCCGCGTTTGGTTTCACGAGCTGCTGCACATCGACTGGGTCTCGCTGGCCGGCGACTACGGCGACAATGTCCATGTGCGCGACATCAAGATGTACTACCAAACGTCCAGAGGAACAACCCAACTGGTTGCCTACGGCGCCAAACTGACCAAGGCACTCGCCCGCTACCTGGTCAACCCCGGCTACTTGGCCGCCGCCAACTCCGACAGTTTGACCATATATGCCTTGGCACAGTATATCCAGAAGATCCTCGGTAATGTCTACCCACACCTGCCGTTGGCATCCCCGCCGCCCTCTCTCGTCGACTATCCCATCGACATTGACGGCTACTTTACCGTCTACCCCAACAACACGTTTGTTGAGTCCGCTGCCGACGTCGTGAATGATACCGCCGCCAACTGGGATCCGTCCGTCGGCACTTGCGCTGCCCTCGACGACATCGACTACGGCGCCAATCCCGACACGGTCGTCACCCTCTCATATGACGGCTTCGCCCCATCCTCTGACTTTCCCGACGACTACCTCTCCAGCTGGTCCTCATGGGCCGGCCTTACCCCGTCCTCGTCTGCAACCGCGGTTACTAGTAGCAGTAGCACGCGAATGGTAGCAAAGGCAGTCAATACGGCTATGCAGACGACGCTAACAACGCGGATGTCAAGTCCGCCATCCCTACTTTAAACCAATACGATAGTCAATGAGATTAAAAACTTTCGTCGGCCGCGGCAGACGGTGAGAGTTAGTAGCCTTGAAAGTATTGTGTGATCACGTTGTAAATATTGTTGTAAATACACATGTCACGTGCAACAATACCCCGCAGATTCGCACTAAGACGTATGCCCCCCCAAGGAACCGCTGAGACTGCAAACAAGAGAAAATCCAGGCAGGAAGGTCAGCTCGCGTTGCTCTATTCATATATTCAAGGGCTGGACCCGTCCGTAGCAAATGCCGTCGAGACGATATACACGCCGTTCTTGTCGGCGACATCGTAAACGACTTTACATGCGAGGAAGAGCATGGCCTGAAGCGTTTCACGATCTGATTGGGAGAAGTCGAGTGAGCCCAAGCAGGCGGGGCAGGGCGTAAGAGGGGTATTTTGTCCTCCCCTCTACTTAAAGAGCAGTTTCCAGCCGCACATTAGTTGCCGTCCTGCCCGTGTCCTTTTCGTCCTCATTTTTGCTGTTTTGCCTATTGTGTTTGCCTCCGACAGAAATGGAAGCTGAGTCGAGTGGTAAGAATCAAATGGTTGCGCAAGACGCTGCACATAGGACGGGGCAAAAAAGGCTCCGACCGAAACGTTTCTTCCAGCCGAACTGGCTCTGAGGTTTCGATAAATGTCAACGCCCAAGACACCCCAGAAGCGTCTTCGAAACCAGACACGAAGCCTCCCTCAACATTGCCCGAGTCCACGGATGAATCTTAACAGACAGCTGCACCATCGGCCACCGACATTTCCAGCGAGCTATGAACACGGGCATACGATGGACTGAAATAAGGCAAAGAAACCGCTGAGCTGGTCAAGACATACGAAGGTGTGCTGGCTGAGGCTATCCAAAACGAAAATGGCTTGGTAGCAGTGGAAAAGGCAAGGGCAAGGCCAGCGTGAGCATCAACATCATAACACCGGACGGAGCAGAAAACATCGCCAATCCCCTCCAAACTAGTGGCGGCTCCGACCGCATCGATGTTCTGGAACAGGTCACCAGAGCCGCGCTTGTACGTGCAAAGAAACACGAGTCCGCCCACGAAGCAGTCAAGAACATGGCCGAGTTTATAACAGAAGTCGAGAGCACGGTGTCGAGTATGCTCAAGGCCTACCCACCGGCCGCCATGGCATGGTCGGGCATTTGCATGATTTTGCCCATTCTGGCCAGTCCCTCAGTGCAGCGCCTGGAAATGTGTGCCTGGCTTGAACACGTCATGGAAAGGCTGGAGTGATACATGGTTCTTCCGCAGGTGACATTCCGCGAAAGCTCGAAAACAAGCCCAGTCTTGGTCCGGATGCTGGAGTTGACCAAGAAGAAGGTCGTAGAGCTATACGCGGCTCTACTGGAGTACGAGATGCAGAGCGTGTGCGAGTGCTTCAAGACAAGCCGCTTCGTCAGGAGCTTGCGCGTGATGCTCACCATCGACGACTGGAAGGAGCGGATTCAGGCTGTCAAGGACAAAGAAGACGAAATCAAAGCCCAGCTAGAGCAGCACAAAATGGTGCAGAACACCGACACGCTCGACCAGATCAGAAAAATCACATCCCATCTGTCGGCCATGCTGCACGAGATGCGGACCATACGCATTGCCCAAGACGCAACACACGCAGAGAAGCCTCGACTCCGCCGCGCCGAGGCCATATCCAAGCTGAGCACCAACGACACGTGCAAGTACGATGTGCGACTGAATACTGTCCCCAACTGTGTCGAGGGCACTTGTGAGTGGTTCGTGCGCCATGCCCACTTTCGCCATTGGCTCGAGTTCCGCCAGAGCAGCTTGCTGCTGGTGACGGCTGACGCCGGCTGTGGCAAGTCGGCCCTCTCGCGCTACCTTGTGAATAAAGTGTTGCCCGACAGCTTGGCCGAGAGCAGCGACAATTCCGTGAGCACATACTTTTTCTTCAGCGAAGGTGCAGAGACCAGCGTGGCACGCGCCTTGTGCGCCATCATCCACCAGCTGCTCTGCAGCCGTGAAGGACTTGTCGATCTGGTGGAGGAGGATATTTTGAAAGCCGGCAAAGGTCTTGTTGAAAACTGGTCCCGGCTCTGGGACACTTTCCAGACGTGTGTGAGCTCAGAAACAGCACCGGAAGTGATCTGTGTCATTGATGCGCTCGATGAGTGCGAGCCGTTAGACGTACAAATCTTGATCGACAAGTTTCAAAAATTGGTCGCATCCCTTTCGACAAACGAAAAAGGCTCCCTGAAAGTCGTTATGACCACCCGCGGCTACCTTGAAATTGTCGAAAGGTTTCGGTTTCGGCAGTCTTCTAGCAGCATCCGGCTCGCAGGCGAGAACAGCGAGGAGATTGCTCAGATCCAAGACGAGATTGCCATCGTCATAAACCATAAGTTAGACCAACTCGCCGAAAGCAAAGAGCTTACGACAATGCGGGTAGACAAGCTGCGTGGCCTTCTCGCCAGCAAGGCGGCGAACAGAGGACGTACCTTTGGGTGCACCTCGTCTTTGCCTTTTTGGAAAAGAACAACTGCGACGTGGATAAAGAGAGGGCAAAGCGAATCAACAGTCTGCTCATGACCGTCCACGGAGAATATGAGAAGCTGCTTGGTGCCATTCCGGACGACGATCGCGCCAGAGTCGAAATCTTTTTACATCTCATGTTTTCTGCGTATGTCCCGCTTAGTCTCGCCGAAGCCGCAGTTCTTCTGAGTTCTCGAGAAACATACGAGGAGTCTACGAATGCCCCCGACCAAGGGATCGGCGAGCTTGAGGTCGAATCGACGGACAGCTTCCGCAAATGGGTTTTGTCGGCATGCCACTGCTTCGTCACAGCGTACCAACAGAATCTATACTTCATCCACCAGACTGCCAGAGAGTTTCTTTCTCGAGCAGAGCATCAAGAACCAAAACTGTGAAAATTTAAGAGCTCCACCTCCGAGAGAGAAGCCCACCGCATAATGGCTGAGAGTTGTCTTGCCCACTGGGTGTACCACGACACCACAGTTATGGATATTCCCGATCTTCAGAAAGAGGCTTTCCATGGTACTCGCCTATATACTTGGCCCATCACTTTCGCAGCTCTCAAATCCTCACAAAGGTCGATAGCGCGCTCGCCGTCAATGACGTCCTCGACATTTTTTGGCCTGCGTACGAGAGGCTATGGGTAAACGGAAGGCCTAGCAACGAAGACCATCTGAAAGCGAAAGAGTGGCTCGTGGAAGACATATTACCACGCAAAAACAGATTAAAGTACCTCTTGGCTACTAAATGTACTGACCATAACTCTTGGCTGTGGGAGCTTATGTTTTTTATGGTAGTCCACGGCCATTACCGGCCGCTGCATCATATCCTAAACCAGGTTGCTCCAGAACAAATGCAAAGCAAGAATGCCGAAAACTGTGTCAAGTTAGCCCTTCGATCCGGCGAAGTTGAATGCTTACAGCTCCTCATCAGCAGCGGTTTTGAGTCATGTTTTCAGGCATGTTTCACGGAAGACCACAATGCACTATATTTCCCTATACAATCTCATCAACTGGAAATGGTCCGATTTATTCTCGAAGACAGCACTGAAAAGCGCAAGGAGGGCACGTGGAAGACTGATATTGTCAACTTCGGACAAGGAGACAAGCCGTTGCACACCGCCGTTGATTTCTTTGAAAGCCTTGACCTCGAGGTCATCAAGATGCTATTAGACTATGGCGCCAAGAGTCGATTGCCGCAACAGGAAAGGCGACACGCCGCTCCATATCCTCTGCTCGAAAAAATCCCCGGGATGCGACTGCGGTTATGGAGATCCTCCTACGCCATGGAGCCGAGATCAATGAACGAAACAACGATGGTGACTCCATTATAGCGTCTCTCTGCAGTCATGGAATAGAAAAGATCCAATAAAAATCATTAAATTTCTCCTTGAGCATGGCGCTGGGGTTAATGATCGGAACAACCATGGTGCCACGCCACTTCATTTGGCATGCCAGTCAGGGCATTTCCACACTAAAGCAGTTGTGCAAACTCTCCTCGAACATGGTGCTGAAGTTGATTCTCGAGACAAGGATAACAGCACGCCACTTTCAATTGCTTGTTGTGCGATCAATATTAGAGAGTCAGCGGCAGTTGTAAAATGCCTTCTGGATCATGGCGCTGGAGTCAATGACCAGCACAAAGGTGGCTTTACTTCGCTTCATTATGCTTGCCTCTACAAAACACCAGATGCGGTTGAGATCGCGCAGGTCCTACTGGACCATAGCGCTGACCTGGATAGCCAGACTGACGTCGGATGGACACCTTTACACGTTGATTGTTATATGGCAAATATGGGCGCGACCGATCTCTTGCTCAAGGCGGGAGCCAACACCTCCTCCGTGAACAAGGACGGGAAAAGTCCTCTTGACCTCGTTTCTGCCTATGTGGCGACCGACAACGACCCGGGTGCTTTTACGCACCTATGGGATTACGTTATCGAGAAATGTCGCTCTGCTAGAGACGTTTCTGACTATGATGACTCTAATTCGAGTAGCTATTATGCAGGCTCGGATGCAAATGGCTCTGATGCAGATGACTCTAGTGCAGAAGATTCTGATGCAGACGATTCCGATGCAGATGAGACAGTCATAGCATATATACTAGGTGAAGTCCGTCTTGACCCAGGGGTGGGACATGATTATCTCCTCTTTCTCGAGGCTGCTGTTGTTCCACAGTTTAGAGCCACATCATTGGTCCTGATTCTGGACAGCTATAAACTGAGCTGGCCGTTCAAGCCTCCGGGCTACTGGAGACATCATGAGCTGATCCAGCGCTATACCAGTATGACTGAGACGACTGGCAAAAATGCACCAACGGGAGCAAAGGAGAAAGAAAGATCATTTCCTGGAATATTTTGGAATTCCTATTCAAATGGCTAGGAAGGTGGTCGAGTTATTAAAAGCCCGAGGTGCATTATCAGGGGCGGAGGTTATGAAGTTGGCCGAACAAAAGAAGCAGGAGACAAGAAGCGAGCAAGAGTAGTGGGGAAAGGTGTAGTTAGAGAGATCAGCAGAAGCCGCTGAGATCGAGTACGGATTATCATATGTTTACTTTTGTTTAGTACTGGTAAATTATCTCACGTTTTGTCTGAAATTGTATCAGTGTAGAGGACCAGGATAGTGCTTAGGGGCATGGCTGAAGCAAACGGACAGCTCAATTCTCTGATATGACAGAACCTTCCGCACGTGGTCAGATTCAGCGACGGAGCCTCCGAGATGAGGCTGCGCCCGAAAATGATAGCCCCTGACATCTTGAACGATCCAAGTTATATTATCAAACTGCCAATATCATCATTCCTGCGAGTTTACCATATTTTACCTATTTTTTTAATCTGGCAGGTTTCGGGGATATGAAAGCGGATTTGAGGCTGATTGTGGCGCCAGCATGCCGCCCAATACTTTAGTTTATCAAATCTCCGATGTCGTTGGTCCTGTATGGCACGGCTTCCAGAACACTCGTGGGGTCACTCTACCATGCATCAGAGCTTTTGGGATGCGCCCCAGACAGCCACCGGCGAAGCCGAGACATGAATTTCAAGGAAGCCTCTTTTCTGAATAGTGTGTGTTCTCATACTCTGTCCTTGGTGTATCAACTCAGTGTTAGCGTCTTCCATAACGTAGGCGAGGTTGAAGTGCCTACATGAACTGTGAACTTATAAGAGGCCAGATCCCGCTATACGTAATAGCCACTTACTTCTACTCTTTCAAAACTACTCTACCAGATCACTACTCTACCAGATCTGAAAGTTCGCCCATCAAGCTACATCTGAACACTCTTGACATATTGTTCTCTTTCCGGATCCCTTTTATCTCCCAGTTATCACGATAAAATGGCTTACACCATCGTTGACAAAGCAGCCGAGCCATTGGTTGACTACGGCCGCTCTGGCTATGATATTACCAAAGGAGAGAGTACGCGAAGTTCCCACCCTAATGCTCTTAAAAGTCGAAAAAAGTTAACATACTGTTCCAGAAGACAAGGGGACAAAGTCGCGATGAAGCGGAGGAAGCGTTTAAAACCACTCCGGCTTTCTGGCAAAAATAAATAGAATTGTCAAGGACAAGCCTGCCTACTAGGAGATCATCGAAATACATCTGGCTCTAATACTGTATGGCGATATTTGGTTGTAGACCAACTGATCTCTTATATTGTCAGCGTGTACTTCGCCCCACACATTCTCATAGCGCTGATAGCCGTCAGTAGTGGCACAAGTACCAATCATCTGACATCTCTTGTAGTATAGTGGTCAGTATACGGGCTTGTCACGCCCGGGACCCGGGTTCAATTCCCGGCGAGAGAGATTATTCCTTTTTGTCATTTTTTTAATCGTCCTGTTCCGTAGTCGTTTTTCAACACTTTAGAGACAGACGAATATCTGCAGAAAACAGACGTTCGTCGCCGTTCCACGGAAGCTGTCGGTTTAAAACTTGCTCAAAGAAACAAAGCCAAATCCCCATTAAAATACTTTACCTGACGAGCTATCACTGCACTTCCAACGTCATTCTCAAAGTTCGTCGGTATTGTTCCGAGGTGCTTCGACTTCAATCGTCGTTCAGGAAGCATCAATGGAAGATCATGCTGAGGCCGGCCTTGGTGATTGAATTAAAGGTCTGCTCGAGCTGCTCCTGCGATCTTGCCCCAATGAATGCTCCTGGCTGAGGATGGAATCTGCCGCCACCCAGCGTAGGCTGGCGAGACGTCCTCTTCGCGAATGATCTTTTTCCAACCAGGCTGGCGAGGATGGCCGGCCTGCAGTGTTCCGGGCGCAAAGCGGCCCTTTCCGGTGCTGATACCATCGACCGTCTTTGTCAGCAGACTGCCGGCCAGCGGATTGTATGCGAAAAGGCGATGTCAAGCGAGCGCAGGACGGGGAGCAGCTGGGGCGGACGGCGGCATTGTGGTTGCCGTTGCCCTGATAGACGGTGTGCAGGTAGAAGACGTCGCCTGGGCGACGCTAAGGTGGGTGATGCTCTCGTTAGCCGAGGCGACGATGTGGTCCTTGGTAACCCAGCTGAGGTCTTGCTGGAAAAGTAGGCCATGCTGCCCCATTTGGTGTCGATGGAGAAGTGGTCGCCGCCGTTTATCTGGCCGAAACGCTTTTCGGGCGAGCTGTAGATCTGGGACGAGTCGAGCTTGGTGCTGTCGTAGGCCTTGAGGATGGTCAAATCCTTTGTAATTGTGCTCGTCTGAGCGGAAGGGGTGGCGTGCGCCTAGATTTTCGAAGATAGACTGGCTGGGAAGACATGTTGGCAGCTGCTTAAAGAGGCTAACCTGCGGTGAGACAAAGGCAGGAGATATGCTTTAAATAGAGGCTTTGGAACTCAACCTAGGTTAATAGAGAACACCTATATTGGCCTGCATTCTCTGAGAGACATTCTCTCGGAGACGTTTGTGTTCGAATAATAGCTGCGGAGTCGCAGCTGCTGCAATCTTAGTACATGTTAGTGGGCAGAATTCCAACAAATAGGAGTAATAGCTCAGATGGGAGAGCGCCAGCCTGAAGAGCTGGAGGTCCTCGGTTCGATCCCGAGTTGCTCCATTTCATTTTACTTTTTTACTTGCGGACACTTTACGAGGTGCTTACTTTTTATGTTCAAGGAGAGTTTGTCAATTGTTTCCTTTTGTCATTGTGTGTGACCAGACTGCTCCTGATGTGAAGTTGTCGCCAAGAACAACACTGTCGCAGTTTCTCACGTAAACTCCCTTCAACCCCCTATGCATGCTCTCCCACTTCCCGAACAGTCTGCAGGAAGACGTCAGGATCGTGGCCGAAACGGCCGAGGAAGAGGCCGTCGACGACGCCAGCCAGCTGGGCGAACAAGCCAGGGCCGGCGCTGCCGCCGTAGAGGATGCGGGTGCGGGCAGGAGCACGACGCTGGACGGCGGCCGAGGCGCGTAGGCCTTTGACGACGGCGCGGACATGAGCAGCGCTGGCGGGTTTGGCAGCACCGATGGCCCAGATGGGCTCGTAGGCGAGCAGGACGTCGGCGTCGTCGGGGATGGCTGCGAGGACGGGTGCGACCTGGGCGACGACGGTAGCGATGGCCAAGGGGATGTCTCTTTTGTACTTTTCATCGTCTTTGTCGTTTCTGTCGTTTCCGTCGTTTCCACCGCTCTTCCCCTCTCCCTCTCCCTCTCCCTCCCCAATACACACCAACGGCACCATGCCGTTGCGCACAATGGCCGCCGCCTTCGCAGCCGTACTCGCATCGGTCTCGCCAAAGAGGCTGCGGCGCTCAGCGTGGCCGACCATGACGATGCGGACGCCCAGCTCGGCCAGCACGGCGGGCGAGACGACGCCAGTACAGGCGCCGTAATCGTCCCAGCCGCAGTCCTGAGCGCCCGGCTGCAGGCCCAGACCCGACGCCTGCAGCCGGCCGACGACGGCGGCTAGGGACACAAAGTCGGGCAGCACAAAGACGTCGACGCGGTCGAGCAGACGGCCGTGTCTGTCTTCCGGGTCCGCTGGGTCGGTCTGCTCGTCGGTGGCAAAGCGTTGCACCAGGGCATCGGTATAGTCACGCATGCGCGCCAGCGAAAAGTACATTTTGGTGGAGACGCCCACAATGGGACGGCTGCTCTCAGCCATGGCTGATGGCGTGGATGTGGAGGAAGCGAGTCTGTGCAAAATCTTCCTTGTGTCGGCGATAGCGCTCTTTGCTACTTCTGCGCCACAAATATCACGTTCAACCGCCTTTTGTTGCATTCGTTTGGACTCGTGATATTGGATGACTAAGCACAAAGAACCCAAACCCTTACGCCTTGCCTGCACTCCCGAACCAGTGCATATACTGTTCAATGGCATCCTGCATGCGGCGGGTGCCGGCCTCGATGACGGTAGTGAGGGGGCGGCCGTGCATTTCGTGCTGGACGGCGGCGTAGTGGCGGTTCATGCCCTTGTTGATGTTGACGCGGGTGACGCCGCGGGCGATGCAGGCGGCAAAGATGTCGGGCGTGAAGGGATCAGCGCCGTGGAGGACAAGGCGGACGCGGTCGCCGACGGCGCGGTGGACGTGGTCGAGGCGGTCGAGCTCGAGGTGGATGCCACGGGGGCCGTATTCGCCGTGGACGTTGCCAAAGGCGGGCGCGAGCATCTCGATGCCGGTAGCGACGAACTCTTCGGCCTGTTCAGGCGTGGTCAAGACGGCCTCGAGGTCGACCGTCTCGGCCACGCCGTCCTCGCCGCCCTCGATGCGACCGGGCTCAGCCTCGGCCGCGATGCCACGCGCGTGACAGTAGGCGACCAGCTCGCGCGTTTGGGCCAGGTTCTCATCGCGATCGTAGTGACTCATGTCACACATGATGCTGTCAAAGGCATCAGGCATGTCGGCGGCGCGACGGACCAGCGCCGGCGTCTGGGCGTGGTCCAGGTGCAGGGCCATGGGCACCGAAGCTCCGTGGACGGCCGTTGCGGCCGCACGCACCAGCGCCTCGCCCGCGTACTCAATCGCCCACGGGAACAGCAGCACCAGAGCTGGGGCGCGAACGGCCTCGGCCGCCCGCACGGTCGCCATCACCGACTCGATGTTGTAGCAGCACATGCCGGCCACAGCGTATCCACCGTCCCGCGCCGCGTTGTGGATGGCCATCGACCGGTTCTCGTCCAGTGGAGGACGCGTCATGGTGAGGGAAGGGTGAAGTGAGAGTGGATGTGAGTGGTGAAGGGGAAGGGTGAAGGGGAAGGTGTTCAGTTTGTCTAAGCAGGCTTCTGGCAGAAACAGCGTCTAGTTCAGCATCGGCGATATAGGCCAACCGGATGCTAGCAAGACCGACCACCGATCTCGGCTCAGTCTCGCTTTTCCGCATCCGCTTTTCCGTTAACCGCCTGAGACTCGTGTGAAGATCATGCAAAGACGTTGTGCCGTCTTCACGTGATGTCACAGCATCCGATTGGTTGGGCACGGTGTGAACAGAGTTCGCACTGTCCTTGCATCACGGACGAGAAGTATACGGCACAGGTTGGGAGGTCGTTTCGGGATTGCTTGCCATACTTGAGGAGTTTGTCGTGCATTTTGAATACCGTCCCACTTCTATCACTGTCTTCCTCTGGTCCTCCTCCTCTATCACTCTCCTCTGGTCCTCGTTCCTCATCACGTCCACCCATCACTCATCACCCATCACTCATCACCCACCACTCCATCCACACTCATCCACCCCCACAATGTCCCTCCCTCATGTTGCCTTTATCGGCCTCGGTGCCATGGGTTTCGGCATGGCCACCAACCTGCTGCGCCACGGCTATGCTGTCACCGGCTTCGACGCCTGGCCGCCCACGCTGGCCCGTTTTGCGGCCGCCGGTGGCAAGACGGCCACGACCCCGGCTGCTGCTGTCGTAGGTTGTGCCGTGTGTGTCTGCATGGTCGCGACGGCCGCCCAGGTGCAGGCCGTGCTGGTGGACGGCCCGGACGCGGCCATGCCCGCGCTGCCGCCGCAGACGGCCGTCCTGGTCTGCTCGACGGTGCCGTGCGGCTATATCCAGGCGCTGGCACACCATCTACAGGCCCACCGACCCGATGTGGTCCTCTACGACGCACCGGTCTCAGGGGGGTCCGTCCGGGCGGCCGACGGGACGCTGACCATCATGGCCGGTGTACCTGGGAGCGACCAACAGGGCCGCCTCGTCCTGCAGACGCTCGCCCACGACGACCGCCTCTTTGTGTTGCCTGCCATCGGCGACGGCAGCAACACCAAGATGGCCCACCAGGTCCTGGCCGCCAACCAGATCCTGGCCGCCAGCGAGGCCGTCGGGCTGGCTGGTCGTCTCGGTCTGGTCCCCGACTCGGCCCTCCTCCGCCACCTCGACGCCTCTGCCGGCGCCTCCTGGATGCTCGCCCACCGCGGACCCCGCATGCTGGCCGGGTTTCAGCCCGTCGCCAGCGCGCTCGACATTATCGTCAAGGATACGGCCATTATCACGAGCGAGGCCCGTCGCGTCGGCTTTCCTGCCCTCCTCACCAGCGTGGCCGAGAACGCCTATCTGGACGCTGTCGCTCGCGGTTGGGGCCGTGACGACGACTCCTGTCTGCTGCGGCTATACTCGTCTGACCGGCCTCCTCCTCCTCTTCCTCCTACCGACCCCCTTTCGCTCGTCGTCTCCCTCCTCCAGGGCATCCATCTCGTCGCTGCCGCCGAGTCCCTCGCCTTGACCGCTCATCTTCGCCTCGACCTCCATGCCGTCCTCGCCCTCTGCAACGATGCCGCCGGCGGAAGCGCCATGCTCGCGACTCATGGACCCACCATCATCGCCGCCCTCTGTCGCCTTCCACTCGATAAACATACCCCCGCCACCGCCGACACCCTCGACTCTGTCTTCCACGGCCTCACGGCTGCCATCCAGGCCGCCCAGCTCCTCCAGTTGCCCGTACCGCTGGGTACCCAGGCCCTCAACATTCTCGCCCTCGCCCGTCGCCAGATGGGCAGCCGTGATACGGTCACTGCAGGCGCAGTCGTCAAGGTGTGGGAGAAGTCATGTGACGAGTAGACCTTACATAGAACACGTGACAACTGTGGCTAGCTGCGCCACATTACCACTTGTAATACTCCATTCCATCAACATCACCACACATCAGACATCTCCAAAGACACGCGTAACAATCTGTTTGTAAAGCCTATTGATACCCAAGCTAGACCCTATTATTACCTCTGCCAAAATTACCCCCCAAACCCCCCAAACACCCCCAAACCCTCCAATCCTCCACCCCCTACCACAACTCACACGTTGGCTCCTTCACCGGACACTGAAACGCCTCCCGGAAGCCCCTCGAGTTGGCCACCGTCCCCTTGATCCGCACGGCGTCGGGCGAGTGCACGTCTGTCGCCACCCGGTTCGTCAGCATCGCCGGCCGCCACTTGCTGCACCACGCATTGCCAAACGACACGTAAAACAGCTGCTCGTGCGTAAAGTGCTCCAGTCCGGGCAGCGAGAGCTCTGGTCCCGCCTCCGTCGTGCTCCGACGCGCATGCCACGCCGACCACGCCGCCGTCAGTCCGCCCGAGTCGGCAATGTTCTCGCCCAGCGTCTGCTCGCCGTTGATGGCCACTGGCCCATCCTTGCCCTCGACCGTGAAGTTGCCAAACTCCTCCACCAGGCACTGCGCCTTGGCCGTGAATGCCGCAATCGTCCTGTTCGTCCACCAGTTGCTGTACCGCCCGTGCCGGTCGTAGTGCCGCCCGTTGTTGTCAAACGCATGCGAGAGCTCATGGCCGGCCACCGCCCCAAACGCCCCGTAGCTCACGTAGCTCGGCAGCGCCACCCCAAACAGCGGGAACTGCATGATCGCCGCCGGAAACACAATCTCGTTGTGCGGCGGGTTATAGTACGCGTTCACCGTCGCCGCCGTCATCCCCCACCGCTGCATGTCCGTCGGCTGGCCCAGGGCCGACCACTCCTCCCGTTCGTCGAACCGCCGTGACGACAGCACGTTGCCAAAGTGCGCCGCGCTGATGTTCAGTGTCGCGTAGTAGGCCCGCAGCTCGTCTGCGTCCATAATGTTCGGCGACGCGCTCGGATAGCCCACCTTCTGATCGATGTTGTGCACCTTCTCGGCTGCCACCGTCTTGACCTCGTCGTCCATCCACGACAGCCCTGCAAAGTTGCGCAGATACGCCGCCTTGATGTCCGACACGATCTGGTTGCCAAACTCCTTGGCCGCCGCCGAGAACGCCACCTCCACGTAGAACCGGCTGAGCACCCAGCCCACCGAATTGCCCACGCTCCGGACACACGTCCGCCACCGCTCCGCCTCCGCGTTGGCGTCCTTGCCCTGCAGCACGTTCTGGAACTGCCGCAGCGGCTGGATCTCCGGCCCCAGCACCGCCCCGCTAAACGACGTGACCAGTCGCCAGTAGAAGAAATTGTGCACCACCTCCGCTGGCGTCTCGGCCACAATCTTCGACACGTTCGCCAGCACGTCCGGAAACGCCGTGATCGTCATGTTGAGGCTGTAGTCCTTTGGCACGAGCGCCTTCAGCACGCCCTTGAGCCCGAACTGCGGCACCAGCTTGGCCGTCGCGCCCACCGACATCATGTTGTACGTCTTCGTCACGTCGTACATGTCCTGCGGGTCCGGCGCTGCAGCAACCAGACGAGACTCGAGCTTGACCAGTGCTGCAGCCGCCTCTGCTGCTGTTCCGATCGTCGCCACTTTGGGATTGAGCGCGCCCATCACCTTGGCCATGGCATCCTGGTACTGGGCCACAATCTGCTTGTCCTCAAAGTACGACTTGGACGGCAATCCCACGCTCACCATCGGGCTCACGCTGATCGTCTGCGTCTCCGGGTCCTTGTCGTCCTCGCCCACCCCAAAGTTGAAGAACGCACTGACGCCCACCTTTTGCAGATACAGCATCGCCCCGGAGTAGTCTCCGTCGTGTCTAAACGTCGCCGCCACGTCGTCTATCAGCGCCACAATCGGCGATATCCCCACCTTGGCAATGGCATCCGTGTCCATGCACGCGTTGTACGCTTCCTTCATCTCGTCAAAGTTCTGCTCGTCGGCCGACCGGGTCGACGCAGCCAGGTGCACCGGCGAAAAGGCCGAGTGGCTCGACGATCCAGGGTAGTCGCCCTCCAGTATGTGTCTGATCGTCGATGTCACCCCGTCGTCTATGAGCGCGAGCGCGTCGATCATGCCCTGGTCTGCCCGCATATCGTGGCTCGCGTGCCAGCCGCCGCAGACGAACTCTTCAAAGTCGGTGCACGGATCGATGTTCGTGTAGTTGGGCGACAGGTTCTGGAGGTATTCCGATGCAGCGTGGATGCAGGCCGGCGTCAGGCAAAGCGCCGCGCCCGAGCCGGGGATGGTCCGTGGCCAGAGAGCTGTCTCACGCGTCAGTAGAGCCGTCCCGGAATTGCTGGTCGACAGAGAGCCTGGCATCCTTACCGGCCGTGAGAACAACGACCACAATGAGAAGCACCGCCAGAATCCGGAAGATGCCAATAGCCGACATGTACGTCTTCAGGATGTCGTACGTCTGGCTCAGCTTTTGGGCTGCTCCCGTCTCCGGCACAGCTGCCTCGCTGGCGTGGCCAAGGAGCGGCGTGGTCTCCGTGCCCTCATTTGGCCTCGAGGGACCAGAGTCGGACGGGGATTCTCCCGCGTCTGCAGAAGACGACGCCATCGCGGGTGGTCCGCTGAAAGGCTGCACAATGACAGTCGAAGCTCCCGGCCAAAATTATTCACGTGTAAAAGGCACGACGATGAAAGAGCGGCCAGTGTGGGAGATGGACGGCAGAAGAAACGAGGCAGTTGCCTAGCTGTGAGATGACGAACGATCTCGTCTTTTATTGACAAACAGCTGCTGACGATGACTAACGAGGCGGCAGCTACTGCAGGCTAGGTACCCCACAGCCGATCAGCTGGCTCGTGTTTTAGCACCTGACTGGACCTGCATTTCCGGTTCAGTCAGGGGCTAGGCGTGACTGCTTAGTCATCCTCTCCTGATAACGATAACACGCGAAGCCACTTGTCGTCACAACACCGAGAAAAGGAGCATTGCCTCTGGCGACGATCTCGACCCATCACCGCTCTTCGTCTGCGTCTGCGATTCTCCACGCTCCTTTGTCTTCCGTTGCACCCCATTATTGTCTACTTGCCCCAGCGCGCTGCTCGCCTTTCCGACACTCTGACACAATGGCGACTACGGCGAAAAAGGACAAATATTCGGTGATCCTGCCGACGTTCAACGAGCGCCAGAACCTGCCGATCATCACCTGGCTGCTGTACCGGATGTTCACCGAGAGGTAGGTCGCTGTGGCGGTGTGGCGATGCGGGGGCCTGGGCAGAACGGAGACGGACGTCGGCTGACCGCGCACACAGTAAGCTGGACTGGGAGCTCATCATTGTCGACGACGGTTCGCCCGACGGGACGGAGCAGGTGGCCGCGCAGCTGGTGCAGGCGTACGCGCCGCACATTCTGCTCAAGACGCGCACCGGCAAGCTCGGGCTCGGCACGGCATACGTGCACGGGCTGCAGTTTGCGACGGGCAACTTTATCATCATCATGGACGCGGACTTTTCGCACCACCCCAAGTTTATTCCGCAGATGATCGCCCTGCAGACGGCGGGCGACTACGACATTGTCACGGGCACGCGCTACGCCCCCGGCGGCGGGGTCTACGGCTGGGACCTCAAGCGCAAGCTCACCAGCAAGGGCGCCAACATCTTTGCCGACACGGTGCTGCGGCCGGGCGTGTCCGACCTGACCGGGTCCTTTAGGCTGTACAAGCGGGCCGTGCTGGAAAAGCTGTTTGAGAGCACAGACGTGCGCGGCTTCAGCATGCAGATGGCCCTCGCCGTCACCGCCAAGGCCCTCGGCTACACCATCGCCGAGGTGCCCATCACCTTTGTCGACCGCGTCTACGGCAACTCCAAGATGGGCGTCGGCGAGATCGCTGAGTACGTCCTCGGCGTCGTCAGCCTCTGGCTCAAGGTGTAGGATAGGCAGACGCGTAGCAGAAATAGAGGGCTTGGCTTCGTGCAGACAATATGTATTCCCTACGCTCTATGGAGCATTCCTTAGAGTTTAAAATCCGCATTGACCCGTTCCCAGCCGTCGGTGGAGGGCGTCCTGTCGGCCATGCGCTGGGCCAGCTGCTGCTTCAGGCTCTTGGACCGGTCGCTGCAGAGTTCGTACATGGTCGAGAGGTTGAAGAGCAGCGTGTGGGACGAGTAGCCAGCATCGACGAGGCTCTCGAGGACGGCCCGTCCCTGCAGGTGTTAGCGGCGGTGTTGGAAGAGATGCAGGAGAAAGACAGACCTCTGGCATCTGGCCGACGTAGAGCAGACAGACGGCCAGGTTGACGCCAATCATCTCGTCGGCGGGCGCGTCTCGTCGCAGATCGCGCCACGTGACCAGAGCCGAAGTGTAGTCATCATCAGCCATATCGCAGAGGGCGGAGAGGATGCGCGGGCCGAGGCCGTTGTGGTCGACGGCGGCGACACGCTGCATTGCGGCGCGGGCAGCGTCGACGTCGCCAATGTGTAGCCACAGGAGGGCGCGAGCCGCCTCGAGACGGCGATGGGTGATGTCGCCACCCGGCTCCGTCCCAACAGAGCCTCCGGCCATGCTGGTCAGGTGGGCAGCAGCGCCGGCCATGTCGTCCATTTCGATGAGGGCGCCGGCGACCTTGAGGCCGAGCTCGGCCAGACGGCCCTTCCACAGCTCGCTGGCCGCGTGGTCGTGGCGGCGGAGACCGGCGGCAGCGCGACGACGGGCCTCACGGGCGAGGTCGTAGTAGCTCATGATGGCGCGACGCGGGTCACCAAAGCCAAGGGCCTGCAGCCGGACGTTGAGCACGCGGAGCGCCCACGGGACCAGATGGTCGCCGGTGGCGGCATCGTAGTAAAAGCTGCTGTTGAGGTCCTCGAGCGCCTTGCCCTCCTGGGCGGCCAGCGGCATGGCGTCGATCAGGACGAGACAGGCGAGGCGGGTGTAGAGGAGGCGGAAAATGCAGACGTGGTCCGTCGGGTCGAGGCCGCCCATCAGCTCCTGTGCCGCCACAATGGCGGCCGCCCGGAACTGCCCGGCCGCCAACAGGTCCGCCAGCGGCATGTCCGCCAGCGGCTGCTGTGGTGCATTGCGAAAGGGCGCCGGCAGATTCGCCGTCGAGAGCGGATGGTAGATGGTGGGCTGCAGCAGAAAGGAAAAGTCCTTGGACCGACGCGTCTCGGCCGTTGCGGACGTGTCCAGCGGCGACAGGCCGCCCCAGCCAACCGTCCGGCTCGGACGCGCCATCGGCGACGACATGGGCGACAATGCGGCGGCTGTCGTCATCGCGGACGCACTCAATGGCAGCAGCGTGGCCACTGACGCCGACAGGCTGCAACGAAACGTAAGCCAAGACGAAGACGAACACCGACACCCGCAGAAAAACAGGCCCCCAACAAATCACAGCGTGCCAGCAGACAAGACTCACTCCTCCACGTCCAGTGGACCTTTGGTCGAGGACCGGGGCCTCGTCGCTGTCAATCACTCCTGGTTAGGCACTCTTCGCGTGGCGGCCCGGAATCGGGGACGGCTGCTCACCCACGGTCGACGACTTGTTCCGTACATGTCCCCGGATCGGAAGCGAGGGCGGTGGCGTGTCCATCTTGTGCAGAGCCGGCTGTGGACGATGTTGGATGCTGCTCGTTTCGGACAGAAGTCGTATCGCCCCGTTTGGGCGATAGCCGCCTCTCTACGCGAGTATGTATCTAGACGGTGTATGTCTGTAGGCGCACATGTTGGAGAGCCCCGCTTCAGCCTTCTTTGTTCTCGTCTTGTTGCGATGAAGAGACAGTGTCGTGACAGCGATACCACCCGTAAAGAGAGCAAGAAAATAAAACAACCTGTCCACCATGCTACCTGACCTCTCCTCGCTCCCCCGCCCGGCCGTCGTCGTGCTCGGGCTACTGCCCATCCTCGGCCTCACAGCCGTTCTGCTGGTCCTCCACGTCGTCGTGCCACATTGCCTCGTCCACCACCCGTCACCACGTCGTGCCCGCGCTGGACGGCAAAGGCAAGGACGTCGCACCGCCTGTGTCGTCCGCCCTGTCCACTGGCCGCATCCAGGCGGCCCCGCCCCGCTAGCTGCCCGACGACGTCCTCGCCCACGGCTCTGGCCATGTCGTCGCCTGTGAACGCATCGTCTCGGTTGGGCTGCCAACCAGCACCATCCCCGCATGCCCTCTTGGTCAGCTGGCTGTCACCAGCGGCATCTGGGCCGTGACAGCTCCCACGAAAAAGGAAAAGACGACGTAGGACGGGCAGCTTCCTTGTTTGTCAGCATCCGCATCGCTATCCTAGGTACAGAGTACTTGTAAGATACTACTGCCAAAATCGGGACTCATTTCGCCGTCTCACCCATGCTGAAACACAAATGCAATCTAGCCCTCGTGTCCTCCGGTGCACAAACAGTCTTTCCTTTATCGTTCCTCGCACCAGTCGGCCTACACCATCGCACCTGTGCTTCCACTCATCGCCATCCTGTCTCATGTCTCATGGCTCATGTCTCATGTCTCATGTCTCATGTCACCAAGTTTCAAAACGGTCCACCGAGCAACGAAAGAGGCTCTCATTCTGCTGAAAGTTCCCGCATCTTTCTCCCGTTCCGCAGAACACTGGCAATCCTTTTTTTGTCCTCTTTTCCCAACTTTTAACCACCCGGACCTTGGGACAAAAAAAAGACAAGCATACACGAGACACCACAAAAGAGAGAGTAAATCCATCCACAATAACCTCATTCCCGCCGAAACGTAAACGTATCCCGAGTATAGCGACAAAAACAGACGACAAACATCGTACAGTCACAAGGTTTCCTGGGAAAGATAAACGAGACACTTGTTTTCAGGGAGCAATAACCGTCCGAGCAGATACAAGGAAAGGTGAGCCGCAAAACATCATTTTCAGCAATTGCGCGCAACTACTGTAGATCATCTCCTAGTGGTAGTTGCCACCCCACCCGCGCTGCTGCTGGTTCGCATAGTAACTGTTGCCGGCGAATCCCTGGCCATGGCCGCCGTGGCCGCCGTATCCGCCGTACGGGTTGTTCGTGTGGCTCTGGTTCGCTCCGGCACTCATGCCGTAGCCGCCGCCTGTCACCGACTGGTTGCCGTGCAGACCGCCGTGGCCCTGCAGGTGCGTCGGATACCCACCGTAGCTGCTGATGCCCTGCTGGCTAGACTGCGCCGGCGGCAGCCCGGGCTGCGACGCCTGCGTGTTGGTAGCCGACCCCGGACGCGCCCCGCCAATCGACGGACTCGGCCCGGCAGCACCCTTGGAGTCGCCGTACGGCTTCAGATCGTCCGCACCCGCTTGCTGTGCGCTTGCCTGCGAAGGCGGCGCTCCGAATCCCTGGCCCGCCTGCGTCTGGTACGCTGCTGCCCCGGCACGGCCAAAACTGCCGTCGTGGCCACTGCCATAGCTCGACGGCTGGCCAGAGCCGACCCGGCCGTACTCGCCCAGCCCGGTCGCCAGCGAGTTGGTCTCGGCTCCGCGGTGCAGAGACGAGCCCGCAGCAAACGTCGACGCCTGCGAGATGTTGTGCTCATACGGCGTCGGCGTCACGCCGTAGCCGGGGTGGTGGTTGCCGTATCCCTTGCCGTACGGCCCAAAGTTGCCCTGTGCGAAGCTTCCATACTGGTTCATCTGGTTCATGTACTGGTTGTAGTACGGGCTGGTGAAGTAGGGATGGTTGTACGGGTACTGGCTGCCCTGCGGCTGCTGCTGAGACTGGGCCTGGCCGTTCTGCACCGCGCCAGGCTGCTGTGCCTGCTGGGGCTGGCCGGGAGCAGGGGGGTTGGGCGTCGTCGTTCCGCTGTTCTGCGCATCTGCGACCACCGGAGCCGCTGCGCCTGCGGCAGCAGCACCGAATCGGGACGCATTGCTCTGGGGGTATTGGTTGAGGGAGTCGTTCAGCGGGTATCCGCCGTAGCCCCGCTGATTCTGGAGAGCATCCTGGTGTCCCTGAGCAGCGTGTTGGCCATACGCCTGGTTATAGTAGTTGAACGGCACCCGGCTCTGCGCATCAGCAGAGGTGTAGTACTGCGAGTAGTCGCCAGGAGCAGAGCTGTAAGCGGCTTGTGCCTGCTGAGCCTGTGCCTGCGGCTGAGACGCTGCGGCCACATTCTGGAAGCTGTCGAACTGCGGGTTGGCTGCCGGCTGGCCGTACACGTCGAATGGCTTCTGCGCGAATGCCGTCTCCTGGGCAAAGCGGCCATACTGCTGCTGTGCTGTCGGTACAGACTGGACTGCAGAGAATTTGGGTCAGTTGGGGCACCAAACGACCGCCCTGGTTCTGGAGCGTACCTTGAGCGGAAGACGGGGCGACCTGCTGGGGAACAGAAGGGACGGCAGCTGCTGCCATCGCGTTAGCCTGAAGCTCTCCGGCATGCGGGGTATTGGCAGTATGGCTACCTGCTGGCCCTGTGGGCGGGAGGACGGAAGCGGTTGCCGCCGCGGCAGCTGGCCGCTGGGCGGCGAATGCGTCCGGGACACTCGAGGGCGCGATAGCTGGCGGGAGGGCGGCACGGGGGTGTGCGGTAGGAGAGTCGTCGGGAGGCTGGGCACGTGTCTCCGGCTCCTCGCGGTCGCCGTCGATATCATCGTCGCCGCCGCTGAAGTTGAGAGCGCCAAACTGCACGGTGGCACGGTCGACCTCGCGGTTAACGGGCATGCGCACTGCCTCCTCCTGGTCGAGGACCCGGCGGGAGTAGCTGGGCGTCCGGACAGCCGCACGATCGGTGGCCTTGAGGGCAGACGTGGCGAATCCGCTGCCTGCATTCTTGGGCAGAGATCCGGCTGCTTGCTGGGCCGCAGGCGCCGGCGAGCTGGTTCCAGCGGCTGCGCCACGAGTATCCCACGAGTCAGCCGCTTCGCTGCGGATCGTATCGGTGGTGAGGGGGGTCGAGGAGTCGGTCACCCGCTCCAGATTGCTCTCCGTCAGCTGGTCCTGGCTCGGTGCGATGGCGACGTCGGGTATGGCAACAGCAGGCACGGCAACTTCTGGGATGGCCACCTCCTCCTTGACGGTTGGCTGTGCTGGTTCTTCGGGTTCGGCGGCTACTGGCTTTGGTTCTGCCTCTGTGGGCGTTGATACGGCGGCGGCGGCGGCAGGCTGAGGAGGGGAGGTGTCAATCATTTCGAGGGCGGGTTTCGGTGCCGGGGGGCTTTCCTTGGGCTTCACAACAGGCTTCGGCGCTGCAGACTGGCGAAGCATGCTTGCCCAGGTCTTCGGTACTGGCGTGGTTGGTTCAGGGGCGGTTGTCTTGGGGGCGGGGGCGGGGGTAGGAGCGGTTTCATTAGTCGTAGGGACCGGCGTGATATTAGGGGGGGCGCTGTCATCGTTGGATTCGTGATTGCTTTCCCAGGCCCGCGATTCTTCCGTGGGTACTGAGAGCTGGGTCTTCTCGGGGCGGGTTCCGTTTGTAGACTGAGCTGAGCGGCCACGTGGCGGACGGCCACCTCTCTCGACTGTCCTGGCCCGTCCACGAGTGCGTTCGGGGCCTGCCCCGGTGGTCCTGCCAGGCCTAGAGTTGCTGCCGGGAGCTGTCTCGCCAGCTGAGGGCTTTGGCTTCGCGCGTTCCTTCTTGGGTTTGGAGACCTCGTCCCATTGCGAGATGGTACCTGTGGTGCTCAGCATTGTCAGAAAGGGCCAAGAGGGGACGAGTGAGGGGGTTGGACGAGTGACGGCTGGACGGGTGAGCTCTTTCGGAGAGCTCGTGTGGAGATGTAGGTAGAAGCAGGCAAAGCAGGCAAAGCAAGCCAGCCACACAAGAACACAAACCTTCAGCAATCCGGGTGACGGTCAGGTTCTCGTCGCCGTCCGTCTCGCGGAGAGCAAACAAGATGTCGACCTCGGACCAATCGGTAAACATTTCCTTGATCAAGGACGTCTTAGCTCCGTAGAGCTTCTTCAGTTGCCCAATCTCGCCTTCGTCCTCGATGCCGGCCAGGCTGTCATCGTGCTTGGGAGGTGCGTCGCCGTTTGTCGCGCCTGCTGGCCGGTCCCGGTTACGCGTGCTTCCCCGGCTGCCAAAGCCTCCTCTGCCACCTCGGCTGGCACCCCGACCGCCACGAGAGGGCGTCGGGCGAGTCTGTGGCTCGGTGGACATTTCTGTAAAGGGGGACGGAAGAATAATAGTTGATGGGACGATGAGGTTGAGGCCCACCGGTAGATGAGGGCAGCTCGGAGATGGATGTGGTCCGGAGCAGGAGACCTAGGGCGGGGGGGGGGGAAACGAAGCGAAGAGATTTTTCGTCTTTTCTGCCTTTCGATTTGGGTGCAGAGAAGGCGCAAAGAAGCTGGGAAAAAAGGGAGGGCGACCAGCCGAAGCAAACCAGGAGGCAATGCAACGGGAGAGCGAGCCCGCAAAGGCAGAAAGACACGAGCGTGCTGTTGGGGACAAAACGGCGATGGTGCGGCGGATGGATCGACGGTTGCGGAGAAGCGTGATGATGCGTGTTGTGTGCGTATTGAGGTTTATGAGAAGGCAGCAGGAGGCTGGAAAAGTTCGACACAGTAATCCTGTGTTTTATTTTTTCCGCTTTTCAGAGGAGGAGGGCACTGCGCAAAACTGGGGCGACCGCCTCCAAGGGCAGTACCTTCCCTGAAAGCCCTGATGTACTCGCTACCTGCCTGGGGAGCTACGTGTGCATCCCTGTTTAGGGTAGCGCTGCAGGCTAGATGGGGTGGCGCTATTGGCACTTGGCTTTAGCGGTGTACCTAAGGTTGTCCTACCGTAGCAGCTGGTCTGAGATGCAAGTCCAGTGTACGCGCCATGTAGACGGGACGTAAGATACAGGGATACAGGGGGACCTGGTCAGCTGACAGCACCCATGACGGCCCAGGTGATCTTCTCAGCTATGTCTTTAGATTAGCTTTTCGGTGGTGCCTCGCATGGCTGTCAGAGCTTGTTCCGGAGCTGCCTCGTTGCCACTGGCCGGGCCTGTGGCCAGCTGTCCAGACAACAGCCAAGGATGAAAGGCAAGCTGTTGCCATCCCGTCCTGTGTCGTGTCGATTGGCCGGCAGATACGAAGTACTGTGCAAGTAGAATATTAGTGGCAGCAGACGGGTGTCCGCGTTGGGCGTAGCTGATCTACCCGCGAAAGCCTGGCACGTGACCCTGGCGGTGGGGCTGGGCAGATTCTCTGTCTCCAATCGTGCCACTCCTCATGTCACGACTTTCCGACTCGCTGCACATGGACACAACGGCGAGACGATTGGCCATGCTTCCGACAAAATCGTACAGTTCCCTCAAGGGGATGCTGCCGCGGATACACCACCCGCTGCCGCTGAACGAGAAGAGCACGAAGAAGTTGCTGGACACGCTGACGACGTCGTTTCGCAAGCATCTCGACCGGGAGCACGGCTGGCTCGAGGAGGAGGATGCGGCGGCACCGAGGCGGGCGGTGCGCCGGGGCGTGTCGACAGCATCCCTGCCGGTGACGCCGTTTCTGTCGGCGACAGCACAGCCAGCGACGCACCGGCCGACGGACCACCACCTGCGGGCGATTTTGGCGAACCCGCTCTTCAGCTACGACCAGACGGTGCGAAGCGAGGTGCACCGAGGGACGGAACGGGACCCGATGGACATCTTCGACTGGGCGGTAGCACGGGGCCTGATGACGCCAAAGCGGGCGGCCGGCTGTCTGCTGGCCAAGCGGCGGGAGGCGGTGCTGTCCTCCAACGTGTCGGCCAAGGCGTCGATGGCGGCGTCCGGTGCAGGCCACAAGGTGCTGCAGTGGCTGCGGGCGGCCGGGCTGGAGCGGGACCTGTCGTTTGTGGCGGACGTGCCGCTGACGGGCGTGCTGGTGCAGTTCCTGGCGGCTGAGGACCACCTGGACGAAGTGGTGTGGACGTGGATCGAGCGGCTGCGAAACGACGGTGCGGCGGCCTCGACCGCGTCCGCCTCGTTTCTGCTGGACCGCCTGGTCAAGGCCAAGGCCAGCGGGGCGGTCACGCTGGACGAGGCGTACCGCACCATGGCCCGGGGGGCCGAGGTGTTTCAGCAGGGCGCCCAGCCGACCCATGCCAACGCCATCTTCTGGACGTGGTGCTACCTCTCGTGGAAGTCAACGTTCAAGGCGTGGAATCTCTCGAGCCCGTCCCCCCCGCTATACGAGGCCTTTGTGGCCATCATGGACGCCGACGACCGGCCGAGCATCCGGCTGGAACGCGCCCACCTGGACCTTCGCCACCCGACGCACCCGAGTCCAGCACCCGCTGTCGCGCTGCTCGCCGACGACGACCTCCTGCACAGCATACAGACCGGCACGGCAACGTTGGAGCCGCCGCCGCCCGGCCGCGTGCCCGCCTATCCGGGGCGCATCGTATCCATGGGCCTCGACACGGTGCGGCACCTCGCGTTTGTCGGCGAGTCGGCCGAGGCACAGCGCATTCTCGACCGCCTGCGGCAGCAGTTTGGCGGCCATCTGGACCAGCTGTCACTGCACACGTGAGAGAGTCACCCGGTGTGCACATGCGGTGGAAGGAATGCTATGATAGAACCAGATGCAGACTGCCACAGAAGAATTCCCACTAAGCATCACTAAGCAGACTTTGAATATCCAAAAAAGTGACCATCCTGCAGCACGACAGCCTCCTCCAACCAGCCGCGCGTCCGCTTGGCGTACTTCCATGCAGAGGCGGCCGCCATGAACGCCATAGACGACGGCGACAAAAGAGAGCAGGACGACAGCACCGATGACGGCACCATGGACGAGCATATCGGCGACAAACTGGCGCGAGAAGAGGCGGCGGCCACGGAACGACGGCGACGACGGAGCGGAAGCGGTCGTCGACCAGGACCAACGCCGTCATCACAGTCGTGGCGGCTAGCAGTCGAGGCCCCAGGATGCTGGCCTCGACACACTGGCGGATCGACGGGGCCGTGTCTGCGAGCCGTGGATCATAGATGGCCACGAGGCCGAGCAGCGACAGATCCGTCTCGACGTCGCCCCAGACTTCGACGACTATCGCTAGATGAGTCAGCACACAAACGCACCCGAACGCAGAGAGGAAAAGAAAGAACCTGGACCATGGTCATGATGAGCACAATGGCCAGCGACTCGGGGATTATGGCGATGGCGGTCGACGTCGTGTACAGCACCACCTCACCCGACCGAAGAGCATCATCTTCCTAGAAATAGCCGATGCTCACAGGATCACGCCGCCGACAACGCTGCCCTCAATCACGTCTCCCACGCCAAAGGACACGGCCAGGATGATAAAGAGTACCTACTCAGGTCAGTCGGGTCGGTCACCCTGTTCTTGTCTATCTCTTCTGTCTCTGTATACGGCTATAGTCATGGCATAGCAGAATTGCTTGACGAGGATGGAATACCAGACGACCGTCCTCCCGACCTCGAGCTGGTTGGGCCCATAGATTCCTGTCTTTCCTGGACCTGCACATCTGACAGGCCCATCTCCAAAGTGGTGTCCAGCTACTTGGCAACGTCTTCCACGCCGAGGAGGAATGGGCACTTCGAGCTGAGGGGTTGCCATTCTGTTGTCGGCTGTGTCTGTGTGCGAGTGCTTAATTAATTGATAAAACAATGAGGCTCAGTGTGTATTCTGCCAGAATGGACTAGAATTGAACCTTTTCTTATTCTTCCAAAGCTTCCACAATGCTTCCATCCCCGGGGATTCATGTACTCATATGGCCACGACCCCCCATACTTGCAGCCTCTTGGCACCAGCCTTGGCAGATGGCGAAGATGGAATCTCCCACGATAAAGTCCTGTATTCTGCAAGCGAGCAGATAACCGATGTTGAACAGACGTGCACGATACTTCCGGTGCTGCTCGGTCGAATACTTCCGGTGCTGCTCGGTCGAATCGAAAAGTAGCCATGTGACTGCACAGGTAATTGGCTTAGTCATCACGTGTTCCACCTGGCCACGACACCAACAGAAGACACCAGTGTGCTGAATAAGAGCCGGTGTTGGCCGACGCAGCAACGGGGTCACATGACGCGGCATCTGAGATCCCATCACAAAAAATGGTGTCGCAGCTGCCCTGGTCGACAAAGTACTCGTATCTCCAGAAGTTCGAGGGCTGATTATGTGGAGACGGCCGGTCCCCGCAAAAGGCGTGCGGGATTACGTGCGCTATGCACCATGCAGCACTTATCACTTTACATAGGAAAGCTTCGTCTCGGCTGAGAGACAAAGCGGGCAGGTTGGAGCGCCGCCGCTCGGCGAAGAACCCTTCCTCTGGCCGCGTCCCTTGCAGCCAGTTCGCTCCGGCTCTTCTGGCCGCCTTGTCTCGCTTGGTTCCTCCTGCTTGCTTCCGATTTGCCGGCCACACCTGTATCTCGCCAGCCCTTTTTTGTAGCGCAGTGACCGAGCATCCCATCTGTGCCACCGCCTCTTCCCAGAGCTGGCGATGCTTGGTTCGTCTCCTCCCACCCCCCCTCCCTCGCCTTCTTCCTTGCTCGTTGTTTTGTTTCTCCGGCTGGGTTATTCCGTTCTGTCCATCCGGATCCATGCCCACCGTCATCAAACTAAGTTCCATCCCCCGAGACCATCTTACTTTCCCTCTTTCTCTTCTTTCCATCCTCCATCTCTCTCTCCTCCCGCTCTCCCCTCTTCACCAACATCACCATTGCCGATTTTCGCTGTCGTGACCGCCTGTTCTGTCGACCGGTTCGAGAGTCCAATCGCAAGTTCTCATATCTCCCATTTCTGCAGCTTTTCCACAACTACAACTGCCGGCCAGTCTGCATTACGCCATCATGACCGACGTCAAAGCTCCCAGGTCTGCCTCAGGTATGTTGTCGGCGGCAAGAGATGTTAAACCCGCAAAAAGAAGAGATGTGCTGCCTTTTCTCCCATCTGCATCATCGCAATGCATTTTCGCATGATTCGTAGCAGCTTGCGCCGTTTTGTTGTCGGCCTTTGTTCTGTTGTTTGTCAGCCAATTGCGACTCTGCGCACTGTAGCGTCGATTCTCATTGGACGGTCAAGTCACAAAGAATCCCTCGAAAGGAACCATAAATCGGACGAACGTGCTGACAGTCCCGTTTCGTTGTGCGAGCAGTCTTTTCGGAGCACAGCCATTTCCCCATTGGACATGCCCCGGTGCCAGCTCCAGTATGGACGTCCAGCCCTGCTGCCGAACGGGCTCCCAAGTCCGATGGTGCCCAGAGCCGGGCAGCAACAGCCGAAGCCAACGAAGGAGAGGAGCCCGTCAAAGATGTCATTGACAAGAAGCTCGGTGCCGCGACGGTGACCCCGCCAGCTGCGGAGCCTTCCGCAGCCCCGAGCACAGCCGAGGGCGAGGCTGCAATTTCCGAGCCCCTCGTCTTGCCAGCTGCCAAGGACGATGCGCCGGATGGCCCGGCGCCTGTTGCAGGCGACGTGACCGCCGAGGCAGCTGTTGGTGACAAGCGCAAGGCCGACACGGAAGACCAGCCGGCCGATGACAAGGTTCTCACGCCGGACCAGATGGGCGAGTCGGCGGCCAAGAAGGCCAAGACCGAGCTGGCGACGCAAACGAAGACAACGGCTGCGAGCGACGAGGCCGATCCGGCAGTCGACGGGTCCACTGAAAATGACCCCAACGCGAAGAAGGCCGCTGGCCGCGCCAAGAAGGAGAAGAAGACGATGGTCCCGGCAGTGGGCAGGACCGCCCGCAAGACGCGCAGCCAGGGACCCGTGGACGCTTGAAATACGGAGCAGCTACGACAAGGCGACAGAGGGGACGTCGGCTCCACGACGGAGGCAGCCGGTGCAGGGGAGGATTGTGCTGAGGTTGACCAGGAGCCACTAGGGGTGCGACTGCAATACTACACGTATACGGAGTATGTGGTCGGAGCGGACCTCGTGTTCGTCACGAAAAAGGTAGGTCATGTGTGGGGAGGGGATTGGTCGGGGAAAAGGTAACGGATCAGATTCTCACGTGTAAACACAACGTCTAAAAAAAGAACGCCCAAAAACGAAAAAGAGACAGAGAAATCAGGCGCTGGTCATGCGTTTTGGGCTTGGAAGGCACCAGGCAAGAAAAGGAGAGCCGCCGTGTCTGCTAGCAAGGGTCTGGCAAAACAAAGAACTAGGTTATCACAGCAAAAGCACGTTAAAAGGCAAATGCAAAAAGGCAAAGTGAACTCCCATCCAAAGCTGCGAACAATGCCAAGGTATGGCACCGTGACATCATGCCGTCCGAGAGTGACCTGCATTCCGTCCCTGAATGGTCAGAAGCCGGCTGTGCCAAGACGAGGGGCCATCTCTGGTCAAAGATCGCTGTGCATGGACGAGGCCGGGTTTGGTGTCGTCCGCTTTCAGTATGCTTTGCTCTTCTGGTTTCTTGGCCTGGCGTGCGGTCGACACAAAACCCTTTATCGGCAGTTTCCTAAATTCCCTCGAACGCTCCTCGTATTCTGGCTTGGCCGTTATGCTGCAGCAGCAGCTCCTTACTCGTTCGGTCGTAGTGGGGGGCAAAAATAGAATGCTTTTGAAATGGTATTCTATTGGTTCCTGACTACGATTTCGTATTATGGATCGCTGGGGTTTCCAGGCAAGTAAGATACGTCGTAAAGCACCATTGGGACTGACCAGGGGTTCAGGGGGGGTGCTCGTACTCGTACAGTACGCTATCACATTCTGGCCATTCTGGTGCTGTGGCAAGCCAAAACAAGGGGGGCTCTAAAACACGTAGACTAAAAAGAGAGCCGGCGTAAAAAAAAATACAAAAAAACGGCAGAACATAGGACCCGGCCTTGATCGGAGTAGAGGAAAGCCCCGTCTATTGCGCCTTCCTCAACGTATTGTTCCCCAAAGTATGATCTTATTATCTTGCGTACGGATGACTACGACGTAATTCGCTGCGAGGCCTCAGCATCGGCAGCTGGTAGCATCCGGCATGTTCTCCACTCGCACTTGAGTCCTATTTTTTCCTTGTCTGTTAAGCATTGGGGCCATTCTTAACCCCCTGCATCGATCTCTCCACACCATGCCCAGTGCGAGTAAAGTGTGTCTTCTTCCTCATCCTTCCGTCGTTCCCAGGTAGCATTCGTTTGGTTTGGCCTTTTTTCCTTTGCCTGGCCGTCTGTTGTTTTGCATTTTACATTGACATTTAACGTTCTCTCTCTCTTCCGCGCACGTCTTTCTCTCTATTTCTCACCTGCCCCTCGCCTCCCCCTCCTCTGGACCGCCCTCCTTCTCTGGTCCTCCTCTGGCTCTCCCCTATTCCGGGTCCTCGACACTTCCTCGATGCTCAGACGCTCCTTGACCGCCAATCCTCGTCGATCCTTCACCGATCCGTCCTCGGCGACGCGGGGCACCGGACGGAACCTGGACATTCTACAGAGACTCATGTTGCGGCACTCGCTTTTCTGAAAAAGACGATATCGAGGCTGGCCGACCACGGTAATATCGATACAAACAACAACACGTGCTGGCCCTCAACACTGCTTCCGGTGGAACAGAGTCGCATCAAACGACTGCCTCCCTGCGATTGCGTCTTTGTCTGGGGCTCATTTCCTCGTTGTCAGAGTGCCACCTACGTCAGTTCTTTGTCTTCGTGTTCAATCGCAGTCGCTCGAAACAGCGGCTTGGCAAGAAAAAAGACCTCCCCGTTGCGGTTTTAGAGGCGTACACGTATACCCACCGAGCAGGTTCAGTCGTTCATGTCGGTTCTTCGTTTTCGACACCTATATTTTTTTCTTGCTCTTCAACTCGGCATTCCGAATCGCGCCGTTAGACTCCACGATAATAGCACTGCCGTCTGCGTCTAATATCAGCCGGTACTGATATTGCCTGCAATTTCGGCACCCACCGCAGACATGGATCTGCCCACAAAACTAATTCATTTGGTCTTCTCAAGAGATGGGACAAATGGCGCACAGGAGCTTCTCATCCTACTGCAGAACCCTTTTGCTGGACAGGTCGGTATCTCTTTCTTGCTCCTGCACTTGTTGGTGATTGCTAACTCAAATCAGCTCCAAGTCGGATCTATCTGGGCGTCCATCGGCTCATCCTTTGGCATCACTGCTGGCATTGCCCTCCTCTTCTCCCTCATCCGCCCATACCATACTGTCGTCTATGCTCCAAAGGTAAAACATGCCGATGAGCAACATGCTCCGCCCCAGTTGGGCAAGGGCTTCTTCGCCTGGATCGGTCCTCTGTGGAAAACCAACGAGCAGGATCTTGTCCGGCTGGTCGGCTTAGACGCCACCATCTTCATGCGGTTCACCGCCATGTGCCGCAACATCTTCACCATCATCGCCATTCTCGGCTGCGCCATACTAATTCCCGTCAACTACACTAAGAGTGTGCGGTTTACAAACGACGTCTGGCTCAATATGATGGGTCCGTTAAATGTCTACGGCGACCCCCAGTGGATGAACGTGGTCATGATTTGGGCCATGAACTTGATCGTCGCCTTCTTTCTCTGGTGGAACTACAGGCAGGTTCTCAAGCTTAGACGGCAGTACTTCAACAGCCCAGAGTACCAGATGAGCTTGCATTCTCGCACTCTTATGGTGTGTCTGCCATTCTTCCTTCCCCAAGTCCAATGTCTTGCTAACTAGCTACCCAGCTGTATGATATTCCCAAAAAGTACAGCTCCGACGAGGGCATTGCGCGTCTCATAGACAAAGTCGCCCCCAGCTCGTCTTTCTCCCGCACCGCCGTTGCACGCAACGTCAAGATTCTGCCGCAGCTGATCAAAGAGCACGAAAAGACAGTACGTCAACTGGAAGGGGTGTTGGCTAAGTACCTGAAGGACCCCCAGAATCTGCCTGCTGCCCGGCCCGTGTGCTACCCGTCAAAGAAGGATCGGGCGTATGCCACGTATCCCAAGGGCCAGAAAATCGACGCCATCGAGTATCTGACACAGCGTATTCGCGAGCTCGAGCTGGAAGTGAAAGATGTGCGCCAAAGTGTCGACAAGCGGAACACAATGCCCTACGGCTTTGCCTCTTACTCGGAAATCAGCGAGGCGCACGCAATTGCGTATGCTGCACGCAAAAAGAAGCCGGAGGGAACCACCATCAAGCTTGCCACACGCCCAAACGACATTATTTGGGACAACATGCCTCTTAGTGCTGCTTCTCGGGGCCGCCGCCGGTTTCTGAATAATGTCTGGATTGGGCTGCTGACAATGTTCTGGATCGCTCCCAACTCCATGATCGCCATCTTTCTCGTTAGCCTGAGCAATCTCGGCCTGGTCTGGCCGGCTTTCCAGACACAGCTGGAGACGAACAGCGTCTTTTGGCAGATCATCCAGGGTGTGGCGTCGCCGGCCGTGACCTCTGCTGTTTACCTGCTGCTGCCGATTGTGTTCCGACGCCTGGCCGTCCGGTCTGGTGACCAGACAAAGACTGGTCGCGAGCGTCACGTTTTGGCGAAGCTGTACTCGTTCTTTGTATTCAACAACCTCATCATCTTCTCTCTCTTCAGCGCCATCTGGACGTTTATCTCGGCTGTGGTGGATAAGACCTCCAAGGGAGAGGACGGCTGGAAGGCGATTGTGTCTTCTCAACCCGGCAACACCTTCCTCAGCAGTCTCTGCAACATCTCCCCCTTCTGGATCACTTGGCTGCTGCAGCGGCAGATGGGTGTCGCGATCGACCTTGCTCAGCTGTGGAAGCTCTTGTGGAGCTTCATCAAGCGCAAGTTTTCCAGCCCAACCCCCCGCGAACTGATTGAGCTCACGGCGCCGCCTACCTTTGACTATGCCAGTTACTACAACTACCTGCTGTACTACTCGACCGTGGCTCTCTGTTTCGGCTGCATTCAACCCCTCGTCTTGCCAGCTGCCGCGATCTACTTCACTGTCGACGTGGTGTTGCGCAAGTATATGATTCTCTACGTTTTTGTCACCAAGACGGAATCTGGCGGACAATTTTGGCGCGTTCTGTTCAACCGGTTCATTTTTGCCATCATTTTGGCCAACCTTGTCGCTTTCTTGATTGTGTTTGTTCGTGGCAATGCCAACCATTACCAGTCATACGCCATTGCTCCGCTGCCTTTCCTCCAGGTGATATTCAAGCTTTATTGTTCGCACACGTACGACAACAAGATACGCTACTACACGACACGAAACGTCCTTGCCAACCCGGAGGCCGGCCTGGATATCGCGAGCAAGGAGATCATGCGCAGCGACCGGCTGAGCACGCGGTTTGGTCATCCGGTCTTGTACAAACCGCTCATTACGCCAATGGTGCATGCCAAGGCCCAGAACATACTGGCCAGCGTGTATTCCGGTCGTCTGACGGCTGGTCGGGAGGCTGGCAGTGGTGATTCGGCGTCGGTCTCGGGTTATTCGGATACATATGTCCTTGACCGGATGAACTCGAAGCAGCCCGGCAAGACTGCAGGCGGAGGTGGTGTGGCAATGCCAGGGTTTGAGGTGGTGCCCGAGTCAAAGCTGGACTTTGGTTATTACAAGAACCGGGACGAATTTGGCGACGATCACGGCGGTGGTGATCTTTTTGGCACGCCAGGGGATCTCGTTCGACCAGGCACACCCGGCAGCATTATGACCGGGGTGGACTCCAGGCCAGGCACTCCTCTTGGCGGAATGACGGGGCAGAGGCAATTCTCGGCTTCCAATGTGATGCCTTCCAATGGGTCGGAAGTAGGGACTGTCTACGCACCCGGATACAACAAGCCTGGCGCACCGCAGTTCATCGCATCGGCTGTGCGGACACAGTCTCCAGCACCCTACGGAAGTGGACAACAGCCGACGTCCTCCAGTGCCAGCTCTCTAGCCTTGGGCCCTGCGTTGGAGGTAACGCGCATGCGGTCACCGTTGTACGGGACAGGGTCTGGTGGAAACGACAGCTCGAGTGACCTGATGGGCAATGCCGCACCTATGGCCATTGCGGCTCCCGTGGCGATGTCGTACGGGCCGCGAAGCGGCTCTACGCTCGCAGGGGCGCCGAGCAGGGCAGCCAACGGCGCGGTAAACTCGAGCGACTGGAACGTGGAGCGTGCAATGGGCTCGACGCGTGGACCTGGTGGATACAGCCGAGGGCTGCAGGGTTACGGCAACCTGCCGCAGGAAGACCAGGACACGGACGGAAGAGACCCGACACAGTACGACTACTTCCGGGGACGAGCGGCACAGAGAAATGGCGGCGATGCATACAACGGCACAGGAAGTGTTGGCAGAAGGCCGCTGAACTAGGCACACGGCAGCCCTCTGCAAATGCCGTCGCCAGTGCGAAGGAGAGAGAGTCTGAGGCGACAGCTGTTGAAGAGAAGATGACCCTGGCTCATCTTCTCGCCTTCTCTTCTTTTTTATTTTGTTTTATTTACCCAATGTTTAATCTTTGATTTGGGGATCGAGATATAAACTGAATGTTGGCCGGCCTGCATACAGCCCGCGGTTTCCCGCGTCTGTTTTCTTTTCATGGGGAGGTTTCTGAGATGGACAGAGGCAGAATAGATAGCTGGGAGGCCAGGACGCGTATATGGTAGCCCGTTCCTTTGTATATAGCACAGCAGCGATGACCGAACGGAGCGATAGATGAGACGTCCTTTCCTTACGTTGAGAAATATAGCATGGTCGAAACCCGAAGACGAAGCTTGGCTCACAGTGGTGGAAGCGGACACTGGGCTCCCATGACGACGTGGTGGTGCGTATATGCCTGAAGGATGCCACGGAGATGGGTAGCAGCAGCCAGGAGGACGAAGACGTGGAAGATCTGGTGTGAGCTGCCCCAGATGTCGAAGCGGCCGGGACGCAGGCGTTCGGGGAAACGAGCCTGTTGCCTTTGTGAGCAAACGAGAGAAGAGGGAGCGAAAAGGAGGGAAGCCTACGGCGTAGAGAAAGGCGCCGAGGATGTAGAGGACGCCCTGGAGGAGGACCCAGCGGAGACCCATGCGGGTGTCGAGGCGTTGGAAGCGGGTAGCGAGCGAGTCGGCGATGCCTTGGGCGGCCATGTCGCGGCCCTCGAGAAAGAAGAGGCTGTGGGCGATGGGGACGATGCCAGAGGCGCCGAGGCCGACAAAGAGCATAGCGCGATAGGGGCGCCACTGCGGTGTGCGGAAGTGGTCGAGCCAGGAGACGGCGAGGCAGGCGAGGCCAAGGAGGATGATCTAAGGTGTTGGGAGTGAGAGGGTGTTGGAGGAGAGGGAGGGGTGAGAGGGGAGTTGGAGGAGTGAGAGGGGTTGGAGAAGGAGTTGTAGAAGAAGGAGTGATAAAGGAGGGTAAAGGGTAAAGGAAGAGTGGAATCCTCACCAGATACATGTACACGGTCAGCCAGCGTGGGTGGCAGAAGAGGCCGTAGTAGAGCGTGGGCATGTAGCTGCCGACGATGAGGAGGACGATGCCGGAGTAGTCGAGCTTGTTACCCCAGCGAGCGACCGAAGCGCTATGGTTGCTGAGGGCGTGATAGGTGGCACTCATGCCGAGACAGGTGACAGCGCCGGCGACGAAGCAAGCGAGCACCAGCATGGAGGAGGCGGACGGAGTAGACGGCAAGAGGGTCGAGGCGAGTCCACTGTTTTGGCCAGCCAGCCGGCCTACCGTCTCCTGGAGCGGCTTCCGCTCGCGATAGAGATAGCCGCCTAGGACGGCGGCTACGACGGCGCCGCCGAGATGGGTCCACACGTTGACGGACTCATTGTGCACGGCCAGGACGCTGCACAGCGACGCCACATAGCTGTTGGACGTTGGGCGGTAGCCTTGTCGGATGTAGACGTTGTCGCGGCGCCAGGCCGGGAGATCGTCCCAGTGGAGGAGACCGGGACGGCCGGATGACGCAGTTCTGGTGGGAGCGTCCGCAGGACTCTCTGTCGACGGGGCGCCGTCTCTGGTGGCCCGTCTCTGAACACGGCCAGAGGTTGCGGCCGCCATAACAAGTGGCGAGAGGGGGAAGAACAAAGTATAGAAGATAGGTCTACCAAGGGAAGTACAAGACGAGTCACCTCACGGACCTGTCGAGAGGCAACACGCCGTATACGTATAAAAAGACGCTGCGAGGCCTCAACGATTGCCACGGTGCTCCATCCTTGCTTTTTTGTTTTTTGTTTTTTGTTGGGATGCCAGCGGCAACAGCCGATTATGGGACTCTTAGCGCGCTACGACTGCAAGCATGTGACAGCTGCTAGTATCCTACAGTACGATGCCTTTGGCGAGGGACCTCACAGATGGAAAGAAAAAAAAGCAGGTCTCGATGTATATCGCAGAAATTAGGCACAGAGTACGTAGCATCCTATCAGCCAAGTGAGCCCGAGCCGCTGCTAGTCCACCCTCACGCAACACTCTTTTGCATCCACTCTCTTCTGGCCGACAGCATCGTCGAGCCCGAGCCGGGGTCGCTGCTCACTGCAGGGCCGAGTCGCTGCGAGCGTCTGGGTCAATGGCCAGCTGGACCAGGCTTGCGGCGTCGGAAGGCGTCTCGATCCCCCTCGCTTCTCGGCTGTCGAAAGAACAGAGCATCGCAGCAAACGCATGTCGTGTCGCAGCCGGCTTATTTCTTTCCGCTCTTCTTGATGCCTTGGGCACCGGTGTTGAGGGGACCCTTGCCTTTTGCCTTGTCGGCCATATCCTTGCGAGCCTTCTCCTCTGTTGGGGGAGATGCTGTGTCAGCAGGGCCGCTTTATCTGTTGTATCGCATGTTCGGCGCTGGGTTCCTTACCAGCGCGCTTCTTCTCCAGGTACGCCTTGTCGTCCTCGTCCATGTCCTTGGTCGCCTTCTTGGCCTGCTTGAGCGGCTTCGCCTTGCCGCCTGTCCTTGTCAGTCAGGGCTGCGGTTGTCTCGGGCTGCTGCCATGCAGCTGGGGGCAACACACCTTCCCGATTTGCGCCACCCATGATTCTGGAACTGGATCTGGTTCTGGTTCTGATTTGGCGCGCTGACTTTTGTTCTTTCCGGCCCGGTAGCTTGTCGTCGTCGTCTGCTGAAGACTGCAAAGACAAAAGATTTGCAGCGGCCATTTGCCCCGCTGTCCGCTTTCGGCCAGCGGATCAACAATGATCCGTTATCGCGACCAGCCCTTGCGACTCCAGTCGTTCCTTCTCGCCGCCAGACTGCGATTTCTAGGACTCGACGCCGTTTTGTTGGACATTCTGCTTCTGCCTGATCCTGAATACCTGCACCCTTTTTTCGAGAGCAGCATTCGTGCACTCCCTGCGTCCATCCAGACATACGACAGATGTCCTGAGTCTGCCAAAGATCCCAAGGCAAACGGCAAACGTGCAACGTCGGAAAACCAGCTAAACGATGGCCTCTCCCCAGTCGAGCGACGAAGGCGAGATTGTCGAAGGGCGCCGCGCCGCACAATCCAAGGCAAAGACACATGCTGCTCTGGCGGCTTCTGCTCTGCACCGTGATGGGAACCGCCCCAGTGTTGACCGTCGCGACAGAAACCAACGAGGTCGATCGTCACGTTCGCCCGAGAGACCTGGCGTCGGGGCCGGCGTCCCGTACCGCAACGTGTCGCCACGAGGTGTGAAGCGACAGCGAGACGAACGGGACCGTGACCGGGACCGTGACCGCTGGGACCATCGACGCGGCGGTCGGCGGTTCGAAGAGGTGCGTGATCGCCGCGGCGTGGCCAAGAGACGACGCACCCGTAGCCGCTCTCCGCCTCCGCCAGCCTACCGTGGAAACAATGGCCGGGCCTGGAACGACCGCAGTCGACAAGACAGCGGACGCGACCGCAGAGACGACCGTTCGGGTCGGCGCCCGTATGAAGAGCACCAGGCTGAGTCCCGTGCGGCCGCAGTCGTGGCTGGACATACAGAAAACGGAGTTACTAAATCTGTCAAAGGGGTCTCATTTCACCTGAGCGGCGAGTCCGGTCCGGTCCGCCCTGAAAAGTAAGAACCGAGAGGGTAGACGACTCGGTTGGCTGACCGTTTTCCATCGCCCTTCCATAGTCCTTGTCCATGCTGACTCGTCACATCTAGGGAGTCGTCCGTGCCACAGGACTGGGCAGAGCCGGAGCCCGTTGACGAGGAAGCCGAGATCCGGCGCCGTCGACAGCGTCGAGAAGAAATCCTGAAAAAGTCTCGCGCCTCTACCCCTCTGCAAGCGGTATCCATTCAGGCTGACAAGGCGGCCGCGCCCACGGCCGTCGAGTCTAACACGCAGGTGAACGGTCCGGAGACGGGCAACAGCACGCCTCGTTCCGGTGACGCCTCTGCTGAGGGGCTGCTCGACCTTGCCGACGACAGCGCATTTATGGATGCGCTCGGAAAGCACGCCATCGACAACGGCCCCAACGTCGAGGATGGGCCGTCCGCGGCTGATTACGACCCGACGGTCGACATGGAGATCGACGAGCGACGGGACGAGCTCCGCCACGGGGTCACAGTGGCGGGCGAGAAAGACCGGAGCAACGAAGCGGCAGCCACGGCCCCGCCAGACAGCGGCCACAGCAATGGTGCAGACGACAGCGACGAGGACGACATGTTTGCAGAAGACTTTGTGGAGAAGAAGTATATGGCGCCCACGACGACAGCCGACGGGACGGCAGACACGGCAGCAGCCAAGGATGCAGCCGTTGCAGCCGCACCGGCCAACGGCGGAGGCATCCTGGAGGGCGACGACCAGCAAGGCTACTACAAGATCCGGCCGGGCGAAGTGCTGGACGGACGGTACCAGGTGCTGACGGCACTAGGCAAAGGCATGTTCTCCGGCGTGGCGCGCGCGCGGGACATTGCGAGCGCCGACGGCAAGCGCGAGGTGGCGATCAAGATCATGCGCAACAACGATGCTCTGCGCAAGGGCGGCTACACGGAGATTGCCATCCTGGAGAAGCTCAACGAGGCAGACGCGGACGACAAGAAGCACATTGTCCGGTTTGAGCGGGCATTCGACTACCGCGGACACCTGTGCATGGCGTTTGAGAACCTGTCGATGAACCTGCGCGAGGTGCTGAAGAAATTTGGCAACAACGTGGGCATCAACCTGCACGGCGTGCGCGTGTTTGCCTACCAGATCTTTGTGGCGCTGGCGCATATGCGGCGTTGTAGCATCATCCACGCGGACCTGAAGCCCGACAACATCCTCGTCAACGAGACGCGCACGGCGCTCAAGATCTGCGACCTGGGAACGGCCATTGACCGGTCCGACGCCGTCACGGCGCACAACGAGATCACGCCCTACCTCGTCAGTCGCTTCTACCGCGCGCCCGAGATCATCCTCGGCATGCCCTACGATCACGCCATTGACATGTGGTCCATCGGCTGCACCCTCTACGAGCTCTACACGGGCAAGATCCTCTTTGCCGGCGAGAGCAACAACCAGATGCTGCGCGCCATTATGGAGATTCGCGGCAAGATCAGCGCCAAGCTGTACCGTCGCGGTGATCTCTGGCCCATGCACTTTGACGACATGGGCGGCTTTCTGAGCCAGGAGCACGACAAGTTCCAGGCCAAGGTGGGTTCGGGTCGTTTCTTTTCCCGCTCGCGTTCAAAGTACCAACGCTCACTGACACTGCTTTTCCACTCAGACAACCGTCAAAACGCTCACGGTTATCAAGCCGACACGGGATCTTCGCACACGCCTCTTGGCCGCTTCAGCTGGCATGGACGACGCCGAGACCAAGGAACTGAATCAGTTCCATGACCTGTTGGACCGTTGCCTCAGCCTGAACCCGGACAAGCGGATCCTGCCCGGCGATGCGCTCAAGCACCCCTTTTTTACCCAGCGGTCGGCTCGGTAGGAGTAGCATAATCAGTATATACACGCATACGTTCTTTTGAACTTGTTATTTTCTTCCTTCAACGTATTAGACAGCAACCGGGACAGTCGGGCGTTTTTCCACCTAGTTTGCCATGTACGAGTATGCCGCTTTTGAAATGACGAAACACATACGATTCCTGGCGCTTAGAGGGTTTGTGAGAAAGGTGCACTATGACCGATGTTGCGTCGAGCTATCGGCACAGCGGGGAAGGGCTTTCTCCGAGTATTGCAGTCGCACTCGCGTTCGCATTCGGTTACCTGCCGCCTGAAAAGGGACGGAGGGGGCGAATGGTCATGCATCTGCAGCCACAGCAGCACAAGGCGGACTCAACGGACATGTTGCCATGGGGCGCCTAAAGCATTGCACATGGTTCCGTGCCGTGCTGATTGGCCACCAAAGTCGACGACGACAGCTGCACCGTCCCGAAGACAAGACGGGGGCTGTGGCACAGCGAAAAGACCCCTGAAGGCCACCCTGAAGGCAGCCTGCCGGAGAGACGGTGTGCCAGACCGCCCTCGAACTTGTATCTGCCGTCTGTTTTCGCACCTGCATGCGAGCTGTCGCTTTTCTTGTTTATTTCGTGATGTATGACCACGTACGCAAATTGCCATACCCACATTCCCAGCCTCTTCCCACGAAACGCCCAGCTGACGTGTCAGGAGATTCCATACCGCCACGGCACACAGAGCAGCAGAATAGATGACTGTGGCGCAGGGCGAACATGTTGCACCCGAGAGGAGGTTGGCAGAGCGCAAAGCGCAGTGCTGCTCCGAAGGAGTCGGGCATGCAAGCACAATCTGGTCTGGAAGCTGCTTGTACGCCGGACAGCACGCACGATGGCGACGAGGCCATGCCACCATGGTATCCCAGAAGCCACCGCCGGTTGCCACCCTTGTACGACGGTCTCTCGGGTTGGAGGTGTGCTGCCGTGCCACAGCGATATCTTGCTATCTTCCGGCCGACAGGCATGTGCCAGCAGCTGGCGAATGAACAGCAGAGCGTCCGAGAGCTGGGGGTGTCAGCAGGTCGACTGGCTGAGACCCGATCCGAGGTCCATGTTGCAGACGCTGTCACACGCTGCCACGGGCAGGTCGGACGGACGGTTGCGGACTCTGCATTCGTGCTTGTATACCGTCCATCCGGGAGGACAGGGGACACCATGACTGGACAGGGAAACCGAGGCGGGGCGTACGTGCATTTGTGACGCGTTGTCGTCCTGTCGGCAAGGCTGTGGAAACAGGAGACCGTCTCTGCGTCGAGAAAACGGAAAACGGCTGTGCCACGCCGTTGTCTGAGGCAGCTTTACGCGATGCACAGCCAGCGAGCGACCACACACTCGCTTACTGCAAGGCAGGATGGACCAGAGCCTGGACGGGAGCGATGCTCTCGTTCTCGACCATTCTGCCAGTCTGTCGGTCGTCAACACCCCTTGCAGACGTTCTCGCTATGCTGCAAAGGCCATCCATCTCGACGGGATGGTTCCGCCCGAATGGCCCAACCCAAGAAACGTCGTTGGGGGCCAATACGATCTCGCCAAGCTCCTGTCACGCTTGTCACTCTGCTGCCGCGCGAGCGGTAACCAACTGACCGTCAGGACAAAGAGCGTAAGCGAGGCCTGGTGCTGCTGAAGAGGGGAAACGAGCGCTTCCGCCTTCCTGTAGGCGTTGGTGGTGCGGGCCTTCGCCTATTCCGGTAAGGCCTTCCAGTGCTGTTGGCCGTCTTACCAGGCTCCTAAAAGCTCGCGGAAGATAGGCTCTCCCATCCAGCATCGCGACGGTCCAAAAGAAAAGATAGAGCTCTTGCTTTGCCGAGACTTTGACAGGCTGGCGCTAAGCCTCTTCGGCCTTTTTTTTTTTTTTTTTTTCCTTTTTCCTTTCTTAGCCTACCAAGGGATGGCAAAGCGGAAAAGAGCAAAGCACGTCTTGGTGAACTACTCCGTACGTTACATGACAGCAGACAGCGGCCGGTCGATTTTTCCATCCTCGCTTCTTGGCTTTAGTTTTAGTTTAGCAGCTTAGCCTTATTTTTTTCTCCGCCCGTCAAGTGGATGCCTCGGCTGCTGATGAACTCATTAGTGGACACGCCATCTGCACGTAGACACAAAGACAAAGACAAAGACAGACGCAGAAACGTAGAGACGCAAGGTTGGTAGTGCAGATGCAGATTGGTGGACAGATCTCGGCAGAATGTCACGCTGCTGTCCAGCTGATCGCACCCAATGGCGCTACAACACTCGTCCTTTTGATAGGAGAAGGGAATCAACGGAAGGGCAACGCAGGTAAGGGCCCAGGGCAAATCGGCAGCCACCGGATCGTCCGTCCACAGCTGCTACGGATGATCGATCCGGGACAGTACTTTGTATCATCAGATAATACGCGTATGTGACGCTTAGCAAGTTACCGGTGCTGTCGTTCATTGGCACAGAGGTCCCGTTGGACAGAGCCGGACCATGGGAAGATGGAGAGCGCTGCCTGATCGTTTACGACGGACGGCCTGTTCTCAGCCATGAAACGAGCCTGTGGGCTGCTTCGCCTCTGTCTGGCCGCTGTTTCATCCTGTTTTTTGTTGGGCCCTCTGAACCACCCGCCTTTCTTTGTTTTCGTGCAACTTGCGGCAACTTTGGTGAGGACGGCTCCTCTGCTGATTTGCCTGGTGACCGCTCCGGCAGCGGTGTGACTGGGAGGGGCCACTAAATCTCCTTTGGTCCTCTGCATACAGCCCGCCACAGAACAGCCTTGAAGCCGACGGCAGATCACGAGATGGGCAAAGATCGACAAGCTCTCATGCCTTCCAATGAAAGAGCGTTGGGTGTGAAACAGTCAGGGGCTTGTGTGCACCATTCCCGTCTCCTGCGCTGTTGTTCCGATATTATTATTGTTATTGTTACCAGTGAGGTCGCTTGGGAGCAAGAGGACGTGTAAATGAGATGAAGGGCAAGACACGGGAGCGAAAGTACGCTGAAAGAAAGATCGGGAACATTCCGTCACCGGGATAAGGCTTGCCATACTCGTAGGCCCTGCGTGAACATCTTCACGATCGACCAACAGACGCGGCTGCAGAACGAGTTCTTCCAGTATGGTCTGAGAGAGAATGAGCTTTTCATTGGCCCAATTAGAGTTTGCTATGCAAGGGGGCATACGAATTGTCCGAACGGCCTGGAATGCAGCCATATCGTAGAGCGAAGAGCATGACGACGGACAGGCATCACACGTGTCGTAGCATTCCTGTACGTGATAATCCTGTTTTCCTGCACGAGGCCACAACAAGCGAGCAGGAATGAGACAGGTAGCCGCTGTGTCAGACGCGAGCCTGGTACTTTGTTTCTATTTGCATCGTCATGCCCGTCATCGTGTTCCTGCTTGTTCCTGTTTCACCTCTCGTTCGAAGAGAGGTGCACGTCCTTGGCCGGATATCCTACAATTTGCGTACGGAGCACTCGTACTCGTAACGCAGTGGCGACGGTTGACCACAATACCAAAAATCGGGGCGCATCCTTGCGCGCTGCTTCGTACGAGCAATCTGGCCCGATGGCAGCCGGAAGACGCGCCACAGGCAAGAGTCATCAGCTGGTCAGCCAGGCAGCGACTTGGGGTCATCGGCATTGGGCGGGACAGATCGTCATCTCGGGGGGCGTAGGCATGCTGGCGATGCTATCTTGCTTAGATTACGGAGCAGGACGGAGTCATCGTATGGACCCATTCTCATTCCCATCTCGGTCATGGCTGAAAATCTAGATGGATCGACCGCTCTGCCGTTTCACCGTCGTAGGCTGTCAAGGCCGAAGGAGCCCTTGACGGTGCCGTTGCATCCTATCTTATCGAGACCAGGGATGGCCGAGAAGGAGTCTACAGCCTCGACAGCCTTGCCTGTCCAGACGTTGGAACGTGCTCCCTTGACAAGCAGGCCGTTGTTCCCGGCCGTCTGTCCGCCAGAGCAGCACTGGGATATTCTTGGGAGCAGACGTATGCTCGTGGCTGAGGCCTGGAACTGGTTGTGTCTACTCCGCAAGATGCGAGCTGATTTTACGAGAGCTGGGGCGCAATTCCAATCCTGCAGGACGCCTCCCGGACAGGCCTCTTCAAGTAGAAGAAGGAAGGCGAGTACGTTCGCGTCGGGCTAAGCGTCGATCGAATCTGTCCTCAGGCGCGCGCTGGAATGGGGCGAGTGGCAAAGGAGTGCGAAACGGTCTCTTTTCCGGGGTGGAGGCCATGACGAAGAGCCTTCCGGAGGGAGGGCCAATTGGCGGGCTTGCAGCGATACTAGGGCCCAAGCTAGATCCGTTCAGGGGCTGAGCCACCCGTAGTGGCCCGTTAGTCCCCTGTTGGCCTTGGCCTCTGCTCTGATTGCTCGCTAGCGACAGCCGGCGCCTTCCAAAATACGCTGCACTGCGAAAATGGGCGCGGCCTCTTTTCGCGACGGCTGCGGAGATCACCAGCAACCGATCGTCCGAGCCAGAGGTAAGGTCAGCTGTACGGCAGAGTGTATACGACGTACCATGTACAGTAGGCACGGCATTCCGTGGTCGAGGAGCGGACTTTTGCATGGCTCGTCCGGCCACTCCAAGGAGGTTGGGATGCAGCCAACAGACAAGTACGATGCTCCGTACGTCTGGCCAGCCACCAACCTGTGGCGCCCGCTCGGCGTGGCGCCCGCGTCTTCTTTCTCTGGGCACTGATCTTACGACCAGAGGGCCGTCTGGGGCCATGCGGACAGCTCGGCTACGCCAATGTGGCGCTCACGAGAAAGGATGCCAAGCCTGCAGGCCGATGGAAAGATCAGAGCACGAGTAGTGGTATTTTGCGATGCAGACCTGGTAAGAATGCCGTCCGAGAATAGCAGAAGCTTGTCGGATGCAGAGAACAGGGCTTGCAGGATGGCCTGGGCGTGCCGCACGTCGCAACGCCCCTCTCATCCTCCCCTGGCTGCCCCATCCGTGCTTGAAGGTCCTCCAACTCGGAGGCATCTCGTTGCGCCGGGCTCCGTACTCCATGCTCGTAAGATACGAACGACAATACGGGACCACTGCGCGGCAGTCGAGTTTCAGCACGTCCGGCTCGTATGTAGCAGGCCCGTTGTCACGAACTGGCCGAACGCGAGTTGTCGCCGCCGTCTCCGCTTTCGAACGTTCTGGAGGGTCTCAACCGTCTGGACAGCCTCATTCTGTCGCTGTCGTCACCAGCACTCTCGTATCTTGGTTTAGTCTTAGGCCTGGTCGCATGGACCCAAAACTAGACCCCACCGCCAGCACGACACCAGAGTCCCATCCTGGCATGCGGGCTCCCCTAAATTTTACGAGGCTGCTCATCCAAGCGCAGATGCAACCTGCTACTGGTCGATGATGGAGGAGTGGGCCTGGTGTGGCACTCGTATCAGGCAATGATTTGCCCCCCCCTCTGGACGAGCTCGGACCAGCATCAGCAGTGTGCACACGGGCTGTTGTTGGCCCTCTTCTTTTTCCAGATCTTCCCTGCCAATACGTCGTGCTCCACGTTGGTGGCCTGCAGTCGGGCGACTGGCGTCTTGTTTGGGGTTGCTGGCCGGTGGTTGTCTAATTTTATTTCATAACGTACGGAGCACGACGGATCCGTGCTGTAGCAACCAATTTCCTGCCTGCAGCGAGGACACATTGCTGAAGATCTCCGTCTGGCTGCCGAGCTGGCCGGTGTACTATGTAAGATACGTCGTAAGATGTAGTCTCGTATACACGGTATGGCGCCTGCACTCTGCACCTCCGGTCTCTCCATGGCCGTCGTAGGCTGCTGGCATCAGCACCCAGCGGCAGCCAAAGACGTGTGCATGTGGCCCTGCAGTATGACATGACCAGTCGCAGAGCCGGATCCTCCTCCTCTGTTGGTTGGAGGTTGGAGGAGGCCGGTGCTGCTGGACGGAGCCTGCCACCCGGCCAGCAAGCAATGCCGCGCAGGGCAGACCACGGCCAGCCTGGCATTGTCCGATCGAAACGGCGCGAGGCAGCCTCTTGAGGCGACCATACGTTTCGGCCACTTTTGAAGAAACAGGGCGATTATGCAAAGAACTTGAATTGCCAAGATAAGCAGGGGCGGCCAATCGGTGGCGAACCGCGTTAGCGAGTGACTTGTGGCCAGTGCAAACGTGCACATGGCACAAGGTACCAGTCGTCGCTTCCCTCTTTGCCTTTTTGCCTTTTGGACAGCATTACCGCTGCGTGCCATATTCCGATTAAATTTGCATTAATTTTAAATATCCCCCGCCCATACGATCAGCCGCTCTGTGCCGATCGCTAGCTCGATTCTGCCTCCGTCACAAAAGGCATCTCCAGACAATGAAAATCCCTTCTCGTCACCCGCCGCCGGTCACTGCTAGGAGATGAGAAAAAAAGGGGTGCGGTGCACCTTGGCTGACACACCGCCTGCTCACGAGGGCCACTAGCACGGCGCCGCCCAGAGGAAACCCGCACAAATCCGTTCCACCTCGCCAGCAGAAACGCGTGCATTTATTACATTACGGACCACGTTATGGTATTATGTTGCATTATTGCCATTAGGCGTGAGACGTGTCTACCATGTACGAGTGCTCCGTACCGTGTACAGAGACCGTCGCCGTGAAGCAGACAGAAACACAGGAAAAACACAGGAAAAACACAAGGGAAAAAAGGAAAAAATAACAAGGAAAAGGGGGCCTGGCTGCTTCCCAACGGGCTTCCAGTGGTCTGTTCCCTCCATGTCGTGGCCAGTCCAACAACAGGAAGCGTCTCGCTCTTGCAGGATGGCCCCAAGCCGTGCAGCAGCACTAACCCATCCTCCCTGTCCGTCCGCTGATGCTGAGTGGCTGAGGGCCAGAAATCCACACACACCTACTGACCAGCTCACTTTCCACCCCCCCCCCCCCCTTCTCAGTGGACAGGTCATTTCTTGTGTGTCAGACAACCAACCCCATGCTCCTTTCTCTCTTCGCCCCACTCGTTTCCATTGCTCATCATCATCGCCGTCGTCGTCACCTCTCTCCAAAACATCTGGTGGAGCCTTCCCGCATTAGCCCTAGCTCTTCGTTCACGCTCCAAGCCCTCTGACTGGGCCATCCCAGACAAAGAGACGGCCAGAGGACACCCCTCCAGGCAGACACTCACAGACAAGCCCGTTTCCTCGTCCTCGCACTCGCCGATACTGCCCCTTCCAATGCTAGCGCCTTGCTGCAGCTGTGGGGCCATCGGCCGCCTTCTTGCCCGCTTCCATGTCTATCAAAGTGCAGGACTGGGCCGGGGGCAAGGCCAGCCGTTTGTTGTGCCCTGTTGTTCTTGTGGCATGCAGGCATCTTCCATACGATATCGCCCTCCACACCCTGGTCCCGTTATTCATCAAGGCGTACCCTGGTCCAGGCCGAGAGCCACCCTCCCTTTCCAAAACCACGCAACAAACCCGGCTCTCTACAAGTACTAGCTTGAGGCACTAGTGAGGACGATGAAATAGACGCCCGGCCGTGCACACACCTTCACGCTGCACGTTCATGTTCATGTGTATCCAGTCTAGGATATCTACGAACCGACTCCCCAGCTTCTCTCGTCCTTGCCTTTGTCTTTTGCTATCGATCTTGTTCATCACGTTCCCTTTTCTATTTCTCCTCGCTTCTCTCTACCACCACCGGCTGCTTGTTGCCTCCTGTCGTCTGCCTTCTCTTCTATATCATCCTTCTTCTCTCCGTCGTCTCTGGGTCTAGGGCGCCTCTCATTCTCCCATCCAGTCACGTCTAGGCAGTTACAAGGCGCACCAACCCCGCCAATTCTTATATACGTTTTGCTGTGCGGACTCGTTTATTCGAAGTTCGTAATATAATATATTTCTGCTCTTTCGCCCAACTCGGGAATCTTCTCGGACGTCTACTGGATTTACTGGATCGCAGGCCATTCGGACTGTCCACGGGCTTTTCTTGATGTTTGCTTTTCACTATTGACCCACCCCAGCTACGTTAGACGTGGCACAGCAAGGCCTTTCTTTTCTTTTCTTCGTGTCAAGGAAGCTGAGACGAACAACAACGCCTTAAGAGGATATCTGGATATCTCCCAATATAATGCAGCATGTCCTGGCACCGAACGGAATTCCGACCCCTCCAGCGTCGCCGCTGTCCTGGAACCAGCACAAGTATCTCTCGCCGCACCAGCAGCAGCACCACCACTTCTTCCAGCCACCACACCCGCACCACATCCAGCAGCGCTATGTTCCGGTAACGCCAGAGGAGCGGATTGGTTTGTGTCTGGAGGAGTCGCTCCAGCTGACCGGCATCATCGGGACCGGTGCCTATGGCGTGGTTTACGAGGCCGTCGACCTGAAGACGAACACCCGGTATGCCGTAAAGGCCCTGAGCAAGCTCAACCCGGATGGGAGCCCACTGGACGCTCGCCAGCTCGAGTACCAGGACCGGGAAATCAGCCTCCACTATGCCGCCTCGGCCCATCCTAATGTGGTTTCCATGCTCAAGATCATCGACGTCTACCCGGACTGCCTCTATGTCGTTCTGGAGTACTGTCCCGAGGGCGACCTGTTCTACAACATTACGGAATGCGGTCACTTTGTGGGCAAAGACGAGCTGGCACGCCGTGTCTTTTTGCAGATTCTGGACGCCGTCGACCACCTCCACCAGCTGGGCATCTACCACCGGGATCTGAAGCCGGAGAACATCCTGGTCGCCAACGGTGGTGAGACCCTGAAGCTAGCGGACTTTGGGCTGGCCACCTCTGCCGAGCAGTCGGAAGACTACGGCTGTGGCTCGACCTTTTACATGTCGCCTGGTTCGTACACCTGTCCCTGTCCCCCGCCGTCAATGGGGCCGTGTTGCTAACGGACATCAGAATGCTTGGGGCAGTCCAGTTCCGGCCGGTCATACTACTACTGCGCTCCCAACGATGTGTGGAGCTTGGGCGTGATCTTGGTCAACCTGACGTGTGGACGCAACCCATGGAAGCAAGCCTCGCACGAGGACTCTACCTACCGGGCGTACACACGTAACTCTGGCTTCCTCAAGACTATCCTCCCCCTGACGGACGAACTGGATGCCATCCTGGCGCGGATCTTCACCCCGAACCCGGACCAGAGGATCACATTGTCCCAGCTGAGACAGCTCATTCTGTCCTGCCCCTGTCTGACTGCGCAGCCGCAGCATCAGGTGGCCGCGCCAGCTGTCGCACAGTCGGTGCCCACGCCGCCCGCTTCGAACGACCACTCGAACGCGGCGGCCGTCGCTGTCGATGAGACCTGTCTAGTCCCAACGGTGGAGACGCCCGCGGACTTCGACAACTTTGCCACCCTGTCTCCTGCTTCTTCTGTCCTGTCATCGGCCTCGTCTGCCCGGACGTACACGTCCAGTATCTCCTCGGTTATGGACTCGCTCGTGGACGACGACGACGACACCGCCGACGTGTTCTTGTGTCAGGACGTCCCGGAGATCATGACCCCACCACCGGTCTCCTCGGTGCACCCCCTCCCCTGCCACCCCTGTCACAACGACCTGCTGGCTGTCTACGGGTCCGAGGATGCTTCCATGATCGGCGGACCTTATCTCCAGCAGCAGCAACAACAACAACAGCAGCAACAACAACAACAGCAGCTTCACCTCCAGCCTACTGTCTACCACGTTCATCAGAACATGCACATGCCGCAGGATTACGTTACATTTCACCATTCCATCGCAGTTCCACTTCCGGACCAGCCTCTCTCACTTCAGCAACCCTTGCCGATGCCTCCTGTGCAACGGCACCAGCAGCATCCGGCCCTCAACCACCCGTCCCCCTCCACGCCACTCATGGAGCAACAGCAACAGCAACAGCAGATCATGCAGCAGCCGATACCGTGCGGCCCGGCTTCCAAGTTCCTGCTCTGGGATTGGGTCATTGGCCGGAACGGCCAATCTTCTGCACAGCAGTTTCGGTCGTTCCACCCAATGTCCATCCTTCCTCTTCCACATTCCGTCTTCTTACCGGGTTGCCATTAAGCGCACCCCTTACGTTACACACATTGTCGACTCATTCAAAAACAAAAGCCTGGTTTCAAAAGCGAAACGGGAAAAAAAAAGTTGTCTTGGAAGTTTCAATTCGCAAAACTGTTTTATTTTCTACAACCTGCCGCCCTCTTGAACGGGCTTTCTGTCAAAAAGCGAGGAGTTGGGCGGTTTCGAAGGTGACGAGCGGAGTCAAGCCCGCCTTTTGCGATTTTTCTGCGTTTATTGTTCTGGGTGGAATGGGCGTGTTTTTTCTGGCGCAGGACATTCGCAATGGCCACTACTATGGAACTGGAGTTTTCACATTTTCCCCTCTTGGGCTTCACTTGCTCGTTTTGTGGATCGAGAAACGATCAGATTGGCTACTCTGCTGGTCTTTGGTTTACATGGACCACTTCTTTACAACACCTTTACTAGGATGATATGTTCTTTTCCTTACATTATTTCATTTGTTAACGGTTTGACGATTGGGATGGGCATGGATCTGCTTTTCTGTTACCACAAGAAGGGATAGTGATGATTTCGTTAGAATCTTACCGGGCCAATGTCCCTTTACTCCTCTGCGAATAGCACAGGAAAAATCACATTTACGTTTTCTCTTCCACGCTGCTGTCGACGTCCTGACCTGATGACCCGAGCTAAGAGTTAAGATGGATGGGGGCCAGAGACGCTGCTCCTACGACTTACGTCTTGCATCCTTCGCGGCCGAGATGCCGCTTCCAGCTATCGTCACGCCAGGGTCTCGGCAGTCCTTCCATTTAGTTTAGCTACCCCCACAAAGCTAGCCGGCAGTGGCTATCGATCAATGCGCCTGATACATGGCTGCAGACCCGGCTTACACACAGAAAGCACGCCTTCCGTCATGCTGTGTGCTGTGATTGGAACAGCCAGGTCTCACTCACCCTCCTCCTTTTCTCCTGCACCGCAGGATGGGGCCAAGTGAGGCCGGCAAGGAAAAACAGGGCGGACGAACGAGCCGTTCGTGTCCGGCTCTCGTGGCCAATGGTTAGGCAACCGCCTGTGCCGTCGAGCGTTGCATCCGTACTAGGTCCAAGAGCGACCTGACACTACAAACTATCGGACTACCAAGATCGAGAGAGCGTTTCGTGGCGGCAGACCGCCGGACTGCAGGGAAAGTCTGCTGTCTCTATCGGCTGCTCATTGGTGGTTGGCGATGGGCAATAGTCGGTGAGCCGAGGACGTGTTTGGATTGGACGGTGAAAGTGAAAGAGTGGATCCATAGATGTTCCCCATCGGTACAGAGCACTGTGCATACACAGTGGTTGAAATGAATACACTGTGCCAGAGGACCGCATCGGCGATGCCTTTTGCATACGATGCACACTCGACGTCCAGGCAAGGCTAGGCTCCGGATTTCCTGTTTCGGTGCTAGACGAGGAGTGGGGGCAATACGACTGTGTGCTGGAAAGGGATGCTCGTACATGTGAGCAGCGCCGCGATCAGCGACCAAGGAAGGTCCCCCAAGAACGAGTGTCGCCATGTGCGGGCAGGTTTGGGGATCGGCAACAGGTGGCTGGAACAGCCGTCGATCCATTCTCGTTTCTTGTCGCCACCATGGCGACGTAACGGCCGCTGCCCTCACGGTCGCCGTCTCTGTCTCTCTGTCGACGGATGGCGCGTCGCACGGATGCACCACAGCGATACATGGTAGTGCGGCATGCATATGCAGGCCCGTATCAGAGGGTTTCGCCTGACAAGAGACGACTGCCGCGGACTGCAAGACGACGGGCGACGTGGCTGGCTCAACCACCACTACAGAGTACATGGCCCCTCGACTCGTTGCCAAGTCCTCGTGATGAGGCCCGACGAATCAAGCACCATCTCTGCCGGGTCTAGCCTCTTTTTTTTTCCTCTTTTTGGGGGGGAGGTGGTGGTGTTCCAAAGGGACAGCTGTTTGGTGGAGGCTTTTTTGGTGTTTCAGTGTGGCTGACAGGTTGTTGGCTGAGGCCCCACAGCCGACGATGTGCATGCATGATAAAGAGAAAAAAGAAGCAAGAAGAAAGGACGGGAAAGAGAGCCCAAAATGGGGAGGAGGAGTGGAGGAGGTGGACATGCAGATCTTTCAGTGTTCATCGACCTGCCTTTCTCTCTCTGTCGGCCACGAGGCCCTCTTCCTCCCCTCTTTTGATTGATATTGGTCACTGTATGAGGGATCCATATCCATTGCTCCCTCTCGCCTCCCTGTCGTTCTAATATGCCTTACCCAGCCCCTCCTTTGCCTTCGGTCCCCGTTATTCTGTATCTTACCATCCACACGTCGATGACGCGAGGAGGTAAGCGTTCGGCAGCGAAACGATCTGCAGGGTGGAAGACTGGCCTGCCCATGCTGTCAGACCTTGGACCGCCCTCTGCCTCTGCCCGTTTTGTCTTGAGATATCGGCTCGCAAGCTGAGTTGGATCCGAGACAAGATTCGCTATCGTGAAGTCTTCTTGTTTCTTTTCATTCTTTTCATTCTTTTCTTTTTTCATTTTTATTTTTATTGGTGTCTTTTCTCTTTCTTTTTCTTCTCTCCTCTCTCTTCCCTCTCTTCTGTCTTCCTTTATCCAGGGTGGGCCGTAAAACGCATGGTGATGGAAGCATCTCGCTGGCTGCCTGTTCTCCTCTTTACAAGCACAGAGTACATGGCCGCTCCACCCGCGTCTTCGTAGATGTGGAAAGCACAATGTGAAACACTGCATGAGGGTCAGGACGCCAAGGCAGGTGCGGTGTGAAAAGGGCCACGGGGCATCTGTCTCCGCTCTGATCAGGCCGTTTGGCTGCAAAAGAAAGCCGAAGAAGAGCAGAGCGACAGAGGTGGAGCGCGACCGATGGCGGGTCGGAGGTAAGGAAAGCGCACTGGTCGGGCACCGACGAGGTCCGCCCACTTCAGGTCCTCATGCCGTCTGCGTGCATTTTTGGTCAGAGTGGGCCAGATCGAACGGTTCCGGACTCAAGACGGACGGCTGCTGGGCTGCGAGCTTTCTGGTCTGTGCAGGTCTGCAGGTCTGTAGGTCTGCCGGTCTTCGCGTCTGCACGTCTGCACGTCTGCATTGACGCACATCTGCGCGTCCTCGGCCGGACTCTGGGCTGAGGGATATGCATCTCTCCACGAAGAGGCATCATGCGCCCGCGGACAGCATCAGCTGCCGTGTGACGGCTGAGACAAGTCCTTTGAAAAAAAGCACTCGGTTCAGGCTTACAAACGACCCTGTCTCAAGGGAGGAATGCACACTAGCTCGGTCTCTGTGCGTGGTCTGACTGACTCGTAAGCTGTGCAGAACGTCCACTTGCCTATAGCTGCCTGTTAGAAGATTATTCTGCAATTCGTAAGATGTCTGGTTGGATATAATCCGGTTTCTAGTCTATGCCTATCAATGTATGTAGCACAGTGTATGTGAAGTGCTTATACTCGTACTCGTAACTCTACTCCAAGTAGACACTGCTCGTGGTTTGTTTGAGAAGCAGCCTGAGTCTGTAGTCGATAGTCACTATACAACCCGGAGTGGACAAAAGACAGAGCGCCCGCGCCCTGACTGCGTTTTGATTCCCGAGACTGCTGGTCCCATAACTCGCCCACACGAGCGACTCTGATGTCTGTTGATAGGAGATGCTATCGTAGTTGTCCACTCACGGTGCCGGCTGAACGGCCGGGGTCTTGGGCTTGACCTTGCGGATGATGACGGCCTTCCCGTCGCGTTCCCAGCCGACGCCGTACTTATGCTGTAGGTCGGCCCACTCCATGCCGGTGACGGACTCGAGATAGGCGACGTCGTCGAGGCGAAGATAGGCGCGGCCGAAGCACTTGAGCGTGTGGACGCGCAGGCCGTGTTCGGCGCACTCGAGCAGCTTGGCCTGGTGGCCATCGACGCTCTGGAGCAGCCGGCGGAAGGCGAGCCAGTCGTCGCGGGCGAGCGCTGACAGCACGCCATCCACGGTCCGGTTGCGGAATCGATGCTGGCTGCGCAGCCGATAGGCCTCGGCCAGGTCGCCGCGACGACAGGCCGCGTCGAGCACGAGATAGGCCGTGACCTCGTGGGCCTCGACGCGCGTCAGCGGGTGCCGCCGTGCCATGACGCGCAGCAGATACAGGATGGCCGGATGGTAGGCCTCGGGCTGTCGAGCCAGGATCGCCTGCCGGATGCAAAAGAGGTACACGTGCACCGAAAAGTCGTCTGCCCGCTTCGTCGCCACGATCGCCTCGCGCAGCTTGCGCAGCGCCAACATCACGTCCGACAGGTCCTTGGCCGCGTGCGCTGTCTTCCGCTCGGCCGCCGTCTCGGTCGCTGGGCTCCCGTTTGCTCGCTCGAGCGACGCAAACCGCGCCAGCAGCTCGTCCCGTCCGTCTGCCTCGGTGCAAAAGGCAAGGTACCGCTCAATGATCTTGGTGTAGTAGAGCTCCTGCGTCTTAAAGTCCTGCAGCCTGTCCCGCCACGGTCAGACAACGTGTCCGAGCGCGCAACCCACCGCATCGCACACAAACTCACCTCGTCTCGCCCTTGGACGGCAGCCCGTACACATCTAGCGGGTTTTGCTGCACCGGCCGCAGTCGGCTCCACCGGCCTCGGCTGTTGTGCGTCATCATGCGCCAGAGACCATTCTGGGCGCCGAACAGCGATGCGTGGTGTTGACGATTCCAACGGTCCCTTCTGTTGGCGGATGATGGCCGCTGGCTCAAGCAAAGGCGTAGGGTTGAGCTCTGGATGGGCGAAGGCGCGGCACGGTCGTGGCGTATCGATGTCACCCGTAGTTGGCCACTTCCAAGCCAAGGCCGCAGAGATTATAACTGTTGTTGTTGGACCAAAAAAACCTGTCAGGACAATCGGTGGGATCTATAGCTTCCTTCTACGATCACTGCGAGACTTTCGACCAAGGCATTCTCTCGATATAATCACGTGATGTCATGCTGACTCATCTTACCCCGCTGTTCGTATCGGCATTTCTGACGGAGCGAATTCACCAGTTTTAGGAAACCAGATGGAGCATCATCTCGTCAGGTGAAGACCAGCGTTCTCCAGCTTGCACCCCTAGGCCAATCATGCCAGCGATGTCTCCAATCGACTGTTAATTGAAACTACCCCAACACAAATCCCTGCTGCAATTCGGCACAACACTGACTTGTTTGTTCGCTGCTGGTATACTTCAAATCAAACTTGGCGACTTATACCACCATTAAAGCTGACATCCCCGAAGTGCTTCATGCCGGGACAATGCGTTTACATGGGACTTTGTGCACAAGGCCTCGTTTAGGATTTGGGTTCTCTCAATGTCCAGTAACAGACCTTTACTCCTTTAAAAGAGGAATGCTAAGCAAACTCATTGCAGACGACTCTCATAAGCATATCAGCAGGAAATTCCGAATAAGCTTACACGTCGATGTTCTACTGCCTATCTGAACGATTACAGCACGGAGCACATTCTGCGACAAAAAAGTAGGCATCAGATCGCACTGCTCATTTCTTCAGAAGCTTTGTGAGGTTTTCAATAAGTACATGTTCGATCTCTAGAAGTACTCAACTTCATATTCTTTCGTAGCTGCCGGCCCTTGCACTTTGTGAAGCAAAGGCTAGCTTACCACGCGCAATTAGGTACACTGCTGTCTTACGCGAGATAAGAAGTTTATGAGAACTAGGTGACGTGATTCCAACGGTTTACTGCATTCTGCAAGATTTATCTGGGGTTTCTGGAAAGTTTCCATGGCCTGAACTTTCACCGTCTGACTAAGCAGTGTCCATGCAACTGTCGGTACGACCTGAGCGTGCAGATAGCTGCAGACACGAAGGCCAGCCTGTGTTGGGAGGCTGTATAAATTTGCTATTTGATACGGAATATATGCCAGAAGCGTCTCTCTATGCTGCGTGCTAACGAGTTTGGCAGTGGTGCTTTACCGCAAAAACTAGACACAAGGAGCTTGGCAGGTTGTTTCCGACCAGTGTAAAGTTGTCTTATTAGAGTAGGAGCTAGAGTAGGAGCAAGGCCAGGGCTCAGCTGCAGAAGAACAAACTTTTGTAGGGCTGGGGCAGGCTCCCACCGTGTGGGGCTTGAATACAAAGCCTGCCTGTTATGCAGCGTCGCGTAACTGCTGTGAGACGTACAACTTAGCTATAAATAAGAAAATGGCTAGCTGACGCATTTGTTAGTCGGCATCGTTGTCGCATGAAGGTCGATGGCATTGATCCGGTTTGAAGCTTCGTGAGGTTCCAGAAACGTTCCAACATCAAAGGGGTCCTGTTGATGGTAATGGCCTCGGCAGTCATCTGCCCGAGCAGTGTGTCGCCGAAATTTGCTCTCATATCAATCTGCGTCCCTCGTCGTTCTCTTCTGACAAGGAAGAACCTGAATCGTTTTCAGCATCGCCAGGGGCACGATAAGCTCTTTGCGTACGTTGGTGAGATCGATGCCGATTTGGGCATCTGCTGACCGCTGGAAGCTCTATCAGATCATGATACTAAGCGTGCCTGCTACTTTGTGAAGGACATTAATATGGAACCACATCCTGGCCTCTTATTGCCATACACGTGACTACACCGCAATAGCTTCAACGTACCACAAAGTGACAAAAAACAGTAAATACGGACAGAAAACTACGGAAGACAACACAAAATCAATTACGCCGTCATGTGGCCGGGACACTTTTTGAGAGTGAATCCGTTCCAAACGTTTGTTTACGTCATAATAGTCGAATGGTAGCACTAGAGTTGCCTCGGGTAGGCGTTGTAATGCGGGGACCCTCGGCTTCTAGACAGTGAGTGCTCCAAGTATAGAAGCAGCCGTTGAAGTTAAAAGACGGTCTCTTCTCCCTGAAAAGCGCACGCTCCATACCGTATCTGTTTCACCCAACACTTAGAGACTAGCGATGACCGAACGGCTGTCGCAGATTGCAGGCCACCTGTCCAGCAGCCCGGGCGGCCGCAAGGGCCTGCTCGAGGGCCAGGTGGCCATCGTGACGGGCGCGGCGCAGGGCATCGGGGCTGAGGTGGCCCGTCTATTCGCGGCCGAGGGAGCACAGGTAGTGGTCTCGGACATGGACGCTGCCAAGGCGCAGGCGGTAGTGGAGCAGATCGAGGCAGCGGGCGGACAGGCAACGGCGGTTGTGGGCGATCTCCTGCAGCAGGACTACATTGAACGGCTGGTCCACGAGGCGGCTGCTTTTGGCAACGGCAAGCTGCACATTCTCGTGAACAATGCAGGCTATACATGGGACGGGGTGATCCATAAGGGGAGTGTCTTGGATCCTCTCATTCTCTCCTCTGCTAACACCTCCAGATGTCCGACAAGCAGTGGGACACGATCCTGGAGCTGCACACCAAGGCGCCGTTCCGGCTGATCCGTGCGGTGGCACCATACTTCCGGCTCGCCGACGGGGAGCCGCGCAACATTGTCAACGTCAGCAGCACGGCCGGCGTCAACGGCAATCCGGGCCAGGCCAACTACTCGCTCGCCAAGGCTGGTGTGACCGGGCTCAGCAAGACGCTGGCCAAGGAATGGGGGCCCCGATTTGGGGTCCGCTGCAACACGGTCGCCTTTGGCCGCATCCAGACCCGGCTGACCCAGGCCAAGGAGAAGGGCGCGTTCGTGCTCGGGCCTGACGGCCAGCACATCGCCCTGGGCATCCCCCAGGCGCCCGAAGCGGCCGAGGCGGCTGCCAACGCCGAGATTCCGCTGCGTCGCGCCGGCACAGCGACCGAGGCCGCGAGCGTGGTCCTGGCCGTGGCCAGTCCGCTGTTCGGCTACGTGACCGGCCAGACGATCATGGTGACGGGCGGACGGAACATGTAGAGACCAATGGGACACGTTCCGATCGCAATGTATTGGATTAGTCATTTTCTATCACGTGTTCGGCCTCACTCGACGCCCAGATCCATGATGCGTACGAGACCAGAGGCCATGCCGACGGCGGCCCACCAGCCGTACTCGATGTTGGGGTTCCAGGCGATGGCGGCGATGCGGGTGAGGGGATCGTGGACGACGACCTGTCCGGACTCCTGCTCGGCGTCGCTGCCGGGGTCGTTGGAGTGTGGGCCACCGCCGTCGCTGTTGCTGCTGGCGTAGTCCTTGTGGGCGTTGGTGGCGGTGCTGGCAACCGGCGGCACGGCCGGGCGCTCGTTGCGTTCGGGCTCGAAGCCGTGGAGGAAGCGGACGGCACCGCGGACGGGGGGGCCGTCGTGGTGCTGGCTCTGGCTGCCGGGCGGACGGAACTCGGCGTCGACGACTTTGAGGCGGTACGACAGGTCGGCACGGTTGCGAAAGACCTTTTGCATGACGTTGCAGGCCCAGACGCTACCGTCAGCGCGACCGACGAGGGCAAAGGGGTGGGCGGTGCCGACGGCGAGACAGATGGGCGGCGCGAGGCCGCGGCCGGGAAAGACGGTGCGCGAGCCGGGATAGAAGCGGACGTGCAGAAAGTCGAGCCGGCCGTTGCGCGGGTTGTTGGACGGCGCGGCCGCGACGAAACCGAGCATGTGGTCGCACCACTGCAGCAGACCCGGCTGGAAGGTCACCATGGGCGACGGGTGGAAAGTGTGCTCGCTGCTGGGCCGGGACAGATCGACGAGGCGGGCGAGCCCACCGACGGGGTGCGAGGCCACCATGTAGGGATAGGATGGGTAGCCGGAACAGACGTCGAGCACGTGGGTCGCGTGCACTGGGAGACGCTGCAGCAGAAGACGCGGCCGCACCGACCAGAGCGAGAGTGAGCCGTCCGTGTGGCCGAGGATGAGTCGGTTGAGGCCTAGCCAGGTGAGACAGGTGGCCGTAACGTTGTATTCGTCGGGGAGGCCAAGCGTGGCAATGGGATGGGAGATCCAGTCTGGGGGGTTGTTAGCGGGGATGAGAGGGGGGAGAGAGGAGAGAGTAGGAGAGATGGGAGAGAAAAGAAAAAGGGTGATGGAGATAGAGGAGAGAAGACAGAACAGAGAACAGGGAAAACAGGGAAGACAGACAAGGACAACGAAGACAGACAAGGATTGGTAATAAAAAAAGACAGGATATAGGGCAAAGCTGAGCAGCCAAAACACAACTCACCATACGCTGTCTCCCCTCCTTCACCCCTTCTCACCTCCACCACCCGCACCATCCCGTCGCCCGTCAGCACCGCCAGCAGTCCGTACAGGGCCGACGGTCCCAGCGCCACCGGACACCACTGCATCCGCTTCGGCCGGCCCCACTGAAAGAGGAGCACTCGTTCGAGGACCGGGTCACGTGATCGAGGTATGCCAGTCGCCGACGCAGCGTCGAGCGGCACCCGCCAGAGCTGGATGCTGCCCTGTTTCTGTTGCTGTGCGCCGTCGGGATCGGTGGAGAGCGGCCGGCGGCTGGACGGTTCCTGGTCGCCGTGCGGCAGAGCGGCCACGGCCAGCAGCTGGTCGACGCGGCCGGTGAGCGGTGCCCAGGCGGTGGCCACGACGATGCCGCCAGCGTCGAGGATCCAGCCGGTTTTGGGGGCGTCTTCGTCGCCGGGACAGTCGTTTGTCTCGACTGCTATACAGCGGCCCGGGCGGAACGAGACGCACTGCTGGCGCGATGTCGGCCCCAGAAAGGCGAGCAGGTCGCCGACGGCCAGCGAGAGATACAGCCGTGCCGTCTCGACAGGCAAGGCGACGGTCTGCTGCTGGTCGGCCAGCTCAGCGTGCCAGCGGTGGAAGGCGGCCGCTTGGTCGGTCTCGAAGCTGTCAGACACCCACGGACTCGGCTGCATGCCCCCGGGCTGGGGATGGTCGTCTGGCTCGCCCTCCTGGTAGGCCGTCTTCCGTGGCAGCACCGGATGGCCGATCCAGTGGTGACGCAGACTGTCGACGATGCCCATCGCCTCGGGGTCGGGCCCGTACAAAATCTCCATCAGCGACCGGTACCGGTCCCATTTCTTCAACGGGCCCGCGTACAGCCGCGTCCGTCGGCTGTCCTGTGGATAGGCAGGAATCCAGTAGATGTCCCGTGGCGCTGGCGACACCGTGGCGACTGTTTGTGCTGCTGTTGTTGTTGCTGCTGCTGCTGGAACGCCTAGCTTTGGCCCAGACTCGCCTCGTCCTCGTCGGCTCTGGCGCACACGCCCTTTCTTGTTGGCCGCGTTCGCATGGCTGCTCTCCGCCGAGCTCGCGTCGTCATCGCCGTCGTCGTAACTGTCATCCGAGCTTCGCCCTGCTCCGTCATCTGCGCCGTCACCCGCGACTGCTTCGTCGATTCGTTCAACTAGAGGCCTCGATTGCAATGCAGCCACTCGGCTGCGCTGCGGTCGGGACATTGTGTTGCGGTCAGTTTATTGACGCGGTCGCGAGCATCGAGACTCGTGGGTCAGCTAGCGGCCGGAATTTTTGGCCAGCAAACGAGGCGAACCTGCCCCTCCACAAAAGCAGCCGCCGTTCCAACGTTCCAACGGTCGTCCGCCCTTGGAAAACGCATAGCCGGCTCAAGTATTAATCTGAACTTCAAAAAGCTAAACTTTTATTTGCGACGTACAATGTGTACTCCGTTTCAAGAACGGGATGAGGGAATGTTGGCTGTGGAAGCTGACGATTGACTATGTGCTTTCTGTGACTCTCGTTACGCACGTGACTTGTCTTGTCGCCGACAAGGACACGGCAAACATGAATCTGCGTAAGTGTATCATGTGACCAGGACACAATAAGGCGTGCATTTATGTTTACAAGCCTGTTTCAATCGTCTTGTAGTCAACGGCGGCACCATCCTTTCAATCCCCATACGATGCTTACTAATGGACCTATAAAGACAGTGACTCGACTCTTGCTTTTCACCTGTTCCTAGTCGGCTCAACGCTCTTGCAGAAGCTGCTCACACGCAACCGGTTGGCCAGAACAAGGCTACGTAATCTTGCTGCACAGACGCGCATGCGACCCTTTTGGAGGCCAGGATGGATGCAGCCGCTCTTTCAGCAGCTGACCAGCGTATGCGTCTTCGGGTGATAATGCAGTGACACGCTGCCTGGACTCTTCTCATAAGCTGATTTGATCGGCCCGAAGAACGGACGGCCATCACACCCAAAGCAAAGCGTCCAATGAACGGATTGTGCACCAAAGCCAGTGTCTCTTTCCTGCCTGCTCCTTCTTTTCGGCGGCTAAAAACCTGTCTGCCTGGTCTTTTCAACAACGAGCAAGGCAGCACGCAAACAGCCAAACAGCCAAACAACTAGACAAAACAGCAAAATGCGTTATCGGGGCACCGCCTACAAGAACCTGCCGCGCAAGCTGAAGCGGCTGAGCACGCACATCCGCATCATGACACTCAAGGACCACGGCGAGGACCGATGCTCGATCCTGGGCAGTGCCCAGATCGTGCCCAAGATCCTCGCCGCGCCCGACAGCACCGGACGGCCAACAGACCGCTGCAACTACTGCGCCAGCCCGCAGCCGGCCACCGTCTGCGATGGTTGCCACGAGGCCCGGTACTGCTCGGCCGGCTGTCGCGACAAGGACGTTCGTTTCCACCAGCACCTCTGCACCAAGGCGGCCGGGCGCTTCAATCTTCGCCGCCGGCCCACGCCCCTGCACCACCGCGCCATTGTGCTGCGTCCTGAGAACCAGCACGCCGAGTTTGTGTGGCTGCGTACGACGGCCGGCGGCCAGCTCTGCACGTCCCAGCTGGCCGGCATCCTGGGCAGCAGCGTCAAGAACCTCCGCCTCTTTGTCGCAGACCGCCCTGACATCGAGACCGCCGTCCGCCCTGACACTGACCCTGCTGTGCTCAACCGGCTGCCCGACCACATGACCGTCGCGATCCGGAACTGCCACGACCGCTTCCACGGCAAGCCCAACATCCCGCTCTGCACCCTGGCCAGCCCCGGCCGTTTGTACACCCACCGCGGCATCATCCTCCTGGTCTCGCTCTCGACCCGGGCCATCCGTCTGAACGAAGACCTCTTTGCCCGGGCCGAGGACACAGAGGCCGTCCCGGCAGACGACAAACGGCCCCCCTTCAGCGAACCGCCCGCCCGCCTCTTTGACCCCAAGGAGGCGTCCAAGAAGGTGCTCGGCATCGTGCAGGACATGTCCATGTACGACTGGACCGTCGTCGTGCTCTGCGTGCTCAACGACGACATGCAGGTCAGCGTCGAGGACGCGCGCGTGGCCCAGTCCAAGTCGACGCTCATACCCGCCCTCAAGGTCAACTGCTACGGCCACCAGATGATGTGGGGCATTCCGGCCGTCGAGCGCGTGCTGATTGCCACCGACCGCCGCTCCGAGTCGCTGCTCCACCACGTCTCGCCCTATGTCATCGCCCTCGGCCTTCCCTGGGTCGTACGCATCTCCTGGCCGGACTCGCGCATGGACGACGACGATGCCATCGACCCCGATGGCGACCGCTTCGTCGGCGTGCTCGGCAGCCACTTTTGCATGCCACGCGAAAACGCCCCGGCAGAGGTCGCGGCCATCCAGTGGGACGTTGCCATGGACCAGCCGCCCAAGGCCACCCACCCGGCCTACAACGAGCTCGGCACCTTTCTCTTTTCCATTGGCGTCGCCGAATGGGAAAAGGTTCAGAGCGTCCTCGATCCCAAGACCAACGTCTTCCAGTCGACCGTTCTTCGCCGCGTGCTGCCACAGGACTTTGTCGGCACCGACATGCTGACCACCATCCACCATCCGCCCTGCTGCGGCTCGTTTTACCTCTTCCACGAGAGCCCCGGCGTCGCCATTGACCAGCACCATCTCCTAGCTGTCAACAAGTTCCTCCGCACCATCTTCACCCACAAGGAGCAGGCCGTCGTCCGCCAGACACGCCAGCGGCCCGCAGGAAAGCGCCGCGGATACAAGACCATTCCGCAGATCTGCAACCAAATCAATCGGCCGGCCATGGAGACCTTCTGGGCTTCGTATGCCGAGAAGGAACTCGCTCTTCTGCCGAAAGGCCAGTTTGTTCCGCGCAGCCCCTATGAGACGGAAGCTCCCACGCCGCGATATCACGTGACTGCAACGGAGCTGGCCGAGGTTCAGGCCCTGATGAAGGGAAATGGCTTTTTGGTCGATTGAGCACGGGCAGGAAGCAAGAGTCTTGAGGTAGCAGCAGTTTCCATTCGTAACCGCTTTACTATACTAGATATTATGGTGCCATTGGCCGACAAGCAGCTTCTCGAGGACGCCTGAAAAGGCGGTCACCTCATGTATTATCCAACGAGTAAATCAAGATCCGCCCCAGCCATGTCGTCTCTCCCTCTCCACATCAGGGCACACCTGAGGGCGCTTGCGCTTGGGGTCTCCGCCATGTTCGTAACAGCCAGAGGCCCCGCACCCAATGCTGCCCTTCCTCCACACGGCACACGCCACCCCCGTTTTACAGCAGGGCCAGAGCGGCGGCGAGACCGCCAATGACACCGCCCAGGGCGACCGACCGCTGCGATGCCCAGTTGGCCGAGCTGGCTGCGGTGGTAGAAGCCGAGGCGGTCGAGGCAGTGGCCGACTTGGTGGCGCTGGTCGAGGTCTTGGCGCCGGTGGTGGCGGTCGTGGTGGCAGCCGTGGTGGCAGCCTTGGTGGCGGCCGTGGTGCCGGTGGCAGCGCTGGTGGACGCAGCCGTTGTAGCGGCCGTGGCAGCGGCGGTGCCAGAGGACGCGGCCGTGGCGGTGGCTGTGGAGGCAGCAGTGCCGGAGCTGGAAAGAGAAGATGTGCAGACGACGGCGGACGGGACGGTGACGCCCTGGGCGGCACAGATCTGCGAGGCGTAGACGATGGCGGACGTTTGATCGGCCGTGTCGCAGCCGCCGGGCTCGGCCAGACAGCAGGCAATGCCGCTGATAAAGTCCGAGTCTTCGCAGATACACTTGGGGTCGGTGCCGCAGTTGCCAATGCCGCCGGCGAGGAACTTGCTGGCGCAGCTTTGCTAAAGGGGAGGGTGGACAGAGTCAGCATTGTACGGGCGATTGGATGCGGCGAGAAGGTGAACGTACAGCGCACGTCGGCAGAGAGCCGAGCTGGGCGGTAGCAAGGCCGGCAAAGGAGAGGGCAGCAAGATACTTCATCGTGGGTGTGGATGGAGAGAGAGAGTGAAAGTGAGTGAGAGAGAGTGAGAGAGACCGAGAGAGACCGAGAGAGAGAGAGAGATGGAGGGCGTCAAGTTGGAAGTGTCAAGCAAAGGGAAGACGCATTATTATTACCATTATTATGACTCCATACCGGCAACAGAAAGGAGACAGTGGCCAGGCCAGTCTGCCCAGGAAAGACAACAGAAACGAGATTAACAGAAGAAGCTTAGTTTAGACTTTGGTTGTGGACCCTTGCTAGTAAAGATACGAGCAAGAATATATTACCGTAGTAGCGGCCAGGAGATTTGCACTAGGACTCTGCGACTCTTTGCGAGTAGTCGCTGTCCCACGAGGCCAATGCATTGCTCCTTCCCGATTCAGTGAAAACGTTGGAGCCGACGCGTCCGTTTGCTTGGCTGTTCCTGATTTTCTGGCAGTTGGACAGATGTTCCCCAGCCCATGGGCCCACGGCCAGTGTATTGGCCCATTCTTGCGTGGCCTGGGCTCCCTGCCATCGCTAACGAGATCGTCTTGTGTGCCTGTAGCCACGGGCAAGACACTACTGTGTTAGCCTGCAGGATCGCACTATAATGAAAGCAAGCCTCAATCCTTCGATCCTGCCGCGACCAAAGTCGGATTCCCGCCTGGATTCGTTTGCCCACATGCGCCGTGGCTCAGCAGGATCGATTTGTGGACTCGTGGATCTGGCCATGTAGATTTATTTATCTCGTTGAGCACGGACACGAATCCAGTCACACGGTTCCAACCACACCTGGCCACTGTCATGCTCGGTGGGGCCTGAAATGAAGAGATGCACAGTAATATTGTATGTATGTACTCCGTACATTGTGTAAGAAAATACGCAGGCGAGGTTTCACGTAGCGATGGACCGGCCATGACGACCTCGTACCCGCAGCATGACATGATGCCGGAGGAAAAAGGACGGCCGCTGTTGCGTTTTCTCGTCTCCAGCACTAGCAAAACAACCATATGTGGCTGCTAGACCGCTTCCGGTAACAAGAAGCAAATATGGCTGCTGCCTCCACCACGGCCAAATCCTTCCTTCCTCCCAGACGCGTCGTCGCTCGTACTCGTACTGGCCCTGGCTGCTGCCTTCTTGGCTGGGCCTCTTTTTCCACGGCGTCCATCTCCTGTTCCTGTCTTCGGGTTCCTCCTTCACCCCGACAGCGGCAGGTCGTCCGGTCGCCGGCCGCCTTTTTCTTTCCTTTTCCTGCCCGTTCCCTCGCACGGGCCATTGATTATCAGGCAGTAATGCATCTCACCGCGTTCCTGGCCATCTGCATCGATTGACTGTGCCTTTCCACCCAATTCTGAGCATCACAGACGGACACAACCAGACAGTCGTCCGAGAGCCGTCTCGTCCCAATTCGCCATGGGTCTGGGCATCCTCGAAGACCGGGTCATGAGCCATGTTCCTGGTATGTGAATTGACACAGCACATTGTACCGCACACTGCACAGCAAACTGCCCGCTGACCCTCAACAGGCACCACCCGTTACTTTGACGACCCCCAGCGGCCGCAGATCGCTCACGACGGCGCGCCCGGCCTCAAGTGCGACTACAGCGGCGGCGTGCCCATCATCCTGATCCCGCAGCCGTCGGACGACCCAAACGACCCGCTGAACTGGCCGCTCTGGCGCCGCGACCTCATCTGCTTCATCCTCTCCGTCTCGGCCATCTTTGCCACCGCCCTGGGCTCTATCCTGGCCGCCAACACCATCACGCTCTCGCTCTGGTTCGAGGTCGACTTCACCAAGGTCGCCCTGCTGACCGGCTACTTCCTCCTCGGCGTGGGCTTTGCCGGCACCTTTTTCGTGCCCTCGAGTCGCATCTGGGGCAAGCGCCATGCCTTCCTCTTCGGCATCTGTCTCCTCATCGCCAGCAGCGTCTGGGCCGGCTCCGTCGACCGCAACTACACCAGCATGCTGTGGGCACGCATCATCCAGGGCGTCGGTGCTGCCCCGTTCGAGGCACTCGTCAATGCGTCTGTCGGCGACCTGTACTTTGTCCATGTACGTCGTGCTCGTCTTTCTGGCGCTCTCCTGTTCCTAACCCCCTCACAGCAACGCGGAAAACGGATGGCCTTTACCAATCTCGCCGTCTTCGGCGGCTCTTTCTTCACCCCCATTCTCGTCGGCAAGATCACCCACACGATCTACTGGTGGTGGACCTTTCACCTGGTCGCCATCTTCTGCGGCGCCTGTCTGCCGGCCATCATCCTCTTCTGCCCCGAGACAGCCTTTAATCGCGACGCTGCCCTGAACACCGATACAGCCGACACCGATGCCATTGATGCAGACGGCGCAAACAAGGACGTCGTCGACCCGCGCGACTCCTCTGGCAACGACGAAGAAAAGACTGCAGCAGCAGCCGCCGTGGCTGGCCGCAGCGGTTTCATTCCGGCCAAGAAGACCTGGCTGCAGAGCATGGCTCCGTTCGACGGGCGCAAGTCAGACGAGAACTTTTTCAAGCTGCTGCTGCGACCCTTCCCGCTCTTCCTGCAGCCGGCCTTTCTCTGGGCCAGCCTGACGCAGGGTACGCTCATCGGCTGGACTGTTTTCATCGGCGTCATCCTGGCCCAGTTCTTCCTCGGATACCCGCTGTGGTGGGACGAGGTCAAGACCGGCTATGCGTACACGGGTGCCTTTCTGGGCGCCCTCCTGGGCTTCATCATCGCCGGCCTGCTGGCCGATTGGAGCGCTACGTACATGACCCGGCGCAACAACGGCATCTACGAGCCCGAGTTCCGCCTCGTGCTCGTTATCCCCCAGCTCGTCTTTGGCGTCATGGGCCTGTACGGCTTTGGCATCACCATTGACGGCATGATGAAACTCAAGTACCACTGGTCGGTGCCGCTCGTCTTCTTCGGCTTCGAGGTCTGCGGCATGATCATCGGTGCCGTCGCCAGCAGTCTGTACATTGTGGATGCATACCGTAAGTTCTGGATCCCTGTTTTGCTTGCATTTCCCCTCTTCGATCCTCCTGGCTGACCCGTTCTCCAGGTGATCTTGCCATTGAGGGCTTCACATGTCTCATCATCTTCAAGAATTTCTTCAGCTACGGCCTGACGTACAAGGCCTACGACTGGCTGGAGCAGAACGGCTCTCATGGCCGGCCGGTGTTCAATGCCCTGGGCAGCGTGCAGCTGGTCATCTGTCTGCTTTCCATTCCGATGTGTGAGTGCAACGTGCCGCCCCGCCACAAGTATTTGCATTGCTAATCCATTCAGACGTGTTTGGCAAACGCAACCGAAGCTTCTTCCACCGTCACGACCTGTTGAAGATGTTCGGGCTCAGATAGTCGGACGACTTGTTTTCCTTTGGTTTTTACTTGTAATTTGTCGATCGTTTACCCTTGATGGCTTAGAATGGAAGCAGTTACGTGCGGGCGGTTCTTTCCTGTTATATATCCAATTTTGGGAGGCAAACATGCAAAATTAATCTCATTGTATAATCATTTATAATATCATTAACAGAAGCCACTGGCATGGCTGGTACCTGCAGGTAGTTTGTCATGGCCACATCTGTGTTCGCAGGACCCTACTAGTTTGCCTTGGGTGCGGCAGTGCCCTTCTTGACCAGGCGCAGGCCAGCCGCGGCCATGACGAGAGCCTCGAAGCAGAAGATGACGGCCAGGGTGACGACGGCGCCGATGACGCCAGCGACGGGCCGGGAGACGGCGTGGTGGTGGCTCGAAGTGGCGCTGGAGCTGGAGCTGCTGGCGCTGGAGCTGTTGTCCGCGTCGGTGGCGGTGCCGAGGAGGATGGGGTTGCAGATGCCGGTGGTGTTGCCGCAGACATTACACCACGTGATGGTGTCGCCGACGGCGATCTTGGTCATGGCAGCGGAGAAGTTGGCCCACGGCATGAGCTCGTCCTCGGTGCCGAACATGGGGTAGGCAGTCAGGCCGCCGACCAGCGGGGCAGAGCCGTTGGCGACGAGGAAGCGAACGGCAATGTCGCTGGGATCGATGGCGGTGGCATCGGTGACGGAGGCGTTGGTGACGACCTCAAAGACGGCGGCAGAGGCGTAGTCAACGATGCCGTAGAAGAGCGGGCTGGCGGCGGGCATGTCCATGAGGCCAAAGAGGCTCATAAAGGTGCCGTAGGCGCCGAACTGGAAGTTGAGGCGCGAGACGGACGAAGCGGTCGGCTTGGCCAGCACGGTGGTGTTGAGGGCGCTGAGCGCCTGGGCGGCCAGCACGGCGCCCGAGATGGCGCGGATGGGCTCGCTGGCGTTGTAGGCAAGGCCCCATTCGTGCTGGTTGGCACGGGTGTAGACCTGGGCGAGAACGTCGTCGGTGAGGATGTCGGAGTTGGAGATGGTGGCGTTGTGGATTTCGGAGACGTGGATGTAGTCAAAGACTGGGGAGTTAGTGGGTAAGAGGAAGAGAAGAGAGGAGAAAGAGACGAAGAGAGGGGAGAAAGGAGGGAGAAAGAGAGGAGGAAGACAGACAGAAAGACCAGAGACGAGACAGGAAAGAACAGGCAGAAAGAAAGACTGGACACAACTAACTCGTGTAGGCGTTCTTGAACGTGGCCTTTTGCGTCGTAAATGTCCCGTTGATGGCTGGCAGCAGGTCCTGGTAAAAGGCAGCGGTGCTGTTGAGCGTCTCGAGGTACTCATGGCTGTAGAAGAAGTTGTTGCTGCTGACGACAGCATTGCCGCAGCCGCTGCTGCCCTGGAGCCAGCTGCTGTCCTCGCTGCCGGTGCTGGAGGCCGCGCTGGCAACGGTGTTGACGGGCACAAATTGGAAGCCGCCGAGCGGGTTCTCGGTCACGGTGCCGTTGGCGAGTGTCTGCTGGGCCGTCGAGCCGGCGGCCGGGAAGAGCGCCTGGGTGAAGAAGCCGGCCGACGCCTGCAGCACATTGTCGGCCGGCGACGTCACGCTGATCTGCGACAGCTTGACGAGGTCGGATGAGATCGTCACCACGGGATTGGTCCCATTGCTGATCACGTACCGATCGCGGAAGTAGTCGCCCGAGAGGTAGAGCTGGTCGGCGCCCAGGGCCGTCAGCGCCGTCGGCGGCCACGACTTGGTCGTCCGGTCGCCGTGCCGGTGGAACACATAGATGCCCAACACAGATTCGCCGGCTGCTGGTGCCAGCAGCAGTGCGGCCGTTGCTGCACCCAAGAGAGATGGAGCCATGGAGTGGTGGATGGGAAGAGTGGCTGTAGGCTGGAGGTTCGACGTTTGACGTTCAACGTTCGATGTTCCAGCAGACAGTCTCACACAAGACAGCCTTCGGTTCTTTCACTCCAACTGGTGGAGATTCAGAAAACTTTTCGTGTAGATAAGAGCTGCGATCGGCAAAGAGGGGCAGCCAATGCGATATATAACGGCACTAACCACCTTCCTTCCTCGGAAATGCCAATGCCATGACAGAGCTCCCGCGGAGCAGTTCGACGCCCTCATCCGCTCCCTGCCCGTATCTCGCTGCAAAGTGGTAATATTGGCGGATGTCGCGCCACTGGGCCGCACACTATGCCGAGTTCCCCAGAAAGAAGAGGGGTTCGGTCGAGATGCATATGCGTTCGCACGGCTTGTTGACCGCTCTGGCAGAAAGCCGTGCAGCCATTGCTCCGAACTGGGTCAAGTGGGGCAATCCTTCCCGACATATCACCAATCCATCGTGCTAAATTACTTCAAGGCTTTACGCTTCTCGTAAGCGGCACGAGCTTAAACCCTGCTGATTATTGAGTTCCTTGAAGAATCAGCTGGCACGCAAAATTGGTCCCATCAGTTGGGCAAGATATCAACAATTCAGTCATCCGGATGGGAATTTGAAGGCATCAAATAGCATCAGAAAAACGTAAACACGGCACAGCAACAAACAAACAACATCACGCCACGGGTATGCCCAACAGCTGCAGCCCGTTCTCAAGCACCTGGCACGCATTCTCATACAACGACAGAATCGCCTTCTGCTCCCCCACGGACGTGGGCTCCACTGTGCCATGCGCCTCGGCCGGTGCATCGCCACCCTCGTCCTCGTACGACGGGCTCACGCAAGAGTGTATGGCATCGGTGAGGCGGTACAGATACGACAGTATCGCATGGGGCTCCAGCGAGCGAAACGCTGAAGCGGTCACGTCCGGGTATTGCGCCATCAGACGCAAGAGATCGACCGCCTCGTCTTTCTGCAGAGAGTCGTAATCCAGCGGAGCCTGATTTGTTTCGGCTGTGCCGGCTATCTGCTCCTGCAAGCTCGTAATCGCGAGCGCGAGCTGCGTGTGACTGGCCTGCAGCGCCCGTCCCGTGTTTCCATCCAGAGACGCCATCCGCCGGACATCAAAGACGGAGCTGCTGATCCGCTTGTGCGCCATATCTTGGCCGAACAGGGCACCGACAGTCGTCTTGTCCCCAACAGCAACGGCGGCCGCGGCTTCCTCCGTCGGCGGCGAGCCAGACTCGACCCCGTGGCCTGTCTCCTTTCCCGTGGCCATGGCATCGCGCATGAGCTGGGCGCTCTGATCGAGAATGGCACCCAAGGTGTGGGCATCCTTGATCCGCTCAGACATGCCCTGGATCCGCCCGATGCTGACATGCTGGAGCTTGTCCAGCAGGTCGGAACGGCCCATCAGATCCAGGGCCGTAAAGATCTTGGAAAAGTGCGTCTCCTGCCGGATCGAGACGACGTACAGCATCTTGTCGAAGCCGTAGGCACGCTCGCGCTCGATCACGGCCGCAATGTCGCGCAGCAAATACGTCGATGAGCCCGTCCGCCCACGAACAATGGCAGTGCCCAGACCCTTCTTGCCGCCGTGCTTGGGAAAATCAATGATCCAGGACCCGTTACTCTCTTCCAGCACGCACTTCTCCTTCAGGGCAGCTTCCACCTCGGCCATGGTTTCTGGCTTCACTTGCGACTCGCCCACATACTCATCGAAGCCAACGCCCATCCGCTTGTATGCGCTTTCGAGGTCGCTGATGGTAATGTCGCGGAATCGCCTCCACAGGGCCAGTGCCTCTTCGTCTCCCTCTTCCATCTTCTTGAAGAAAGCATCGCGCTCAGCATATATTCCCTGGCCCTCAATATCGGCCGTGTCCAAGCCGTCCTCCTTGGCCTTCTTGCTTGCCTGCTGCTCCGGTTTAAAGTCCTCGCTTATTCTAGAACATACTTCGAACAGATGGGCGATGGGTGCTTCTTTTAGTGCATCCTCTGAGCCATAACGCTGCCAGCCCACTGCTAGCAGACCGAGTGGCTTGCCCCAGTCACCAAGGTAATTGAGACGAACAACATCCCATCCCATACACTTGTACAGGTTGGCAACGAAAGAGCCGACGATGGTGCTGCGCAGATGGGTGTCGTTGAAATCGATGGAAACACTCGGTGATGAGAATTCCACCACGACTTTCTTCCGACCTTTCTCTGGCGCCAATGGATTTTTCAGTCCATGTGCGGTCTCTTGGCCGTACGATGCGCCACGGCTGCTGATGTAGGGCAGAAGCAAGCGAGGCAGATTCTTGGATGAGAATGGGAAATGAAGCCGTACACCTTCGAAATAGAGAGGTTCGAATAGGGGTGGAGAATGCTGACTTGTTAGTTTTGTGGTCCTCCAGAGGACATGTTTTGCATTGGGTTTACTCACGACAGAGCGTAGATCTCGCTTTACATCTGCCGTTTCAAGCTTCAGGCGAGGGATTACCACGTCAAGATCACTCTTAGAAACGTCACTCGTAACATTAATTGCTTCGTAGACCATAGCAGCGTCCAGAGTAAGAGCGGATGAAAGAAATGCAGCCAGGTAGCTGCGGTAGATGTCGACTGGCTTAGCGAGGATATCTGCCGCCTGGTACTGCGGCACTGGAGTCTCCAGTCCGATCCCGGCTAAGAGACCCTCCAAGTTGGCGATGGTCGCCATTGCGATGCAGCAAAACGGGGGCTGAAGCGAAGCGAAGAAGCCGAGCTGGAATATTGGAGATTGTGGAAATACAACACGCAAACGACAGAACGTTTTGCCGTAGTGGAAGATAGTTTGGGGTGAAAAAGAAAGGGCCTCTAGAAAGTCAGAAAGAAATCAAGCCCTCCGAACGAAGTCAGTAGGAAGGATAGCTTTAGAGTTTCTTAGCATGTTCCGTCGGGCTCGTCTGACTGACGGTGAGGAGTCGGGGGAAAAGCTTGAACTTCATGCATAGATAATTCATGTCTCCCAAAACGAGGCGTCTAAAACATGGCCATTGGGCTTTTTGGCGTGGGATTGGGCACCCGATAATAGGAGACTGTCGGCCCTCATCATGTATCATGCTGTTTCGTACCCCCAATACGGCACAGGTCGGCGTTTCCGAAGCGTCGCGGCCCTGTTGATGCCCGATCTGCTGAAGGATGTAGCGAAATGTTTTTGGAAATGAGGCGGCAGTAAGATCCTAGCATCTTGAACCTACATGAGGCGTCAAAAGAGGGATAATAACGATGGGCTTCTTGGTCAATCAAATACTGCCACGCGCAAATGCATTCAAGCCGCTACTAAACACCCAATCCACGTAAGATGATAGCAATCCAGGATTGGAAAAGGCCACAGCCTCAAAATGACTTGGTGCAAGATGCGTCATTCGTACGTGAGGCAAGCTCAAGCGGCAGAGACTACGCGGGAAGTACTGGTCTGAGTCGAAAGGCAAGGCAATCCTGAAGAGATAACCCAATTCACACCCCTATTCTATTGGATAGATCCTGCTTCCTTCTATCTCTTTTATGCATATCCAAGATCGGGTTACAGTTCAGTGATCATAAATATCAGTCATTAATCGCGAACTAAAGTCAAACGCTGTGTTACATCGTAAGGGTTGCATGTAGATAGTTGGAGCCCAAACACAGTAGAAACGACAGTGAAAAATTAGCCCTGCCGATAGGATCACAGACATGTCGAGAAGGACTCAATTGTGATAGGCCAGCCGTTCCATCTTATACCATACCTAATTATGCGATGTGGCCGTAGCAGGTGGTGGTAAGGTACCTGAGTGGTCTCTCCTGATTTTACGTTGAAGGAACGCTATTATGAGACCAATTTGAGAGCTTTGCGCATCTTGGTGGTCCTCTGGCTGTACATGGTAGTCCTCTGGTTGTACGAGGCGGTTCTCTGGCTGCACACGGTGGTTCTCTGGCTGTACACCTGCAGAGTCTGGGATCGACGCAGACGGCTTTTGTTGTTCTTCCTTCGTTAATACCGGTTGCAGGTAGCTGGATATCGGCTTCAGGAAAAACATCGCTATGCAGGCCACAGCAGTCAAAACAAGAAACTGAAGCCATGGCGGCTGCAGAGGAATAAACTTGGCCTGCATGAATCCGGTCGCTATGAGTGGAGGCGAACATAATTGTATCTATGAAAGAGGTCGTCAGTACATTGGAACCCTTCGCATTTGTGCCCTTACTTGACTTACGTAAGCGATATTCCATTGTTGTAAAGCAATGCCTTGGTAGTTGCCTCGGTGGCTCTCCTCTTGCAAACGGCTCTTAAGCTATATTCCACGTATCACAGATTAGACGCACTCACTGTTTCGGCCAGGAAAGAAAGAGCTCGCAAAGGGTCATCTCTCACATTGCGCCTGTGGTCCTCGTGCTCGGACTTCACGTGTCGAAGCTCGCCCAGTATATCGCGCAATTCATTAAAGTGTGTGTCGATCAGGGTGTGGTGCCGTACACAAGATTCGGGCAGCTGCTCGCCTCCATTGGTGCCGCCATAGTAGTAATCATTCAGAGCAGCATCGACGTCCGAACGCATCGTCTCTGTTCTTGATAGATCGTTGATGAGCATAGTTAGGATGTCATTGACTTTCTCGGCCCATTTGGACTCCTCCTTCAGCCACTTGAAAACTTCATCAGAGGCTCTCAGCACAGGGTCACCGTGGGAAGTGAAGAGTCCGGTCTCGCGTCTCTGGCAGTTCTGTTGTCAACAATCTCCTGTGAATTGGGAGTGGGGGGGTTGGAGGTTCTACCCACATGCTCCCGGATCATATTTCTCATCATGTACACCACATTGGTCAAAGACTTGCCCATTCTGTCCAGCCAAGCGGAAAATGCCACTAGAAAGTACTCCCGTGCTAAAAGCAGAGGCTTATCGGTAACGGAGCTTCCTGACGTTAGAGGATCCATATACCTACAGGTTTTATAGAATTGTAGGCTGTCGACCTCACAATTCATGGCATATTCCTTATAGGACTTGATGTCGCTTTTTCTAGTTTCAGGATCGTCTTCAGCATAGTCTCCGTCTTTTGCTTCGTCTTTGGCTTCGGCTTCGGCTTCGTTTTCGTTTTCGTTCTCGCTCTCGTCATCCTCGCCATCATCGTTGTCGTCCCTGTCATTTTTTCTCGGAACGTCGAAATATGTGTCTTTAAGGCAATAGGCTTTCCAATGCCTATCACTTTCTGCAATAATTAGAAATGAAGTCTGGGACTCATGCAAGCTGGCTACGTCTCTGCCGAGGTCCTTCAAATCGATCGATTTCCTCAGTGGAGATTCGTCTGCTTTCTTGCGGGTGTCTTTTAAGAATTGGTCGTTTTGTCTCCACTCGAAGTAGCTAAGGTGAAATTCCATGATTGCATGGTTTCCATTGTTCTATAGAGCAGTTAGGATTTTTCTTTTCAGAACGGTGAAAAAAACTGATGCTGAGATGTTTCGAGTTTCAGTAGAATTGAGATCAACCCCCAGCAGCATTTTCTCTGGGACCTAAATAAAGAAAAAAGTAGCATACCGAAGTTTTGATACCAGAGGACAGGTCCCCTCTCAAACACTTATAAAGAAAGTCTCGTACGCTTGATCTGTGTGAATACGCAGTTTCGGCGATCAAGGCAGCGATGGCCATAGTATCTGGATTCGGAATATACCTTGTATAATTCGTCTAATCAGCCCAGCACGTATTTGAGTGAAACGTTGATAATAGAAACGTACATCAGATAGCGTTCTCCTTCTTTGATATCCTTTTTTGCGTCTTTCTCTGTCTCCTCTTCTTCATTGATCTGCTCTTCAGCTTCCATTTTCTTCCCTTTTAGCCTTTTTTCTTGCGATGAGAGTGCGGGAGTCTGGAGAGCATAACGTTAGTATTTTGGTGCTTTCAGATGCAAAATTTCAAAGTCTATCACCAACCCTTTTCCGGCGCTCTTTGTTCAGGTCCTGGATCGATTTTAGTCCAGGTCCTGTGCACTGTGTACCGTTTTTCGTATGGTCTACCCAGGCTACCGAAGCTTCGAAGACGTTGTTCTCCGTCTTGTAGCCCAAGACACACTCCAGTAGCTTAGGAGAAACCATGGATCTGATTTCACTGGCTTGATAGCTCCAGTGAGGTGTTGGCCCTTTTCTATCACCCAAAAATTGTTCGAGTGCGTTCCACGTTTTTATCCCGTCTTTTCCAGCGAACTCGTTTCTCCAAGCTTCCATGTATGAGCCATCGTTAGCCCCGTGCAATTGCACGGGCTTTCTGTCCCAATCGAAAGGGATCCACCTTAATGGGCGTCCCAGCTTATACGTCATCGTAGTGTAGTATTGTGAGTGAAGAATAGGAACATGGCCAGTACAAGACTAGTCTTCTTCAGCCTAGGGGACGTCTATAGAGAGGAAGGTGAAAGGGCAGAGAAGAAGAGTTAAACTCAAATAAGAAGCTACACTAAACAGAATAGGACGGGGCCACATTTTATATATGTACAGATATGCGTAGATATATGCTACTATTAGTCTGACCTCAGTGTACACAGAAACCCTGATGCACAAAAGTAGCATAAACAGTGAGCAAATGGCTGCCTTGAAAACTGGTGAATTCCTTTAGGCTTTTTGTCCTTGCTACCTGACGAGGTCCTGCTATATAGAATATGCACATTAAGGTGGACGCCTGATTTGTTTAGTTCTTTTTAGAGGCTGTTGGGCTTCGAATACTCTGAATTGTAGCACGAAATAGACGAGGCCATGTGAGCAGTTATAAACACGGATTATTACTGCGCTCACCTTTCTGACCATCCGCTCGCCTTAGCCAAGCGAGTAGTCAGAAAGATGAATATCTTGCAACCGCGTGACGCTGACAAAGGCTAATTTACCAAGCCTCAAACAAGCACTTATACGTAACTCAATCTACATACATTGCGACCAAAACTCCTCAGTGCATTTACGCCCGCGCAAACAAATCAGCTGGCTCTAGACCTTCTTCAGGGCCCGCTAGCTAGCGTTGAATAAAAATATATGCCGAGTATATATCGAAACGCCATCGTTGTTCATACACTCCCACAGTCGTTTTGTCTGAAAAAGCAGCCTCGGTCCTTCTGATGTCCTCTTCGTTCGACGACTTGCAGAGAATTTCTGCATTGGCTTAATCCACCTCGCTGTCGGTGTCGGAGCTCTCGGTGCCCGGAATGAAATAGGGCCTTACTTTCATTCTCGTAACTTCACAATAACTGCATCGTTCATGCCGACAACTCCCACATGAACCCGTTCGAATCGATATCGCCGGGTTGCCGCAATAGCACTGACGTAGAACCTTTAGCGGGCAAGAGACATACCAGATCAACATCTCGCATACGTACACATTGCCAGTAGAACGCATACTGTTTTCCCTGCGGTCTCGCCTCCTTCAGGGCCCCATATGTGGTGCTAGTGTCGTTAATGTCTGGCAACCTTTTGTGAGCCTTTGTCGCCTCTCTTTGCTTGGATGGCTTAGTCATCATGAGGTGGGGAGCGTTATAGCACATGGGGAATATAAAAAAAGCACTGGGCTCATGCCTGATACATCATACGATGGTCCGCCCTGTTTTCTTTGGAAATTTTCAGCGCGACGGCACTCCTTATTTTTAAGAAGATAGTATTCGAACGCTTTTACAACGGAACTCGTGCTGTATATAGTAGCGATTGTACTTTCTTTTTGGGTTCACGCCCATTGTGTCAGAATCAGTTCTCACGAAGTACAGAGTACATTACAGTACTCATACAACCCACTGTGGGGCACTGTGCGAGGTAGCACTTTTTGCAATGTACTTACAGAGTACTTAAATTGGAAAGTGTCTGGAATCCACCCGCACATCCTTAAAATATTTGTTTTTCTAATGGCTATCTCTTAAATTCTCTTAGTAGAGTACTCTATTAAAAGGACTAGCTTCTTTCGGAGATTTGTGACTTTTCAGTACAATAATGATTATCGGTTTAGCTGTACTCGTACCAACAGAAATTAGATAGGCATAAAGTCAGCGACCCCTCATGTTCTAAGTTGCAGCTATTGGCATACCCCTACCATGGCACAGGCATGTCGAAGCACTAAATGCAAATGCTCGATAGCGTTTTTTGTGTATATGTGGTATGGAGTATCAATAATATATGCATTCCTGCCTTTTATTGTGTTCTACTCTGTACTCTGTAGAGAAAAGGACAATCGCGTCTGACGTCTGATCATCATGTTCCTCCGTCTCACCCGGGGAGCTTGCTATTCTGATTTCTCCCTCTTGTACTCCGTACTCCGTACTCTAGACAGTTTTCCCTGTCAACTTTTCGTAACTGTGTCTCCCCAGTCCTGCTTCACATTGTTTCACACTAATTTTACTCCGAAAAGCCACCACAATTGACCTTCGTATCCCTGTAACTTACTCCGTAATATGGCCGGTTTAATATAGGAATATGTACAGAAATAAAGCTCTCTTAGGCCTAGATTCAGTTGTAGTGAAAACCCTAGTACGTTGTGCTGCCTTATAACCACATTTTGTTTTCATCTATAACAAACGTATATCCACACGGAACAAACTAAGTCAAGAATCAAGAATCGTTCAGTTATCTGCGGTTGCCGCGTAGCTCTATGCAATCAGAAGCCTGCTGCCTCCTTGGACAGTAAGTAGGCAAGTTTTGAGAATTGGCATTGCAGCTTTAGGGATTATAGCTCTGTGCCTCTCGCAGTCCGAGCCAGGCGTTCTCTCCTTAGTGTTGCATATACATAGTAAGTGATGCAGGTGATAGATACAATATGCGGTGTTCTGTTTGTGACAATGACAATCGCCTTGTGGAAGTTCCATTCGCGTAAAATCACCTGAATACCTATACGAGCTTTTCATGTACGCGGATTTGCCCCATGACTTGAGCATCCACTTCCACATAACGCAAAGCAACCCTTTTGCTGCGTTGGACCCGGTGGTGTAATTGTCCTTCTTTGGCGAATGATCAATTAAACTATTGGACTAGCAAGCTTTAGCAAAGTACTGACTGTGCTGTAATCGGGCGATACGGGATTTATATGGATGGTTGCACAGATCGACAATCTCCACTGCCGCACGGAAGGCAGGGCGAGCTTGGCAATACAGTTCACATCGTCTAACCGGGGCTGTGCCTTACTTTGCTACTAGCTTTCTTTTCTTCCTCGATGCTCGCATTTAGTGGGTCGCACGTATTATTTCCCCCTCGTTTAACCAAAGGGAAATCCACATAGTGCTACTGGAGTACGAAGTACTGTTGCCATTGTTGCCAGTGTTTCCAGCGTTGCCAGCATTGCCGAGATTTTCATCCTCGCCGTCATTAGCGGGATGTACGCCGTTGTTAGCGGCGTTATGTCTTCCACTTCCTCTGGACGTAGCAGCGCATTTGCCTTTATCGTTAGATCTTTGTCGGGAGAGTCATAGTCTTAAAAGACATCAGCGATCCCGCAAGACCATAGTAGCCGTAATTGTCATCGTTATAATCGAGGCGACAGCTTGGCGACTTGCGCGACACGCTGGGGTAGAACTGCCTCTGTTGCTATTTTCGTTGTCATAGCCGGCCTGCAAGACTGTAGTTGGATGTTTGTTAGCAAAGAGTTATAATGTGGACTATTTCTCCCCAACCTACAGATTCATACATAGAGACCGGCTTTAGAAAGCATATTTATTTTATTTTATTTTTGGCTTTGTAATGAGAGTTTTGTTATGTAATCATGAAAACTCCATGCTAAAATTAAGGGACATTACTCCGTACACACGGGTAAAAGGGATTTTTTGTACGCATTAATCCTTACAAATGTGACTCTTATACTTGCACAATTTCACCAAGAGCTGCCTACTACCTTCGTCGAGACCGTGAAAATCACTGCTTTTACTTCCACAGCTATGGATTACCCAAAGCCTCTTGTTATTCTACCTCATACTCTCCCCCATAAGCAAACATTTATTCTTCTTCACGGACGTGGCTCTTCTGGGGAGAAATTCGGCCCGACGCTCCTGGATTCTCCAATCCCCTTAACCAATCCAACACCTGATATCACAGAGGCCACAGCCACAACCACAACCACAGTTACATCACTCGCCCTAGCCTTCCCACATGCACGCTTTGTCTTTCCCACCGCTCCTCTTCGCCGGGCTACCGTTTACGGCCGCGCCTTGACACACCAGTGGTTTAACAATTGGAAGCTGGACCCACCCGCAACGGACCGTGAAGACTTGCAACTGCCGGGGCTCTGCGAGACGACAGCATACCTCCATGACCTCTGGCGCAGCGAGATCGCTCATGTTCCCGGCGGCGCAGCGAATGTCATTGTCGGTGGCCTGAGTCAAGGCTGTGCGGCTGCTCTCGTGGCCCTTCTCTTGTGGGAGGGAGACAGCCTCGGCGCCATGGTTGGGATGTGTGGCTGGCTTCCGCTCGCGGCCTGGCTGGATGAACATCTGTCGAATAAGGAGAATGAATCACAGAACCAGGAAGACGAGTTCGACCCGTTTGAGCGAGAAGAGGACTCGAGGGCTGAGCTGAGCCCAACTACCCAGGCCATTGCATGGCTGCGTGAGGAGCTAGCCCTACAAATGGATCCCAGAGTTGTCTCAACAGAAGCGCACCCTACCTTTAAGAGCATTCCGATTTTCTTGGGCCACGGAACGGAAGACGACAGGGTTAGCATAGTTTTAGGCCGCCAAGCTTCCAGCTGTCTCAGCAGCCTAGGCGCAGACGTCTGCTGGAAAGAGTACAAAGACCTTGCACACTGGTATTCTAAGGAGCTGCTCCGAGACTTGGTCCAGTTTGTTCAGGCAAAGGCAGATGGAAAGTAGTGGCGAAACCAGTATTAAAACTGACAAATTCGAAACATTTGTAACATTTATAGCATTACCTTAAAGGTAATTCCGTTCTTCTACCGGTAGCAGGCATTACTATGTATTTGACGAGTGGTACAATTCAATAGTCTGTGTAAGACTCGAAACCTGAGGAGCCAACCTTACATCCTTCCCTATGAAATGCTACAGCGCTTCAACTTCCGTTTGGTTGCTCCGACGGCTACCTGACCTAGGCATGTTGGTACCGTCTACCAGTGGGGCGTAAGACGTGTGGTCCCGTCCTGCGGGGTCTGGTGTGCCATATGCGTGATTCTGGCTTGCAGACCCAGCGTGGTAAAGTGGCTGTACTGGCCGAAGCTAGTCGCCGCAGGCGGAAGCATTGGCTAGAAGGGTGGCAGCTTGGACATCTGCACACGTTTAGCTAGCTTCTCTGCAACCCCCCGCGGAATTATCTCTCGCTTCTCCATCAAGGCTAGCATACGCACGACGTACTTCTAACATTGCTGTGGTTAGATTAAGTTGGCGAGCTTGGGACGTTTCTGGATGAGGACTAAATTTGGGTGGAATTTCCGAGCTTACATGGGGCGAAGAAAGAAATCAAAGCAGTGAGGCCAGTGCTATCATATACCACACTGATTTCCCTCAAGCCCGGGCTCATCTCTGCCAGAAAATAGGGGCAGTATTGGGGCGACAGGAAACAGCCATGTAGTCCGATGCGCAGGGGTAGCCTTTGATGTGTGCAAGGACGTATGGATGCAGTCAAAGGATATGAACGGAGCCTGATCACGCAGCTGGACGATGTAAAAGTATGAAGAGGTGCAGACGCAGAGGCGCACGTTGGTCGACAAAAAGAATGTCGTTACCGCTCTGGTTGCCCACACTATTTTTGTGGTCCAATGGCCTCCTCCCTGTCGAATCTTTGTTTCCCTGCTATGCGTTCTAACACCTGTCTTCCTAGCGACATCGCACATCTGTACGGGCAAACACACATCGAGAAAACTGTTGGCAGGGCAAACAGATAAATTACTTGAACCTCGCATCGAAGACATCTATGGAACGATACTCGCTAGGGAAAGAGTGCTGGCTGGCCTCACGAACGACAGGCGTTGATCAATCCAACCTGGGTTATGCTGTGGACGGCAGCCGGCGTCGGTGACCAAAATCGATCCTCAGATTCTGATCGCCAAGGTGCCGGTGCCAAAATGCTCTATATCCCATTCGAGCCGGAGCACGTGGGCTTTAGTCCCGTCAAGATATGGTACGGCGTGCAGGATAAGAGCTGATTCGAACTTTGGCCTGCCGCTACCGCATAGCTTGAGTTTGAGAGCTTACCCACTAAACAATGTTTTGGCGTTTTGATGGCGCTTTGCACTGCCGGGGAGAACCGGCGAATGGTCAAAGCGAAGCAAAGTGGGAGCTAAGCTCACTACTCATACTTGACATCCATTTTAGGTGTAGTACGTAGTATGTCGCGTGTATTTCTAGCCGTCGACGAGGACATGCTCGAGTCGGATACCGCTTATTACAAAGAACATGACCGTAGAGATTGTGCAACTTGTTTACCGAGTTTTCGGAAAAGGTACTGCCTAATCTCGATATGTGTTGTGGGTAAGTTGTTTAGTGTACTGGTGGAACTTGCACGTTGTAAATGCTGCCCGTCTCATTGGAGGAAATAGTTCGCGACTGAATGTGACCATATCCCACCTTGTAGCCTTCCGAACATCACCTCCCTTGCATGAGCGAATCTTCTCAGGAATACTGGCACGTGTTGGAGGAGTCCCCACTGTGTAAATGAACTGTAAAAAAAACAAGTTCGTTGGGAAAGGACTTCTCAGGCCGAGTTTCGAGGAGCTGTGATGCCAGATATAAAGACAGGTCGTAGATCCCTTCCGTGGAAAGAAACAGCACGGCGTAGTAGACTGCAGTCGCATCTCATCTTCACCGGGCGTGTTCACAAGCACACAGTCTACTCACGATGCAGCCCACCTCTCTCAAGGGCGTTCTGGCCGTTGCGGCCGTTGCAGCCGCCCAGAGCCAGCAATCGTCTACTGACACTGCCATTGCGAACATGAAGGAGCACATCAAGCACGTCGTTCTCCTCGTCCTGGAGAACCGCTCTTTTGACAACATCCTCGGCGGCCAGACCCTTCCGGGCCTGGACAACCCTTACCACAATGGCCCCTTCTGCAACCCATACAACCTGACGGATGCGTCAAAGGGAACGGCCTGCTCCGAGGCCAGAGACTAGACTCCATCGCCGACGATCCGGACCATGCCATCTACGGTAACAACATTGAGTTCTACGGCACCTTTAACCCGGACAACGCGGCCATCGCGTCCGGCCAGCTGGTCCCCCAACAGAATGGCTTTGTGCACGAACAGCTGCGACTCTACGACGCCAAGGTCAACCAGACCACGCTGTCCGAGCAGGTCATGAACTACTACACGGAGACGCAGGTGCCCGTGCTCACGTCTCTGGTGCAAAACTTTGTCACGTTCAACTACTGGCATTCGGCCATTCCGGGTGTACGCTGTTTTTCTTTCTTTCTTTCGATGCTCTGTCTTTGCTAACCACCTATGGTAGCCGACCGATCCCAACCGCATGGCCATCGTGGCTGGAAGCTCGTTTGGCCACGGTGTGAACGATGCCAGCTTTTCGGCCAAGGGCTTTAACGAGACGTCCATCTTCCAGTCCTTGACCGAGAATGGCTACGACTGGCGCAACTACCACGATCCCGCCGGCGGTACTGGCCCCGAGGCCCAGTGGTTCCAGTGGACGTACGACGCCGGCGTGGACAACAAGGTCGTCAACCTGGACAGGTTCTACGTTGATGCGGCCGCCGGTAATCTGACCAGCTTCAGCCTGATCAACCCGTCTTGCTGTGGCGTTGGCACGACGTCGATGCATCCGTCCGGCCTTGTGTCCGACGGCGAGGGCCTCATCAAGGACGTGTATGACGCCGTCCGGGCCAGCCCTCAGTGGAACGAGACGCTCTACATTATCACGTACGACGAGACCGGCGGCTTCCACGACCACGTGGTGCCGCCTCTGGCTCCCGAGCCCGACAACCTCACCTATACGACCACCACGCCCGCAGGCCAGGACTACACCTTCCACTTCAACCGTCTGGGCGGCCGCATGCCGACCTTTCTCGTCTCGCCCTGGGTCGAGCGGGCACATGTCGAGGGCAAGGGCACGAACGCGGCCGGCGAGACTGTTTCGTACTCGGCCACGTCCATTCTGCGCACCCTTGGCTACCTGTTCGACTTTGAGCCCTACAACCGCCGCGTAGAGTGGTCCCCATCGTTTGAGCATCTGATCACCAACCGTCGTCGTTGCCCGATCGATGTGCTCCCCGAAGGCACACCCTTCCGGGCGTGAGCAGATATCAACAGACTCAAGGAAAAGACAGGTAATAGCAAATAATATGTGCTCCTCTAGTTGATGATAAGGCCCTAGGATCCTAACTCGATACCCCTTGAACAAAATTGTAATCATCAGGTGAATAGAGATGCATAACAATCTAGCCCATTCTGGCCCAACACCGCTCGTGCAGCAGTGCTACGAAAGTACAGTATATGCCCATGAAAGAAGTGGAAACATTTCTCTTTATCAGTCGGTGACAGACTTCCTGCTGCAGTAAGACACCGCCTAGATGATCAGAGCACATGGTTGGCTGAGCAGCTGGGCGGTCTAGGTTGACTGTCCGGCCGTATGACGGCGAAAGCCAAGTTGAGGCGATAGCGAAGCGGTGACAAGAAACCCATGGACCGGTTGCTTGGCAGCAGTGGCAAATCGATAGCCTCAATTCAAAGAAAGTCGGTGTTGCAAATGGCTCCAATGTTCCTTAACCCCTCCAATTGTACCGCGAAGTAGCCCGTGGTACCATCTTCGTTGTGCCGTGCGGATGCGTGGACTGTTATTCTTCTTACACGGACCGGTGTATGGCTGTTACTATATAGGTACAGCCATCTAGATAAAGCCATACAGGCCGTAATTTACCCTCTTTACTTTACTCAGGCACTGCGCTTTGACCAATAGGAACAAATCCAACGGGCCGTGGTCACGCCATAGTGAAGACGGCATCTTCGCACTAGCAGGTAGACAGCCCCTTTCCTATGCAGAATCTGGCAGGTAGCAGTGGTTCACGATTGGTTGACAGATTACAGTCCATTCGCACAACCCTACACAGCATTCAACACATTCAGAGTGAAGCCTCGTTCCTACGGCATATTAGATAGTATATGCATACAGGATGAGCCGACAGGATTTGTAAAATGGTGCTAAGCATATAAACTGCGGGATGTCGAAGGAGTGCGGTCTTGCTGGTTTGGGTCCCCAACAATAATAAACACGAATGTTTACAGAAAGTTGTCCGCAACACGCTTTAGACCCTCTTTGTGGCAGACCAGAACTGCGTAACTGCCTCCCATCAGCAACAGTATTCACTCCGCACGATAAGGCAGGCACTCACCATAAGTAAACTTTAGCAACATCTCCGGCTGCTCGGCATACGGGCTGTCGATGTTCTTCCTTGACGTATGGTCGACATCGAAACCGAGAAGATCTGCCAGCTGGAGCACCTCCTCCGTGGAGAGTTGGAGAGCCGTATGGGTGCCCCATTTCAGCGCTGTACACAGGTCAGCCCGAGTTTGGAAGGAAAGGAGACGGCAACGTACGTCCGAGGTTGATCCACAGCCCACCCGGTTTCAGCAGCCGATGTATGTTGCTCAGGAAGTCGATCACGTTGTCGGCCATGTCGATGAAGAACAGGGTGACGACGGCGTCAAACGCACCGTCCCGCGGGAACATGTCCAAGAAGTCGCCCTCGACCAGCTTGACGGCCGTGTTGGGCCAGTGGTCCGGCACCGTCAGGACGGAATAACGTGCGGACGGGTTGGCCTGATACGTCCATTTGGTCACAAACGGCTGCAGGCTGTGCTCGTGCAGCGCGCTCGTGTGGTTCGTGAGCAGACGGTAGGCCAAGATGGAGCCGTAGTCCAGCTCGTTGGCCGTGACGTCGTACCCTGCACCAATGTGAGACCGCGCCCCCAAGTCGACGATGCCAGATGGACGCACCGAGATCAGCGATATCGCTTGCCAGCCTGCCCATTCCGCTGCCGGGCACAAGCACCTTGTTCCCCCGTCTGTTCCCGCCACAATGCTGCTCCAGGCCAGCGAGAATGGGCGGAAAGACGGCCTGCCTCTCCTTTGCACCCTGCGTGCTCCAGTCCCGCGATAGATGGCCAAAGGCCAAGTCCACCACCCCAAACTCGGCGTCTTCCTCGTCTTCCAGAGGCCGCGCGCCGGTGCGGTACTCGGCCCTCGCAATCTGTGCCATCTGCTCCGAGAACCGAGCGTTCACCTCGATCCCCTTCCTGGCGTTGGCAAAGTGTGCAGGGTAGCCGAGCTGGCTGCTGGTGGCCTTTTGTGCGGGCGTCTGCTTGGAATACCGCGCATACTTCCGCTGGAGCACTTGCTCGGCGAGGAACGAATACTGCTCCAAAGAGTTGACGCAGTGCGCCAGTCCATCGGGAAGGGAGGGGTAGCTATGCCGTTTCCGCCTTACGGAGGCCTCGACAGCCTCCTCGACAGCAAGCGGAGAGGTGAGGGCGACATGAAGGGCCTCGGTGTGCTCGGAGAGGGAAGAGAGGAGACGTGCAAAGTCGGACAAGGAGGCAGAGCCACGGACGGCAAGATAGAGGGGAAAGACGATGCAAAGGGAGAGGTAGATGGCGGTGCGCATTGTTGTGTCTGTGGCCTCAAGATGACGTTTGTGTTGTTTAGTAGCACAATGAAAGGTAGGAGAGGTGGAAAGGCATCACGATCGGATGTACAGTAAGTATAGAGTTCCACTAGTCAAGAGTCTCTGTGGTCCTCTACAAGAGAAAGAAACATCGGTAGCACTAACACTGATTCCAGAGTAAGACGAGTCGTCGCACAGGAGAGAGTAGGGGTGCGAATAGTGATTCTCCAAAAGGCGGTCGCGTCTGCAGTGGCCGATCATCACGAGTTGACCACACGCCTTGTTTCAAGAAGCTGGCTATTTAGGCTTTCGTTTGCTACCGACTATCGCGGACTCTTTGAATGTCTTGTGCCCGTTCCAGCCGAATTCGTCATGGGTCAGTTGATTTTGTTTCTCTGTTTCCTTGCCGTCCTCTGCTCTGAGGACGAATGGAATCAGGGACAGCCACAAAAATGCAGCAAGCTGCTGACACGCAAGGAATGGCGGACGTTGACGCAAAGCGAGAAGACTGAGTGGGTGGGAGCTGTTAAGATGTGTATTCTCCTCCCTCCTTCCTCTTCCCTGTTACGGATATTCTCTTCCTTCCTTCTTCCTCGTCCCTGTTACTAAATGAAACAGTGTCTAGCAAGCATCCAACACGAACGGCTCTCCTTGGCAAAGGACCAGACGGTGCTCACGGGCCAGAGGAGCCTGTACGACGACTTCTCCTATGCGCACGCATCTGTAGAGCACAGCGCGCATGAAAATGCGTACTTCTTGCCGTGGCGTGCGTTTCCTCCTTCCGTCCGGCAGAGCGATGCTGACACGAGCTGCAGACCGCTGGTTCACGTACCTCTTTGACACCGCCATCCGACACACCTGTGGCTACGACGGACCGACGCCCTACTGGGACTGGTCGCGCGATCATGCCGATCTGTTCAGCGCGCCCGTCTTCGAGGACGCGCCGGACTACGGACTCGGCGCCACAGGCGACTGTGACTCCTCGCCAGCAGCGGACTGCACCGTCACCACGGGCGCGTTTGCCCCGTCCGCCGGCGGCTTTTTGCTGGCCTGGCCGGTCGTCCATCGTCTGCGCCGGAACCTGACCCTCCTCACCGGCTGGTTTGCCCACGAGCAGCCGCAGAACCACACCCTCGGGCCCGACGTCGTCCGCAACGTGACCGCACAAACGACGGGCGACTTCTTCCGCTTCCAGCTCGCCATGGCCCGGCTGCACAACCACGTCCATAACTTTGTGGGCGGCGACCTGGGCGGCGACTGTCCCAAGGCCCTGGCAGCAGAGGACTGCCAAGACATGGCGAGCAGCTTCACGCCGAACGACCCGATCTTCTGGCTGCATCATGCACAGTTGGACCGGCTGTGGAGCGAGGTGTGTCCGGATCCCGTGCAGATCGCTGCTGCAGCACAACGTGACTGACTGGGTCGCAGTGGCAGCACCACCATCCGTCCAACTTCGTCGCCTTCTCCGGCATGCCCCTAGGCCCCCATACGATGACCGATGGGCGCTACGACGTGGACGCACACGCGGACCATCGGATGCCCTTTGACGTCCAGAGCGTGCCCGTGACGCCGAGGCGGGTGTTGGATACCGAGAGTTGGCCATTGTGCTATCACTATACCTAGACTAGTACTCCTACATGTTCCCACCCAGATCAACTGGCCTCCTTGATCCTCTCGTACATCGCCGGCGTCCACTCTTCATGCTGGCTCTCCATCCAATCATGCACCTGTCTCCAGTCTCGACAAGTATGCACCGTTCCTCCGCCCGCAGCGACTCTGTCCCCGTTCTCCAGTTTCATGCTCGTGCCACCCGGCTCTAGGGTCGTGTCGGCAGCACAGAGAATGCCCTGCCGTAGGTAATGAAAGCAGTGCGCCGTGTGGTCTGACCCATCGTCGCCGTTTACAAGCACCGCGCGTATGTGGTTGAGGCAGTGCATCTGGTGCCACATGGACACCCCAAATGCAAAATGTTCCTCGCCCAGGAAGACGAAGCCCTGGCCGGGAGGACGGATCGCGTTCCATTCGGCCGTGGCCGCGATCCCTTCCATCCCGTAGTAGGACGGGTCGTCGTGGAAGGCCGCTTGGATGGTGCGAACCTGTAGGGGGAGCGCGCGAGGTCGGTCGCCGGCGAGGTAAGCTACAGTGCGTTAGTCATGTGGAGAGGAGAGGCTGTGATAGGACGCACTGTATTCGCGCGTTCCACGCGTGAAGACGCGGAGGGACGGACAATATTCAGCGTCAGGAGCCGGCGAATGGTTGTTTAACTCATTCAAGGCCGTATCTGCCCGCAGTCGGCAGACCGGAGGAAATGCATGCGACGTTCCATGGACCAGAGACCTTGAGCGAAGGATGTTTCCGATGACGTGGAGTAGGCAGAAAAAGATGAACTTCGGGCTCAGTCAACGTCGATCTAGATCCTTTGCATTAGTAGGTCACACTGCAGTACAAAGCTTAAAGAAGAAGGCGGTAGGATCCATCGATCATACGTGATATTAAGCAGATGTACTTAGCTGGGTTGCGTTCTTAGAGCTTTTTCAAAAGTGGATGTCCACGGAGTCCTCCGTATGCTCCATAGTTCCCAGATCTCAAGGACCCATAACTGTAGGACAAGTACTACCCCGGCAAGTGGATCAAGATGTTTCCATTCCCTGTTTTGTTTCTGAGCCCATATGCCCGTCTCACCGACCAGCACGGCGTAAAACAATACTGGGTGGCTCTATTTTCTTTGCACGGTGTCTTGCCCGCCTCCACCAAGTAAATGTCGTCAAAACAAGCTCCCGAAAGTTGGCACTACTGGGCACTTGCAGGTATCCGCAGAAGCTATGTCTAACTCGTCAGCCCGCGGTGTCGACATGCACCACGACTAAAACATGGCTCCTCCATCTTCGGTGGCGATGGTTGACCAGACGGATGACTGCATCGGTGAAGCTGAAGCCCGGCCACTAAGGGGATATATTCCTTTCGTAAGCAGTTGTTCTCCTTCGGGTCGCGAAACACATAAATGCCCAAGGGCATGGCCAGTATAACGACATCTGGTTAACAAGCCACCTCATCTCCTCACTGAACAAAAGCATCCACCGCAAACTCAAAAATGCATTTCACCACCACTCTGCTCGGCCTCGCCAGCTTCGGCCTCAACATCCTCCCTATCCAGTGTGCTGCAGTTCCTGCTGTTGGTTTGGCTCGCTACGCCACGGAGTCGAGCAACCATGTCTATCGCTCTGCCACGGTCGAGAAGCGTCATGTCTATGGAGTGGATGAGGATGATAATGCAAACAAGAAGCGCCACGTATATGGCGTGGACGAAGACGAGGCCGCAAGCAAGAAACGCCACGTCTATGGGGTGGATGAAGATGAGAACGCAAACTAAAACACTACACCTAAGGAGTAGAACACCCGAAATTACATCAAACAGAAGCAACGATAACAACAAAACCTGCACTACTGCTCTCGGAAGTCTTGCCTGGAACGAGCTTCACAACCGTCTTACACGTGTTCTACTGGCGAACGCCACAACCGACCAACTTTGCGCCTATTTAGTGTATTTCTTTCACCACATTCGTTACATAGCAGTATACAGATACATAACAAGAGAATATCAAGCAGTGGCTCTAGTATCGTTTGTATACGTGTATTATGCCAAGCTCTCTACACCTTGTACGCACGCTTTTAGCCTGACGAGAAAGTCCTGATCGCTCTGTTCCTTGGCGCTCCAGCGAGAGATCCGCGTTTGAAACGAACCACACGTCGTTGCCTCCAGCCTGTATCTACAGGTACTCATCCGGCATCGGGATGAGCGTCTCATTGTTAGCCGCACACATGGCCGGATGCTCCTCCGGAAGAGCGTCGATGTCAGACATCTTGACGTCGGAGCACTATGTTGGCGTCAGCATCAGAATCCGCTCGACTCTGCAAGCCAGAGCAACTGACATGGTGTTGGACATTTCCCGTTTGCGGATCCCTTGCCTCAAAGTACATGACTCCCATCTCGTCGGCCGTGGTCGGAAACGGGATCGTGACGTTTACACACAGCTGCCCCGACGGCTGGATGGGCACGTCCTGCAGGATGATGTAGGAAAAGTCGTCTCGCTTCCTCGGCACTCGATTGCGGGTATAGAGGGCCGTCACAAGGTCCCCGGGATGGCCAGAGAACGAGAGGAAACTGCGGGAGAGGCGGGCGTATCGTTGAGGGTTGTGCACGATCGCCCCTTGTCTACATCAGCCTACGCTGCTGCTGGAGCGGAAGGAAGGGGTACGTACGACAGAAAGGGTGGTACCGATCGATCGCAGGCCGCGTCCTGGGGTTCGGACCACGCGACATCCATGGGAACTGGACGTGAAAACCGGCATGCGCGGCAGATGTGAGGCTGATGCTGACGCCGAGGACAAGCAAAAAGGCGACGGTGGTGAGGAGAGGGGGCATGGCTGGTGGTGGTCAAGCACGGTGCCGAGAGCAAGGACAGGGTGAAGTGCGAGTACGAGGCAAGATGTCTTATGCTCAGAGGGTCTACCTCGAAAGAGCGGTCTCGGTGACGCCCCATGGCGTCAGAGGATACCAGCTCAGCTGCACTCTCTAGAGACTGTCCGTCCATGCGGCCGGCCGTCCGTTTGACCGCAAAAGGGCCGAGTTTCGATGGACTGAAACACTACGGACGTCATGCAGTCCCTCTTTCTGTAAGGTTACCTGGAATAGACGCCACCACCTGTTTAAACCTTGCCTTGGATCACAGCACGTCCTCTCTTGCTTTGTTGTTCTGCTCTTCCTGCTCTCCTGCTCGTCCTGTCCTGCTCTCCTGCTCTCTTCTTGGACCGTCCGTCGCCATGTTCTCCCAGGCGAAGGCCAGCTCTTCCCACTATGCCCCCCTTGCGCTACACGACGATGGCGAGGGCTCCAGCACCACTCTCGAGATGCGCTCCTCCTCCGAGGACGACCACTCTGCCCCCTCGCCATCCAAGCCCTCTCCGCTGCCAAATCTCATCCTCTACTGCTCCCTCGTCCTCACGCTGCTATCCACCGTGAACGTCGCTCTCCTTCCCCCAACACTGTCAAAGTACCGGGCCTACCCCTTCTCCGACTCGCAGCTCGAGGGCCTCCCCTATGGTGATGCCCGCCTGGGACTGGACAGGGCTGAAAAGATGATTCCCCCTCCCCAGGTCTATCATCACGCCTGGCCGGATCGAATGGCACGGGTCAGCCGGAAGTGGAAGGCTGCCGTCTGGGGCCATGGGGTGCAGGTCTACGTCACGGTCGAGGTCTGCCTGCCTTTTGTTGCTCCTACGTCGTATGGGTGCAGCTGCTGACATGCGCAGGACTCGACCATCATGCGCTTCCCTGTCCCTTCTGCTGGCGTCAACGTCTGCGCGCTCTCCTGGCGGCCGCCTCCTGCGCTCTCTGCGCGTGCCAAGGACGTCACCACCAAGGGGGATATCACGGAAATCGAGGTCTGGCAGCTGATCGCGCCCTCGGCCACCGCAGCCGACGTCTCTTCCCGTATGGACGAGCTCGACTATGACACCCTGTCGTACTCGACCCTTCCCGTGCGCGGAGAGCTGCTCGGCGTGCTAGACCTCACAGCCAGGCCGAACAGCACAACGGTGGAATTCGCCTGTCCCAGCGGGACAGACAGTCTGGTGGTGGAGATGAGGTGTCAGCGCGTAGCGTGTCATGTCAGCTTTATGCAGATCGATCTGGCACCGAGATTTGGGTTAGAGCTAGTGAAGAGGAAGGAATGAGAAGGACAGAAGACCATATTTCTTTTGATCGGCGTCATTGTTCTGTAGCTCAATCTAAGCGGCTTACTACACCAACTACATGCTGACTGCATTGGCACATGTGGTACCTGCCCCATTAGGACAATGGGGCTGCTCTCAGGCAACCCCTCCAAGTCGGACATTATAAGATCTATCCGCAGCTTTCGGTAGCTTCCATGTAGGCTTCATTCCCACTCTCATCAACCTCGAAACCCAGACCGTCTTCTGTCCAACACCCATCGAACATGTCCACCCAACTCGACGCCGCCTCTATCGCCCGTATCTCCCTGCACGACCCCAGACACTTCAGCATCCAGCACTCACAGACCCTTCATCGTTTGGTGCTCCTGCACCACTGGAACATTCCCACTGGCTCCAAGGTTCTGGAACTCGGATGCGGACAGGGGGACTGCACAACTGTCCTTGCCTCTGCGGTGGGCGAGCAGGGGACAGTGGTAGCAGTCGATCCAGCAGCCTTGGACTATGGTGAGTCCTTTCGTTCTTGGCGATGCGCGCCGAAAACGGTCGACTGATGGCTCCGGCAGGCGCCCCGTATACTCTCGGCCAAGCACAGGATCACATCTCAAAGGGCCCGCTGGGTGGCCGGATCACTTGGGTCCAACAGGCGCCTCTGGACTACCTCTCCTCCTCGGAAAGCATGGCCTTTGACGCCACCGTGCTCGCCCACTGCCTATGGTACTTTGCCTCTCCCTCGCTCATCCTGTCCACCTTCCGTGCCATCAAGCAGCACAGCAAGCGTCTCCTCTTGGCCGAATGGTCGTTGGTCGCGACGCACCTCTCTGCCCAGCCGCACGTATTGGCTGTGCTCACCCAGGCGGCGTTGGAGTGCCGTAAGCCCAAGAGCGACTCCAATGTCCGCACGGTGCTGGGGCCAAGGCGGCTTACCGAGCTGGCCCTGGCGGCCGGGTGGCAGCTCGAGTGCGAGACCTGCGTGCAGGGCGGGGATGGCTTGCTGGACGGGCAATGGGAGGTCTCTGCTTGTCTTTCTTCCTCTTTTGAAAGGGAAGCAGAGGAGCAAGTGCGTGATGAGAGAGAACGGGCCGTGGTTCTTGCTTCACGGGATGCGTGTGAGGCCAGCTTGGAGGGCGTGCAAGGAGAGCGCAAAGGGGTCAGGGCTATGGATATTTGGGTTGCCAGTTTCGTCTGATCGGACAAGCTGAGGTACCTGGTTCCTCCTCGATTTAGAGCCGCCCCATTCTTGAGGTGAAGGCGCAACAGCCTTGCCACAGTCTCTGCCTAGTGCACGGGGACGAATCTTTTTGCAAAAAAGTGCGAGGATGCAACAAAGGTTGAACGCCCGTAACCCAAAGCATACTGGCAACCAGAATAGATAAGAACCAAGTGATGGTGAAACCAATCTATGACGAAGTGCTTATGATTGAACCTGCAACGCCGCATGAAAATACTAGACTCATGTATTACTCAGCAATGTAGTCTGTGTATATACCAACTATTTTCCAAGCTGATCATCGTCTCTTTTTCAATGCACTCTTCCCTCTGTCCTACAGCTTCGCATCACCGCCTGCCGGCTTCCGGTTGTCCTTGATCGCATCGTCCAGCAGATACCGTGGATATTCCATGCCTGGTCCAAGGCCAACGCCCACGGCGCCGCTCTGTCGCCGCCACGCAGCGCCGTCGACCACGAGCACGTGGCCGTTGACGTTGTCGGCAGCTGCGCTGAACAAGTACACGGTGGCGTCGGCAATATCGCGAACGGTGCCCCAGCGGCCGCTGGGGATGTTGGGCGCGCCACCCCGGTCGCCCAGCTGGGCCGACTCGGCGGCATCAAAGGTCGACAGCCGCGACATGCCCTCGGTGCCGATGATTGGGCCAGGTGCGATCACGTTGGCCAACACGCCACGGGGGCCGTACTCGAGCGCCACCGAGGCCATCAGGCTGTCGACGCCGGCTTTGGCTGCCGACACGTGCGCCTGCAGCGGCAGTCCGGTGTAGTGGAACGTGGCCGAGATGGCCAGCAAGCGGCCGCCCGGCGGTGAGGCGCTCGCGTTGGGGCTCGGGTGCCGGCTCGCCGAGGCGACCAGGTGGTCGACCGTGGCCTTGATCGTGTTGAACGTGCCCAGCGTGTCAATGTCCATGACCGCCTTGAAGCCGTTGGACGTGAGTCCGGCCAGCGAGGACACAAAGTTGCCGGCCGCGCCCGCGCTGTTTCTGTCAGGGGGGAGGAAGCAGCAGGAATATGACCGGAAAACGCACATGACAAAATCGATGCTGCCCAACTCCGCCACACAGCGGTCGGCTGCCTGCTTCAGGCTGTCAAACTGCAAACAAAAACGTCAGCATCACGTCCGACAACTGCTCCGTTCTTCCCCTCCTGCACGCACATTCCGAACGTCGACATCGCCGATGCCGATGACTTTGGCACCCTTGCGCACCGTGGCAATGTCCTTGGCCTTGGCCTCCGTTTTCGTCACGTTGCGCCCAATGATGCACGCGTCGGCACCCAGGTACACCAGGGCACGCGTCTGAGCACTGCAGATGTCGCCAGCACCGCCTGTCACGAATGCTACTCGGCCCTCTGCGAACAGGTCAGCGAGCTGTGGTGGCACCGTTGCTTGTGTTGTCCTCACTGAAGATGCCGTCTCGCCACACCGGGCTGAGAAAGGCCGACGGATCGACAGTCATAGTCGTTTGCAGGCTGCTAGATCTGTACTCCGTGAAGCTTTACGGGCGATAGTTGACCTGAACGATGGAGGACTGCTGAAGGGCGCAACTTAGGATCAATATGGAGAAACAAATAGGTAGAAGTGGAGCCTCGGCCTGCAGCTCAGTTCACAAATCGTCTGGTAAGCCTCGGAAGAGATGAGGGAGAACGGCGTGGAAGTTTGGCACTCTCCAGACGATGTTGGGTGTAGAAAGTCTAACGTCGTCTAACGCAAGCACAAAAGTACGTTTGCTGTAGCTGCCTCGGCTTGTTCACCGGCTCCATCCTAGCTGCCTCCTTCCCCGTACGGAGTACGTATTACTTGGAGCGGCTTACTGTATTTGGCCGATTATGTAACGCTCTGGGTACGTGACCCCACAACCCCGCGATTGGCCAGTGCATTTTGGCGGCTGTCGATCGTCTGGCGCGATAGCTTCCCTTGATTTGTTTAATTTGTTTAATTTGGTTTATTTTATATTTTTAGTTTTTGCCCGTTTTGAGCCGCTGTCCAAAATGGGTCTCTAGCTTTGTGACAGCCGCATTTCTTCGTCTTCGTTGTTCTTCCCCCTTCTTCCTGTCATTTTCACGGGGGGCCCGTACCCCTCCTCCGCCCTCTTCCGTCATGTCCGCAACACCCGCCAAAAAGAAGCCGCTGATCTTCAAGCGACGCGCTGGTCCTGTTTCAGCTGCATCCACCGCGGCTCTCGACTTCGACTCCGACTCTGACTCGGATTCCAACCCCTCGACAGTACCAAGACCAGCCAAGAGTCAGAGCACGCCAACAGATCGTACAGACAACGGCGGTGTGGATCTCTTTCGTCGGGCGCGACAGTTTTTCCCCCGAGCCATTGAAGAACAGAATCAGCGCATGCTGGCCGAGAAGCAGCGAAAACAATCACCGGCAGACGCAACCGATCGTACCCCCGCTTCCACCCCAGATCCCGAGGACCACGATATGAAGAGAAGGAAGGTGTCGAACGAGACGACCGGCAGCGACCATAACGACAGCCACAGCCGCCAGCAGGAGGCTTCCCCCCCAGAAACATCCCCTTCACAGAGATCACCACAGCCACGATCACTGAACAAAGGCAAGGGGATTGCGACACCGCACACGGTGAATTCTAGCGTCGTCTTCGCCAGTGTGCCCTCGACTCGACAGCGCGGTGCGACAGCAGAGGCAGCGGAGGCTACGGATGCTACGGATGCCACGGATACGGCAGACGACTCGGTTGTGCTGCTGGGCAGCTCAGGCAACGACGACGAAAGAGCGGCGATCGAAGCCGCCATTGCGCAGATAAAAGCAGAAGAATGCTCCGAGTCTCTGGCGGTTCCGGAAACCAAGGAAGATCCACCAAAGGCCACAATTCTCGCGGTGGAGGATGACGAAAACGAGGACGACATCGCGGAGGCCATCAACCCAGAGTTCAACGAGTACATCATGCAAGCCCGTGCTCGAGATGCGGCCGCCCGTGCTGCACAGGCCGTGCGAGCATCGGCATGCAGTGTCGAGGCATCTGGGGGCACCTCGACAGCAGCGACGACGAGCTCGACCGGCACGTCGCAGCCATTCGCGGGCCCGAGCCCCGGGAGCACGCCGGTGTCATCTGGCATGCTGGCCACCAGCGACCAGAACTACCGGATCTTTGTCACGCCCCATCTGCCGGAGCCGGTGCCGCCTCTGATCGCGATGCTGCGCATGGACCAGAAGATCAAACTAGTGCAAGCGGCATTTCTGGACCACGCGCGGAAGAACGGGTTGCATTTGGGCGAGGAGGTCGAGGATGGCGTCTTGCTAACGTGGAAGGGCATGAAAATTTACTCCTGGACGACGGGTCAGTCGCTGGATGTACGCCCCGACGCGCACGGCAAGTTCCACGACGACCTGGGGCGATCGTCCGGCTTCTTGTCGGGCGGGCTGCATCTGGAGATCTGGACGCAGGACCTGTACGGGGCCTTCCTCAAGGACGAGGAGCGGCGGCGGCTGCGAAAGCTGGGCGAGGCTGTCGACCTCGACCTCGACAGCAGCAGCGAGAGCGACGACGACGGGGCCGCCGGGCTCGGAGGCAACAGTAGCCACGGCCACGGCCACGAGGCCAGAGGATCAGCAGCGGCAGCGACAGCGTCCAGCAGCCCGCGCATCCGGCTCGTGCTCAAGTCGCGCGACTACGAGAAGCTCAACATGACGGTATATGCCGACACCAAGGTGGCGACGCTGATTGCAGCCTTTCGGGAACAGCGCCAGATTGGGCCAGAACGGACGATTGCAGTGCACTGGGACGGAGAGCGGCTGGAAGAGGACAGGACGGTGCAAGACGCAGACATGGAGGACATGGACAGCGTCGAGGTCTTTATCCACTGACGGACGTGAGCGGGCGGCCGGCGTTTGGGGGCTGCTGGCGTTGGACGAGGTCTCTTGACGCGATATGATACCGAAAACGTTTGCATACTTATTTACACATATATATCCCCTGGGCAAAATGGACACCCCCCAGAAGAACTGGCAGGTTGGAAAATCAGACAATAAGACAGAAAGGACCAATGACAAGAAAGAACCATGAACAAGCCAGCATGATCGTCCTGGGCCATACGCAAAACGGTTTGTGTGCCCTCTGTAACGCCAATCCGAATGGGTCTCTCCTCATGCTCGAGCGTCTAAAAGCGCTCCTTCATCCGGGTGCTTATGGACCGCAGATTGCCGTACACCTTGCTGGGCGGCTTGCCAAGACTGGAGGCCTGTCAGTGGTGCTGTCCGCAAGCGAGCACGGGGTAATACATACATCAAGCTGACCACACTTTCCCGCGCCATGCCGATCTGAGGAGGAGACCGATGTTAGCATATCCCGCATCTCGAAGCGCCGTCGATTCCCGGCCGCGTGGTCTTACCTCTTTGAAGCCGCCGAGGATATGGATCTTGGAGCCGCCGGCGACGACGATCCGCGTCTTGGTCGTGTTCTCAATGGCGTACTAAACGTCTCGGGTCAGCACCTTCCCATCGACGGCAGCAGGGTTGGGCCCATCGGCCTGCTCACCTTTGTCCGGCCGTCCTTGCCGACGATGCGGCCGACCGCGCGGGCCAGATGGTCGCCCTCGAGCGACTTGACGTCCTTGATCTCAAAGGACTGTATGAAGATCTGCACAGAGTCAGCGTTGGGTTCGAAGAGACAAAACGACAGCAACGTACGCCGTCCAACCGCAGAATGGCCACGGCATCCTCCACGTCAAAGCCCATGGCATAGGCCCGCACAAAGTCCTCGCCCTTTTGGATGGCACCCGTCTCGACGGTGCTGCGCGACGTGCGCAGCTCGACCGCCTTGGACTTGATGTTCATCCGCACCTGCAGCCGCAGGTTCTCGACGAGGGGGGTGTATCTGTCCAGAGCAGTCAGCATCACGACCGGACAGCAGCAGCCAGACACAGACACATACATCTTGCTCCAGGTCGCCTTGAGTGGCGTCATGCGGTGTGGCGGGATCGCTGCCGTGGCCGGTTAGCACAACAGCCCGACCAGCACAGGGATAACGGGACAACGGGACAACGCACGTATTTTCCGCGACTCGCGCCGGACGGCCGTCTGGACATCCTTGGCGGCCGCAAAGCGCGGCCGTGACTCCTCGTCAATGTCCATGTTGGCGTCGGGGTCGCTGTCAAAGCTGACAATCGTCGCCGTGGCCGGGTCGGCTTCCAGCTCCACCAGGGCCACTCCCGGCACCGCGTCGAGCGTGACATCGTCTTCACGGTCAACTGCATCCGCCCGTTAGCTGCCGTGCCTCTTTAGCGATCGCAATGCAGACAGAAGCCCCTACTCGTCACGGGCGCCTGGACGGCCGGCGAGGCCGTCTCGTCCTTCCTAACCGCTGTCGGCGCAGGCATCGTGTGGTGTCGGAGGTTGCGGCTGTGTCGTTTGGTCAGTCCGTGTGCTCGGAGGGTTCCGTCTCGTCGCAGTGTCCTTTGGTTGAGATCACTCGTATCGTCTTCGATGCCGCACTTTTTTTTAAACTGGGTCAAGGTGGGATACACATTTTTGTTAAAAAAAGGCAGGGGCCCATCTTTCTTATCGTGTCCTATCGATTGGCCAGTGGCGGTCTAAGTCTGACAAACCCCCCCCTCAAATGACTTTCAGCAGCGCGTCATCCTTCAAAGGCCGGGAAAAAAATGCAGAGGCGACCATTCATCTCCCCGCCACCACGTCGAGATCGAATCGGCATAGACACAAGACAGAACCCGCAAAGGCGACCGATCGGCGACTTCAACACGTGCCGTCCATCATGCGATAGCGATGCGACTGTCCTGCATATCCTGATCCTACTCCACAGTAATCGTCATTATTTGCTCCTTCTGCTGTCGTCCTTTTTTCTTCTCTTTCTCTCCTCCTTCTCCCCCCTCCTCTTCCTCTCCCCTTACTCTAAAAATGCACGATGCCTTCTAGCACGGCCAAGACCCATCAACTGGGTCGCCAGGTCTGGACGACCGTCCGAGAATCATTCGACTCATGGGTGTGGCATCTGCCCTGTCGGTCGCCTCCACGTTCTCTGACCGGTCTGGGCATAGGCCGCTCCTTTGTGTCACAGGTCGTCAGCCGGGAGCCTGCACGACGGTCCTTCCTCCACAGCAGCAGCCGGCGGCTGTTCGGACATAGCGCTCCCGCCAGCAAGATCTCGCCAAACAATGTGCGGCGGAGTTGCACCTCTGGGGGCCTCCTGCTCCTGGGACTGAGCTCGCCGTCGTCATCATCATCTGGTGTCGTGGCCACATGCACGGCCGCAGCGGACACGGCTATGAACGGGACCACAGCCCAGCAAAAGGCGAACATTAGCCGGGCGGCTCGACAGGCCTGGCAGCAGCAGCACCGCAGCCACCACACGCTCCGACGAGGACTGCCCGCAGCCTGGAAGGCGACACGGCGATGCGAGAGCACGTCAACTAGCGACAGTTCCAAGAGAGCGGTCGAGGCAGCAACGCCAGCCAAAAAGAGCTCGGGTGATGTTCCAGAACCGCCACCGCCACCACCTCCACCACCACAGCCGGGAGACGAGGAGTCCATAGCGGCATCGATGTCCAAGTACCTGCAGTCCCACCTGCCCAAGATTCCGCAGCGGCCGACAAAAGAAGAGTTTATGGCGGCAGCGACAGGGTTCTGGCAGCGGCTGCAGGCACGGTTCAAATGGCACTCGATCCGCAGCATGCGGCCGTGGAATGCCGACGAATGGGGGGCGTTTGTGTCGTGGATCATGCTGGGCCACTTGCTGTGGATCCTGGTCGGGACCACGACCTTCTTCTCGCTTGTGATCCTGCTCATCAACACCGTGTTTGCACAAGGTAGGCCGGCTGTCTGGTCTTTGAAGGTGTTTCGTCACTAACCAAGGATACAGAGGAACTGGCCAAGTGGGTGGGCGACTACCTGACGCAGTCGGCCGGCGTGACGGTCGTGTTTGAGTCGGCCATTGTGCCAAAGTGGAAGGGCGGCGTGATCACATTCCACAACGTGTTCGTGTCGCGGCGGCCAGGCCAGGTGAAGTCGTCGGTCAAGAAAGGCTCGTCCAGCGAGGCGGCGATTGCGGCCGCACAGCAGAGCCACGAGCAGGACGGCGCAGTCGTGGCGGTCGAAGAGCACGACGACGGCAACTACACGCAGTTCGACGTGACGATCAACAGCGTGGACGTGACGCTGTCCTTTATCAAGTGGTGGAACGGCAAGGGTCTGCTGCGGGACGTCGAGGTGAAGGGCGTGCGCGGCGTCATCGACCGGACTCACGTGCAGTGGGCAGGCGGACCGCTGGACCCCCTGTCGTTCCGTCACGTCCATCTGCCGGGCGACTTTGAGATTGAGCGGTTCAAGCTTGAGGACCTGATGGTGACGGTGCACCAACCAAACGGATTCCGGCCCTTTAGCATCAGCATCTTCTCGTGCGAGCTGCCACAGCTGCGGAAGCAGTGGCTCTTTTACGACTTTCTCTCGGCTAACCACGTGTCCGGTTCGTACGACGGTTCCCTGTTCACCATCCACCCGCGCCAGGTGCAGCAGTCGCGGGCGCTGTCGGCGCCGTCCTCCGCAGCGGCAGCAGCCGTGGGCGACGTGGTCGACCGCAGCCACCACGACATCAGCAACCCAGTCAACGAGCCGGTAGTTCTGGAGTCGCCGCTGGCGTGGAAGAAGTTTTCGCGTCTGCGCATCGACGGGCTCAAGATCGACCACCTCAACCGGGGCGACCACGGGCCGTTTGGCTGGATCTACGAGGGCAACGTCGACATTGTGTCGGACGTGATGCTGCCGGCCGAGGCGGACGAGGGCATCGCCAAGGCCGTCAGCGACCTGTACGACAATGTGTACGACCGCATGGAGGAGGCCGTGACGAGCAACCGGTACATCACCATCCTGGACGGCCACTACGGCACGCGGCGGGTGGGAGAGCTGCCCCACGACGAGCCCAACCCCCCAAACGACGCCTCGCCGCCGCAGTACGTCGTCATGGACCTGCGGATGCACCTCAACGACATCCGGGCGGCCGTGCCATTCTTCCCCGCGTCTGAGGCGCTCGGCTACGTCAACGCGGCGCTGATCCGACCTATTGTGGCTTACATGAATGCCAAGCGGACGTACATCCCCATCAACTGCCGCATTGTCAAGCACCTGTCGGACTTTGACGGCAGCTGGACCGTCTACGACTGCGGCCTGATGGACGACTCGTCTGCTGAGGTGTACGCCGCGTTTGCGCGCGACGTCGAGGATCAGCAGTCGCGTGTCCGCCGCCTTAAAAAGGTCGGCTTCTGGACCCTCAGCATGGTCGTGCACGCCATCCTAGCCGGCGTCGCCGGCGATCTGCTGTGAGGCAGCCTAGAGAAGGGCAGAGGGCAGAGGGAAGGGCAGAATATAGAGGACAGGGCAGATGGCCCCACAACAGAAAGAAAAGCAGAGACGATCTGCCAGAATAGATACCACTCCACCTTTTCTTTTACTCCTTTTGTCAGTATTGGGCCGTTCGATTCGGCCCCGGAAAGGTGTCTAGGCGCAAAGCGTTCTGTCTTCAGTGGCATTTGCTGGTTTTCCGTCATAGGCGGATGGACGGACAGGAAAGACGAGACAATCAAAAATCTCTAGATTTCCAACCAACGGTAGCGCTCGACTGCTTGTGCTATTACTCCTTCGCCGTTGCTGACGCTCCATGAAGGTGTCTAGGGTTGGGGTCTTGGGTCTAGGGTAGAGGGACAAATGGGGGATAGATAGAGGACAAATGAAACGGGAGGATAGAGTAGTGGGCGAGCCACGGGCGGCTGGGAAAACACGCAAACAAAAAACGATATCTTGATGCCGACACAACCGTGTAGCTGATCAGGGCAGAGGTCTATTTCTCTCCCTCAATGACCAAGCCGTGGCTATCGTTCCAACTTTTCTCCATCGGTCCAGGGACGACGCACAAGGGGAGGAACCAAAAAACGAGAACGCAACAGAACGCAGCCATAAACCCAAGTGGCCGTACATCGTGTTCCTACAAGAAGCGAGGGGTGTGGTTGGCCCCGAGCGTCTGTCTGCTCACATAAAGTCGTCACTGCGCAAAAGTGTTAGTCAGCCATGAAATCGCGGTCACGTGACATTAACAAGAACGTACTCTCCATAGCCGCCATCGTCGTCGTAGGCGCCTGTGTCGACGGTGTTGGGCCGGCCGACGGCGAGCGAGGTCTTGGTCTTAGCGGCCTTGGACTTCTTGCCGCCCTTCTCGGCGGCCTTCTCCTCGCGGAGCTTGTCGTTGCTGAGCACGGTGAGGGTGCTGGCGGCCTTTTTGATCTGGTCGCTGGGGAGGCCGCGGCAGAGTTCCTTGACGAGATCCTGGACGAAGAGGGAGTAGTGGGGCTTCTTGGCATTGGCGGCGATGAGCGGCGCGAGGGTCGAGCAGAGCGTGTCGAACTGGGCCTTGGTGAGCGGGTTAAGCAGCGGCAGTGCGGCCAGATCGACCGTCTTGCTGGGGTCGGCCTTGTCGACGGCGACGGCGGACGCCTTGAGCACGGCGGCCGACTTGCGCACGCCGCTGCCAGTGCCGGCTGAGAGCCCGGCATCGCCAAAGAGATCGGCCGCGTGCTGCAGGTCGGCGTCCTGTTCGTGGCGCCGCATCCGCTCGCGCCGTTCCGACTCGGTCTCGTTTTCGCGCGGCGCCGCCAGCGCCGCCAGCTCGGCCTGCCGCTGCGCCTGTCGCTCGGCAATCCGCAGCCCCTTGGACTTTTTGGCCGCGGCGGCCGCTGCCTTGGCTGCTTCGGCCTCGGCCTTGGCTTTGGCTGCCACCGCTGCCTTCTCGCGCTCCACCTCCGAGTCGTCCGCGTCCCACGAGTCGAGCACCTGTAGTCGTCGCCGGTCAGTCATCGGTCGCCGGCAGGGATCCACCCAGAAACACATACGTCGCTGTCGTTGTCCTCCTCGTCCTCAAACTTGGTCGCCCGTCGCAGGGCGCCGGCTGGCACAGCCGGGCTCGACGCGGCCTCTGAGCCGCTCGACGATTCCTCTTCGTCATCTGTCCCACGGGAACCAATGTCAGCATAGATCCGTCGTGCCGTCGTCGTCCATCGCCCTGCGTCGCCATCGCGATGTCCCAGCCCAACGCGAGGGGGCGTGCACGGGAGGGGTTCACGCAGTTCTATCCTTCACTTACTCCACTTTTTGCCTGGCATCGTCGCGGTCGTTGCTCGTGGATGGGCTCGTGTAGTCGAGGCAGATCGTTCCGGGTGATTGTGGATAGAAGCAGAGCACACGAGTGTGAAAATACGCCGGCGGCAAAGACTGGTGGAAAGTTTGTTAAAAAATTTAAGGGCAGATTTCGTGTGTCGCCGCCATGGAGGGGTTTCGAATTGGCCTGCGATTACGTAATGTCGCATACACTGTGCCAGTTGGGTCTTGTGTAGATGAATAACTAAATCCGGGCGGTGCGATTGCTTCAATTTGTATAAATGAGTTTACAAAGAATATTACTATTGTGTTCATGTATACGTACAGAATACGGAGTACTCCGGTCTATCCGATACGGTAAGTAGCATAAATAGTACATTTTCTGTACTCTATTTTTCTTTCTTCGGAATCAACATCAAGTATTTCATCCCCTCACCTTTATACCCCTTTTTAAATCGAGGGTTTATCACGAAGTACTCTATACTACAAAAATATTTCCGTACGTTTCAAGTACGAGTGCTCGCACGCACAGTCAATTACGTGCACATGTAGAGGCCTCGCTGTATTTCAAGTAAGTACGAATTGCAACATGAAACCGATTCGTTGGTGAGGTTAATACTTCGTAGCATTGTAGCCGAATGCACTAGTAAACTTGGCAGTGAAACGCACGTCAACTGGGACTCCCGGCAAATATATTAGCGCCCCCACCCAACATTCAAGTGCTCAAACGAAGATAATATGAAGGCGGCCCCCTGCACTCGTTGCGCGCTCTGGTCGCCGGTCGTGCTAAAAATATGGTTTAAGGGTGTGAATGTTGCATATCACCATTTGAAATCAGCGACAAGTACGGAGTACTCTGTACTCTCTATGTAAGATACTTTGTATGTAGGATGCTTCAAAACCCACCCTTTTCTGAGACGAGTTGATGTGTCCGGCAGAGGTAGAAAAGCCACATCAAACAATGCATAGTCACCGGGAGAAAGGCGAAAGTATCCTTCGTTGGATCACTTCGCTCGTTAGTTTGGAACACATTCCAGAAGCTTGTGGCTAGATCTTCCAAATCGGGAAGTTACGACGTAAACAGCCACAGCTACGAAGTATGCGTACGTGGGAGCTAAAAAGAACAGGGGACTCAAGGTGGGCTCAGGCAAAGGATCTAACAAAGACTTTACGTGTCACTGCTCAAATTATAGCGGATCGGCTGTCTTACTAGTGTCCGAGCAAGTCTCCGCCAGAGCGTGTTTCCCTTTGAAAGGGATGAACACAGGGATAGTTCTCTGCTCGTACTAATATTGTGCTTGGGACGCCTTCCGCAACGTACAAAAGAGGGAGGCGTTCCGTCATGGCTGCGGACGAGCCTACATACTTTCTTTATCACGATAATTTCAGTGTGCGCATGTGACTTCAGTTGCGGCGCATCGTGGACTGACACATTTCTGGCTGCGATCTCCCCCCCAAGAAGCACCAGAATCTCGACATCGCCCGTCCGGATGTGGAAGAAGCCGTCCGTCTCCCTCTGTGGCTAAACCAGCCATGAATTTTGCCCGTCGGATTGCAGCGCTCTGGGAATCCAGTGCCCGGAGCCCATCCTACACGGCCTTGGCAACCAGTCCGACCGCCACGGGATTTCCCCAAAAGTGGCGGCTGCACTCGAGATTCCAACGGTTGTTGGTCTACACCGCTGTTGTGTTGTTGGTGATCGTCGGTGTTTCGGTCTACTCAAGGGAGCACGACCTGCTGCCAGCGATACTCTCGCGTCCAGCGAGAGAAAACGTCTCCAAGGAGGACTACATCATTGCGGTCCTGCGCAACCCGGTAGAGGGTCTCCTCGACCCCGAGCCCATCCGCAAGAAATGCAACGAGACACAGTACCAGGAGGGCCTGGTCTGGCACTGCGACACGGTCGTTGGCGGCATTGGCAACGTGGGGAACATGTGGCTGAACTGCGTGCGATATGCCATGGAGGCAGGAGGTGCGTGTTCTGCTTCTGCTTGTTCGTTTTCGCCTTGACTTGGCAAGACTGACTCGACTCGGCCACCAGCTACCACCCTGATTCTCCCCCGTCTAGGCGCCCGCAGCGACAACCTGATCGACCTGGGCAACAAGGACCGGTCAGTCGAACTGAGCTACCTATTCGACGTCGACTACTTCCTGGCATCGTGGAAGGCCGTCTGCCCGCAGATCCAGGCGGTCGTCTCGGACGCCGAGGTGCCCGGCCTGCCACCAACACCGTCCGACCGGTCTCCCCACCTGGCACCGAGCCGGGTGAAATCGTTTCCGATGCGCAAATACCTGATGGTGGACCCAACCGGCTGGCGCGAGGCCTTTGACGGCTGGCTGGCCAAGGTGCCAGCGCCGGCCGTGGCGGCGGCGAGTCCGGTGCGCGTCTGGCAGGACATGGTGCTGGCCCAGTGGAACCGCGAGGCCCATCCGGCCGCCTTTGGCAATGCCTTTCCGCGTCTGTTTCGCTATCCGCTGCAGACGCGCCGGCTCGCGGCCGCGGCGCTGTGGAGCCTCGAGCAGAAGATGGGCCGTCCGGTCGTCGCCGACAGCATCGTCTTTTCTGACATGTCCTTATCGCGCGCCAACGCACTCGGCCCCGGTCGCCTGGCACCCGCCGGCTTCCTGGGCGCCCACATGCGCGTGGCTGCCGACGCGGCCGCCGCTGGCTGGCCCGGCTACGAGGCCCAGGCGCCCCTTTTTCTCGCCGAGGCCAAGCGGCGCAACCTAACGACCGTCTACCTGGCGACGGGCTCGGGCGAGCACCGCACACGCTTCCGCCAGGACGCCGCCGTCGCGGGTCTGCAGGTCTTCACTAAGGAGGACCTCCTGGACGCGGACGAGCTCGCGGAGCTGCAGACGCTCACGTGGGACCAGCAGGCCCTGGTCGACTTTGACGTGCTCGTCCACAGCTCCTGGTTCTACGGCTTCGTGCGCAGCAGCTTCAGCTGGGCCCTCGCCCTGCGCCGCGGTACGCTGCCCGAGGCCGGTCCGTCACAGGTAACCGACCAGCTCGGCGACGAGTTCCGCGACAACATCAGTGCCGTCGTCGGACGGCATCCCAACATCAACCCCGAGGGCATGTGGCCTTGATCGGAGAGCAGGTGGGAAAGCCTGTCGGGGCGGGACGTTGTTTCCTATGCCTCTCTCCTTACCAGAGTGAAAGGCAAGGCAGCTACAGAGGAAAAGCGCATGGGAAGCACCATGGGGGCAACTTCAAGACATAAACTACCACAACGGTAAATTGCATGTAATGATAGTAAGATAGATATGTAGATTTCGGATATGGCATGGCGGCTGGGCTTGTACGCGTTTTGTTCTATTCTGTTTCTGTTACGGAGTACTCCGTTCCGTTTAATGTTGTGCAACGAAAATAAAGCGGCAAGAAGGCAGCTCTCAAACGATATCTCCCGAAATATTGCTCGTCACATGACCCCGTGACTCGTTCGATCGCCGTCTCCGCCAAGCCGTGGGGTTCTAGGTTCTTACCTCACCCCCAGAGCTAACTCATCACGAAGGCGAATTCGCCGTCTTCAAACCCGGGGAATACTCGGTGTACTTTTACTGCCAAATCTGCGCTTCCTGCCGGGCGAATGAGGAAATCTTGTTGGTCACTCGCGGAAACGATGTTTTTGTTTCTGCCGGCTTGTCTTCGTATCTGACTGTCCGGACGGCTTCCACAGGGATCCTCTGATCGGTGAATGGCCGAGGTATGTCTTACTGACGCTATCTTGCTCGTATATATACTACGCGGGATCTGCCTGGCTTGGTATTCCAGGCATTGACTGCACCAAGCAACCAACAAGCAGATTTTGGCCGTCTTCTTTCTCAGCCACATCTATCCAGACACCTTCCAGAATGAGTACAGTACGGTTTCGTGCAGCCGCCTTGCGTCCACAGCTGGTCGGCAAGCCGTTTGCACGTGCGCTGCCCGTTCTCTTCTTCGCGCACGTCGATACTGCCGGCTTTTCGACGTCTGCCGTCGTGCGGATGCGCGACGTCTTCCCGGCCCGCGAGACGGAGCACATCCGGCAGACGCCCCCAGCCTGGCGACACCACGGCTACACCGAGGAGGAGATGCGGGCGGTGACGCCAGGCCACCGGCCGCCAGAGACGATCGGCGACCGGCTGGCCTGGCGTCTGATCCGGCTCTGTCGCTGGGGCATGGACACGGCGACGGGCATGAGCAGCAGCCAGAAGACGGACATCCGGCAGCCAACGACGGCCGTGGTGGCCGAGAAGCCGCTGACAGAGGCGCAGTGGATGATCCGGTTCATCTTCCTCGAGTCCATCGCCGGCGTCCCTGGCATGGTGGCCGGCATGCTGCGCCACCTGCACTCGATACGGCGGCTGAAGCGCGACAACGGATGGATCGAGACCCTGCTGGAAGAGTCGTACAATGAGCGCATGCACCTTCTGACCTTTATGAAGATGTGCGAGCCCGGTCGTTTCATGAAGCTGATGATCCTCGGCGCCCAGGGCGTCTACTTCAACGCCATGTTCCTGGCCTACCTCGTCAGCCCGCGCATCTGCCACCGCTTCGTCGGCTACCTCGAGGAGGAAGCCGTGCACACGTACACGCGCTGTCTGGCCGAGATGGACGCCGGTGGCACGCCCCTCTGGAGCGACCCCTCCTTCCAGGTGCCCGAGATCGCCGTGCGGTACTGGCACATGCCCGCGGACAGGCGCTCCATGAAGGACTTGATTCTGTATATCCGGGTACGCATCGCATCGCGGTCGAAAGGGCCGCGTCCTTGTACTGACCGATGACCACAGGCCGACGAAGCAAGCCATCGGGGCGTCAACCACACGCTTGGAAACCTCGACCAGAAGGACGACCCGAACCCGTTTGTGAGCGAATACAAGTCGGGCAATGCACCGCCCAAGCCAATGGTACGGCCCTCTGGCTATGAGCGCGGAGAGGTCATGTAAGAAACGGCGTGATTTGCTTGAGGGCAAGGCCCGGGAGCTGAAGCTCTCCCCTCTGGATAAGGAATGACACGACAGGATCTTCCTAAAACTCGTCTTTTTTGGCGCTCTTCTGTCCTGTTTCTTGTATTGTACGATATTTCACAACATTCAGTCACGGAAAAGGATTTGATTTCCTGCGACTCAAACACGCCACAGACAGAGTAAACGTGCTGCACAGACATGGCTATGTCGGGTTTGGTGCGGAAGCCGAAATACGCAAGACGCCGTACATGGCACCAGGTCCAGCGAGAAACAGCAGCCTTGCAATGCTCGCACAGCGCGGTAGGGCTGCAACCCGGTTGGGCCCGTCCTGATCGTCAGGCACCCCCAAAAGGCACCCAGACTCCTCTTCGCTAATTGCGCCTCCCTGCAGATTTAGGGGGCGCAGCCCTCGTAAACCAGAATCTGCTACTATTTCTCTTACGAGTCTTGTCGTCCGTCACAATGGCACGCTGTCTACACCGTAAGGTTTGCCCTTTTTTCGCGGCACGGATGCCCAATCCGTAGAATGCTTCACCGCCGGATCACCGCTGCCCAAGACGTTGCAAGATGACTGCTTGTGGGCTTGTCTCGACCTGCCTTCCCTCGAAAGTGAGGCATGGCCTAAAATGTGTCAGCACAAGCAGACGGCAGCCGCATGTGCAATCATTGGGCAGGATTCAGCGTCCCAGCAGTGCAAACACACACTGTGTGGTGCGTGCTGGGTGGACCGGGCGCTATGTACAAATACACCGTATATGCAAGGTGTGCTATAAATGCTCCTGAGGCGTAGCTCTGTCACCCCTGCATGCGCTCTTTCCCTTGTACTTGTACGAGTTTCTCAAACCCCGCCTTCCTACTCCGTTTCACCCCTCCATTGACTCGGTTCAATGTACAAAATTAGGACCCCGTCGTGCTTTCTATTCCGAGCGCCAAGTGCCAATTTTGAGCTGTCACCATTTGTCCTAAATCCATATTCATCCCCTTCCCTTCATTTCCCTTCTTCTCTACTCGTACACACCTCTCCTCGAGCACGGCCCGTCGCCACATCTTGCCCGCCGTCCACGCGCCGTACACGGCACTCTGCACAACTGTGCTCGTTTGATCAGCGCCCCTCTCAGCCTCTCCCCTCTTTGTGCCGACGTCGCATTTCGCTTTTGCGCGAACTCGGACGAGTTCGCATAGAAGCTCACCCTTGCCCACAAAGCTCCCAGTCCAGGCTGTGCTCTGCGACAAAGCGCCAGCACATTGCTATCTGACGTTCGTAATCAACGAACGATTGCTTGACTGCCAAAGGGCAAAACCCGGCTGGCTCTCGAAACCTACAAAACAGCGGCCAACCTTCCACTTCTCCCGACTGCAAGTTGGATCAACCGGTGGTCATCTCGTCTCACAGTGTTTCTCCCTCGCCTCGACTGTCGCATCCTTCTGGCACACATTGTATCTCCCGCACCACGTTGCATTCGACTCTCCCAGCTCAGGAACGCCACACGTGGAAGCGCGAGCAAGACGACTCTGAATATCCATTCCCCTTCCCGCAGTCGTCGCGGCGTCTTCGGCTTCTGGCACGTGCACCTGGTGTGGCTCTCTGCTTGGTCTCGGGATCTGTTTTGCTGGCCAGGGCTACTTAAGGTTTGTCGGTTCCTGCACTATGATACAGTGCGCCCTCCTCCTCCTCGTTCCGTGTGATTTTGAGCTCTGCGCGGTGGGGCTGGCGCAAACCCGGCGATCATCCCTGTTTTTCTCCTTCTGTCCCGCATGGCCGCTCTACTTTTGGGTGCCATTGGCGTGTTTCACCTTAAACTGCTGCCTGCTGACTTGCCGACTTGCCAGCACGGTTCCTTTGCACAGCCCCTCCCCACTACTGGCAGCACTGCCACAATCACCACATCCTTCACATATGCAGAAGGCTGACCGGCTTTCTGCCTTGCCCTTTTGAACGACGGTACCACGGATAGCACCCAGACTAGCAACGCGCGTACGCGGATACATACTCCGGGCCTCTCACGCTGATATCGTTGCAACGGTCAGCATTGCTTGGCACGAGAGGGGTGGTCCCTAAAGAAGTCGGAGCACCAGCGCAGCGCGGAGAAAATCGAGGGGATACCCAAATAGATCGATACGATGGATTCAATACAGCCTTCCCGAGGCCGATCGCCATCGCTCAATATAAAGCAAAGCCACTCTCCATCACCATCCCCTGCCCGCGCCTACGACAATAATCTCCAAGCGATTTCGAGCAACCACAGCATCGGCCTTGGCCTCATCGACCACTCTTCCCAGCAATACTCCCCGCAGCCTGGCTTCTCTGCCTTTAGCAACGGCAACGGCGTGGCTTACCTGGCCACTACTCGACCCGGGCTAGAACAGCAGAACCTCGCTTTTGATCCCAACCAGTCCTTTGTAGACCAACTGAAGACCGAGCCCGCCAACCTCTCCTTCAACCAAGGCTATCTAGATCCCCAGCAGGCCTACGGCGAGGACTTTACCATATACCCCTCTTCATCATCAGACCAGCTCTCCACTCCGCTGTTTGACCAGCAGCAGCAGCAGGCGCAGTACAGCGTACCAGACGTCAACATGGCTACCTCACAGACATCGCACAGCCCTACCCCTCCACACCTCCTCCCGGGCTCGGCCCACCAGTCCCCCTCCTTCAATACCCACCAATTCGTCCCGCCCACTGGGCGCCACTCCCGCCATGTCTCTCTAGGGCCAGAGGCCGCTTTACTTCCGGGCCAGGAATGGACGGGGGCCCATTTTCAAGGGCATCGGCGCAACGGCTCCGAATACTCCGACGCCTCATCCATCGGAGGGCATTCGCCGTCTATAGTCGGTCAAGACACGTTTTCCGACCCGGCAGATCAGATCACGAGTTCTCCTATGCTACAAGCGGAAGAGGTCGGCGACGTGTACAGGGAGCTGCGTGGCATTAACAGTTTCAGCATCTCAAGCAACCAAGCCGGCCGCAGCCCCTCTCACAGTCCAGCCATCTCGCCACGGATTCTGCCCCAGTCGGTAGCAGAGATGGGCCCAGCTTCGGGCTTTATGCTCCAAAACCAGAACGACGGCTATTCGTATTACATGCCAACCGGCCATGGCTCCGAGGCCTTTCCACAATTGCCTTGTACCGACCCAATGCCCCAGTTGTCGGCGCCGACAATCGAAATACAGTATGCACCGCCCAACACGGCCAACCGCAATGTCTTTGCGGGCAAGTCAGTCATGGACACGGACGCACTGATCCCCCCCGATCGAGGTAAGACAAGCTACTTGAGCCGAGGTGGGGAACGCCGTGGCCTGGATGATACTGACAGATATGCCGCACTCTGTAGGACGCCAAAGGCGCCGTGCAATCACAGATCCGTACAACGGCGGAGGGATGGCGGCGGGCCACCAACACAATGCCGGCAGTCTCTCGCCGCATACGGGAGGTGATCAAACTCCACGATCCGACAGCTCGCGATCCGCGTCTCGTGAGAGATCGGGCAGCGCGGTTGCTGGAAACCGGCGGCGGCTATCTACGTCGGCCGTCCCCCCCAACAACGCCATGGCTCTGCGGCTGGCGGATCCGGACCTCGCAGCGGCGGGGACGGTGGACATTGGTGTCGCCAACAGCGCGCCAGGTACAGGCCCGAAACGAGCCCAAAAGCATCCGGCAACATTCCAATGCACGTTGTGTCCGAAGCGCTTTACGCGAGCGTACAACCTGCGGTCGCACTTGCGCACACACACAGACGAGCGACCGTTTGTGTGCTCCTTCTGCAGCAAGGCATTTGCACGACAGCACGACCGGAAGCGACACGAGGGCCTTCACAGTGGCGAGAAGAAGTTTGTGTGCAAGGGCGATCTCAAGATCGGGGGCGAGTGGGGATGCGGACGGCGGTTTGCGCGCGCTGATGCTCTCGGTCGACACTTCAGATCAGAGGCTGGGCGGATCTGCATCAAGCCGCTGCTCGACGAAGAGAATCTCGAGCGGCACCGAGCATGGCAGGAGCAGAACATGGTGGCCCAGGCAGCTGCACAGCAGAACATGATGCTCTCACAGCCTCCGCCGCAGGTCGACGCGAACACGGGCTACCCGATCGATGCTTCGGGCAACTACAGCCTCCCGGCCGCGCTGCTGGCACAGTATCCGGCCTTGGCACAGGTGAACTGGGCATCTGTCGGCATGAGCGGCGCAGGATCGGGCATGGAAGACGATATGAGCGGGCGCAGCAACTTTGACGCGAGCGACCTGGACGACGGCGACGACGGCGGCTATGTTTCTGGGCCGGGCACTGGCTATGGTGAGGGCGGGATGGGCGAGAATTTCGGCGACATGGGCTATGCGTCTGATTACGGTGGCCGCTGATCGGTGCTGCTTTCCCTGTCTTGGTTTTTTTGTCACGCGTCATGATGCCGGGCTCATTGCCCGGCCGTTTGGGTATTTTCTTCCATCACTTCAAGATAGACTTGCTTTTGGGATTTCTTTATTACGATTTTCTTGTCTATTCATCCATCCTTGTGAGACCGGGTGACCGATTTGGATGCTTTTGTGCCGTCTCCAAGCTTTCTGTTGTTGCGGTGGCTACGATGTGGTGCTGTTTTTCCAGGTTACTGTTTTATTATCACCCCGATGCCCCCACTATTCTGTTTATTTCTGGGTTGTCGTTTGCCGTTTTCGGTTTAACGTTTCTTGGTTCACCGCACGACATGCACACGCCTTCAAGTGTAGAAACTATTCTCCAACTACCGGGTCCTGCTTTCACACGTCATATACGGAGTACAGTACGGAGTACAGTACGGAGTAAGGAGTAGTCCACATGGAACAAAGTTTCAACGCTACGATGGCCATTTATCGATTACCAACTGATTGATTACCAACACGGGCACACGCCATACTTCGTAGCTCCAGTTCCACCTACAAGTATAAGAAGATGCCCTTCCAAACCGAGTCTTTTCAGTCACGGTCCCACGACAAGACCCCGCAGAACCGAAAGCACCCATCATACGGACAATGACGTCGACAGCATCTTGGCCGGCCACTACCCGGGCCATTGTGATCCGTGGCAAAGGCGTGGCAATCATTGACGAGGCAGCGCCGGCGCCGAAGCTGCGGGACGGTTACCTGCTGGTGCGCACCACAGCTGTGGCCCTCAACCCGACCGACTGGAAGCACATTGACCACTTGTTGGGTGACCCGACCGGCGCGCGTGTTGGCTGTGACTATGCCGGTATCGTCGTGGAGGTGGGTCGTGGCGTGACCCAGCCGTTCCAGCCGGGCGACCACATTGCCGGAACGGCACACGGATCGTGCGTAGGAGTCAGACAGTTGGATCGTCGGCTGGATCGATGCTGACGGGCCGTGTAGGAACGAGAGCCAGCACGAGGACGGCACGTTTGCCGAGCACATTGTGGTCAAGGCCGCGCTCGCCTTTCTGATCCCGAAGAACCTGAGCAACGTGGAGGCGGCCACACTGGGGTTGGGAGCAGGGACGGTGGTGGGTTCTTTTTTTTTTTTTTTTTCCCTGTGTCCTAGCACCCCTTCTGACCCCCTCAGGGACAAGGCCTGTACCAGGCGCTCAAGCTAAAGCTGCCGACGGAGCCGTTGGTCACGCCGGAGCCGATCCTGATCTATGGCGGCTCGACGGCCACGGGCGTGCTGGGCATCCAGTTTGCCAAGCTATCGGGCTACCGTGTCATTACAGCGGCCTCGCCGCACAACCGTGCCTATCTTCAGTCGCTCGGCGCCGACGCCGTCTTCGACTATCACGACGCCGACGCCTTTGTGGCCGATGTGGCCGCCACCGTCCAGGCCTGGGGTCTCGGAGGCCTGCGTCTCGTCTGGGACTGCATCTCGTCTGAGCAGACGGCCCGGCTGTCCGCCCGGGCGCTCGCTGCGGCTGCTGGCGACGACAGCTCTGCCACGCTGCTGTACCGCAACCTGCTGCCCGTCCCGGCCAATGTGCTGACCGCCGTCGATCGACGCATCGACAGCGCCGGCACCTTTTTCTACACCGCTATCGGCGAGCCTTTTGTCAAGGGCATTGCGTTCCCGGCCGTGCCTGAGGACTTTGCCTTTGCCACGCGCTTCATCGCCCTCACCGCCGAGCTGGCCGCGTCCGGCAAGCTGAAGCCAGTCAAGCCAATCGTCAACCGCGGTGGCGTCGGCCTTGACGGCGTCCTCGTCGGGCTCCAGGAACTCAAGGCCGACAAGGTCAGCGGCGGTAAGCTCGTGTACACGATCGGGTCCCAGGAGTGAGTGTGTTGCGGGACCACAAAGGTACAGAAGAGAAGATGCAATCCGTACACAGAAGTAAATATAAGCACAAACTTGTACAAGGAGTATCAGAAACAGGCGCGCTGAAAGACAAGAAGATGACCAAAAGGTGCTTTCATGTCTGCTGCTGCAGTATGTCCCGGATGACCGACCGGAGAATCCCCATGTGGGCGGCCTGGAAGCTGCGGCGAACAAACGGCTTGACGAGGACGTTGCACTCGACACGGGCCTCCTCGACGAGCTCGTAGGCGACAGTGGACGCGGCGGCCGCTTTGGGTGGTGTCAGCGGGGGTGTGAGCAGGTGGCCGTCGGTGTTGCTGGAGGCGGGGGTCCTCTCGGCCGTCTCAGAGCGATGCCATCCGCAGCTGTCGCTCTCGAGAGCCCCAGCGCCGGTGACGGCCGGCTGCACGCGCCAGGTGCTCCAGACGCGCACGCCACCGGCGGCAAAGCTGCGGCAGCGCAGGCCACCGTCGAACTGCTGCATCACGCAGGGGATCACGACCTGCTTTGTGGCCAGACCGGGCACGAGGACGATGCGGTCGACGACCTCAAACGCGGCCAGCGCCTGTCCGTCCTCGCGAAAGAAGGCGTCGTTGACAATCTCGCGCAGGTCGACGGGGCGGCGGTGGAACGAGACCAAGAACGGGTTCGGCGTGATGAGCGGCTCGTAGCGGTGCAGAGCCTGGACGACCTGCTCGGCCGACAGGGCTGCCGGCAGCGGGACGGCGAGGTGGAACGTGAGGGTCGGCATGTTGCAAATGGTCAGCTTGTTGGTTTTCGTCTTCGTGGCGCACGATGGTTCTTGGGCTTCGTCTGTCTTTATACCGTTCCTTGGCGCCAATGTCAGACGCAAAACGTTGAAGCTGAAAAATGCGAGGCTGTCCACCAGTAACGCTAGAACAGAAGCAGCAGAATGAAAGGCGAAGGCGACAATACAAAGGATGAAAGACAAAAGGCAAAAGACAAAAGACGAAAGACGAAAGAAACGATGGAGACTTGTACATTAAGAATGGACGGACACTCTGTTGGCTTCATCCCTGGGATGATAAGACGCAGATCCGTTTTGACTGTGTGCCAGACACGGTGCCTTTCACGGCAGGAGATGCGACATTGGCCGGCATTGGCCAGCAGCAGCCAGAAGCAGGAACAAGAACACAAAGAGGGGCGTGTGCATGTTTGGGGTGGCCCCTCAGCCGTACTCCGTAGTCGATGATGAGACGCTGTTGGTGTTGTTAATTATAGCTACGCGATGGAGGCTGACATGACATCACGTGCCACTGGAAGTGGCTGTGCAGCGGGGAGCAATACGAGCACGTGTACTCCAAAGAATTAGCAGCGGAGCATCACTCTGGACGGAGAGCCAGGACCCATCTCTACGACGCTGCCATTCTGCCACTCGTTCGTCCATGACCCTTCCCTGGCCTGCTCTGACTCCAGCGTTTTTGAACCCTGGTCCAGAGCTGCCCCGCGCTGCTGTTAGCTGCCGGCCAAATAGACTTTGTCCCAGTCGACTCCCCACAAGGTTGCGCTCTTCCGCTTCCCCACTGCGATGACTGAACAGCACAGTCAATTCATTCTGGAAACGCACGGCGAGGCCTGACGAGGCCAGACAGGACGAGGCAAGATGAGGCCAAGGTGAAACAGCGCACCTGCGAACCGGATTCCGAGAGGCTCAAGAGGCGGTCTGCAAAACCGCCGACGCCTAACCGCCTTTTCGCACGTATTCTGTCAGATTCATACGTGTCGTGCTTCTTGCACGACCAAGTCCGCCTGCCCGCCTGCCAATCTCTGCCTCTGTCGCTGTCTTTTTTTCTTTTTTTCCTTTCCGCGTGCCCTCTCGTGTTGCCTTCCGGGATGTGAGAGAAACGAGATGTCGGCGAGGCGGTGAGCGAGGCGCTATACTGCTTTGGGCTGCAGGCGGCATGGCAAATGGCAAATGGCACACTGCTTCGCCCCGGGGGTTTTTTGCCTGTTGTGTCTGCCGTCTCCGTCGTTTGCGGCCGCGTTTGCAGGTGGATATACGTAGCTGTCAGTCGGGGAAACGCGTGCGCGGCTCCTCATCGCCAGCTCAGAGCAGATGGCCATGGCCAAGATCCGATGGAATCTCACCATGGCATCGCGGCCGTAATGCAGGCCTGCCCAACTGTGGCGCCCATAGGGAGACTGAGCGGCTTAGCGGCATAGCTTGGTGAACACGTGCGCGTCAGGCCCCGTGCCTGTATGAGTAATACGAGTACACAGTACACAGCGATAGGGCAATTGGAGTTGGCCGGAATCGGCCTGACAGGACAGCGTGTCCAATCTACCCTTTCCCAGCCGACCGGCTGCGCTCATGGAGTCCAGGCAGGCAAGGGATGACACTGGCGGTACCCATGCGTCGCCATCTCGCTCCAAGTACATTGTGTCCGTCGGACACACTGCCAGGGAAGGGTGTGGCTGCATTGCCTGCTCGCTAGCACGACAAATGGCTGCCGTCCATCGTGCGGAACATCTGCATCATGCACCAACGTGCAGATGAGGGCAACCTGAAAGGCCCCCAGGGCCCCACATTGGCTGCTTGCCAAGCCGAGTTTTCTATACAGTACTGAGTACGGAGTATGTGCCCTTCTTCTCACCAGCAACGTACCCTGTACGCAGCACTGTCGCCTGCCGCGCATAGCGCCCCAGCGGGCCCAGGTAGCGGTACAGAAACAGACGAGACAACGAGCGAGAGCAGCTCCCCATTCGCCACGAACGCGCGTATGCGCCAGGACGACCCGTCCCGGGAGAGGCTCTTTAGACTGGACGCGAGCGGACGCGATGCTGGAAACCGTTGCAAGGCGGCGCCCGGAGTTTGATCAGCATCCTAGCGGGCAGTGTTGGGACGTGGGCATTGTGTCCGTACGGCTATTGCGTCGTAGTCGTATACGTCCAAGGCTCAGGACCGGCTCGTGGGTGATCTGTTTCAGCCCCTCGCCCTGTGACGGCGCAGAGGCCCTCTTCCCTTGCTCTCCAAGATTAGCATCTTAACTCGTAGTGGAATTAGCTTCCCTGCCACCGAGTTTTCTTCCCTCCCATAGGACAAGCACTGGCCAGGGGGGTGGAATTGAGGGCTCCAGGCCGGAGGGGTTACGGAGTAGACCAGACACGAGAATGGAGGGGTGATCCGCTGGACAAGACACAAACACAGCAAATACGCAGCAAAATAGGGCGAGGCAAAACAGGCGATTCAATCACGAAATAGGAACTGGCCGTGTTGAGATCCGACCAGGGTGGCTCCTGCTCTTCTCGTCCACAGTACAAAGTGTTCTCTTAGCTTTTGCCTGCTCGGCCTGACTTTGCGACGCCAGGAATAGTATGAAAAAGGAAGGTGCGCCATTTCCGTCCGCTCTCAAGGCAATAGCCTGAATCTCTCGGCGTATTCGTAACATCGCCTTGCCTCCTCGGACTCTTCCCATATCCACGGAGGACACCCAGAATATTCATACAGCATCCATTGGCCGTCACCCTCCCATAACCTCTGCCATCCGCAATCCACACACACCGTCGAGGTGACGGTCCGCTATTGCTCACACTAATACCCCGTCTACCCCCCGGAGTGGCCTAGAAACGCCAAATCGTCTGCCAATCGTGGGCCGTTCCCAGCCACCCCCCTGGTCCATCTATCCAAGCGTCGCTTGTCTTGTCGCTCTCTCGTCTTCCTTTTTTTCTGCTTTCCCGTCCTGGCTCTCTTTTCTCTCTTCCTTCCCCTGCACGTCCCCTGTGGGAATCGAAAGATTGCGCGATACGCGGCCCCCGACCGAGACCAAAACCGCGTCGTACGAGACGTGAAGACGACAAACAACGACAGCCCGAAACGAAGAGGAATAATATAGACACACAGGACACGCAGGCAAGGCAGAGCACTCACCAGCAGGGTCGCCTCCACCAGGACGGAGTAGTCTGTTCCGGATCAGCAGCCCACCCGTCCCTCCAGCGTGATCCCGCTTCGGCATCTCGCAAGTCTTTCGCTTCAGTCGCACTGGCTCTGCCGACCTGGCCTTGCTCTCTTCTTGCCCGCCGCGGCGGCTCTTCCTCTTCCTTCCTTGTCTCCAACCTGCCGGTGCTTTGCTGCAAACACAGACACAAAGACCAGCGAACCTGGCTCTGATTTGGCTCGGTACAGGGTACGTGATTCTATCTTACCTTCCATAGCCTAAGCCTACGCGCCTGTCAAGCCCACCCTCTGTTTCTGCAACTACTCCGTACACTGCTCAATCCTCTGGCCTCCCTTTCCCGCCTCGACATGCATGGCCTCCCCTCTTCGTGCTGCTACCGAGCAAGTGTCTCTCACCGCCCTGACCTTCTAACACTCCCTGCATGACAGCCCCGTCCACACTTTGCAGCAACAACAAACATCGACCGTCGCAGTGGTAAACAGAAGGTGTGTCACACAGCGCCACCCTCCATTACCGTCCTCTGTGCTGTCGCCTGCCATTCTCACCCACCACTTGCCTGTGCTGCATGGTCCCTACATCATCTTGCGATCACACTGCCAATCGATCACCAATCCTGCTCGGTGCAGCCCCTCCCAACCCCGATTCCTTGCGGCCCATTGGCCCCCTTATTGTTCAGCCCTCCGTCCCCTTGCAGCCATGAGGATCGAGCGCCGACCAGACAGAGGACGGAAACAAGACCACAGACTAGAAAAACCACCCTGCACACCTACTGACTTTTCCACCAGCAATTGTAGGGCCTGACCGACGCGACGACTTTTTCGCCCCATCCCCCCTTCCGTCCCTCTCCCTATCTCCTTTGCGGTCAGAGGCTGGTACGGCAAGTCGTGCCGCGTTTTCTAACAAGCAGGAACCCCATGAGTATCGTCATCTCAAATACCTGGATCGCTTCCAGTCGACTCACTCCCCTCGTAGTGCTGGCTCGAATTGCGAACGACCGTCCGAAGCAGAACCCCTCTTCCCGTCGCCGAACTAATCGCGACCCTTTCGCCCATTCCTACGACACTCGGAAACCAGGCTCCTCACTGCCGCCTCTCATCTGTCCGCTGCGTCCATGAGTCTGACACCGGCCTTCGAGTGCATCGTCAGTTTGCTAGACAATCAAGATGGCCGCCGCCCAGCTTCTGGTGTTGCGCCCCAACAGCGCTGCCGTAGATGGCGTCGCATATGGCTACTCAACCATCCAATATGGGACAAAGACGACTGGGTGGGATGATGGAACGGAGGACAGCTGTTCTGGTGTCCCCTGGTCTGCTGAGGACTTGCGCATCCGCATGCGCTGTATTGCATCGGCCTGGACACAACTTCGGGTGAGATTTCTCTTCATTTGCTCTTTTTGCCCACTCTACAACACCCTACCTCTCCCTGTACCGTGTTGCGCCTGGCCCTGTCATGCCTTCATGTCTGCCATATGTGCCTGTCCTACTCTGTATATACGTGCGAGGTGCCGGCCACGCGCAATGGTTCTGTGGAAAGCAGCTGGCTGCACCCAAGAGGGCGCCAAATGGGATATAACCACTTCAGCCAGGTTTCAATATTTTTATTTCTCTCATCTGTACATGTTTGCCATTCCCCCCACTGCGTCTTGGAAAGAGCCTCTGCTTGCATGCTGGCGGCTCTGCATATGGACCTGCTAAGCATACAGAATAGGCCGCAGGCGGGGCAACTGGGTCCTTAGTATCCATCATACTACTACATCAACAGCTGCTGTTTTGTGCCATGGTGCTCTTCGACTACACTGCCTACACTGTTCTATTGTTGTTGGATAACATGTACTGATGACTTTCTGTTAGGGCCTGGTGGCATTTTCACAAGTCTCGAAAGTTACTCGGACATCAACAAGCAAACTCATATTACCAAGCCTCACCCCCAAATGGGCTCGTAGCTTCCACCCATCTTCCACATCCGAACCCGACTTTTTTGATAACACGCCCATATCGGACCCAAGCCGAACTGGTGGCCGTCCAAGTGAGCGGAATCCGGCTAATTCTGGTCTTGGCGACGCGCCTTCACAGACCGAGTCCGATCGTCGCAGGCACCGGAGTGACTCTGGCCTCTTTCGGGATCCTGGCCTAGACACACTCGTGGACTTTTCGTCTACAGAAGGCTTCAAGGAGGCGGGCCCGAAAAAGAAAAAGAAGGGCCAGACGAACAGTTCCAGCAATAACAACAGTGCGAGCAACAATGCAAATAACAGTAACAGTAACAGCAACGATAACAACAACGAAGGCACCGATAAGAAGGACGCTGCGGGAGGCGACGCAGGCAAGGACATCAACGGTGGCAGCGGAGATGGTGACGACAAGAAAAAGGAGGATGACGCCACGAAGAAGAAGAAGAGCAAGAAGAGCGATGCATTGCTTCCAGAGATCTCCGCAGGGGACGTTGACGCGTTTCAGGATATCAAGCTCAACGACAGTGGACCGCCCTTGAACCTAGATCCGGGACCGACCGCTAAAGCTTCGCTTGGCTGGGGATTAGGCTGGGGCTCTGGCAAAACCGCTACCACTGGTTCCGCATGGGGCGCATCCGATGGCAAAAAATCTGCGAGCACCGAAGACAAGAAGGCCGAGGAGGAAGATAATCCATGGGGCGCCAAGCCCAGAAAGAAGAAGACGACATTCGGTCTTGGCGACTTCGGCGAAGACAATCCAGATTCTGCTGTATCTGCCGACAAGAAAAAAGGGGCCTTCGGGAATGGGACAGAAGAGGAGGACCGGGCCTGGGGTTTGTCGGGCAGCAAGAAGAAAAAGACTGAGCCAGAACCAGCCCCAGAGCCGGAGAAGCCTCTGAAGGAGGCCGAACTCACAGCAGCGACTGATATATGGGGATTATCAGCACCGAAGAAGGTCAAGAAGAAGGGAAAGATTGCTGCGATGGCCAGCGTTTTCGAACCGGAACCCGATCCAGAGCCAGCAGAGCCAGCAGAGCCAGAACCAAAACCCGACAAGACGAAGAAAGAAGAAAAATCCTGGGATGATTGGGGTATTGGCAAAAAAGACAAGAGGGTTGACGAGTCTAAAGCGGTCGAGCCGGGGCCAGAGTCTGTCCCAGATCCGACATTTCAGGAAGAATCGGTTTGGGGGGCATCTGCGACAAAGAAGAAGAAGAAAGGGAAAGGGCCTGCTGACATTATGGTGCCGGAGCCCGATCCGCTCCCCGAACCAGAACCAGAACCAGAGGAGGGGGGCGGCTTCTGGTTAAGTATGACGGCGAAAAAAGACAAGAAGGGCAAGAAAGGGGATTCTACTCCTTCCTTGGAGGCCCACGTACCGTCGAAGAACAGATCCTCCTTTGATGATGAGTACGACTTGTTTGGCAGCAAGAAATCCAAGAAGAAGGCTGCGCTCGAAGAAGTCGGCGACCCACCCGCTCCCGCTGCAGAAGGCAAGATGGACGACTTTGACTTTGGCTGGGGAGCATCTGCCTCCAGCAACAAGAAGAAGACAGGGAAGAGTGCAGAGCTTGAGGCCAAGCCTGAGCCTGAGCCAGAAAGCAAGCCTGGCTTGACAAATGGTGTCGACGACCCGTTTTCATCTTTTGGCATGACCAAGAAAGACAAGAAAAAGAAAGGGAAAGCTGCAGCCGTTGCCGTTGTCGAAGAGTCTGCGCCGCCGAAGGACCCCGACCCGGATCCGGAACTCGAACCACCACCGGAGCCTCCAAACAGCAGTTTTGGTACTACCGACGACTTGGCATTCAATGTTTGGGGTTCAACAACGACGAAGAAGATGAAGAAAAAGAAGGGCAAGCTTGTAGAGCAGGAGCAGGAGCCAGAACCGGAACCGCTTCCGGAACCAATACTGGTCATTGAGCCCGAGCCTGAGCCCGAGCCGAAACCTGCGCCCGAACCTGAGCCAGTCGCACAACATGAGGAAGACGATTGGGGATTCTCGTGGGGCAGCCGGAAAAAGAAGAAACCTGTGGTCGACTCCGACTCTAACAAGGATTCGAAATCGACACATTCGGTGCCTGAACCGGAGGCCCCCAAGAGCTTCTTCTCCTCGTTTTGGGCTTCGGCAACTGGCAAAGCAAGAGAGAAGACACCCGAACCTGTTAAGCCCCCTCCCAAACCTCAGCCCAAGCTGGAACCTCAGCCAGTGCCAGAACCCGAGCCAGAACCCGAGCCAAAACCTGAGCCTGAGCCGGAGCCGGAGCCCGAACCTGAATCCAAATCGACTTACGTGGCAGAGAAGAGTGAAGATATTTGGGGCACCAACAGCCGGGCAGCAAGCAAGAAGGGCAGCAGCAAAAAGGGGTCGTTGTTGGTTCCAGAGCCTGCACCTGCTCTGGAAGTTAACAAAGTGGAGGAGCCTACCTGGGATGTTTCCGCTTCGAAGAAGGAGAAGAAGAAGAAGGGAAAGGTTGCCTCTGCTATAGCGGCCTTTGAGCCGGAGCCTCCAAAGGAGACGGAACCAGAGCTCGAGGAAAAGCCAGCCGAGGAGGAAAGTTGGGGCGCGTGGGGAGAAACAGTGAAAAAGAAGAAGAGCAAGAAGGAGGTACAGCTAGAGCCAGAGCCTGAGCCAGAGCCGGAACCAGAGCCAGAGCCCGAAAAGAAAGAGGAGGAAGAGGTCTTTGGCTTCCCTATGACAAAGAAGGAGAAGAAAAAGAAAGGAAAGTTGGTTGTCGTTGCAGAGCCCGAGGTCCCCAAAGAAGAACCCGCCAAGGCTGAACCGGAGGCCGACCCATGGTCCATGTCCATCACCAAGAAGGAGAAGAAGAAAAAAGGAAGGGTGGTGGAGCCGGAGCCAGAACTCGAGCCTGAGGCAGACCCAGATCCGGAGCCAGAACTATTGCCCCCTGCCCCCGACCCACCTCTTGACGAGCCCGACGACATGTGGGGATTTGCTGCCAAAAAGGAGAAGAAGAAGAAGGGCAGCAAGACTATCGAGCCCGAACCCACGCCCGACCCCCCCGCCCGAGAGCCAGAGGACGATCTATGGAGCCTCTCCACGAAAAAAGACAAAAAGAAGAAGGGCAGCAAAGCTGTGGACAAGGCTGTCGACCCGGAGCCGGATCCTGTGCCTGAGCCCGAGCCTGAGCCCCAGGAACCGGAACCGGAGCCAGAGTTGGAATCTTGGAGCTTCTCTCTCAAGAAGGAGAAGAAAAAGAAGAGCAGCAAGACGGTCGAGCCTGTTCCTGAGCCTGTGTCAGACCATCCAGATCCGGAGCCAGAGGTGATGGCGTGGGACCTCTCTGCGAAGAAAGAAAAGAAGAAGAAGAGCAGCAAGACTGTGGAATCTGTGCGCGAGCCTACGCCTGAGCCCACGCCTGAGCCTCGGGAACCGGAACCAGAGGCAGATACGTGGGGCCTTTCTCTCAAGAAGGACAAGAAGGACAAGAAGAAGAAGAGCAGTAAGACTGTGGAACCAGTGCGTGAGCCCACGCCCGAGCCCCCGGAATTGGAACCAGAGGCAGATACGTGGGGCTTCTCTCTGAAGAAGGACAAGAAGAAAAAGAGCAGTAAGACTGTGGCACCAGTACGTGAGCCTACCCCTGAGCCCATGGCCCCAGAACCTCCTTCCGTCGAGGCAGAGGACGACGCATGGGGTTCTACGAGCAAGAAGGACAAGAAGAAGAAGAGCAAGACTTCTATTCATGATTCGGAACCAGCAGCAGAAGCCCCGGCCCCCGAGGCACAAGACAACGAGTGGGGCTTCACTTCTAAGAAGGACAAGAAAAAGAAGGGGAAACACGCCGAGCCTGAGCCGGAGCCCACGCCTGAACCAGAGCCAGAACCAGTGGCCGACCTAGGCGACAGCATGTGGTCGACATCTTCTAAGAAAGACAAGAAGAAGAAAGCCATTGTCGTAGCTGAAGAGGAGCCAGAAAAGGACGAGCCTGAGCCGGTTGCGGAGTATGGCTGGTTGAGCTGGGGTACCAGCGCGAAGACAAAGAAAAAGAGCCAAAAAACCAACATCTGGGATGAGCCCGAAACCGCCAAAGTCGACGCCAAGAACAAGGAAGCAGAGGACGAATTACTCGAGTTTCACGACAGCCACGACTCGGTCGATGACAAGCAGGATGACAAGCCCTTGGAAGAGACTCTTGAAAAGGAGGAGCCGGAGGAAGAGGAAGAGGAAGAGGAAGAGGAAGAGGAAGAATCATGGGGCTGGGGTATCACCAAAAAAATCAAAAAGAAGAAGGGCAAGGCGGTGGCGGAAGCGGAACCTGAGATACCGCTACGTGCCCCAACACCACTTGACGAGGACGAGGAAGAGAATGCGCCAGCCACCAATGGCTTCTGGGAAGACGACTTTGGATCCTTATCGAAGTCGAAGTCGAAGGAAAAGGAGAAGGAGAGGGAGAAGGAGAGAGAGAGGGAGAAGGAAAAGGAGAAGGAAAAGCAGAAAGAGAAGGAAAAGAAGAAACAGCCAAAGCTGAGCAAGAAGGAACAAGAGAAGCTCGAAAAGGAAAAGAGAAAGGCGGAAAAAGAGAGGGCAAAGAAGGAGGCGCAAGAGGCGAAAGAAGCAGAGGAGCGCGCTGCTCGCGAAGCCGAAGAGGAAGCAGCACGCGAGGTGGAAGAGGCTGCTCAGCGCGAGGCAGAAGAGAAGGCCCGCATCGAAGCCCAAGAGCAAGCTGCTCGCGAGGCTGCCGAGGCCGAGATAGCGGAGGAGGAGGAGAAGAGGACGATGCTCCAGGAAAAGAAGGAAAGGTGCCGCAAACTCACCAAGAAGGAGCAGCGGGAGCTCGATGCCCTGAACCAAAGCGCCGACAAGCGAGCCGAAGAGATCGCTGCCAAGGAAGCTGAAGAGGAGGCAGCCCGTGAGGCAGAGGAGGAAGCAGCGCGCGAGGCGGAAGAGAAAGCTGCTCGCGAAGCGGAGGAAGAGGCAGAGCGCGAGCGTGAGGAGGCAGAGGCTGCGGAAGCTGCCAAGAAGTCCAAGTCCAAGTCATCGAAATCGAAAGAAGAGAAGAAAAAGGACAAGGGCAAAAGCAAGGACAAGGATCGGGAGCGGGAAAGGGACAGGGACAAAGACCAGGACAAGGACGAGGAAAAGAAAGAGGGAAAAAAGGAGGAGAAGAAGGACAGGAAGGGCAAAGGCAGAGAGGGTGACGACGACGACGTGCTCAAGGACATTGAAGACGACCTGATCAACCTCAGCCCCGAACAGATCGAAGAGATCTTGGCGCCAAAGGTCGAGCCGAAGACCGAGCCGAAGAGCAGCGGAACATTCAGCTTCTGGGGGTCCAAGAAGACGAGCTTGTTGCCTGAGGCATCGTCAGCGGAGGCTCCCGCCAAGGCTGAGCCAGTGGTGAGCGAAGCTGAGTCAGCGGATTTGCTGGACTTGCAGCAGGACGCTAAGAGCACCAAGACCAGCAAGAGCTCAAAGAGGAGTAGCGTGGTTGAGGAGGTGACCAAAGACGCGCCACCGGTCGCGAGGGAAGTCGTGTCAACTTCCAAAACCAAGAAGGGCGTGAGTGGTAAGATTTCAGACCGCCTCAAGCTGTTTGAGGCTGCAGCGACCGATCACGACGTGCCAATTGTCGAGGAAGCGCCACCGCCTCGCTCGCTAACCATACCGCCACCACCTCCACCGCCACCTCCACCGCCAGCGGAGCCAGCGTTGCCCGAGAAGAAGAAATCAAAAAGGGACAGGGCCGCACCAGTTATTGTGGAAGAGCCAGAAGCAGCCCCACTAGCATCTTCATCCCGGAAGGCCCCCTTGCGCTGGTCTTTTGCATCGCCGCTAAGTTTCTCGGTCGAAGAGAGCGACCATGTTGATGAGGCGCACAGGCTAGACAACGAAGAAGAAGACGAAATTGTCGCCGTCATCGACATGGCATCCACGAAGAAATCCGGCAAGAAGGGCGCTACGAGCAAGGCAGCCAAGGCCAGAGCCTCAGCCGCATCCGTGCCTCCACCAGCACCTGTTGCACCGAGTGCAGACCCTGCCAGCCCCCCCACACCGCCACCCGAGCCCAAGACGGCGAAAAAAGATCGCCCCAAGATCAATCGCGATGGATCGTCGTGGAACATGTGGTCGTCCGCACCGGCCGCACCACCTGCACCACCCGCACCACCTGCACCACCCGCACCACCTGCACCGCCGACCGGCGTGCCGGCGAAGCGAGAGGTGAAGTTGCCGCCAGCCTCCTCCCGACACCACAAGGCGGCGACAAGAAAGGGCAGAGATGAAAAGGCAAGCTCGTCGAAAGACTCGTCTGGTTCAGATAAGGCTGATCGGTCGGACAAGGCAAAGGACCTGCCGGCCAAGGCAATGCGGCGCCAGAGCGTGTTCGCCAGCACGCCGCCGATATCGCGTTCTGCTACGACGCGGGAGAAGCACCATACCGTGAGCAACGGAAGCAGGACGACACGGCGTAACTCGGTCGATGTCACCAATGGGCCCGCATCGCCCCCGCCGGAGCCAGCAGACATCTCTGGAAAGGCAGCCAAAATTCTCGGAGTAGGCCGTTCCGGGAGCCGGCGGACTTCTAAGCCGCGCGTTGAAGAGGACGACCAGGGTACAACAGACGCCGAGCCGGCGATCATGCGGTCGGATCGACGCAGGTCAAAGGTAGGAAGCAGAGCGCACGATGGCCGTGTATATGCGGAGGATCGGGGCGCTGACCATCGTTTTCATCGTCAGCATCACCGCCAAGAAGAAGAAGAGATGATCGTGGACCCCCCAAGCCCGCCAAAACGTGCGAATTCGACCTCGGCAAAGCGATCTGGTTTTGCCGGCCTGTTTGGAAAGCTAAACTCGACAGCGGCAGCACCGACAGCACCGACAGCAGCGATGCCGCCTCGCGAAGTGCGGCCCGAAGTTCGACCAGAGACACGTCGCCGGCACACAATCCAGACCGTGGTAGATGGCCCGGACAAGGCTGGGATGGTCGACGCAGAGCAGGAGGCGCGTCGTGCTGCCCGTCGGGCTCGCCGTGCGGAACGGGAAGCAGCAGAGCGCGCGGCAGAAGAGGCGCGGCGGGCTAAGGATGAAGAGCGACGCGAGCGGCGACGGAAACAAGAAGAGGCGGAAGAGGCACGGCGACTAGAAGAACGGGAGGCACGCAGGGCAGAGCGACGGGCAAGAATGCGGGAGGAGGCGGAGCGACGGGCAGCCGAAGAGCGGGAGGCAGCTGAGCGAGAACAAGCAGACCGCGAGCGGGCAGAGCGACGACGAATGCGCAAAGAGCGAGAGCGGTCTGAGGCCGAAGCAGAAGCAGGACGACATGCAGAGCGACGGCACCGCCATCGGTCGGAGGCGCACGCGCCGGAGAGCGAGCGGGAAGACGAGGAAGAGCGGCGTCGTCACCGGCGAGCAGAGAAGCAGGCGATGCGCGAGGCTCCGGACAAGAAGAAGACATCGTCACGGCGGCAGTCGGAAGCGGAGGAGCCGCGTGTGTACCCCCGCAACGAGCGGGAGAAGCGGGACAGACATGGGAAGCAGCCAAGCTGGCCGCACTCGGGCACGTCGTCGTGGGTGAAGGAGCACTCGGACGCGCCGCCGCCACCAGCAGCAACGGATGTCGAAGCAGCAGCAGCAGAGGAGGCGGCACGGCGCGAGCGCCGCGACCGGCGCCGTCACAGTCAGCGCTACCACGACGGCGAGGCCACAGCGGCCGAAGACGACGGGCGTCGACGCAAGGACCGACGGGGGGACGACCGACGGGGAGATGAGCGACGGGGGGATGATCGACGTGGGGATGAGCGACGCGGCGAAGACCGGGATCGCGAGCGATATTATCGGGATCGTGGGGATCGTGAGCGCACGCGAGGTGACCGTGGAGACCGCGGCGAACAGAGACACGATCCACAAGCAGTGTCCGAGGGCAGCGATGGGCGCAACGGAGCCGCCTTTGACGCGACACCACGGAGCAGCTGGTGGAAGAAGTTTACGGGAGCCTGAGGGCGATATGCTCACAAACGCGTATGAGTAATGTGTGAAAGAGTCGATCTGTACGAATGTGCATTTTTCTTCACTCTGAAGAGCCGGTCTTTTCAGATGGCCATGCCTCTGTGCTGGCATAGGTGTGTTTATTTGGTTTGGACATATCCGTGGTTTTGTTTAGGTGTTTCAACGAAGAAAGATACCTCACTCAGTCGCTACAACGACGCAGTACACGTCTTATACCCTTTTGGCCTTTACCATGCGTTGTGCTTGCCCCGTAGGACATAGTATCTTATCCATCGCACATGTGACCCAGCTTTGTTTGTTAGTAAACGCACGCCACCTGGCCCCATGAAATGACGACGTCATTGTCCAGGCACCTGCCGTCGTAAGGTACCGATCGTAGGTGCTGTCTGTTCAATCTGCCTGCTGCCTGATCTGTCTGCCCTTTTCTCAAATTTAATACATTTGTACGCACGCATCCCCCCTCAACGACCACCATACTCGCCCTACAAACGACGCAAGATGCCTCTGATCGTGCCTGGCGTGACGGCCAACAACCTCGGCGACGGCGAGACGCAAGAGTGGCTGCAGAAGCTCGTGGGCAAGACGCTGACAGACGGCAGCTCGAGCGAGACGGTACGTTGTGCCATGTTTTTTTAATTGTGCATGGATCTGACGAAGACGCAGGCCTTTTCGAAGCAGGACCTGCCCAAGCAGGCGCGGGTTGTGCAGCCCGGACAGATCATGTCCAAGGACCACGAGCCGAAGCGGCTGAACGTGATCCTGGCCGAGGACGGGACGGTGGTGAATGTGTACCATGGATGAAGTAAGATAGGACATCTCCGTACATAACAGAATCAGAGCTTCATGACTTGTCCACAGCTGTGACCTGCTGTATTCGCACGCTACAGCGCCTGTGATGGAGACTGCTATATTCTCATGCTACAGCGCCTGTGATGCGGAGACAAGCTACCCCGCCCGAGCGCGATAAGATAAGCTGCTTCGGCCATTTTCTCTGCAGCGGGGCTTCCAGCAACACATCCAGACAACTGTTCCGACCATCGCGACCATGTTCAAGAAGGAGTGAGTGGATGGACCTCTGTCTGTGCGCCTCGGTCTGCTGACGATCCCGGCAGTATCTCCTCCGCCCCGCCGCAGAAGCTGAAGACGTCGGTGCAGCGATCGCTGCGGCAGTCGTTGCTGTCGACATATCCGCTGCTGGCGCCGTATGCGGACGAGCTGCTACCGAAGAAGGCATCGCTGCAATCGATCAAGCTGCCCGACCGTGCCGTACTGTACGTGCTCGACCACGAGCCGCTCTTCTTCGAGTCCGGCAAGCCGGGCGACGTCCCGCTGCTGCCGCATCTCCGTCTGGTCCACCGTTTTCCCCAGGCCTTTCCGAGCATCCGCATCGATCGTGGCGCCATCCGGTACGTCCTCGGCGGTGCCACACTCATGGCCCCGGGCCTGACCAGTGCCGGTGGCCGTCTGCCGTCGCCGCGGGAAGAGGCCGGCAGCGAGGGCGTCGACGACGAGGGCTGCTGGAGCCGCGAACTCGAAAAGGGCGAGCCCGTCGTGATCACGGCCGAGGGCAAGCGCGAGGCCTGCGCCGTCGGCCTCCTCGTGGCAGGCACCAAGGAGGTCAAGGACAAGGGTAAGGGGCCCGTCGTCGAGGACGCCCACTTCCTCGGCGACGGACTCTGGCGACTGGGAATGGACTGAGCGAGGACAAGGGAAAACATACAACGCCAGTGATCGCAATGCAACGTCTTTCAGGGCGAACGTGCCCATATCGAATGGCAGCACGGTACAAAGAAGGAAGCTGCTCGTGCTAACACATGCTGCTGCCATCCACGGTATCCTGATCAGAGAGAGACCGGCTCTGCGAGGACGGCGCAACGGTTCCATTCCATCGTTCCTGCTTCGCAACCCCGTTGGCAGGCCCGTTCGTAGACGTCTCGACCCTCTTCTCAGCGATCACTTGGCGGATGCCGGCCAGCTCAAAGTTCAGAACGGCGCGGCAAGCCACCGCCGATGCTATGTAACGCAGAATGACGGTAACGACGTCGACAATTTCGATAAACGTGACCGACGAGAAGATGAGAGTGCCCATGGCAATGTGCAGAAAGCCCAAAAACGTGGCCAGGTAGTTCAGGACGACGTTTGGAATCGACGGGAGCGGATCGTGCGACGCGTCTGGTCCAGGTACCTCTATGTGCCTGTGAACAAGGCACAGGCTCATTTCTTTTTTCAGAGACGCACTGCAAAAGGTCAAGAACGGACGAAAGACCTCCAACGCGCTCGACAAGGCAGCCAGAAAATTCGACAGCGCACTGCGCACGTTCGGCCACACACTCCACAAGATCAAGACGGTACTCCAAAAGATCGCTCGCCATCCGCACGTCCTGAAATAAGACGGATAGAGTTTCTTGCACCATGCTATCGGCCGGTCCAAGTCCATGGCCGCCGGCAGGTAGATACCAAAGGACATCAGGGTCCACGTCAACGGCCAGAACCAGTTGTTGCAGCTGAAAGCCATGGTCGTGCGCAGGCCCAGCTCGAACGAGGTGTAGATGACATTGCCCACGGCAGCGACGGCAAACAAATACTGCACGATCAAGATGGACAGCCGGTAACGGGGCTTGGCCCGTTGCAACGTCTTGAGCGACGCGTTGATGGCATGGTTGCCGCGCACAACGTCCAAGCGGCTCTTGTAACCGATCGCGCGTTCAATGTAGACCACGGGCGAGCCCGACGACAGGAGCAGCGAGAGAAAGGGCCGCTCTGTGGCGAGCAGCGAGATCTCGGACACGCTGGGCCCCAACTGACCCAGAAGCACGGGCGTCAGGCCGAGCAGCACGTTGGCGCTCTGCAGACGTGCCTTGATGTCTTCGTGCAAGTTGCTGATTATACAATTCTGGTGGATCGAGCAGGCAATGCCCAATGCCTTGAGGGATTCGCGTTGACGAAACGCTTCACGGTAGTTGGCAAGGGAACCACTGCAGTTGTCGGAGGAGGAGACGCTTTCAAAGGTGTCGTGCGAGATGATTGGGAACCAGTCTTTGAATTTCTCGTAACGTGGCAGTTTTGCGGCGGCAGACAGGGACAGTGCCAGGATGTGGACGAGGACTGAAAGAGTCGCGACTTTCATGGTGAAGTGTTGAGACGGAGAGATGGAGAAAGGGGTTATTGCCACGAAAAGTAGGAAGTTGGTTCGATTTGTTCTCTTATACTCTTTCAAAGGCAGAATTGGCTCCAACTAAGCAACGCGTTCAAGACGCGAAAGTCGGTCTTCCGAAATTGCGTACAGCCTTCTCTGGCTGTCTGAAACAGGGGATCGCAACCTCGTCTATTTTCTCACAACTAGCCGCCCGAACCCGCCAATCAAGGAGACGTCCGTGTAGATATATTGAACGGATATTGAATCAAATTTGTCTAGTGCTCACTTTCGAAGTCGACATGTTCTCGGCAACAGCCTTGCCGCTGAAGGTAGGTTTCAGCTTTTTTTCCAGCTGACATTGATTTTTTTTCCAGGCGGTAATCCACCCATGCAGAGCGTCCGATTGGAGCATGCACGATTCATGTCCACATCGGCCTCTCTATTGGGTCTCCAGCCGTGGTCATGCGCAGAGTCTCTGCACGAATCCTTTGACGTGCTGCTTCTCATGCCACACATTTCGGCTACAGGCCAGACTGCAGGTCGACGCTCTGCGTCTAGGGACTTGCCACCGCCATGGAAAGCAGCAAGTGCTATGCGTTGGGGGAATTCGTTGTCTATCCGTCTCCCCTTTATCTTGTACAATCTTGAGCTCGGATGGTCGTTATTCTTTGGAAAATGAGCCATCATGAGCTGAAGAGGCAATCTCGGCAAAAATCAGTGACCGGTCCCAGGATCTTTCAGCCATTGTCGGCCAAATATAGATTTCGTGCTTCTTTACACCGAAACGCCAAAAACGCCAAACGCCAAAAAGCCTTTCACCCCGACTTATTAGCCAAGCCCGTGGTTGGATCTTTGGGTAGAATGCCTTTCATCCACAATGAAATACTTGTGCACAAACGTATCCGTGCCTCAGCCAGAACTAGTCAAGTGCTCTTGTAAAACGCCCCCTGCAGCTATGGCTGGTTCTGGCTGTGACGGGGCGCTAAATAGTGCAGGAGGCCAGGCAGCGTCATGCATAAGTGGATGCCGATTCTAGGAGGTGGCCAATAGGCATCTTGCTGCGATGAAGCAGGGATCATTCCCAAGTGGTCCGACTTTGGACACTCCCCAATGATCCAATGGAAATCGGTCACGGCCTTTGAGCCGACCGGACACGTCAGACACGGCATCGTCCTGGTAGCCAGCGCAACATTGGTAAGCGGTCGAGCGGCTGCCTGGGATGTCACCTTGGGCAGTTCTAGAAACCCAGAACTCTGCGTCCTCTCTTCGGGCTCTTGTTGTCTCCACCTGCAACTTGGACTCATCGACTTCTCCACAATAACGCCTGAACCAATCACGTTCGTCTGCGGAGCTTTGTATTAATGTCCGTATTCCTCTACAACTAGGTCAGTTCGTCAAGCCGGAATTCCAAAGAGACATACGCAAGCCTGAAGTGGTGCAGACGCGTGAAGGAGCTTGTCGTGGTATACAAAAGGGCACAATCTACGGCCGTAGTCAACTACGTGATGACTACACGATTCCGAAAAGGACATCCATAATTTCCCCTTCCACTCTTGTAACCGAGCCAGTTGAAGCCGTACTAAGCCAATGGTGAGCCATACTGGTCCTATGGCTAGTCTCAGTGAAGACCTAAACGTATACTTACAGACCTGCAAGAGATGTGTTCGTGTTCAGGGCGCTGGTTCGGCAGACAGTTCAGGAAGGATGCCCGAGTCCGCCCTTAAATCCACCATCGGTTGCTGATTTGGCGGTTCTATACTCCGTACATGTGTACCTACTGAAAGTCGTTGCCTAGATCTTACCCTAGCCGCCCAAACATGATCTCACAAATTAGCCGTGGTTATGGGCGCGTAAGGCGACTCGGAATATATACAAAAGATTTCTTGCAGAGAGGGTTGTAACACGTGGTTATAAGCAGCTAGCAGTTTCGCTATCTCCTAAAGCAAAATAAAAAAATGATTATCAGTTCTTCAAATTTAAAAATAGACCATGGCACTCTTGCAACCTTCAGAAGTTTATACTGTTAAAAAGGGGTTGGCTTCGGTTAGCTCGTTTGGCGCTCCTTTGTTTCTGCTATTGGTCTCCTGGTTGAGGCATCCGATACGCCTACCAAACCGTTCGCCCTGCATGGCAAAGCGCCTGTCACCTTGCATCTCACCCAAGGCGTTCTGCATACCGTGCGCTACCAATAAAGGTGTGCTGCCTAACAGTATGCCTTGGGCAACATTCCGACTTCATTGTGCACTTTACTGTGGTATAAATTCGTAGTCGTCGGACAGCACTTTCTTCTCAAACATCAACAGCTGGGTTGTAGCAAACATTATTATTCTTGTTTCCTTCTCGTTTGCATTCGCTTTTTTTACTGTCTACGCGATTACAGCTTTGACGTACGTGAGCTCTAGGTAGTTCAAGAAAACAACGTGCACAATGAGCAGCAGCAGCAATACGACCGCCGAGAAATGCAGGTTCTTTGTGGACGACTCCAATATCTGGATCGAGGCCCAAAAGTTCTCTGCTTCGGGCAATAGCCACCTGCCCAAACTGAAAAACCACGAAAGCGACGTGCGTCTCCGCATTGATATCGGGACTATGGTTGACGTTCTCTGCAACGGCCGCGCACAAGGCTGTTCGACTCTGTATGGCTCTCGTCCGCCGCCAAATGATTCTGTCTGGAAGCAGTTCGAAACGTTTGGCTTCAGGACCAAAATCTAAGACCGTGCGCACGGAAAAGAGAAAGAGGTGGATAGCTCCATATCAGTGGACATGGCCCTGGCAGCCAACGACCTCAAACATCTAGCCGAGCGAATACCAAAAGACGAGCAGGAAAGAGACGAGACGATCTTTATTGTTATATCTGGAGACCGCGACATGATTCCAGCGGTCAGGGCTGTGCTGAAAGTGGGCTTCCGCGTGGAGCTCTGGGCCTGGGAGACAGGAGTTTCGAAGCACTTCTTAATGCTGGAAAAAGCCTACCCAGACCTACTATCGGTAAACCTCTTGAAATGGATATTCAAAGACATTTCCTTCACCAACTGCCGCTCCACCCGAAAAAACGGCCAGGCCAAACGATCGTATTCTGTGATACGGAGACGGAAGGAGAAACCCTCGAAAAGTCTGTCTGCGATCAGCTGCTACAGTCGGCCCGGCAGTTCTTCGTTACCGACCAAGACCAAAAAGGTGATTTTTGTAGAGTTTCCGGACGTTCCGAATATTGATGCTGTCCTTCTCGACGCAATCGAGCAGTTTCAGGACTTGAAGGTGCTGTCGTGGCATCAGTACACTGCTCTTGCCGAAGAGCAGCCATCAGTCGAGTACGAAATCAGCAATGTGTATTGGTCTTTGGGAGAGGGGGATAACCAAAGCCTCCCCCAACATGCTCCAATGACGGAAAAACAAAAAAGTGCCGGTTGCGAAGTCTGGAGCAAACCAGCTTGGGGCACGAAAACTTTGTATAAAGTGGAACCCAATGCGAGCCAAGGGGAATGCCATGAGATACAAGGGCAAGATATTTACGACCCCGACGATGACGGCGGCTTTACACAGGTGAAACGAAGAAACCTGCCTAAAGAACATCGTCGCACCAGGAACAAGGGGCAGCAATGTCCTGACGGCATACGCTGCAAGAAAAACGGCAACTGCAGCTACCACCACACGGACGAGGAGCGAGGCCTGTTTCAAGAGTACCCAAACCCACAATTCCGGAAATGGAAACCTCAAAGTGCACCGAAACCCTCCCTCACTCCGCCAAGCGATGTTCGTATGCCCACACAGAGATGGAGGCCTGGTGCCACCGGTGCGGTGATGTGGGCCACTACTTTGATGACTGTTTATACAGGGGATAGGGGATTGGAGAAGCTTTCGCTGCTGCCTACGCGCTGTGGCCAAGTGTTATGCAGATACTTTTAGACTAAGAATGAATACCAACGAGATGTCTCTTTCTATAAGAGAAAACAGTGCCGGTAGATTTTGCGTACTGATGATCCTGGTGTCCTTGTATCTCTGTAGACATACGGAAACGCGGGTGTTCATCTGCAGAGCTAAGAGCAGAGCTTTTTCGGCAGTTGCTCCCCATTAAACAGCCATAATATGCACAGAACTACATTGGTCTAGACTAGGGCCAGCTGTTATCCAGGGACACCGACGCAGACTTGGTTGGTCCACAGAGACTCTAAACCTCTTAGCAGGGTTGCCTGTAATGATTCTTTCCCTCTTGCGCTCTTTATTGGCTACAGGCAAACTTTGCATCAGCTTAACTGACCAACCCAACCATGCTACTGCACAATTGGCTGTAGGTACGACTTCCAGTCACTATGATCTCGGTTATACTGGCTAGCCAAAGTCTCTTTCACATGCTCTAACGGCGCTCGAGCAACTCTAAGCGATGCTTGATTCGTCCCGCATCATCAATCCACCTGGGAAATACCGCGGCGGCTATTATTACAGACATGTAGTTCCCGGTGAACATGACCCCATGGACGCTTACAAAGACATCCTCAAGTTGAGGAACAAAGAGATGAGGGGATTGGATCGAAAAAGCTGACCGATGGTACAAAGGCATCTCCCCACCCCCCAAAGCTCCAGTTTCAAAGTGGGACGCCGTGGGACTAGACCGAGGTAGCCACTTCCTTTTAATAGACAAGACCGCGGTCAACATAGGCGGACGTGTCAATGTTGTAGGGCTGGGAAGTGAGCTTCGGCCATGGCGCGTCGTAGAGAACAAAAGAAGGCTCATACCTTGGACGGGGTCAAAACTAGAGCCAACGTTATAGCCGGAGCCGGAGCTGGAGCCGAAACCAGTTCACGAAGTAGTAAAGGTAGCCATGATGTTCTCCACAAAGGTGCGAAGAGACCGTACATATCGACCGGGCCAAACTCCTAGATTAGATCAATGTGGGATCCTTACGGATTGTTGGGCTGGCCCATCGTCGGTTATTTGAAATTGCGTTGGGCTGAGGTAATGTTTCTGGTGGAATGTAAATCAACTACCCATTCGACGGGAGGTCGGCGACCAGGGCATCTCCACAACTAGTGGAGCTTGCCCGTTGGCCCTTTGAAGTAGTTTACGGAGTATAGACTAGAGGAAGCCATCACAATTTAGGCTTTATATTACCTAAGCACCTTAGCAAAATGCTTCTACTTTCATAGACAGGGCCACGGTTGACTACCGGGCACGCAATATGGACCCTACATCGAGAGATGAACACTATAAGACTAGATCCTGGCTCCAAAGCTTACAGTCTCGTGATGAAATCAATTGTTTTGAACAAGTCAGAAATCTCAAGTGACACACAACATATTTAATCGTAGTCAGTATACTGCGTACCCCGAACCTGTTTCACGAACAAATGCACGGCAGCCAGGATGCTGACCAACAGTATTTTCCTGCGCTCCTTTTTAGACCGAGAGGACTTGCATATCGTGGGTATCACGATTGCTACCGGTCCAGCGTTGCTGTTCTTTGGAAGTGTGCCATTTCTGATTCCAGTTTTGCGTCACGACGATCCTGCCATCAACCAGACCCTTGTCGCTTGCTGTATCGTTCGCTTTCCAACCGTGACCATGTTCGGGTGGTTGCGTGTTGCTAAAAGGAACACAGGGCTTCGATCGTACTGAGACGAACGTTGTACTTCTAGGGGTAGAGCAGCTTGTGTAGTTGCGAGCCCGAGAAGCCGAAACGCGGCCTTTCAAGAATATGGCAAAGGAGGGGAGACATCCGACGACGATTGCTGAGATTTTGTCAGTTTTCGGGACGCTACATCGTCTGTTCTATTATTGGAACGGCAATCGCAGCGGAACACTTACCAACAGCTCCTTCGATTGCAGCCCACTACAGTAGGACAATTAGCGCTCGTCGTTTTCGATCGTGTGACGTTCTATTAGGAGAATACACACCATAATGAGCCAAGTCGTGCTCACTTGGCCTGCGCTTGTGCTCGATATCAAGGACACACTGCGGATGATGGCGGTGATCATGGTCAGGATGCCCACGCCGAACACAATGGCAACGCTAAACTTCTCCACTGTGGAGATCTTGAGTGTCCAAAGAACACGGATAGGAATGAGCATGACTGGAACGGTTAGCATATCATTGGCCAGTCGGGATTTCCGCTTTCCATCCAATACGACATGCAACATACTCAAGAGGTCTGTTGCCAGATCAGCTCCCAGGCTGAACCACAAACTGATGGCTTTGGCGCGCTGATCTCGTGGAGTCTGGCATTCCAAGGCATCGAACCACGCATGCATGGAAGAGCAGGCGGTGAAATTGCTGATGGCACACCCAATAAAGGTCAGAACTGAGAAAACGATAACCGCCCACCAAACCCTATTGTAGATTGGCAGCCGCTCAGTGAGCCGGCGGAAGAGGAACAGCAGGCTCCATTTCACAGCCCACAATGTGAGCCAGAAGAAGAACTGGACGACGAAGAACTCCTTGAGCATTACCACGAGGTCTCGTTCAAGCGAAGCGTATGGTGCCATCGTTCCGGCCACGATGGCCTCGACATTGAAGTACGTCGGAATTGTGGCCAGGTACAGTGCGACCGTGATGATGAACGAGACCAGCGCAAGATACATGCACAGGTCTTCGAGTTCCAAGGGAAACGTGCGGTTCTTGAACCAGCGTGCCACTGTACGCACAGCCATGAACACAATCGCGATGCACAGGCATGCGATCAGCGAAGTCTAGGAATGCGTGTCACCATCTACCCCAATACAATAACATGAACAAAGTCGTAGGAGTCTTACTGTATCACAACTTCGGGAAACATTTTGGGAAGCCATTGCTGCTCGGGAAGCTTGTAGATTCGGAATTGCTTTTGATGGTCACGAAAGAAAACCTTCATAGTTACGATGAAAAAGAAGGAAAAGAAATCGTGGTCTGACCTGGTATATAAACTCGCATGCAATCCATGAGCTAACGTCTTTTGATGTCCCTGGGTTGCATCCCTTTGTGTACGGAGTATTTCTTCGTAATAGTACTAGAATGTGTACTTAAACGGCTTTGGTACTCGAATAGTACATAGTAGCACTATTGCTAGTACCGGTACTAAAACTCGGTAATAACACTAGTGTGGGTAGTACTACGGAGTACTACTGACAATATATTGCCAACAAAAATAAGCAACATACATAGGAAAAAGACGTTAGAAATAAACAAACAAAATAGTACGTATTGAGTACTGCTAGTACCTATTGAGTACTAACCGCTTCTGCGGCCAAGTTGTTTGAGTACAAATAGTCGTACAAGAACCTGTCCGGACCTGGTGACTCCATATCCCTTCGGCGCTCTAATTCCAAATCCGTTCGACTACTCCTCCGCATCCGACACGGTTTTTCCCCTCGAGATGCGCGACCTTGTGACGGTTGGGCTGTGCTTACTGCAGCTGTGTCTCACTGCCAGTGCAGAGTACACATTAGAAAGCGTCGAAGCTCAAATCAATTCGTACATCGGCCAGAATATCAACCTCACCACACGATCAAATACGCTGTGTGGCTGTGACATCGCTGTATGTATGCGTTTTACCCCATCTTTGATACACTTCCATTTACTAATTTCTGCCTCGCTTGCTGTAGTGTGGTTTTCTCGCCTCGTTGCGATCGGATCGACTCTTCTACCCAAACATTTCAAGTTACAACCTGCAGGAGCAGTACTGGTCCCAACAACAAGCCCTCACACTTCCGACGTGTCGCTTCACTCCTGCTTCAGCACCGGATGTCTCTCTCGCGGTACTGACCTTGCGCATCACGTCGTGCCATTTTGCTGTCAAGAGTGGCGGCCATGCGGCCTTTGCGGGTGCCTCCAACATTGACGGTGGTCTTACCATTGATCTTTCCGGCCTGAATGGAATCGTGGTGTCCCAGGATCAGTCAGAGACATCGGTAGGCGCTGGGAACCTCTGGTATGACGTGTACGCCCATCTCGACCCGATGAACCTCACCGTTATCGGTGGTCGAGTGGCCGCGATCGGTGTTGGGGGCCTTACCCTAGGAGGCGGCATGTCGTTCTTCTCCAGTCGTTATGGATGGGCATGCGACAATGTGAACACGTATGAGGTAGGACCTGTGACTTCTCTTTCAGCACCCTTTGTTGGAATGGGCCCCCTAACCGGTTGGGTAGGTTGTCCTGGCCGACGGTTCGATCCGCAGCGTTTCTTACGATTCGGTCTATTCAGACTTGTACTGGGCTCTTCGTGGTGGCGGAAACAACTTTGGAATCGTGACGCGCTTCGACCTGGCCACGTATCCCCAAGGCAACCTATGGGCTGGATCACGTGCATACATCTACGAGGCTGAGACAGCAGCGGCAATCAACAGTGCCTTCTACTACCTCGGCATCAACGCTCCCGAGGATCCATACGCACAGGTGATCATTGCGTATGCGTATGCGCAATCCGTGGGGCTTTGGGTCATCGCTTCTGATTTGCAGTACGGGAAACCCGAACCCAATCCGCCCATTCTGCAAAATTTCACCGCGATTTCTGGTGCTGTGTCAGACAGCTTGCGTATCACCAATCTCACGGGCCTCACCGTGGAATTCAATAGCTCGAATCCAGGTGGTTACCGGTGCGTACATTCCTTGTTTGCATTTCCCCCTCCTTTTTTCTCGGTGCCGGCTAACGATGCTATGCAGTCAAACGTACTGGACTTTGACCGTTGGGAACAGCGCCGAGTTGATGGCGGACATGGTTGCCATCTTTATGGATGTAGTCGAACCTTTGAAAGACGCAGTGGGAATTGTTCCTTCTATTATTTTCCAACCGATTACCACGGATATGACTACGCACTTTTCCAAAGCTGGCGGTAACCCCTTGGGTCTCGCGGGCCAGGGTCCACTGAATTGTGAGCAGATTTCTGTGTTTGTATCAACTCGAATGGGACACGTGCTGACTGGACAATCAAGTGATCAACGTTGACCTTTCCTGGTCTGACCCGGCGGATGATGCCCGCATCCTGGCGGCTGCTCAGAATGTCGTGGACCGATCAGCAGCAGCGGCTAAAGCCAGTGGGCTTACTAACCCCTATCTATACCAGAACTATGCTGCGTTGCAACAAGATGTGTTTGCAAGCTACGGAGCCGACAACTTGGCCAAGCTCAGGGCCGTCCATGCCAAGTACGACCCTCAAAATGTGTGGCAAACGTTGCAGCCAGGCTACTTTAAGCTTGGTTGAAATACTTTTGTCCATTCAACCGCATTGTTTGGGACTGAACCATTCGTTTCGAAGCTGTAATTGGCTAGCATTGTTTTCTTTGATTCATTCTGTCACAATATTAGTACTTTCCTTTATCGTATTTCTATTATAATCGAGGTAATCGATCAAAGGAATTAGGTTGTATAAGTAGGCCTGCTAAAACACGTATAAAACTGCATAGCGACGAAATTCGCACCTACGTGATTAAGAAAGCCTTATCATGGCTAAACAAGCCGGTACTATGTATATAAGCAAACAAAACCGCAAAATATGGGAGATTCGGGGATACTAGAGACGGCGTGATGCGGCATAGTCTCGACTAGACAAGAAGGCGAGGGAGATGCGAGAGGCGGTTTACCAGGACGCTGGCAATCGGAGATACAGAAGCTCGAGGAGCGGAAAGAAGCGTCAGAGATCAATTGCGCGCGCGATGCTGCTGTTTCCAGTTCTACATACGAAAGACTAATCGTTTGCGATATACCTGGAAGAAATCGTGCGAATGGAATTCGGACCACTGTATGATTTGGAATATACCATACTGAGTATGTAACGCGTTGTCCAAATAAACGCCAAAGACCAGCCCTGTTGCGATTCTTTCGGTCGTCAAACCGAGTGGAGCCATCTCGGTCTAGAACAAGTCCATGTCAGCAAAGCGGTCAAAGTGAAGATCCCCCATGCCGTCAAGGCTGTCGAGCTCGGGATCAACGACGCCATCCATGAGCCCGGTTTGAACTGGCCTTGCAAAAGCTCGTGGGACAATGTTATGGGGTATATTGAAGTGATATCACGTGATTTGAAACGTGACTTGTAAAGGTTGGTCTGTTGAAAACCGAGTCGAGAACTGCAGAGGCAGCTTGAAGCCGCGGAGATGGAGCTGAAAGGACAAAGGGACGACTCAGTCCGAAGCAAGAGGCACCAAGAAGATTGTCGACCCCGAAGCGGACATCGAGCTCAAGCATGCTCCAAGCGTATACTGATCTTCTAGCCTTTCTAACCTTTCCCAATCGTCAAACAGGGGCCTAATGACGACTGCCAGAACAATACGCTCGATCTTGGGCCGTGCACTATTGGAATGCCTACTTCAGTATCTGTGTAGCTCGCCCAGAAGCAGTTGTTCTACGACAACACTACTTTTGTACTTGTCCTATACACCAGCTGCCACTACCCCTCACACAAACGTGTCCTCTCCGTCGGCCACCGGTGGAAACGTCAGCGAAGTCGGCGGCCAGTCCTTTGTGCTGTCCCAGTGTCCAATCAGACGGTAGCGCCCCGAGCCGAGCCAGACGCCAGCCTCTGGATCATCGCCCGGCAGCACCACCTGGGCGCGGCTATTGGCCGGCACGAGCAGGTCGAGGCAGAAGCGGCGGTCCTCGACCGTCCAGCGGACCTCAATGCGGCCGTACACGGATTCAAAGGAAGCCGTGGCCGCCTGGATGGTGCCGCCCGGCAGCGGTGCCACGCGGAACGTCTTCCAGCCCGGGGATAGCGGCTGCAGCCCGGCCACGGTCTCGTGCAGCCAGTGGACGACGGAGCCAAGGGCGTAGTGGTTGAAGCTCGTCATCTCGCCCGGGTTGATCGATCGGTCCGGCAGCATGCTGTCCCACCGCTCCCAGACGGTCGTTGCGCCCATCCGCACCGGATACAGCCACGACGGCCGCTCACGCTCCTGCAGCATCCGGTAGGCCAGCTGGTGATGGCCGGCTCGCGTCAGGGCCTCTGTCACGATCGGCGTCCCTGCAAATCCCGTCGCCACCCGGAAGCCCGCCTGTCGGACCAGTCGTGCCAGTCGTTCGCCCGCCGTCGCCGTCTGCGCCTCCGTCGGCAGCAGCGCAAACACTAGTGCCAGTGCCAGCGCCGTCTGCGTGTCGGCCACCACCAGTCCCGCCGGCGTCACGTACTTGTGCTGCCATATCGCCCGCAGGGCTGCTGCGTCTGATCGGAACCGCCGTGCATCGTCGCTCTGCTCGCCCGCCTTCACCGCTGCAATGTCGGCCATTACTGACGTCACGTGCACCAGATAGGCATCGGCCACCAGCGTGCTGCTCGTCCGCGCGTCTGCCGGATTGTCGGGCGGTGCTTTTGGGTCCAGCCAGTCGCCCAGCTGCCACAAGTCCGGGTCCCAGAGCCGGTCGGGCCCCCGTCGCACGCCACGGTCCAGCCAGGCCAGCATGCTCGGGTACTGGCGTTGCAGTACGGCCGTGTCGCCTGAGTAGCGGTACAGAACCCACGGCGTCAGCACCGCCACGTCGTCCCAGATCGCCTGTGGCAGTGCTGGGAAGATGCCTTGGATCACGTTGGGCACCACCAGCGGCGGCACGCCGTCCGTGTCCGGCTCGTCCAGCTGCTCGGCCATCAGGTCCTGCAGCCAGTCGCTCAACATCCCGGTTGTGTTGCACAGAAAGCTGGCCGACGGCGCAAACACCTGGATGTCGCCTGTCCAGCCAAGCCGCTCGTCGCGCTGTGGACAGTCCGTCGGGATCGACAGAAAGTTTCCGCGCATGCTCCACCACGCGTTCTCGTGCAGCCGGTTGATCAGCGCGTGCGAGCAGCTGAAGTGGCCCGTCCGCTCGAGGTCCGTGTGCATCACCTGGGCCGTGATCATCGCCAGTCCTTCGTCTCCCGACGGCACCAGCCAGCCGTCCACCTGGACGTACTGAAAGCCGTGGAACGTGAAGCGTGGCGTCCACTCGGCCAGCCGCCCGTCTGCGAGCACCACCGTGTCCGTGCACTTGGCCACCCGCAGCGGCCGCACCCCCAGCTCCCCGTTCTCCAGCACCTCTGCGTGCGTAAAAGTCACTCTCTGGCCACGTGCTCCGTTCAGTCCACGCACCCGCAGCCGGCCCACCAGGTTCTGCCCAAAGTCGAGCACCGTCTTGCCCGATGGCGTCGTGATCACCGCCACCGGCTGCACCTCTTCGACCACCCGCACCGGTGGAGCGTCGGCTACCACCAGCTTAGCCTTCGGCAGAGCCAGCTCCTTCACCGGCAGCCAGCCGCTGCTGCTGGTCGTCCGCTCGTTCCACTCCGTCTCTGCACCCACATCGTACACCTCGCCGTCGTAAATCTCGCTGCGGATCAGTGCGCTGGCCTGACATTGCCACGAGCTGTCCGTGATGATCGTCAACCCGTCAGCACTGCCCGCACCCGCACCCACGCCCACCTCCAGCTGGGCCAGCACACCGATCTCGTCTCCGTAAATGTACCGCCGCCCGCCGTGGAAGCCCAATCGGCCAGCATACCAGCCCTCGGCCACCTCGACCGCCACCACATTGTCCTGTCCCGGCAGCAGAAGGGCGGCCACGTCAAACACCTGGTAGTTGAGCCGGTGCGCGTAGCTGGTCCAGCCCGGCGCCATCTCGTGGTCGCCCACCGCCTGTCCGTTGATGTAGGCCTTGTACACGCCCAGACTCGTAATGTACAGTCGAGCACGCTCCTTCACTGTCGACGCTGCAGGTGCAACAAACGTCCGCCGGAACCGGATCGGACGCAGCGGACCCTCGACGTCGGCGTCGGCTGCCAGCCGCGTCGAGCTTGTGATCGGCCGTCCTGTCCATTCTGCCTTGTCCAGAAATCCGGCCTCGACCACCGCCCAAGGCGACCAGTCTGTCGGCCCTTTCAAAGGGGCCGTGCCACCAGCTCCGCCTCCGGATACCCGCACCCGCACGCGGGCCTGCTCCCTGGACCGCAGCGGTGTGCTGGGCCACGGCACGAGAACCGACGTGCTGTTGTCCTGGTACTGGTATGTCTCTACCTTGTCTGCTGCTGCTGTCGTCCGCACTATCTCGAGCTCGTAACCCGTCTGCTCCCAACCCTGTGGGGTGTCGTCCTGGATGACAAAGCGCCACGACAGCCGTGGCGATGCCACGCCGATGCCGAAACCGCTTGCATGCTGCTCAAACGTCGGTGCCGTCAGCTTTGGCAGACTCATCGTGTCGTTTTTGTGGAAAAATGAAAAGTGTAATGTGCAAGGAAGAGGAAGAGACACCTTACAAAATCGAACGAGGGAAGGAAAGAAGGACTTGTCACCATCGGCTGGCTTTGCCCCGAGACCGATAGTGGGGCGGTCATCTGGGCCGATACTCCCCTTACACCACAGTCACGTGCTGTTTATTCCCGCGACCGAGCTTCCGCCGCTGTCGTGGAGCCCCGCTTTCTGATTCGTCTTACAAAGTCCAGTAGAGAATCATGGGGACAAGAGGTACCGCGGCAAAAACGACTTCGTTGAATTCCAATCAATCAGAAAATACAAAGTACTCGTAATCATTCAAAGAGGCAGTCAAAAATCTTTCAAAACCCAGTAATCATGTCTGCCTTGAAAAGCTACGCTAACGACTCTATTTTTTTGTACTTAATACACGCAGCCATGGCTAGAAGGCTTGTGGCTGTAGAGCAGATCACCCTCTGTATCTCTCTGATAGCCGGGGTTGACAGCCCTCACAATCTCGCAGTTGAGAATGAAAAGGATCTTGCTTAGGCAGTTGACGCCGCTGAGGTTTGGGCAGTCCACCTCTATTGGCCCATGTTGGGCTTTGGCTTATTCGATGGAACCGCGATACTAATCTAGGTTTGCTCGGAGGAAGCCTTGGTCTGATATATTTAGTGAACTTCATATTGCTTTACAAGGCAACTTTATGCAAAAATAGTTCCTGTTGATTAGTCATGGACCTTCCATCCTGGTACTCTAAATGCGCCTTAGCCACACCCGCGCCGTCCCGTGTAGGCTCCGGCCATCTGTTGTCCCTTTACGTCGTATGGTGCGGACAGCATGGTGGATTGGACCCAACCAGAATGTACGGCGCCCTGCTTATCATCTAGGATCCAAAGGATTTTCCTAGGAAGGCAAGCTTATCGAGGCGGTTATAGGAGGGGTGTGCGGCGTCGTGCCGTGTGATGAATAGATACGTGTTCTATGTGGCGCAGGGAGCTACAGTAGGGATTTCATGCACGTACAATAATACTTGTACGGAGTATAAATCCTGCATAGCGCTGCCACGATATGCCGGCCCTAATATATCCTAATATACCTCCCTAACACTCTTCTATTTCACAATACAACTAACGCTTCTTTTTCTTCTTCGATTTTCTTATCTACTGATTAGTGAGCGAACAGCCTACTGTATAGACTATCCTAAATAACGTATTGCAATGTTAACTGTCTTTATTATTTATAGAAGCAGATAAGAACAATGCTCCTCTAAGTAAGTCAACGCGGTTTGAACAGGTAGGACAAACTATACAACTCCTCGAAGACAAAACAACAAATGCTAAAAAAATCGGCGCTTATTTTCTTTGCAAGTCGTGTCCTGACCACCCTTACGAGTGCAGCATGGTTGACATCAAAGAGATAACGCGTTTATCATGAGTGGCTTTGTATGGCGTTACGCTGGGCACTAGGCAACTTGGTTATCCATAATACTGTGGTTGACGATTTGTCCGCGATCACTGGGCCGCTCTCCTCAACCTCGTCTTCTGAATCCGAATCAGCAAACCATTCATGACCTCAAATGCCCCTTTCTTGCCGTGACCACCCATTCGGGCGCAGCCAGGTGAAGATATTTCGTGTTGCATTTTCGGATATTACTTTGCCTGGTCCATCTCTTTGTGGGAAACGTGTTTCTCAAAAATAGTATTGCCCTGGTCTTTCTTATAACGCACCCAAAGGGAAGAAATTCGCAGACGCACGTAACACCACAGCCTGGACAGCAACTTGGACCATAATCGTAGTCTGGCGTCATCTCGCACCACCCAATTGAAACCTTGGTATTGAAGCTTGTGGTGTTTGCACTTGGTGTGGGTGCGCACTTCAAGGTCGACATCTTTCAGCTGTGTCGCACCAAATGGTCTCCATTGTACCACGGGAAGTCGACTGTGACCATCTGACTGACAGAGGAACAGAAGCCGGCACTCATCAGCGCGGGTAATGTATGCACTGCCCGAGCTGGAAGTATGTCGCTGGAGGAATGTCTGCGTAGTGCCTGACCACGCAGCAGAATGAAGGTCGATAGGGATTTGTCTTCGGCGCGCTTCTTTCAGCAATGTCTCTTGCAAGCTGAGAATGGTCTCGCCAAGCCACAAAAAGGAGACTTTGGGCGACCGGTCCATCAACATACGCCCCAGCACAAGGGGCTCGTGCCGAGAGAGCCTATCGATGGCAGCCATTTCTCCTTGAAGCCAAGCAGAAACAGCATTGCAATCGACACTGGGCTCATAAAAGACGCTGAGCAGCATGGGGCGTAGTCCTCGGGTGTAGCAACTTAGCATGATGAGCCTGTCCAGGTCATGGCATTATAAATCCCAGTTACAGTCAGGAGAGCCGGCGTCTTGTGCGGCCGTTCGTGCTGGTGCAATTGTGTTCTCGGCCAGGGAAACAGGCAGCCGTAGTGTTCGACCGCGGCCCATAGAAGGGAACAAGAGAACGGCGGCAAGTGCGGCGTGGTTTTGGGCAGCGAGGCCATGACGAACACAGAACTTTTGAAGAAAACGGCTGGCATCCACGTAGGATGGCGCCGATATGGAGGGGGAACGGGGGGGGGAAGCTATTTTGGCTGCCAACACCATCTGATGATCGCCTTCGCGTTGGACGGACCAAGGGGCCAGAAACGTCTCGCCGTCGAAATTCATAGTAGCACGCCAGCCGTGTTCTTCTGCCAAAATGGCAGGCCACCACCGGGCTTCGTCGGAACTCGCCTCTCCAATATCCACAACGATGGCATCGTGTTCAACCGAACCCGTTTCAATTCTGCTCTTGACCGCAGGCTCTTCGCCATATGTGACAAGGCGCAAGCATCACCTCGGCCCACCGGGCGGAAAGGATGTAAGACCACGCCAAGGCAAGAAAACAATGTAGCTCCGGCGTAGGGTTAGGGTTACCACCAAACCATTCTTTATAAAGGTCGGCCGTTGGCGCTTCAGTGACCAGAGTGGTCGTGTTTGTAAACGCTACTTCGATCCGTGCCGGCAGCTGGAAGGACGGTAGGCGACGCCTGCAACGGAACGCCGATGCGCCCCAGGTCGAGTAGCCATGTGCGAAAATTCGATTCTCGTTTGCAATCTTCTCGCGCTTTAAGCTCAAGTTTCGTGGAAAGGAGGGTTGAGCTTGGAACACGTCTCGGAGATCGACTAATGGAAGACTGGTATACTCGACGGCGGAGGCGTGTAGTGAGGACCATAAGCAGAAGGCTTCTTCATACGTCTTGCGGAAATCTTCTTTAGAGACACGGACTTCATCGCCTGCTTTCGAGTTAGTGCTACTCGTGCCGGGAATGCCGCTGCCTGGCATCAATGCATAGCCTTCTCCTTACCGCTCATTGTGATATGGTATTTGTGTTCTTCTGCCTACGGAGTAACTAAGAGAGTGTGACCGCGCCTTTGCAGGGCTGAAGGCGGTGAGAGAATACAGCAGAGAATATAGGTGGGGCTCACGAATAGTTCTCTACGCTATTCTAAAAATCGAGAGTGGGCTACGTGCTCTCGCTGAAAATATAGGTACTAGGAGTACTATAGGGGTGCTATACTTAGTGGGACAGCTAAGTGGATTGTAACTAAAGCGCGGAGTAAGGAGTTCTCTGTATGCTTATACTGCCGGCGCTTACAAAGCACCAAATTATACGAGGAAAAAGTCACATAAGCTATCCTGGAGAAGTCGCAATTACTCCGCACTCCGCATGACACTACTGGCGCTAGCAGAAGACACGTCTAAAAACGCAGCGGAAAGCGTATCGCTTCGCTTCATCGGCTCCATCCATATTGGCCGAGTTTCAATTTAATTATTCTACATTGCAAAGTCGCGCATTACCAGTCCGTACTCCGTACCCCGTTCCCTTACTGCTGTGGCAGGCAAAGAGCAGTGACAGTGGTGCGGGGTTTTCGTGCGGAGAGCGAATACCCCAACCAACATGCTTACTGCTAAGCCTGGCTAGCTTGTCTGTAAGAAGCTCATCTACCTTTTGTAAAGGATCACGGATTGGCCGCATACACGAGTACCGAAGATTAGCTTCGTGGCTTTCACCTTGGCAGAGTTTCAGTCAGACTTTCTCTCTTTGAATTATAGCGCTTCTCTCCTAATACAACGATGTTCCGCTCTTCACATTCCTATAGTGAGTCTGTGCGCTGTACAAATACGACGTAGCCAGATTTGAGATCGTTCACGTGATCCGCGTAGTACTACATAGGGAGCGACTTTAGACAGTAAATCTGCCGAGATCCATACGGTAAAGAGCCCAACGCGAAGAAGACCGAAGCAATGCGGACATACTGGGACGCCATGCTGGCGGTGTTTATGGCGGCGAACCAGACGATGCCGTGCGACTCGGCTGCGGTGGCGCGGCTGGTGCCTTTGGTGGCCGGCGTAACGGTGCTGGAGGTGACGGCGCACGCGGTGGACCGGGCGATGGCGGACGTGGCGGTGATGCCGAACCTGGTGGGCAAGCGTGGGAGCGGCCATGGCGACGAGACGGAGCGGGACGGCAGTCGAGCGGTGCGATTCTGCAACGTGACGGTGGGCTACACGCACCCGACATGGGACGACGTGATCGAGCTGTCGGTGTACCTGCCACTGGACGGATGGAACGGCCGGTTTGTATCGACCGGCGGCGGCGGCTGGACGACGGGGCCGAGCGAGGGCGACATGATGGGGGCGGTGAGTTTGGGCTACGCGGCCGCGGGCACCAACGGCGGCCACGTCGGGGCGGACGTCTCATGGGCGCTGCCGCCACGACAGGCGGGCGAGGACGGGACGCGGCGCGTGAACCTGCCGCTGCTGATGGACTTTGCGTCACAGTCGCTGGCCGAGACAGTGCTTCTGGGCCGGCCGCTGGTCGAGGCCTTTTTCGACCGCCCTTGCCAAAAAACGTACTGGGCCGGTTGCTCGACCGGCGGGCGACAGGGTCTCATGATGGCCCAGCGCCACGCGGACCTGTTTGACGGGATCCTGGCCAACGCGCCGGCCATCCATTGGCCACAGATGATCGTCGCCGAGCTGTGGCCACAGGTGGTGATGCACGAAACCGGCACCCGGCCGCCGGCCTGCGTGCTCGCCACCATGACGGCCGCCAGCATCGCCGCCTGCGACGGCCTCGATGGCCTGGCCGACGGCATCATCACCGAGCCCGGCCGCTGCGCCTTTGACCCGCACACGCTCGTCGGCCAGACGGTGCCCGCCGCCGCCTGTGGCCGGCCTGCCGCCGCGCCGGCCGTCCTCATCACGGCTGCACACGCCCATCTCGTCGATCGGATCCTGCAGGGGCCATTCGCCCGCTCCGCTGATCGCCTGTGGTACGGCCTCCTGCCCGGCACCGACCTCTCGCTCCTTGCCCGCACCGACTGCAGCGTCGACCCCTGTGTCGGCCGGCCGTTTCCCGTCGCCAGCAGCTACGTCGCCTCCTTCCTCGCACGCGACCCCGGCCTCGATACCGCCGCCCTCTCGTACGCCCAGTTCGACGCCTTCTTCACTCAGTCCGCCCGGGAGTACGACTGGATCCTCGGCACCAGCAACGCCGATCTCCGCCATCTTCGCACCTCCGGCACCAAGCTGCTCTCCTTCCATGGCCTCGCTGACCCCCTCATCTTCCCCAACGGCACTGCCGCCTACTATGACCGCGTCCTCGCCGTCGATCCCCGCGCCGCCGACTACTTTCGCTTCTTTGAGGCCCCTGCCGTCCTCCACTGCGGCGGCGGCGTCGGGCCCAACCCGTCTGGCATCTTCGATGCCCTGCGCGACTGGGTCGAGCTCGGCCGCCCGCCCATCCGCCTCGACGGCGTCGCCACCGCCGCCAACGGCACCGTCGGCCATCGCCCCCTCTGTCTCTACCCGCACGTCGCCGCGTATCAGGGCGGGGACCCCGGCCTGCTGTCGTCGTACCGTTGTCCAGGAGACACTTAAGTGTCACGTGTATATCAGAATCATGACCCCATATTCTTACATAATCGAGTTGCTTACTATGATATCATCTTACCCCACACAAGGCAACGAATCATGTGTCGCGTATTGTCCAAAGTGCCGTTCTGGGCTGCCGACGCTCCTGATCCTTTGCCGTTCCAGATCCCGACATGCCAGCAAGGTCTACCCCGCACGTCCATCTCCACTTCTGACCGGGGTGGCTGTGCAGATCGGCTAGTCTGCCCCAGACGACATCGCTCCTCGGCTTATGGTCTTGACGCGAGGAAAAAACTCTCTCAGTCTGACATCGTGTTGGTGCTTATGGAAGCTGTTGGCATTTAGGTCATCGCCGGCCTCGTGTGGCTGACGAGGCACCACGGCGCATGCGCGTATTTAAACGGCCACGCGAGACGTCCTCTCTTTCTCTTCTGTCTCTGCTTCGACCATCGTCTGCCTCGACGCCGACATGTCTGTCCTTGCGCTCCTGTACAGCTACTCGGCCTGGACGCCGGCCGTGCTGGCCGTGCTGGCTGTCCTGACACCGCTGGTCTACTATCTTTACCCCTATTTCTTCACATACGCAGCGTTGCGGTCGCTGCCGGCACCGTTCCCGGCCCAGTTCACCAACTGGTGGCTGTTGGGGGTCTGTCGGCGAGGCAACCGCTACCTTGTCGTCGACGAGCTGCACAAGAAGCTTGGCCCGGTCGTGCGCATCCAGCCGAACCACGTGAGCATCAAGGACGATGCGGCCATCAACGCCATCTACGGCCACGGCAATGGTTTTTTGAAGAGGTGAGGTTTTTTTCTTCTTTCTTTTCTCCTTTTCTTTCCCCTTCTGTCTAACAATCTAGTGAATACTATGACGCCTTTGTCAGCATCCAGCGCGGCCTGTTCAACACGCGCGACCGGGCCCAGCACACGCGCAAGCGCAAGATTGTCGCGCACACCTTCTCGCCCAAGTCCGTCACGCAGTTCGAGCCCTTTATCCACCACAACCTCGAGCTCTTTGTGCAGCAGTGGGACCGGATGATTGCGGAGGGCACGGGCAGCACGGGCGCGGGCGCGGCCACGCTGGACTGCCTCAACTGGTTCAACTTCTTGGCCTTTGACGTGATCGGCGACCTGGCCTTTGGGGCGCCCTTTGGCATGCTCTCGAGCGGCGCCGACATTGCCGAAGTGCGGGCCTCGGCCGACAGCCCGCCAGTGTACGCGTCGGCGATTGAGATTCTGAACCGGCGCGGCGAGGTGTCAGCGGCCATTGGGATCCTGCCAGCCCTGAAGCCGTGGGCCTGCTGGCTGCCAGACCCCTTCTTCCGCAACGGGTCCAAGTCGGTGCAGCAGCTGGCTGGAATCGCGATTGCGCGCGTGCGCGAGCGACTGGTGCGTCAGCCGGCCGGCAAGGAGCTCGAGAACGGCCGCAAGGACCTGCTGGGCCGTCTGATGGAGGGCCGCGACGACAATGGCGCGCCACTCGGGCGCGAAGAGCTCACGGCCGAGGCCCTCACGCAGCTCATCGCCGGCAGCGACACCACGTCCAACTCATCGTGCGCCCTGCTCTTCCACGTCGTCCGCACCGACGGCGGCCGCGTCCTCCGCCGCCTCCAGGCCGAGCTCGACGCCGCCCTGCCGGCCGCTCAGGATGTCCCGACCTTTGACGATGTTCGTGCTCTGCCCTATCTCCAGTCCGTCCTCAACGAGACCCTCCGCCATCACTCGACCTCGGGCATCGGCCTGCCCCGCCAGATCCCCCCCGACAGCCCCGGCATAACCCTCCACGGCCACTACTTTCCCCCTGGCACCGTCCTCAGCATTCCCACCTACTCCATCCACCATTCGACCGACATCTGGGGCCCTGACGCCAACGAGTTCCGCCCCGAGCGCTGGGATACTCTCACGACGCGTCAGCGAAACGCCTTCATCCCCTTCAGCCACGGACCGCGCGCCTGCGTTGGCCGCAACGTCGCCGAGATGGAGATGAAACTCATCATCGCCACCTGGGCCCGCCGCTACGACATCCGCCTGCTGCAGGATCGCCTCGAGACGAGCGAGGGCTTCCTGCGCAAGCCGCTGGGCCTCGACATCGAGATCCGGCGGAGGTAGCCGTGGAGCAGACGAGAAGACGGGAAGCCGTGGAGATGACCTTGTGTACTGTAGATAGTTGAAAGAACAGAATGTGAACACACTTACCACACTTACAAAACGCTATAAGCTGATTGGCTCATGCACACGTCACGAGACTCCCACGAGGTGGCCCCACTACAATGACGACGTCGGCTAGTGTGGCTTGCGTCTGCAGAGAAAAGTGACGCCACTTTTCTTGGATCCCCGCGAAAGCGCCCAACAAAGCCGTAAAATCCCCGCGACGCCTAACGAACCCACCATCATCACATCACCACTTTTGTCTCCAGCGTCGTCGAAATCCCCGGTCACGGACCCAGACACAGCTGCAGCATCCCAAGACGGTCACACACCACAGCAACCCACTGGCCGTTCCCACCACTGCCATTATGGGTTCCCGAGGCATCACCGTCCTCAAATTCGTCGGAACTGTCTCCCTCGGTTTACTGACTGTGAGCAATGTTTTTGGTCCTGTCGTTGTCTTGTCTGCTGCCTGCTCTCTTGGTCTCTCCACGCTAACAACACAGGGCCTCTCCTTCTCCCTGTCTACCGTTACCGTGCCCACCCTCCTGACGTTACCGTCCGCCCGAACGGCCTCCAAGGCCTTCCAGAGTCTGTCTGACGCCGCTTCCGCCCATCTGCGCTCCCTCTCTGGCATCGCCACCTCGGCCTTTCTGCTCGCTTTCCTGCTGTCGCCCCGCCATGTCCGCCACCCGTACCTGCTGTACACCTCCCTGCTCGTCCTCGGTGGCCGGCTGGTTACGGACGACCGTCTGACACCCTACATCTTCTCTACTACAACCGCTGCTGCTGCTGCTGCTGTCGCCTCATCACCGCTGGTCACGCCCGCCAAACGCCGCAGCTCCCCGGCTCATATGGAGGCCAGCTACGAGGTACTGGGCGCCCACACCACCGGCTCCATGGCTGGCTCCGTGTCCGACTCACACAGCGACGGTGCCATCTCGGATGGCGAGCTGCCCGCCACCGCTGCCTCATCCACGGCCACGGCTGACAGTGCCTTCAACGGCGAGGAGGTGCGCGCCGCCGTCGAGGTCTTCCTCAAGAAGCAGATTGCACGCACCGTCATTAGCGGCCTGGCCTTTACCATTGCCGTCATCGGCATCTGGGGCGACGGGACGCGCCCGGCCGCGCAGGTCTGGCAGAGCGAGACGTTTGTCGTCCGCTGATGGAAAGGCCAGCTTCCCACACTTCACTCAAGTCGCCGCATATCATGCCACTTCCATGTTTGGTATTTTTCTTGCATTTGCTTCCAATCTTCATTCTTTTATCTGCCCTTGACGGGACACGAACACGACGGTGGCCTATTGAGAGAGGCACACGGCACAGTTGCCAGATAGCATCGCGCATGGGCTGCTTCTGTGATTTACAAGGGGGCGTTTCCGGGAGGAGCTCGCTAAGAGAAACCGAAAAAATGCACATCGCTCCTCAGCTACATGCAGGGCGGTCTTTTAGTTACCGCAAACAATTCTCCATTACGCCATGACAATGCTTGTTAGCCGTAGTAGTAAAGTGCTTTTTTCTTGTCTTGTATCGCAACTCAGGGTTCCTTCGGTAATATCCACTTGTCCCAGAAGGCTCTGTCACAAGGAAGTCACAAGGAACGTTTGATGGTGGAGAGGAAGTTCTGATGGTGTTGTTGAGGATTGAAGGGTGTTGTCACAGGGTTAAAATTCTGCAATCTCGAGCTGTATCCTCGCTATTACTCTACCTTGCTTCTCCTCGATTACTTCAAACTTAGATATACTCGTTGTTATCTGGTACGAAGTAGAGTGCGGAGTACGAGGTTCGTTTCTTAGAGGGGCTCAAACCCCGCAAGTTCAAAAGCAGGTAGATCCACAGGGCGGGATAGGTCCACAGAGGAACCTGCCCCACATATTTGGTGGACATCAGTGGACTCCCTGTGGAAGGCTGTCTCGCTGCTGTGTTCCTGCATCCCTTTATCTCTCGCTGATGATTTTGGACAAGACTCGATAGCATACGAATAGCCTTGGCGAAGTGTGCAGGAAGTGACAGCCACACTCTCAGGAGAAGAGCTGCCCCTGGTATCATTCGCCGGTCGTGCCTACTGCCTAGTTAGGAGTCGTGTCGACAATTTTGTCTTTCCTTGCTTCTTTGCATTGCTTTCTCGCGTCTGTGCTACTTTTACCATCACCCCTCGAACGATCTCCTTAGCATGAGCGCCCCCAAGCCGTCCCGGTCCTGGCAGGAGGTCTGCGACGCCAAGCGGGCGGAGCAGCTGTCGCGGATCCCAGCGGCCTGGCGGCTGAGCGAGGCCAACCGACCGGCGGCGGACACGGTGGACCTGCGGCCAGCGGCGGCGTTTTCGGGGATCCTGAGCGAGCGCGAGCTGGCCATTACGGGCGACGAGAACGACGCGACGTCGCTGGCGGCGGCGATTGCCCGAGGCACGTACACGGCGACGGAGACGGTGACGGCCTTTTGCAAGAGGGCAGCCGTGAGCCAGCAGTTGTGCCGGTCGCTGACGGAGATCTGCTTTGCCGAGGCGCTGGTCCGGGCGGCAGAGCTGGACGCGCACGTCCGGGCGACCGGCCAGACGGTTGGTCCGCTGCATGGACTCGCCATGACGTGCAAGGAGTGTTTCCACGTCGCGGGCTTCGATGCCTGCAACGGCTATGTGGCGCGCGTCGGTGTGCCATCGACAACGACGACGCCACTCCTCCGGCTGGCCGAGCAGGCCGGGGCGGTGCTAATCGCCAAGACCAACGTGCCACAGACGATGCTGGTGGCCGAGTGCGACAACAACGTGTTTGGCCAGACCCGGAACCCGGTCGTGAGCCCGCTCTCGAGCGGCGGCAGCAGCGGCGGCGAGGCCTCGCTGTCGGCCTTTCGTGGCAACGCGTTGGGCGTCGGCACCGACGTCGCTGGGTCCATTCGGTAGGAGTTGTATTTTTCTATTCTATTTTTTTTGGTATCCTTTTCTTTTCTTCTCTCCCTAACTCCACGGCAGACTTCCGGCTGCCTTCAACGGCGTGTACGGCTACAAGCCGTCGGTGGGGATCCTCCCGTTCATCGGTTATGCCGCGTCTGGATGGACGGGCGTGAACACGGGCGTGCCGGCTGTGTTGGGCCCTATTGGCCACTCCGTCCGCGACCTCGCCCTGTTCACGGACACGATCCGTGCACAGGCGCCCTGGACGATCGACCCGGCCGTCATCCCCGGCATCATGGAGCAGCCGGGCCCGACAGACAGGCCGGTGGTTGGGATTCTGCATGCCTCCGGCCTCACACCACACCCGCCGGTGCGGCGAGCGATCCGCGAGGCCCAGGCCCTGCTGCAGGCGGCCGGGTTGGACACTAGAGACGTTACGCCGTCGTGTCCCGACTTCCAGGAGATGCGTGACCTCGCGGCCGAGCTCTTGACCGTCGACGGGCTGTCGTACCAGCGACAGATCCTGGCCGCGTCCGGTGAGCCAGCCGTGCCGTCCGTGGCCGGCTTCGGCTACTGGGACCGCCCGCGGAAGACACACGAACAGATGTGGGCGCTCAACACGCGCAAAGGCGAGCTGCAGAAACAGATGCTGGACGTCTGGCAGGCCGCCGGCATTGACGTGCTGATCGCTCCGGCTGCGCCGCACGCCGCCATCCCGCCGCCCCATACGACATCAGAGCTGTACACGGTGCCGTGGAACTTGGTGGATGTGCGTGTGCAACAGGTGGAGAAAGTAGGGCGTTTCTATGCTGCTCGATTGCTGACTAATTGTTTGCTAGTACCCTGCCATCATCATCCCCTTCACCACAGTGGACCCTGCCTTGGACAAGAGGGACAGCGCGTTCAAGCCCAAGAACGAGCTGGACGCAGAGATGGCAGCATATTGTAAGTGCACAGGGCCTGTCTACAGTTCTCGCTCTCCTGCTGACCTTTTTAGTCGACCCCGAGCTCATGGCCGGTGCTCCGGTGGCGTTGCAGCTTGTCGGCATGCGGCTCCATGACCGTGCACTATTGACACACGCAGAGACGATCGATAGAGTTCTGAACGAGAATAAGAAATAGAAAGTGACTGGTTCTTCCGAAGCAATTCCGTCTTTACACGATCACGTGACCACATGACCACATGACCATTCTACGCGCACTCGTCTGGGTTGGGCAGATAGTTGAGCCAGGGTGCCTGGCGAACGTAGGTGGCGAAGCGGCCGGCCTTTGTCCGGTCGCTGATCCAGGGGGAGAGGCGGCGGAGGAGGCGCAGCCACCAGGTCTCCATGGCCTCGAAGCGGGTGGCGTAGCCGGACAGGGAGACGACGAGGTCAGCGTGTGGCCGCTGTCGCTGTTCGTAGGCCGCAAAGACGTGGGCGAGCTGGTGCCGGGACGGTCTGTGGCTGTCGGTCGGCCTGGCGCTCCGGACGAGCGGCACGAGCAGGTTGGCGAGGTGGACGACGCCCTCGACGGCGAGGTTGGCGCCGAGCCCCGGGTTGATCGTGGCCTTGTGGACAGCGTCGCCAGCGAGGACGACGCGACCACCGGGCGAGTGCCAGGCCGTGGCGAGCACGCCCTCCTCGAGCGGCAGCATGGCGGCATTGGTGGTGGCCTGCCAGAGATCGCGCAAGGTGTAGCCAGGCCCGACGGCGTGGTGGCCGACGCGGTCGATGACGGCGTCGACGTCCGCATCGCGGAAGCGCGGCGTGTTGGGTGTCCGGCTGGCTGCATCGCTCCGGACGAAGAGGAACCAGAAGACGAAGCCGGGGACGCCGGCCGCGACGACGGCCGAGAAGCCACGGTAGTAGACATTGTGGACCATGCCGGGGAGAGGGAAGGGCTTCGGATCAGTCTGGTTGGTATCGTTTGAGTCCGTCTCCACCGTCGCAAAGAGGCACTGGTACTTGCTGACAAAGCCAGAGCGCATCGCCGACGCGACGACCTCGTTGCCGGCAGCGGCAGCCTCGTCGGCCAGCTGTCGTCGCACGGTGCTGTGGATGCCGTCGGCGCCGATCAAGACGTCGCCCGTCACGGTCTCGCCGCCGGTCGTCGTCACGGTCACGGCGTCGGCCGTCTCGACAAAAGATGCCAAGCCACAGTGGGCCCGCACCTTGGTCTTGTCGCGGATCTGGTTGTACAGACACTGCAGCCAGAAGCGGCGCGCCATAAACGACGTCTGTCGGCCGAGGCAGCTGACGGCCCGTCAGAGAGGACAGTCACGGAAACACGGAAACAGACGCACAGCTTGGAAATCTCCTGCAGGATGGCCGACTTCTCAAACAGCAGGCCGTGCTCGTCATAGTGTTCCCGGTCCGTCATGGGAACGACGCCGGCCTCGATCGCGGGCCAGACGGCCAGCTGCTCCATGACGCGCTGCGTGTGCGGATGCATCGAGACCGAGGCCCCCCGCTCCGGCGCTACCTCGCCCTTTTCCAGCAGCACATAGTCCACGTCGGCCCGGTCGAGGGCCAGCGCCATGGTCAGACCGACGATGCTGCCGCCGACAATGATGGCCCGGAACGGCCTCGACGTACTCTCTGGTGCGGCCATGGTGTGCGTCGTAAGAAGTCGGGAGTGGCGTGGCCAGAGGGATTTTTCTACGAGTACACATATGGCCGCCCTCTCACACACCTCCTTTATAGGCTGGCCAAGGCATAGCGTAGCACACCGACGTCGCAGGAGGCTGTTTATTGTATCGAATCGCGTCGCATTCCGAAAGCCTCCTATGAATAGAAGCGGGGCCGGAGAAAGAGCAAGGAGATTGGGGTAAGCCGACAAGTTCGTAAGGAGCGGGCAAAGACCCAATGTGGTCCTCTGAGCCGACTGGCCTGTCCATTCTCCTTCTCGTGCCGTTTGATTGACTGGACTGCCCCAGATCAGGTGCCTTGCCGCTAATGGGAATTAGGGTATTTAATTCTCTCCCGTCTTGACCCACATTTCTGCCTAGGGAATCAACACCACCCAAACGTCATCTGTATTGCAGCCGGTAGCAAAAAACGGCAGCGCACACTTCCCGCTCGACGACCGGGACATCCCTGACGATGAGCTGACAGCGCTGGAGCAGTGGAACGCGTTGGGAGCAGTTTGTGTCTCGTTGAGGACTTTTGTGTAGTTCATATTATTCTCGGAAGAAACACGTGCTCGCCGTCACGTGCCATCACACACTACACTTCATACTACCCCCTCGCCGTCTTCTGCGCGTGTCCTTGTTCCCGTGCGTTGCGCGCCTCAATGTACTGCCGCAGACGTGCCGACGGGGCGCCGGCCCCGGGCGTCAGACCGCTCGCCACCGGGTCGCCCAGGCGCTCCCACAGCGGGACGACACCGGTCCAGGGCGTGGTCGCGCGATCGGGCCCGTCGACGGCGTGGTCGCGCGGCTGGATGCCCGGCAGGCCGGCGCGCGTCTTGACCGAGAGCCGGTCCAGATGGACGCGCACGACGTACACGAGGTTGATCTGGAGCGAGGCGACCGGGTTGACCTCGGCCCAGCGGCCGGCGACGATCTTGTCGGTGACAGCGTGCATGACGGCCGTCTTGGCGGCGCGATCGCGCACCGGCCGACAGGTGCCGTGGATGGTGGCAGAGCGGTAGTTGAAGGTGTGGCCGTTGGGGGCGGACGAGAGGACGAGACCATCGACTGGGGGGTGAGTAAGAGGAGAGGGAGGGGAGGGAGGGAGAGGAGAGGGAGGAAAGGGAGGAGAAGAGAAGAGAGGGGAGGGAGGAGAGAGAGGAAGAGAATGGAAACGGAAGCCAGAAACACAAACACAAACAAACACAACTCACTCTTTGTAGCTGTAATGCACACCTTTACCGGACTGGCATCCCCCTCCCCCTCCCCCTCCCGGCTGGCCTGTCGCACCAGCTCCATGATCTTGGTGCTCGGGTGCCCGTGCAGATACACGGCCGTCTCTCCCTCTCCCTCTCCCTCTCCCTCGCCCACTGCTGCATCGTCCAGCATCACCGCAATCATCGGCATGCAGGCCGGCTCCCCGTCGACAACATACGACACGTGAGCCACAAAACAATCGTCAAACACGGCCTGGACCGACGCCACATCGTACGCGCCCCGCTGTCCGTGTCGTCGAAGCGGTGCTGGCTCCATGGGTGTTGTTGTTGTGTCTGTCCTGCTTAGCGTAAGGTGGGGCACTACATCACTGGTCATCTGTCACGTGGTGTCCATCCTGACAAATACAAAAGGTTCACATCCTCTGAAATTTCAAACTTCTTTCAACTTCAACCATGTCAGTACTCTCGACGGACTCTCGGACTTCGTTACAATGGAAATAAGAACAGAGGTATATGCAAAAGAAAAAGGAAATTGACACAAGAGTAAAAGGTACAAAGGAAAGACATTATAATGTGGTAGGAGACAGGCCCCTTACTTCTGGGCGTGGGCCAGCAGGATCTCCGAGCCCTCAGGCCAGTTGCGGGCCGCCGCCATCTGGGCCACAGTGCGGCCGTCGTCATCGGCAACATCAAGGTCGACGATGCGGTCGTCGGCGATGAGAATGCGCAGCAGGTCGGCGTTGCCGTCCTCGAGCACCTGCATCACCGCGTTCCAGCCGCGGTACGTCTTGTTGATGTCGGCGCCGTGGGACAACAGCTTGCGCACAGCCGATGCGCCCATGTCCTCCTGGTGATGGCCGGCCCGGATGGCCTTGACGAGGGGCAGATGCTCGCCCGGTGTGTTGGGGTTGGCTCCCGCCTCCTCGAGCAGGTACGCCACCAGCTCCGGCTTTTCCTCGCGCAGGGCCGTTGTCAGAGGCGAGAACACGCCGCCCGTCTTGTCCTCGACACTCACGCCGGCCGCCAGCAGCAGCTTGACCGACTCGAGTGAGCCGGCTGCCACCGCCCGCTCCAACACGCCCCGAACAGCGCGAGGGTCCGACACGGCCGGCAGCAGACGCTGCAGCAGTTCCGGATGGGCCACCGCCATGATCAGCGGCCAGTCTTCGCCGCGCGCTCCCGCATCGGCTCCGTGGTCCAGCAACATCTGCATCAGGTCTGGCCGGTTCTGCCGCAGAGCCGTCGTCAGCGGCGTGTGGCCACGCGCACTGCGCTGGTCCGGGCTCACGCCTCCCTGCTCCAGCAGCCACACCAGCGCCTCGGCATTGCCCACCTGCACTGCCAGCTCTGCAATACCCGGCGGCGACTGCAGGTCCGCACCGGCCGCCAGCAGCAGAGGCAGCAGGTGTACCCGCTTGTGCGTCACGCACTTCCACGCCGGATATTCTGTTGCCGGCAGGTTCGGGTCCGCACCACTGGCTAGCAGCAGCTGGAAGATGTCCGTGTGGTCGTCGCGGATCGCCGTGCACAGCGGTGTGTACACGCCGTCCTTCTTGGCGTCCACGTCGGCTCCGCTCGCGATCAGTCCCTTGACTGCCTCCAGCTTGTTCAGGCTGGTCGCCAGCTCCATGATGCCGGGTGCCCGCCGCATGTCCGCGCCACGCTGCAGCAGCAGTGCCAGCGACGACGGGTGGTGGATGGCCTGCCACAGCACGTGCTTGGGTCCAGGCCGGTTGACGTCTGCTCCATGGTCCAGCAGGGCCGCCACAATGTCTGGCCGGCTCGACTGCACCGCTGCGTACAGCGGCGATGTGCCATGGCCGTCCTTTGCGTTCGCGTCCGCGCCATATGCCAGCAGAAGGTCAGCCTTCTTGCGCGACTTCTTGCGCGCAATCGCACACAACAGCAGCGTCGTGCTGTTGTCCGTCCCGCCGCTGTCGCTGTCGCTGCTGCTGTGGCCCACACGCTGCACCGGACGGTTGGGATCGGCTCCGTAGGCCAGCAGCAGCTGTGCTAAACCCAGTCGACCGGTCGCCAGCGCTGCTGCCAGTGGCGGCTCCTGTCTATCGCGTGCTGGCGGACTCGCGCCCGCCCTGTTCACGTCCGCACCGTACTTGATCAGCAGCGTCGCCCCCTCCGAAAAGGCCTCCTCCACGGCCGCGAGCAGCGGCGTCACGCCTGCCCGGTCCGCCGCGTTCACGTCTGCGCCAAAGAGCAGCAGCAGCCGCATGCTCTCGACGTCGTGCCGCACAATCGCCTCGTGCAGCAGCCCGGCTTCGGCCGCCACGCCGCGGTCCAGCAGCTGCTCCATCAGCGTGTAGTTGGCGCCCTGCACCGCCGCTATTAGGGCTGTCCGCAGGTTGGCCACGCCGGCGCCCGCATTGTTGCGCGCCGTCCACCGGGGCATCGACTGCGGGTCCGCCTTGAGCCGCACCACCTTGATCGGCGTCGCCGTTGCCTGGCCGTGTGCGTGCGTCTCGCTGTCTTCGACCGTCGATGCCGCAATCGACATTGTCTCTAGCTGGTCCGACAGCATCTGCTGCACCCCCATGGCTCCGTGCCGCGACCGCAGCTCGCCACTGCTGCCCGACGTCGCTGTCGTCACGTGTGACAGTGGCGCTCCGTTGCTGCTGCTGCCGTTCACCCGGCTGCGGCTGGTCGTTGTCGACCCGTTCGTGGCCGACGTGACCGACGGCGACGTCAACGCAAGCCCCGTGCTCAGGTTGCTCGTCGACATCATCGTGTCGCGCACCGACGACGACGTCGTGTTGTTGGACGTCGACGGCCGTCGCCGCAGATCGGGGAACAGCCGCAGCTCCTCGCTCAGGTTCATCTCCTTTCCAGCATCCCGATCGCTCGCCGCAGCGAGGCCGTTGATCGTGTTGAAGATGGCCTCATCCTCGTCAATCTGCTGCTGCTGCAGCTGCTGCTGGAGCTGTTGCAGCTGTTGTTGCTGCTGCTGGTACTGCTGCTGCTGGATCTGCGCACGCGTCGCCCCGTTGCTGTGCGAGCTGCCCGCATGGCCGTGGTGGCCGTTGGCGCCGTTGGTACCGCTGTGACCAGCATGGCCGTTGTGCCCATTGTGGCCGTTGTGGGAGCTGTAGCCGTTGGTCGTATTCCCGTTGCGCATAGGCAGCACGTTTGCCTGCTGTGACTGGTACTGCTGGTACTGATGCGACGGCAGCTGCTGCGCCCCACCAACGTCCAGCATGGACTTGACCGGCGGGCCCTGGTGCGGTGGCGGCTCGTGCTGCGGAGGCGGAGACGGCGGGTCCGCTGTGCGCGTGCGCGAGAGGCTGGCACCGTTGGTCGGTGACGACTGCGCCGGCACGGCCGTGTTGGTCGTGATGGCCGTGCCGGCCGCGGCTGACGAATCCACACCGTTGCTGTTGGTCGTGTTGTGGGTGCTGTTGCTGTCCGTGGCCACCGCTGGCGGTGTCGCTGCCGCTGGCCTGGTAGCACTCGCACTGCCAGAGCTGCCGAGCGACCTGGTGGCCTCCGGCGTGCTCATGGTGCCGCTCAGCGCCGGACGGTTGCCGTTGATGCGGTCGAGGGCGGCAGCAAGGCCGGTGTAGCCAATGCCGACAGACTCTTCGATGCGGGCTTCGCCCAACGACCACTGGAAGACAAGAGCACTCATGCGCAAGGCCTCGCGCGAGCGGGCCAGCGACTCGCGCATCCGGTGGATGTCGTGGTCGGGGAACACGCGGCGAAAGCCCTTCTGGATGCGGCCGACGGTGCCCTTGTGCTCGTACTCCAGGAACTTGTGGACCATGCGGTCGAGCTCCTGGAAGTCAGACTGCGTGGAGCGGAACTTGCGCTCCAGCTCGACGACCATGTCGGGCGGGAAGCGGCGGCCAGAATCGGCACTGTCGCTGAGCCCGGCCTCGATGGAGAAGAGAATGCGGCAGATGTCGAGGAACTCGCGGGTGAGCTGCTCAAAGCCGTCAGGGTGGTGCTTGACAGTGCTCAGATACTCGAGCATGTGCACAGAGATCTTGTTGCCGAGCAGCGTAACCTTGTTGCACGCCTCGAGGGCGCCGGCCTCCTTGGTTTTGGCCATGATGTCGGCAGACGATGGCAGCGCTCTCAAACGCGGCGCAGGCAGGCTTTGTTGCGAATACAGCGGCAGTTGTGACAGCCGTGTGGTCGAGTTCGGCGAGCCGGACAGGACAGACGCGAGGACAGAAAGGGGCAGGCCTTTCCTTCTCCCGTCGAAATCCAGCTTTTCAACGACGAGAGCGTATTGGAAGAGAGGAGAGTCGACAACAGGACTGGAATCGAGCCAGGCCTCGGGAGAAGAGGAGAGGGGAAGAGGGGACAGAAGAAGGGCGAAAAGGGGGGACTTTCTCTTTAAATATGTATGCGTTGACGCAAAAAAGTACGGCGGCAGCTTCCCCGGTCGTTGGCTGTTGCACGTGAGAACGGTGTGTGTATCGTGCGAAAAGATGTGAGGCGTCCGTACATGTACGTATGAAGGAGAGTGAGAAGCTGAGGAGAAGAAGAAGAGGAGACTCGATCTGAGGCAAAAGAAGGGGAATAAAGTACAGGAGATTTAGTCCGTACATGTACTCGTACGAAACCAGAAGGAGCCGGGGGAAGAAGAGGAGGAAAGTGGGGGCAGCAGACAGCAGACAACAGACAAGGAAAGGGACTCTCGACGAGCAGGGGCCTCTAGCGGGTCCTGGCCACGTTCTCGACAAGGCCGTTGTCTGCACGATGAGTAATTACATATTCATTGTAGCTCAAGATACGAGGACATTTACAAGTACGTCTGCCGACTACACAATAACGCGGGGGGGGTGTGCCGTTGGAAGACCAGGCACAGGGCCGGACCTGGTGGAAATCTAATAGTGTGTTCGTTTGTGGCTAAGCCCAGGAACGACATTGAGACTGGTCAACTGGCTGGACCGTTCTGAGTGGACGAAGTGTGTAGTTGGGGAAGCTAGAGATACCAGAGCAGACAGAATAATCAGAGCGATCGGGCAATGAGGGCAATCACAATGAGGAGATCAGAGCGGCTAGACCTAGCTGGGAGCGGCTGGAGCGGCTGGAGAGGCTCGACACCGCCAGACGTGGTGGGATAGGCAGTGTCTGCAGCATGCCAAATGAGGACCGGTGGGGCATCCAGATTGCAGATTCCACTGGTTTCCGCCGTCCTTGTGAAGATACCGAACAGGAACTGCACACCGTCGCACCGTCTGCCGGTTTCAGGCCTTTGACGTAGCATCCGCGCCATTCTCTGCCTCTCTGCTTCTGCCTCTGCTTCAGATTGGCAGCTCCACCAGCGATCGCGCTGTGGAGAACGAGACAGTAGTATCTTGCGTCGTATGTAAGAACCCGGTCCTATGCAAAACTGCGTATCGTACGTCGTAAGCCCATGGCGAGATCGTTGGCCAACAGACCGATCGGGGCAAAGAGACCCAATCGCATGCCCGACCCAACGCGAAGGCGTCTCGTACTTTTTACTCGATAACGTTCAAACGTGGACAATATCAGGTCTGCGTGTGCAACATTACGAGGCGCGAAGCCAAAATAAATTGGCAGCACCGCAGACACTAAAACTGTCGGCACTATCACCGCAGTCAGCGAGTAGCGCGCCCACTAGAAGGACGCTAAGCCAATCGCCATAGGTGCTGAACTTTCAGACTGTCTTCTCGGTGTTGGGACAAGAGCCAACATCGAGTCGATGGTGCGCACTTGTACGTAAGATACGCACGACGGGGCCAGCTTGTGCTCGTACGAGCTTGCTCCAGGACGCTCCAACCATCGTGGCCCCATCGAGCGAAAAGACCTTTTTCACGAGCATCCCGGATCCCTGGCCGTCTTAGGCACCCAAAGCCGGTCTTGCGTGCACGTTTCCGCACTGACGAAAAAAAAGGACCCCCCCTCCCCTCCGTGCAAAGCGTCGCTGCTGATGGATGTATCTTGCATAGTACGACCGAGATACGACGGCGTCCGTGGAATAGGGGGTGGCGACTGGCGCGGATGACCGAGGCCAGCGGATGCCGGCCGACGGCCTTCTGCACACGGATGACGGACAGGATCGAGACAATGGCCCAACGTCTGCTCCTGGCCTACGGCGTGGTCGTAGGACGTTCGTCCGCACCTTGGTCCCGGTGACGAGTCACAATGCAGCGCTGCAGACTTTCTTTTTCCTTCCCTCTCCGATCTCACCAAACTTTCATCCACACTGCCGGGACCCCTCTTTCTTCGGTCGACAGAGCCATCTCCACCGTCTCGATGGCCCTAAGCCAAACTGGCGTCGAAAACGACACTATCGACGCTGGTGACTGGGCCTGCGGCAAATGGGAGCCCGCCATTTCGCCCAGAGGCCCAGTGCACAGGGGTCGTGCTCCTTCACCTCGTTTCCTCTGCTTTCCCTTCTGCTGCAGAATACATAGTAGACAGCCGATGCAAGGGCCACGGACAAGGCCGAAATGCCGCATACAGCGTAATTTTCCTGCGTCCTTGGTGGCTCCATCACAGCCCATGTCGGACATTTGGACATGTTCTCATCGCCATGGCCTATCCGACGGGCTGAAAGACAGGGGCAAAAGATGGGGAAGCGGCGAGGAGAGGAAAAAGAAACGACAGAGAGCACGGAAAAAGCAATCAACAGGACAAAGAAGAAGAAACAAGGCAATCGGCGCAGATTAGCACTGACAGGGTTGTGCGTGTCCGCCCACGACCACCACGTCTGATGTGCAGCTGCATGGGACATGGGTAGAAAGGGGGTTGCCTTGACGGGTGCGACACGATAAGCACAGCCTTGAATGCCGTCTGACAAGCGCATGCAGAGCAGCATTCTCCCATACGAGCTCTCTGCCATGCCTCCCATGCCTCCCAGGGCTCTGCGCACGCCCGTCGCCAGCCCGCTCGGTCCTTCTGCCTTGCAGTCGCCCCCGGCTATGCGCTCCCTGTTCCGTCCAAGCCGCCGGCCTGTGGTGCCCTGAGCGTCGCTTTGTGCCTCCATGCCCACGCCGGCCGGACAATGGCATTGGCCAACCCGCGGCGTAGCCACACCCCCAAGAGGAGGCGAAACGATGCAGGAGACAGATGGAGCCAAAGCTGGCTCTAGCGCAGACTAGACGGACAAACGAGCACAAGCCGTTTGTGAGGAAGATACGCACAAGCCAGGTCTTCAAGCGAGGCAGAGCGAAAAGAGCCACTCCGAGCTCCACTGCCTCTGGGTCTCTGGCCCCTGAGCCCATCCGTACTCCAGACACTCATCACAAGGCCTGCTGCAGAAGCCTGTGCATGTAGATCACACTATGAACGCAAGCTGTGCCAGCAGTACAACGACGTAGTCTCCGAACCATATACTCCGTAGGGTGGCGTATTTACACTTTGGGGCAGCCTCGTCATTTCCAGATACGCGCTGTCCGACAGCCTAGAATAGAAACAAAGGGAAATCATCTCGTCACATATCGAAACACGGCATGGCCGTCGTGGGGTATTGCAATACGAGGCACAGTACGACGTATGGAGGGAGTAAGCATAAAGTTGCGACCATTATTCCGTCCCAGTGAGGAAATACTGTCCGGAAAAACATTGGCGGATCAACTGTAGGCCCGTGGTCACCTCTGCCGCACAATTAATCCGCCGTCGTGTCCCCAGGCTGTGCGGCAAGCCCCTCCCCCACTAAGAGAGCCAGTAAAAACCATTGGCTCGGCTATGATGCGATTTTTCTTATGAGGCTATTCGGCTCCTTTCTCCCCCGGATCTCCTTTTGGCTTCTGTTTCTGTGACTCTTATTTCTGCTCCAGCGTTTTCCAAACGCCAAATCTCTGCCTGCAGCCATGGCAAGCATTATTCTGGGCTCCCAATGGGGTGAGTTTACTTTTTGCTGTTCCCCTTGCTGGTGTCGCATTCCCTAGCGCTTGAGACGAAAAATAGAGCAGGCATTGTCAAAAACCAGAGCAAGATGCGCGATTACCTCTTTTTGCTACCACCGCCACGATCTGCGCTCGCCCGCCCCCGGACTGGACGATATGTGCTGACACTGCCTCTGGCCCTGCGTTGTAGGAGACGAAGGCGTATGTGTTCTGTTCCACGGTCAAACGGCCGAACAAACAATGGCACGCCAACTCTTCTAACCATTGCACTCCACGAAACAGAAGGGCAAACTGACCGACCACCTCCTCTCGACCGATGCGTATGACATCTGCGCCCGTGCCGCCGGCGGCCACAATGCGGGCCACTCGATCAAGTAAGCGAGCACCTGGGCGCCGGGCCTATGTGCGCTTGGCGCCTATCGACATGACTCATTTTGCTGACTGTTCAGAACGGGAGGCCAGAGCTTCAGGTAGATCTTTCTTTCTCTCCAAGAGGCATCAGCTGTGCTCGTCTGCCTGATTGTACCTCTGCTCCCCTCCCCTCTTTTTCCTTGCCTTGCTCTGCAAGGCTGTAAGTCTTGGTTTTTTACCCCATGGCCATGTGGCTGACCAGAGATGTTGTGTAATGCAGCTTTCACCTTTTGCGTGAGTGGTTCCTGTCCCTCTGTCCTCCCCTGCATTGTACGCTGACCTCGCCCCGTCGGGGAGCACAGCGTCGGGCCTGGTGAACCCCAAGACGGACAACCTGATCGGGTCGAGCGTAGTGTTTAACCTCGAGGCCTTCTTCAAGGAACTGTCGGAGCTCGAGGCCAAGGGCGTACCCAACGTGCACGAGCGCATCCACGTCAGCTCGCGGTGCCACCTCAACTTTGCGCTGCACGCCGCCGTCGACGGCCTGTCGGAGGTGCAGCTGGGCAACGCGATGATCGGCACGACCAAGCGCGGTATTGGCCCGTCCTACAGCACCAAGGCGTCGCGCGACGGTCTGCGCGTCATCGACCTCTACAGCGACTCGTTTGAGCGCAAGCTGCGCAAGCTGGCCGGCGAGTACCGCCAGCGCTACGGTGACCTACTGCAGTACGACGTCGAGGCCGAGCTGCGCCTCTACGCCGAGTCCAAGGACCGGCTGCGGCCCTACATTGTCGACGCGGTCGAGTACATGCGCGACGCCCAGGAGACCCATAAGAAGGTCCTCGTCGAGGGATCGCAGGCCCTGAGTACGTGGTTTTGGTTTTGGTTTTGGTTTTGTTTTCTTGTATCTCATTCATCTGACTGACTGTGCAGTGCTCGATATTGACTACGGCACGTATCCCTACGTGACGTCGTCCAACACCGGCCTCGGTGGCTGTATCCAAGGCCTCACGCTCAACCCGGCCTTCATCAAGTGCGTCTATAATGCTGCTCGCCCCCGCCCCACGTTCGGATGCTGACTGTTTTCAGGGACGTGATTGCTGTCACGAAGGCCTACGTAAGCACCATCTACCCACCGGGCAAACCGCTGTGCTGACACAGACAACGACAGACAACACGAGTCGGTGGCGGTCCGTTCCCGACGGAGCAGCTGAACGAGGTTGGAACCAAGCTTCAGGACATTGGTGGCGAGATTGTCAGTCGTAACAAGAGCGGTACTTTGAGGCTGAGCTGACATAATCAGGGCGTCTCGACGGGTCGCCGGAGACGATGCGGCTGGCTGGACCTTGTGGTTCTCAAGTATTCGACTGCGGTGAATCGTACGTATGACAAGGATTCTCGTGGCTGAATTTCTGCTGACCAACATTGTTCGCAGACTACACGATGATCAACCTGACCAAGTGTATGTTGCGCATGATGCCCCTGTCGTCCCCTTCAGCCGCCCTTCCAGACTAATGCTGGCACAGTGGATGTGCTGGACACATTCCCGATCATCCGCGTGGCCACGGCCTACATCACGCCCGAGGGCGAAAAGGTCACGACGTTCCCTGCCGACCTCAACGAGCTAGAAAAGTACACGGTCGAATACGTTGACTTTGAGGGCTGGCAGTCATCGACAGAAGGCCTGCGGTCGTGGGACGAGCTCCCATCCCAGGCAAAGAAGTATATTGCGCTGATCGAGTCGTTTATCGGCGTCAAGGTATGTTCAGGTTTGCACTGGCAGATGCTGTGCCTTCATTTCTTCCTTTCTTTTCTTCCCTGCCCATCACTCCTCCTCCTTCTTCCCCCCATCCCCCCCTTCACGCACTAACAAGGATAGGTGGTCTATGTGGGAACAGGACAGGACCGTGAGGACATGATCATCCGGTCGTAAACGCAGACACCGGTCGCTTTTGTGCTTCCAAACGTCAGCTTTCCACCCGTAGGCAGTGCATCAATAGACATCAAAGAGACATATGTAGTACAATAAAATGGGTTTTCTTTGATTCGTTGTCATTTTCGTATTATTTTCGTCCGATCGTACTGTGACCAATGATGCACCCTTGCCCAGCAGGCAGTCCAGCCTGGGCGGCTCAGCCGTGAAAAGAATGGGTTGCATACGAGAATGATGGGCTTGGGTAGGATTGTGGCTGCAAGCCTGGCTGCCGGGCGTTTCTGCAACTACGACTCTGCGAGGTGAGCCTGGCTGCGGGGCAGGAACGAAGGAGGGCGATGGTCGGCAAGAGAGGAATGACTCGTCGCTTCCTGCTGCTAGCTGCAAATACGGCATAGTGGCTTGAGACAAGGCTCGACTTGTTGACTTTCCTCCTCTGTCACGATAGCTACGACAGACGACAAACGCCCATCGCCACGACTCTGTGAGCGCACGACCCCGTCCTTTTACGCTTCGCTTCTGCGTGTTTGTCATGGCCACGAGTCTTCCGGCCGGTGCGGACGTGCCGCTGGCGGAGAGCACGACGGCGAGCCGGACGCGATCGTCGAGGTCGTCGAGGTCGTCGAGCTGTTCGTCGTCGTCGTCGACGGCGTCATCGGGCGCGCTGGTCTCGACAGCATCGACCGTCTTTGCGCGGGCGCCGGCGATGGTGGCGCGCGAGCTGCAGCGGCTGACACGACAGCGGCGGCGGTTTGCCGAGTTCGAGGCTGGCTTGCCGGCGATGTTGTCGCAGGTGAGCCGGGGAGCGCGGGCGTTGTCGGGCCTGGACGGTGCGGGCGGATCCCTGCCAGTGACGGAGGTGACGGGCAGAGATAGCGTCTGGCTGCTGGACAACGTGGCCTACCGAGACGGCTCCAGCTGGCGGGCAGAGTATGTCGTGGCCGTGCTGGGACAGCAGCCCGGCGGTCCGGTGGGCGGGACGGTGGCGGCGGTGCAGGTGCTGGCGGAGCGGCTGGGACGCGGTGGCGGCGGGCCCGTGGACGAGGCGACGCTGCAAACGATCCGGCAGCGGTTGCGTCCGTTTCTGCAGGCGGTGCTGCCAGGCCGTCAGGTGCGGGCACGCGTGGGCGCCGACTGGCCGCTGGTGCTGAGTCCGAGCGACAGCGACGGCGTCAGCAGCGACGTGCAGCCGCTGCCGGACAGCACGCGGGCCGGCGCCTTGGTGGCGACAACGGCAGAGGTGCCGGCCGGCACGGACGGCGAGCTCTCGATGCAGACGCTGTTTGCAGAGGGAACTGGCTGGGGGGTGATATCAGGTGGGTGGAGAGAGTGAGGAGAGAAGAGAAGACTGACGACCGACGACCGACTGACAATACAGACATTGACGATACGATCAAACTCACGCAGACGAGCGATCCGGTCGGCATCCTGCAGACGACATTTGTCGACGAGCCCCAGACCATTGCCGGGATGCCGGAGCTGTACCGTTTTCTGGCCAAGGCCACGGCCACTACGCCGGTCGACGATGCAGACGGCGGCACCCCGTCGATCACGCCGTTCTTCTACCTCTCGGCGTCGCCATACACCCTGTACCCGGTCCTGCGGCGGTTCCGCCAACAGCACTACCCACACGGCGCACTGCTGCTACGCGACGACTCGCCCATGAGCGTGGTCGGTCTACTGCGGACGTTGACGCTCGACACCAAGGACTACAAGGTGCGGCGCATCGCCAAGGTGCACGGCTGGCTGCCACAAAAGACAATGGTATGTATTGGCGACAGCACGCAAAGCGATCCAGAGGCGTACGGAGAAATGTGAGTTTTTTTGTTTTTGTTTTTGATCGCTCTCCTTTTCTTTCTTCTTCTTTCTTCTTCAGTTCTGTTTCCCCCCTAACTTCCCAGCTACCGCTGCTTCCCTGGATGGGTCAAATTGATCCTCATCCGCAAGGTGACCGACATTGCAGCAATCGGGCTGGCGGAAAAGAACGAGCCAGCACGCTTCGAAAAGGCCTTCCACGACGTGCCTCCGTCTGCATGGCACGTATTCGAAGACCCGGCCGAGTGCTATGCACACGTGCAGCGTGTAATCGGTGGAGAGTCGACCGAAACGGCAATGAATTGAGGACGAATGCGCTCTAGCTTTCTTGGTTACGGTTGCATTGTTGCCCTACAGACTGCCCCATATATCACTTGATCCGGAGCGGGTCTGGGGATGTCCGAAGCACAGCTATACTGCATGCTCTCGTCACTCTACGTCGTATGCTGCAGTCTGCCCAATTCACTCTCACTCGACAGCTGGTCCTAGTTGGGTGTCATCCGTGCCTTGACACTACGCCACATGCAGGTCCTTGCTTACATGCTGACCGGCCATCCCTGCAGTCAGCCAATGTCGCAGTGCCATGAGCGCCCAAAGGTATCTTACCTCTTTGGCTCGCAGGCCTGAGAGCCACTGTCCTGTCTCGGCTCCCAATGCAATTTCTCTGTGCTGGTATAAGACTTGGCTGTCGCCGTCAAAACAAAGTCTGTCCTCTGTCCATCCGGCTCTGCACGCTTGGATTTCACTCGTTTTCTCCCGTTGTTTCCGACTTGTCGTCTTTCCCTCTCCCGTCCGCCACGATGCTCGTAACGGTCTTTGTTGCTGCCATCACGCTGGTGTCGGCCGTCACCGGCTCCTGTGCCGCGCCCCCGTCACCGCCGACGCTGAGCTTCCTGTACAGCCTCAACCTAACCAACGGGGTCGAGTACAGCATCGGGGCCACGCCGCAGGGCTTCCGCAACGTGCAGCCGATTGTGGGCGGCGCCTTTTCCGGCCCCAAGATGAAAGGTACAACGGGACACGAGGCTCGCTATGGCGACGGACCATGCTAATGCGACAGGCACCGTCACGACCGGCATCGACTACGGCGTCGTCGACAGCAACAGCACGTTCCATCCCAAGGCCGTCTACGTGCTCGAGACAGTCGAGGGCGACAGCATCCTGGTGACCGAGAGCGGCCGGGCGCCCAACATCCACGTGCTCTTTGACACGGCCAGCACCAAGTACAGCTGGCTGAACAAGGCAGTCGGCTACGCCACCGGCGGCCTGGTCGATGGGGTGGTGTCGCTGAACGTGTGGCAGGTACGTGTTGTTGTTGTTTATTGCTTCTTTGTTTTACATCTGACTCCCCAATTAGATTACTCCTCCTTAGACATAATTTCAATCTCCACAGACCGTTGCTTCGCAAATACAAACGATCTCTGGACAAACTTTTGACTACGTCAATCATGCAATCGCTTGCCTACGATTTTCTATTTGTATTGCTCATTCCTGCCTGCATGCAGTCCAGGATATTCCTTTTCTGCTAAATCAGTAAACGCTACATACACAAAGAAGCCCCGGAGCGTGAGCTCAGCGTGGCACAGGCGCACCAGGGCTTCCTGTTGACATCTCATACGTGCTGCCGTTGTACGTCTGCCCCGTGAGCTCGTATGCGGTTGCTGTTGCCACCATCGGCGTGGCCGCCACCTCCTGTGAAACGTGTGACGCCGGCGTGCCGTCGGGGGCCTCCTGGTAGAGGACGCCGGGCAGAGGGGCGCTGGGGTAGGCAGTCGCATAGCCGAGCGGACCAACGACGGTCTGCATCTGGGGTGACTGGCCGGGGACGATGGAGTAGCCCTGGACCAGGTAGGGTTGCTGTTGGTAGGCAGGCGGCTGGCCGGTGCTGTTGGGCGAGACGGGGCTGACAGACTGCATCGGTGCAAGGGTCGATGGGTTCGGAGAGGCAGACATCCTCTTGGCCGCCACCGTCTTGCTGTCGAGCTCGGGCTGCAGGGCCGGGAGAGCGACGGCAGATAGAGCAGACGGGGGCATGGAGGACGTCGAGTAGGCCGGAGCAGCAGCAGCCTTTTTGCTATTGTTGTTGCGCGCGATGCAGCGGTAGAGCAGAAAGAGGAATGCGCAGAGCAGGACAGCACCACCAGCCGCACCGACAGCGATGCCAGCGATGACGTCCTTGGAGAGCGAGCCAGAGGAGGAGGCGGTGGCGACGGCGTCATCGCTGGAAGAGGTGGTGCGCGTGGTGGAAGAGGAGCGAGTGCGGCTGGTGGTGGTGGTAGTGGTGGCAGAGGAGTAGACGTGTGTGAGCGAGTAAACCTCGCAGAGGGACTCGAGCGAGCTCCAGGCGTCTGTCTTGTTAGTGGGAAAGGGAGAGAGGAGAGATGAGAGAGGAGAGAGGAGAGAGGAGAGAGGAGAGAGGAGAGAGGAGAGAGGAGAGAGGAGAGAGGAGAGAGGGGAGAGGAGAGAGGGGAGAGGAGAGAGGGGAGAGGAGAGAGGGGAGAGGAGAGAGGGGAGAGAAGAGAAAGAATCACACACAATATGCCGCCAGATAACCACAGGCATTATTGACACAGTCGATGGCCGCATTGGAGATGGCAACCGCGTTGTCGTAGTTGCAGCCACAACCGACATCAGTCACGGCACACGTCGTGTCGTCCGAGATGGCGCTCTCGAGACACGACGTTGCGCAGTCGGGCAGCGTAAAGGTGGAAGAGCGGGCGCGCAGGAGGACCTCTGGGATCAGCGGCGCGGCCGTGATGGCAGGCGGTGGTGATAGTGCTACATTGCCGTTGCTGGCGCCGTGTGGATGCGGGATTACGACCGAGGCGACAGCCTAAGCAGCCAGCAGCGGCAGGAGAACAGCAAGGTCATGAGGAGGTTTAGAGAGGGGGTGGAGAGGTATGGATATCCAAAAGACGAGGAGACGTATGGGCGAGCTCGAGAGATATAGAGAAGCTCGACATTCCAAGAGATCCCCAGAGATGATACGAAGAGGTCCGATACAGAAAAGGGGACGAGACGAAAGCCATACGGCTACGCGACCACGACCTCAAAATAGACAAGCCACAAGAGCAAGACAACCAGTGATGCCCAGGAGCAATCACCCCCGCATCGCCCAGACACGTTGCCGGGCCCAGACCGGTCTGATCAGTCGATGCCGGCCTGATTGGTCGATGCCAGGATAAGCGAGAAATGAGACGCACAGAGAAGGCGTCTTTTCAGCCGCATGAATTCCGACTCACCAAGTGGAGGGGTTCATTAAAGAGCGCTCTTAAAGAATCCCTCTCGTATTTCGTATCGTGCAGTCCGGGATGCATATTCCACCTGACAGACAGGCAAGGCAGCTTTATCCAGAGAGCAGAGACATCGGGCAGTACTCACATGTATTCCACATCGTTGGGTGCTGACAAAGCTGCTAGCTCCAGGGCCACGCGGAAAGTACCGCCAAAAGTTTAATTGGCCACATCGCGCAATGCCATTGGCTTGGCCCCGTGTGACGTTTAGATCATGCATACGCCAGCCCAGCAGGCGGTACATACTCATACGCGTACTCTGATTTTCCGGTCATCTCTATCCAGTGTCTACCAGGTATCCGAAACAAACAGAAAAAAACGCCCAAGACAAAGGAAAGCAAGGTGCAAAAGTTGGATGGCACAGCATCACGGTGCAAAGACAGGGGAGAGCAGTGACTGGCACGACAGCTGCCCCGACGAAAAGCGAAAGAGACGAATCCAACGTGCATTACACGCGGACAGAACAGAGACAAGAGAATAGAATAGCACAGATGCGTCCTCGACAGCGGCCGCTGCGGCCTAGTCGTCCCACTCCTCGTCCAGCTGGTCGATCAGCCGGTTCTCGTCCTCACGACTGCGGCTGCGGCCGCTGGGCGACGTCGAGAGCGACCGGTAGCCCCGACGGTAGGGCAGCAGGCGCAGGCACGACGACGTCAGGATGATACAGAGGTCCTGGCCTGCATTAGCACCGAGAGGGCAGTCCGCGGCAGGAAAAGGACATATGCAAGACCCACCCGGAAGAAGGTCCAGATGCCGACCCAGAGAGCGTAGTTGGGCAGCTGGCGGGCGCCGCGTGCGTGGGCCACCGTCCGCTGGTAGACGACGCCGCCGATAAAGTAGACCATCAGGGCGACGCCAAAGATGATGGCAAAGACGCCGCCAGGACCGACGCTACCGGGCTTGTGCGGCTCGGCGCCTGCGCACGCGTGTTGCGACCGGATCTTGAAGAAGTAGGCACACTCGTCCACGGCGCCGACGTACGAAATGTGCGCCAGGTTGTCGATCGGGTCGCGGTCGCAGAGAAAGGCAAACGTGGCCGACTTGCGCCGGATCGGCGATGTGGTGCCGGTGCTGCGTCGCGTCCGTTCGAGGCTGTAGCCCTTGCCGGACTTGTTGCTGAGGTCGGGACACGGCGATCCACCCACGTACTGGAGGACGAGCTCGCGGCCACGGGACATGAGCAGGGTGGACTGCTGTCTGTATGGTATTAGCGGGGGGAGGAAAAGGGAGAAAGGAAGAAGGAGAGAGGAAGAGGGAGAGGAAGAGGGAGAGAGGAAGAGGGAAGAAGAGGGAGAAGAGGAAGAAGAGGAAGAAGAGGAAAAAAGTTCAAAGAAACGCACCCAAGCGAAAAGACATCGTCCTTGACCTTGTAGTACGCGCTCACGTTCGCCCACAGGTTCTTGTCCACGCCCATGACGCCCGAGACCGGCTCGACGACAGGGGCGCAAATGTTGAGCGTAAAGTTGGCACCGTAGTCGTAGCCACGGGCAGCGTAGTCGGCCGACGGCACGCCCGTCTTGGCCTTTCCGCCGGGCGCCAGCGCCACCGCCATGTCCGGCCGCAGATCGTAGAACGCACCGCTCGTCGAGGAGGCCGTGCATGGCAGCGTTGTGGTTGTACTGGTAGCCGTCTTGGTCGTCGTCTTGGTCGGCGCGGCTGCCGGCGCATCGGGCGCACTGGCCACGAGAGGCAGTGATGACAGCAGGGCCGCGGCTGCCAGCAGCATTTGTGAGGGGAGCATGTGTGAGGGGAGCATTGTGTTTGTTTTTGCTATCTCCTTCTCTCGAATGGTCGTCCTTCCTTCTGTCCTCGTCGCGTCCCGTCAAATGGACGTCGCGCGTGCGGCGCAGAACTCGTGGCCGGGGACTGCGGGAGATGACAGGAACATGCAACGCAATAGGATGACGAACGCGATGGGGCGGCGGGGTGTCGGCTGTTGTCACGATCGATGGGACCTCGTGGCTTTCTCGTGAACGGGTGAACTTTGGAAAGACTACTGTGGCGGCTTGGGAAGGAGCTCGGCCGATGCGTGATTGGCCGGCTGAACGAATTTTGCTTATGTAACGTTCTGTCTGCCAAGGCAGGCCGCTCTATTGGTATGTACAGTGCGTATGGCCAATGAATTTTAGCGTGGCACATGGTTGTTCTGGTTGTACAGCTTGACAGGTGTTCACTGTGATGGCGTTGCTCTGCCTGGCCTCCATGTTCACATCCTCCCACCTAGTTCTTCTTCGGCCTGGCCCGGCCACGACGCGGCTGCCCGAGCCCGACGCCGGCCAGAAAGGCCATCCGCATGCAGGCGCCCAGGTAGACAAACGGCACGTTGCCCATGTCCATGGCGTTCCAGCGGTCCGCGCGCCAGTACACGTCCAGGCCGAGCGGTCGCAGTGCGTACAGGTGGCCGACGTCGGCCAGCAGCAGCCCGAACAGCACCGTCTTCCAGACGTGCAGGTCGGCGGTCGAGCGCAGCACGAGCGCCTCGTTAACGGCGAAGAGCAGGTACAGGTTGGCCAGCTGCGAGAGCACGACGGCGGTGGCGCGGGGCATCGCAGCAGCCGAGGCCGGCGCCGACGCCGCGTCCGTGAGCGTCAGGTAGTCGTGCTGGGCAAAGTGCGCACAATAGGCGCCGGCGAGGGCTGAGAGCGGCTCCACGAGAAGGAAGAAGAGCCGGTAGACGACGGGGAGACCAAAGCCGGCAGTGGTGCTGCTGCTGCTGCCGACCGACTTGGCCACAGAGGGAGCCGCCCCCTTTGCCGGCTGTGTGCGCAGTTGTGTCGACATGGTCAGGTGTGGATGGCATGTGTTTGTCCCGAATGATGTCGAAAGGTGCATTTTGTGAGTTTGATTAGTAATCAGGTCCACATGGTGACCATGAACGGTTACAGTGATTTTATTCTATGAAAATTACTTGCGCAAATACGGATAGAAAGCATCATGAACTCATAACCGACGTTTGTTAACTCGTCCCACGCTCCAACTCGTCCACGCCCCCAACTCGTTCACCCTCCCAAGGCTCACTTGCGCCTCCCCAACTCGCCGTTGGGATGCCGCAGCGGACCGACAGCGTACTCGTCCCGATGGGTGTAGCGATCGTAGCGGGACCGTGTTTCGGGCATGTAGTCCCAGGGGAAGAGAAAGGAGCGCAGTTCATCCCAGGTGGTGCCGTAGCCGAGAGTGCGCGGGTCACCGTCGACATAGGGGTAGACGGTGTCTTGACGGGTGGCAGCGTCGTTGTCCTCGCGGCGGGCCACAACGACAAAGTCGTCGCTGCGCAGCCGCATCATGTAGACGTCGGCGAGGGCGCGAACGGGGCGGAGGGCCTGGCCGGCGCGCATGTGGTAGACGTCGACGGAGGAGGGCGGCAGAGCGTCGACGGTGTCGGTGTGCAGACGGGCGTCTATGTTGTCGTCCCGGGCAGCGAACATGGCTCGCCAGGCGGGCAGACGGAGCTCCTGGGCGTAGGCGGGAACGAGGCGGCCGGGACGAGGGCTGTGCTGGTCGAGGGGGAGAACACGGTCGAAGGGGAGGACGTGGTCGTCGAGGTCGTCCCAGAAGCCCATGCTGACCATCATGGCTTCGAGTGCGCGCGCCGGCGATCGATGACGGCCAGGACCATGACCAGGACCATGTGCCTGTCCATGTGTCTGTCCATGGACCTGGCTGACGGACCCGCCCCGTCGCTCGGCCGTCAGCATGCCGACGTCGTGGTGGACGTAGCAGAGCTCGCGCCAGCCGCGGCCAGCGCGCAGCAGTTCGGCCAGCACGTCGTGGGAGGCCACGCGGCCGTTGCCACCGCCCATGGCAGAGCCGTAGCCGCAGGCAGCACCGTGCATACGACAGCGTAGGGCCGGCAGCACGGTCAGACGGTCGAGCTGCAGACCGGGAAGCAGCCGCATCAGGCCACCGACCAGAAAACCGCAGCGGCCCCGATGCGGCGTCGTGCGTGCCAGGCCGCCCTCACGCACACGCACCTGACGCACACGGCTGCGGCCGGCTGCTGTCGCTAGCGGACTGCGCGCGCCTGAGGTGCCGCCCAACACGTCCAGCATCGTGGCTACATCGGCAAAATCCCAGAGCACGTGACCGAGCCAGGCGTCGTCGACGTGTAGCTCGGCGTGCACCTGGCGACAGACGCGGAAGAGCGCAAGTGCGTGACGCGCCGGCCGGATGCGCGTAATGTCGACGTTGGTGTGGTGTGGATGGCGGCGGTCTCGACCATCTCGGCGATTTCGGTGAGCATCGTGACCATCTCGGTGAGCATCTCGGTGATCTCGGTGAGCATCTCGTCCAGCCACAGCCGTCGGACAGCTGATCCGTCGACCCATCGCCAGCCGTGTCGACCGGAAGACGTGCGCGTAAATCTCGTCGCGGATCTCCTGTGGCAGCGACAGGAACCGGCTCTGCTGCTGGCGGACCGGTGCTGGCGGCGGTAGCACGGCTTCTGCTGCTACCCCTTCCTCATCGCAAAAGGCCGCAAACGAGACCGACGGCGACGCTTGCTTCTCCCTCGGCGGCACCACGCTCTCGCAGCTCGTCCGCAACAGACACTCCGTGTCGGCGCTCTGTCGGGCGCGCACGCTCCTGCTGCGCCCGAGAAAGGCCTTGTTCTTCCACTTAGTCCTGGACACGGGTCAGCACAACGCTCGGGTCCGTCTCTCTGACGCGTCCACGTACCGCAAACTCTCCTCGCCCGCACCAAACAGGCGCAGGCAGGACAGCGACGAGACGATGGAGCTGCCACAAGGCATCGTGAGAGCAGGCGTAGGGGGTGAGCGAAGCAAAGGGGTGTCCAGGCAAGATCCGGCCGACGAGCGCCTGGCATCGAGCGGTCGCCGTATCAGTATTTGTACTTATCCTCGGAGGCAAGAACAGAGCTGGCCGTTTCTGGCATCTGCCACGGGCGTGGTGTCTGCTCTTCCTGGCGCCCGTCCTTTCTTTCTTTTTGTCCGTCGATGGGGAGGCGGTCTGGAGACGACAAAACGACAAGACGCGACAGCAGGTCCAGCATCGCGCACCGGACCTCGCCAGCTATTACATAGCCCATCCTCCCTGCTACCGCAACGCTCATTACGACGTACGACGTACTATTGGGCTAAAAACGGCACCGGTCCAGCTTGGTTCGAGTGGAGAGGCACGGCGGAAAGGCTGCCAGGAAGCCATGGCGCAAGGCAAGCAAGGGGACCAAGAAGGGCGCCAGGTCCGGGAAAAGGAGGCGACCGGGGGGGATGCAGACAGACAGACGCTGCTCGGGTTGACAGCTCATCTGTTGGAGCGGGTCTCCATGATCGGCGTGTGACCGAAGAGGAGAGCGGTCAGATCGGAAAGAAGGTGGAAGGCGTCGTGGCAGGGGTCGTCATCACGGCGCCCTGGTTCCAGCCTCTTGGTTTCCTCGAGAATGAATCGGTACTCCGTACAGTGCGAGAACGCAAGAGGAAGTATGTGCATACAAAAACTACGTTGTGGTCGCAGCGCGGAACCAAGTGTGCGCCGTCTGTTCTTTAAGGGTGGCCAAGAACAGGTAGTCGTGCCGCTCCGGACACTACGACGTAGACGTGCTGACCGTATTGGTAGGTCGCATCGTGTTGGTGGATGATGACAGTGGTACTTGTCAGAAAGTGCACTGTGAAAAGGCCCTAAAAGCTAGCATCGACACACTCAGTCAACGGCTCTCCACAAATGCAATGAGACTGCACAGGACAGACTCGACAGGCAAAGGCAAGGCCCCTTCACTCTTCCTTCTCGCACTTCTCCCTCGTCGGTCCGGTTTTCTTCCCTTCTGTCGGTGTGCTGCAGCTCTTATGCAGGACACAAGGAAAATGGCAGAGTGGCCTGTTCTTGTCGACTCGTAGACCGCCGAGTAACAACTCCTCTCCGGTGGCGGTTTCAGGCCTGCATCTGGCAGGAAAAAAAGAACGAAAAAAACGAAAGAAAAAAAAAAATCCGCATCACCATTCGCCAACACAGGAACGGCTTGCAGTATCGTCAGCTGTCCCATTCAACGCTGGTCCTTCTCATTGGCCAGCACATCCCCCCTTTCCCTATTCCCCCCCTTTTTGCCACTCCTTCCAGTTGGAGTCCGGAAACGCTTTCAAGACTCTTTTCCAGAGAGCCTCGCCTGCCCAACCAACACTTTTCGGCCCCTCTTTGTTGGGATAAATTCCCTTTTTCTAGCGTCCGACACGCCACAAGAGTACACCGGCAACGCCTAACGGTACAAGCAGCTACCTGTGTTCTGCCTTGCTTTCCCTGCAATCCCCCGTACTTTTCATGTTACTCCCTGTAATGCCATCTCGGCGGTCGCAAGCTGTACAGTCAGCATCAGCGTCCCTCCGACCCGCCGTCTTGTTTACCCCTCTGTTGCGGTGCGTGTAGGGCTCCTCCCAGGGCGCACTGACCCGGAAACCCCGCTGTAGCTGGAAATTGGGCCCGGAAACAGCACGTCCCAGCCCCTACGCCCACCAAAACAAAAGCAAGTCCTCCCGTTGTCCCATCGCATTATTGCCCACCTCCACATTGCAGACAGTTGCAAAACAAAATCGGCCGAAACCCTGTCATGACGAGCTGACCGTCTCGCGAGCGCCTCTTGTCATTGACGACGTCCTCGTCCGGCCGTCCTCGTCCCCTCTCCTCCTCTCTCGCTCTGTCTGCTTGGTTTTGCTCGTCCTTTGTTCCGCTCTCGCCTCGAGCCTTTCCACGACGACGACCATGACGCGACGCATCTTTCCCATGTCTGACTGGGCTGCCACGGCCCCGGATCCGCCCCCCTCTCTACCCTACGGCAGCAGCAGCAGTGGCGGCCATGGCGTCCATGTCAGTGTCGGCAGCAGCAATAGCAACAGCAACGGCAACAACAGCCGTGCCGACGCTGTCGCCGAGACCACCTTTATCGCCCACCAACGAGCCATCAGCAACAGCAGCAACGGCAGCCATCAACAGCACGTCCCGTCCCCGCCTCCGGCTGGCCGCCGTCAGACCGCCGCGCTGCCTCGCTCCCGCAGCATGAGCATCCTCTTCTCGTGGCGGAACCGGCCCAAGTCGGCCATGTTTGGCGAGGACGCCTTTGCCCACGCGGGCGACCTGTCTCTCGACAGCGGACGCGACGCCAGCGCCGATCGACGGGCCAGCCACATGAGCGTCGACGAGCTCCGCTTTGCGAGCACCCGGAGCGGCTTTCGCGGCCGCCAGTCCATGAGCGGCCTTCCTGCACACTGGGGCGTTCCCAACGACGGCAGCTACCTCGACGGGGGACAGCCAGGACGGACCCAAGACATCCCCCTGGCCACGGCTGCCCCTCACCATCCGCCGGCCGCCCACTCGTCCTCGTCTCACGGCAAAAAGGCCATCAAGGGCATCATCCGCCGCGCTTCCGTCTCACTCCATGGCTTCATGAGCCGCCGGCCCTCCTTCTCGACCCCCGACAAGACCCCCGTCGACGAATCTGTCGCTGCACCTACGCCCGCCTCGTCCTCCCGCCTGGCCGTGCCCACACAGCCATCCTCGACCACCCACGCGCCCACAGCCCAGCAGCCAACGGCAGCTTCAGCCCCATCCTCAGCCTCCGCTCCGTCCCACGTCTTTCCTGGCTGGCGACGTCTCCGCCAGGCTGCCAGCTTCCGTCACTCGCGCGTCTTCGACTCGGACGTCCACCTCGGTCTGCCCATGGGCCTCGGTTCGTACGAGCACCCGCACGGTCCCAACAGCCTCAACAGCCCCCAACAGCAGCCGCCGCTGTCGCTGCTGCATCCCCTGGAAGCCATGCCGGGCCCCCGCGAGATGATGTTCTTCTCGCCGCCCAGCTACGCGCCCGCTGGCGACCGACTATCCGCATCCTCCACAAACGAGATCCTGCTGTCGCCGACCAGTCCTACTCCCACCCTCGGCGTTGGGCCGCCCGTCATTCCGCTCCACACCGGCGGTGCCGCGCGCGCTGCCGCTGCTGCCGCCTTCCAGAGCGACATGCTCCTGATGCAGCAGCAACAGGAACAGGACGAGCAGCAGGAGCAGCACCACCCCGACGAGTACGGCAACGACCGCGAGAGCGGCATCGGCATCGCCGTCACAGCCACGGACCCAGACGCCATGGACGGCGCCAAGAGCAGCGCCGACGGCAGCACCCTCTACCTCCTCAACGCCAGCATGGATAGCGGCATGCTGCTGGACGACGGCGGCCAGGCGCCCATCAGCAAAGTCGACTTGATCGTCCAGCTGCCCGTGGAGCTGTCTATCATGGTGCTGTCCCATCTAGATGCCGCCGGCCTGGCCGCTGCTTCCCGCGTGTCCAGGAAGTGGCACCGCGTCCTGCAGAGCCAGCACATCTGGCGCGAGTCCTTTTTGTACGAGAAGACGACCACATACGCCACCACTGCTCCGGTGCGTCCCGGCGCCGGCCAGGGCATCCCGGCCGTCCGGCCGTCGAGCGACTGGCGCCAGATCTACCGTGTCAAGCAGGAGCTGGACCGCCGCTGGAAGCAGGGCAAGACCCGTCCCGTCTACCTCAATGGCCACTCGGACAGCATCTACTGTCTCCAGTTTGATGAGTAGGTGTCCAGTCCTCCATTCTGTTTTGGACTGATTACTAATTACTAATGTTACCAACAGGACGAAAATCATTACCGGGTCACGTGACAGAACCATTCGCATCTGGGACATGCACACGCTCGAGTGCCGGCTTGTGATCGGGCCACCGTCGGTGGTGCACGACGCGAAGCTGCTGATCGGCGAAGACGGGCAGCCGGCGCACTACGTGACGACGGCGTACCACACGCGGAGCTCGTGCAGCATGCCGGCCGCGGTCAGCTTCCCGATGCACCACTCGGCGTCGATCCTGTGTCTGCAGTACGACGACCGGATGCTGGTGACGGGTTCGTCGGACTCATCGTGCATTGTGTACTCGGTCAAGTCGGGGTACCGGCCAGTGCGGCGGCTGCGGCACCACGCGGCTGCGGTGCTGGACCTCTGTTTCGACGAGCGGCACATTGTGACGTGCAGCAAGGACATTAGCATCTGCGTGTGGGACCGGGAGACGGGGGCGATGCTGAAGCAGCTGCGGGGCCACTCGGGACCGGTGAATGCGGTCCAGATGCGCGGCAACACGATCGTGTCCTGCTCGGGCGACTTCCGGGTGAAGCTGTGGAACATTGAGACGGGACGGGCGATCCGCGAGCTGACGGGCCACACCAAAGGCCTGGCCTGCAGCCAGTTCTCCGAGGACGGCCGGTTCGTGGCCTCGGCCGGCAACGACCGTGTGATTCGCATCTGGGACGCCAACACGGGCGAGTGCGTCGGTGCCATGAAGGCGCACGAGAACCTAGTGCGCAGCCTGCACATTGACTCGGTGTCGGGTCGCCTGGTCAGCGGCAGCTACGACCGCGATATCAAGGTGTTTGACATGGCCACCGGTCAGCAGCTGCTCGACTTCCCCCAGTGGCACCAGAGCTGGGTGCTCAGCGCCAAGAGCGACTACCGCCGCATCGTCAGCACGGGCCAGGATCCCAAGGTGCTGATCATGGACTTTGGCGCCGGCATCGATGGCATCGAGATGCTCGAGACGGCCAACCCGGACAGCGTCCTCGGCGGCGGCAGCGAGGCCGAGATGGCCACGGCGACGACACACGGCGCAGAGCCGCTGCATCCGGCCGGATACATTTGATCGACTTGTTTTTGTTCTTTGGTTTTGTTGTCCTTTTGTCCTTTTGTCCTATTGTCCTTTTTCCCTTGTCTTTTTCCCTTGTTCTTTTGCCTTGTTCTTTTCCCTTGTTCTTTTCCGTTGTTCTTTTCCCTTGTTCTTTTCCCCTTCTTCCTTTCCTTTTGATATTTCCACCCTTGGAAACGGAGTATAAAAGATCGTTTCTGAGCTTGTTTCTGTTTCTTCAATTTTCTCCCTCTTTCCTTTGCTTTTTCGTTCTCGTTCTTTTCATATTCACTACTTTTTGCTACCTATTGTATTGACGTTCCTGGCCGCCTGGCCGCCTTTCTCCATTTAAATGGCTGCTGGACAGTCAAGAAGTGGAGCTTAGGCAGAGAAGGATTTCATTTGTCTTTTTACTTGTTTGGACAGCGGGCCAGGTGGAGGGACTCTGATTCTGGATTTTGGAGTCTCAATCCTTCTGACACCGCTTGTCATGTGGTAGACGATGCTTTTGTTTACTGGTCATGGCACCCTAGGCTTTGGTCTCCCGGTGCCTGCACTGGCTTTCCTTTTTCTTTTTCCTTTTTTCTTTTCTTTTTGAGCGCAGCATCGCCGGGGGCGTTTTATATACATTATATGAGGATACACATATACTAGATAGGTTTGGTACTTTCCTAAACATTGCGGCATGCAAGACATGTTTTTTAAGAGGCATATGACGTTTCGTAGAACCAAAGCAGATCATCAGCTAAGACACAGATGAACCAGCCACCTTTGTAGTTTATTGACCCATGCTGTCTGACCTTTCACCTTCCATGTGAAGATATAGCCGTCGTGCGGCTGTATTTCGGGTAAACCTTTCACGGGGCCGCAAAGTACTTTGGTCCGGTGCAATTTTTTTTAGACTTTCGTCTGGCCAGTTAACAGCCCGGATGTCCGTACTCCGTATACAGCGGAACACGGCCAGCTCCAGAGACATTGATGTAACCCTCTTTCCTATACTTTAACGTGCCCACCTGGCTATGAGTGGTGCAGATGCGAAACCGGCCATCAGGAGATGCAGGCCCCCCTTCCCCTATCCCACATACATTCCCACATGCCTACTCGGTACAAACGTTTATATGCAACGTCCCCATGATCCATGGCGGTCCAGCCCCCAAAAAAGTGGCGCAACGGCTGAGAAAACGACTGAGCCGCGGGGGTTCTTGCGCCATTGCCAAGAGCGTGAAACAGAACAAACGAGGTCGGCACTGTCGGGGTTGCCACACTGGACGGTGCAGCGGCCCGTCTGTCTACTCGTATTACGAGATCCCGGCTGTGCGTAAAAGGCGAAAAACAAGCCAAAACAGCCGGGCGTCGCAAAACGACTGGAACTGCCGAAACATGTAGAGGTAAAGCCTATTTTTTTGTCCTCTCGAAACAGGAGGAGGGAAGACTAATGGCTTTAGTCGGCGACAATCATTGGCAGTATGACAAGTGCCGAGTCCTGCAGCAATGCACAAAGGCAGTGCAACCAAGACGTCATGCATGGTGGTCAAGGCGGCTCTAGATCGACTGCTACGCCGTGCGATACAATGCACAGGTTCGTTGGCATGAAATCGACCCAAGCGACGTCGCCCCCATGCACTCGCAGGGCGGCTTCCCGATTCTGACCTCGTAGCTGTCGATCGCATACTGAGCAAGATGCCTGACATTGTTTCTCTCCCAGTCGACCGTCTGGCCATGGCCCAATCCGAAGCGAACGCCCATTCGTTGGCGGCGACAGAAATGTTTTGAAACACTAGGCTGCCATTTGCAGTTCAGGAGGGGCTCTTCCTTGCGAGGAACGGCGGGGTCTGATTGGCTGCAGGAATTGGGAGGACTGCCTACCATGGCGAGACTCTACATGGCCTTGTCTCTTTGCTCGCTGCCTGTCGACCGAGGGAACCGGGCCATCCGAGAGACAGCTCGAACGATCACAGACAGCGCCGATCGCACACAGAATGCGGCATGTGAGTAAACGAGTCTCCATGTTTTCTCCTCACAGCGATCGTCAGGCCGTTGCCGCTTTTGGGTGTTGCCGCTAGCGACGGGCACTGTCCAGGCCCTAAGCCCACTAAAGTCCACACTACGTCTCGCTACAAGCCGCGCGTGTAAGATTCGAGAGCGAACCCCTGGCCCATCTGACGTGCCGCTGCACGCCGCGTCTGCCAATCGATTCACCGTCTGAATGCTGTTGGAGGAGCGGCTTGCTCGTCGTCTGAATCCAGAGCCAACCACCCCTGCATGACAGCCGGTCAGCCGCTCGGTCAGAGGGTGTGGAGCGAGTGACGCACGCCTGGACCAGGCGATAGAAACGAGCCATGCAAAGGCCTCCTCGTATCTTGGCAAGCTGGCTGTGCCATAGTAAAAGCTAATTATGTTTGCTGTTACGGAGGATGTGGGGTCGGTCGTTCTTTCCTGGGGCCGTTTCTCTTTGTTTTTACGCGATGCATCTGTTGTGTCTTTTCGGGCCGCTGGGTTCCTTCCTTTCTCGGTACTAGCCTTTCCTCTCTCTTACGCACTCGTCCTGGTCGAAGTGGCCTGTCCTTTCCCTATTGTTGCCCGTCATATTGCATTAAATACCATCTACGGTGTGCTCTTTGTCTTTTCTTTCCAAATTTCTGCATCACCTACTTCGGTCTCGACGGCCTTTTCGATTTGTCTTTTATTTTCTTTTTCTGCATATCGCCCTTGGAAATTATCATTCCTTACAACGAGCTTGTCACTGCCTTCGCTGCTCCTGTTTGTGGTGTTCGCTGTAAGTCTTCTCTCCCTCAATGATGTCTCCTCGGACTCCCGGATCTCTATTCATGTTTTTCTTTGTCCGTTATTCCTCTCGCCCCTAGCCAATGCGTTGTATCTCGCCGTCATCCTATTGTTCGCATGACAGCCATTGCATTGTACCTCCCCTTCAATAGCAGCCAAGCCCTCCAATCCATTGTCTTGTTCACATGGCCACCTGAACAAGCCCACCCATATCCATATAATCTCTTGCCCACGTCTTGCCTACATTTTTCCTACATCTTGTCTCTTCTTTTTTTCTCTTACATCCTGTCTTCTCTCTCAACTACAAATTCAAACCATTTTGATTCCCCAAGCAAACACTACCCCTTTCGCACCGCAAGCTGATAACGCTTAAGCTTCAGAACAAGGACACACGCACATTAGCTGGCTCTATTGCAAGCATGTTCCTTTCCACCAGCCTCACGGCCACTCTTCTCTTGGTGGCCCGGCTTTTCTCGACTCCGGTAGCCGCTGCTCCTGCCGCCACAGCCGCTGCCGTTTCTGCTCGCAGCACCAGCACTTCTAGCTACTGGGTTGCGTCCATTGCCCGGAACGGCGCCCCTGCCTTTGGAGCCTCTGGCTACAAAGTGTACCGCAATGTACTCGACTATGGTGCTGTCGGCGATGGCGTAACGGACGACACGGCTGCTATCAATCTCGCCATTTCTGACGGCAATCGATGTGGTGAAGGCTGCACCTCTTCGACAACGGCTCCTGCTCTCGTCTATTTCCCTCCTGGTACATACCTTGTGAGCACGCCTATCATCCAGTACTACTACACGCAGCTTGTCGGCGACGCCATCAACCCGCCGACTCTGGTTGCAAGTGCCAGCTTCGTCGGGATTGCCGTCATCGACTCCGATCCCTACGACACCACCGGAACGAACTGGTGGGTGAACCAAAATAACTTCTTCCGCCAGGTTCGCAACTTCAAAATCGACCTCACCAAGATGCCCATTACCAAGGGTGCCGGAATCCACTGGCAGGTAGCCCAGGCCACTAGCCTACAGAACATCGTCTTCAACATGGCTCAGGACAGCAGCTCGTCCAACAAACAGGTCGGCGTCTTTATGGATAACGGCTCTGGTGGATTCATGGCCGATCTGACCTTTATCGGTGGCGAGTACGGCGCCTTCTTTGGCAACCAGCAGTTCACCACCCGAAACCTGACCTTCCAAAACTGTCAGACGGCCATCTTCATGAACTGGAACTGGGCGTGGACGCTGCAGGACGTCTCCATTTCCAACTGTGGTGTCGGCGTGGATATGAGCAGCGGCGATACTTCCCAGACTGTTGGCTCCGTCTTGCTCATCGACAGTGTCATTTCCAACACGCCTATTGGCGTTCGCACGGCGTACAGTCCATCAACATCCGCTACTAATGGTACGCTGATTCTGGACAACGTCGACATGTCAAGCAACGTCCCGGTCGCTGTCTCTGCGTATGGCAGCAATGCTACCGTCCTTGCCGGCAATGTCAAGGTCACTTCATGGGCACAGGGAAACATCCCCGGCACTGGAAGCTCCACTAATAGTTCCGAGGCCATTCAGGGCTCTCAGACCTCTGTGACCAAGTCGGCCAGCCTGCTGAACTCTGCCGGCAATGTTTTCGCCCGCAATCGCCCGCAGTATGAGACAGTTGACGTCGGCAGCTTTGTGTCTGTCAAAGCAAAGGGTGCCAAGGGCGACGGTGTGACCGATGACACGACAGCACTTCAGGCTGTGTTCGACAGCGTCACATCGGATCAGATCGTCTACTTCGACCACGGCGCGTACTTGGTCACCGACACGATCAAGGTGCCCAAGAATGTCCGCGTCACCGGCGAGGTCTGGCCGGTCATCATGGCTGGCGGCAACACGTCCTTTTCGAATGCGGCCAAGATGACGCCTGTCTTCCAGGTCGGCCAGGCCGGCGAGTCTGGTTCTGCCGAGTTTTCCGACATCCTCTTTGCTACGGCGGGTCCTCAGCCAGGTGCTGTGATGATCGAGTGGAACCTTGCCGGGTCGTCTGCCGGTGCTGCTGGCATGTGGGACGTGCATGTCCGTATTGGCGGTGCTGCCGGTACGGACCTGCAACTGTCCGAGTGTGCTAAGAACCCCAACGTTACGGCTGCTGCCAACACGAACTGCCTTGGTGCCGGCCTCTTGCTGCACATCACGTCTTCTGCCTCGTCTGTGTATGTGGAAAACGCCTGGTTCTGGGTGGCAGACCACGACCTGGAGCCGGCAGCAGACAGCGCGCAGATCAACGTGTTCAACGGCCGTGGTGTGCTCATCGAGTCTGCTGGCCCGGTGTGGATGATTGGCACGGCGGCCGAGCACAGCGTGCTGTACAACTACCAGCTCAGCAGTGCCAGCAACATCTATATGGGCCTGATTCAGACGGAGACACCGTACTTCCAGGGCAACCCGGATTCACGCACGCCTTTTGCCGTGCAGACCGCGCTGTCCGATCCTGACTTTGCCTCATGTACGACGGCCACGTGCGCGCGTTCGTGGGGCCTTCGCATCGCCAACTCCTCGGACGTCTTCATCTACGGGGCTGGCCTGTACTCATTCTTTGACAATTACGACCAGACTTGCCTCGAGACCGAGAGTTGCCAGGAAAATATTGTTAGCCTGGAGACGTCGTCGAAGGTCCACATCTTTGGGCTCAATACCAAAGCTTCAACCAACATGGTTTTGCTGGATGGCGAGTCTATCGCACTTGACTCTGGCAACCGCAATAACTTTTGCGCGACACTGGCCCTGGTGTCGACAGAATCGTAATGGGTGGAGGCAACGGAAGTTACTTTTTGCAAATGTACTTTTCAATTCTCTTCACCCTGTTTTTCTTCTTTTTTTTTTTTTTTTTCTGTCTATTGAACTTGGATCCCAGAAGGGTTTGAGCCACAGAACCGGCGTTGGCGGTATGCGATATCAGGAGCTCGCGACATGAAAAGGACTGGGTTGGAATGGTGGCGCTGAAGTATTTAAGAACATAAGATTAAATCACATAAAAGTGTGGCGAATGTGGCGGTGTTGTGGCGTCTTTAGTCGCAGACGTCATCGGATTTAGATGGTCCAGCTAATGACAGCAACGTACCAGTTGGTTCTATCTGTTCCATCATCGCCTTTGCGGCCTCCCGGTCGACCAGGTGCCTGCTGCCTCTTATAATTGCACTACGCCCAATTGTGCACCTCTAAAACAGTTTGTCCATCTTCTTCTACTTGCCGCGAAAGAACACATGTCTCTGCAATAGCGCATCAGCGTTTGGCCTGTTCATTTTGCTCCTTCTTTCATTCTCTCATTTCGTCTCGATCTCTCTGACATGGCTTCGTTGCCACCACAGCCCGGGTCACCTCCCCCACTGCGACGAAAACCCAAGATGTCGGAGCTGGCACAGAGCAGCCGGTGTGCTTCGACGAGCTATGGCGACGTCCCTCGGCCGCCGGCGGCTTCTTCCTCGAACCAGAACCCGCACCGGACGGCGCGCAACCGTGCATACCTGCCGACGTTTGGCGAGGCCGTCCTCCTGGCCGTGTTTCCGACGGTGCTGCTCTTTGGCGCGGTCTTCCGCCGGGTCAGTCTTGCGGGCGGTGCCAGCGCTGCCGGTTCTGCGCCGTCGTATTTTGCCCGCAAGGACAACGTGCTGAACGTCTTCTTTGTCAAGCGCGGCTGGTTCTGGATCTCGCTCGCCTTTGCACAGTTTGTCACGCGGCACCCGGCCTTTTCTGGGAGCAGCAGCAGCAGCAGCAGCAGCGCCTCACACACGCTCTTTGGTCGACGCGCCTCGGCCATTCTCCGCTGGGGGCTCGTGACGGTTTGGTGGATCGTGGTGACGCAGTGGTTCTTTGGCCCGCCGCTGACCGACCGCAGCTTCCGGCTGACCGGCGGCAGCTGCCATGGCGGGGTGGCTGAGGCGACCTCGGCCGTGGCGGCCGTGGTCCTGGCGTCGACGTGCAAGCGGTCGGGCGGACGCTGGAGCGGCGGCCACGACATTAGCGGCCACGTTTTTCTGCTGGTGCTGGGCTGCACGTTCCTGGCGCAGGAGGTCGGCTGGGTCTTGCTGCGGGCACGAGGCAGACGAGGCCAACGGCAGGACGACCGGACCATTGTCATGGCCGACGGCACGATCCAAAGGACCGAGATCGAAGCCGAGGCCACGTCGGCGGCGAGACTGTCCCTCGTCGGCGTCCACTTGGTCGGCACGGTCGTCGTCCTCGCGCTCTGGATGCTGCTGATGACGGCCATCTACTTCCACACCGGGCCCGAGAAGCTTAGCGGGCTGCTCGTCGCCCTGGCCGGACTGTATGGCGTGTACGTGGTGCCGCGCTTCGTGCCGGCCGTGCGGCGGGTCGTTGGCCTGCCCGGACTGTAGTCGACGTCTTGCTGGACTGCGGTCCTTGTGCGATGGGCAGTGGACGGCTGAAGGAACGGCTGGGATAGAGGACGACGCGATAGGAATGTGGAAGGCAGGCCTTTGGACTCCCGCAACTGTACATACAACAGCCCGCTCCCAATCGCGAGGATAGCACATGTAGTATCGTATATGCATTAATATATTACTAGATCACGAAAATGGCTGTCAGAAGTGCTTTTTGGACAATGACCTCATCTGGCCATAGCTGCCTTCCGTTTTAGCTGCCCCACCAACGCTCCTTCCTCTGCGACGGCGCACACGACCTTTTTCCTGACGTCTTTTTCCTTTCTCTTTTCAGCTTCACTCATCCGCCATGGCACAACTGGTCAGCGCCCCGAGCAACCTGCCGGACCTCGTCCGCACGGCTTTTGCTCGTGCCCGCGCTGCCGGCGACCTGACCTTTTTCCCCACGCACGTGGCCCTTTTACGCATCCATGGCATTCCGGTACGATAGACCCGTGGATTGATCGTTTTTCTGTCTGTGTCGCTGTCGTCTGATTCTTTTTTTCTTTTTTTTCGTTGGCTTCGTCTTGTGCAGCTTCAGCTCCGCTTCGCTCCGTCTCTGGCCAAGAAGCCCAAGGCAGCAGACGCCAGCCAGAGCGCCAGCCATGCGGGACCAGCATCCGCGCGTCCGTCGTTGGACCCGTTTGCGCATCCGCCGTCTGGCCTCGTGGTGCTGTCGCAGGTTGGGCCCGCCCACCGACTCGTGCTCAACAAGTTTGCCATTTGCCGGGACCACGCCATCCTGGCGACGGTCGACTTCCGGCCACAGGACCACCTGCTGGCCGGCGACGATCTGGCAGCAGCGTATGCCTGTATCGAGGCGTACCATGCGTCTGCTGGCCCGGTCGAAGAGGACGGCCCGGCGCTGTTTGTCTTTTACAACAGCGGTGCCCATTCCGGGGCCAGCCAGCCGCACCGCCACCTGCAGCTGCTGCCTGTGGCATGCATGCGCGAGGGCTTGGGCGAAGCGTCTGTCTGGGACGTCGCCGTCGATCGGCTCGGGGAACCAACAGCATCAGCAGCATCCACAGGACCGGCCACGCTCCCCTTGTACGTGGCTGCAGCCCCCATAGACCCAGACGCATTCACGGGCGCGACCGCCCCACTGCTGCACGCCCTCTATCTGCGTCTGTACCGACAGGCGTGCGTCGCCGCCGGCCTGCCAGCACAGAATGGGACGGCCGAGGAGCAGGGCCAGGTGCCCGCTCGCCTGAGCTACAACTTGGCACTCACGCGCAGGACCATGGCCCTGTGTCCGCGCACGGCCGAGGGTGGCGTCGTTCTCGCGTCGGACGGCACTGGCATCGGCACGCTCTCGCTCAACGGCACCGTGTTGGCCGGCACGGCACTGGTCAAGAACGAGGCGGAGTGGACGGCCCTGCGCCAGGATCCCGATCAGCTGGCCCGCATCCTGTGCCAGATTGGTCTGCCTGCCGGGAGCAGAGCGTCGCCCAAAGAGGGGTCTGCTGTATAAGGGGCCCTTTTACTCTACCTACTGGGACATTTGCCTCGGAAGATTGGTTGCTAACAGTTGTTTCTGTACAGACTGGCCCTCTTCATCAGTGTAGTTGGATCGGTTTAGAGAGGAAATAAGGGGAAAAGTCCAGGGACATGTAAAGTAAAGAATGGAGAGGAAAATATACGCATATATTACGTGTAACCTTTGTACAGTAATGAGCTGTAACCAATATTGACTAGAAACTAAATGAAACTGTCTCAAAACCACAACGCCCTCCAAGAGACACATGACTGCTCTTCTCACTTTGCAGATCACTTGACAACAACTTCCCATATTACAGTTGGGTTGTAATAGACTACCTAAGCTAAACTAAGGTCCGTCCCAAATCCTGTACTTCCTTTTGTCCTGTCGTTTGCTCTGTCTCTGCCGTTCTGTTGCTTCGCCGTTGTTGTTGCTGTTCTTTTTTTGCTGTTTATTTTTTGTCGGTCTTTTTTTGTCTTTTTGTTCCGTGTGAATGAAATACCCGTTCCTTTGTTGTGTTGTGTCACTCAGTTTTTGTGTGTTTTGCGTTTTCATGTGTTTTTGGTTTTTTATCGCTTTGTCGTCTTCCTTTCTCGTTGCCCCCTGTCACCCCATTTCGGTTCCCATTTTTGTGCCAAACGTCTCCTTTGTCTGGTTCTCCCCGTCTCTTCAGTTACGCGCCACCAGCGAGTCCCACCGCTTGCGGCAGGTCGTGTTGCCAAAGTGATACGAGCCGCCACAGTCGTAGATATAGTCGGCCACGGCCTTCCACGAGATCTTGGCCCGAGCACTGTCGCGGCCACGGCTGAGCTTGCGCACGGCCCGGCGGAGCAGATGGTCCTGTCGCCGTCAGTATCGTCCCAGGCGGCTGCACCGCTCAGCGCATCAAGAGCAGAGCATCATACGCACATCCATCTCCGTCCAGGCCGGCTTGCGGACTCTTTCCTCCTTTGGCTTAGTCAGCGTGCGATGGCGTCCGCGCAGCGTCGACTCGGCCTCGTGGAAGCCACCAAGGCGGCGGATCTGCTTGTATGTGAGGCCGGCCCGCTTCTGCTCGAGCAGAAAGTTATCCTTGCGCAGGCGCTCCTCCATCTGGCTCTGCAGGGCCATTTGGTTTGCCTCCGAGAGCGGCGACCCGGGCGACGACGACAGCCCCGTCTGCTGGCTCGAAAACGACTGCTGGTGCGCATCAGCCGCGCGATACATGGCGTCCTGCCCGAGTCCAGCGGTGGCCATCTCGTCAATCGTGAGGGCGGACCGAAGAGGCAGCAGCGCCGACCACGAACTGGCCTCGTCGTGCTGGAACGACGGCCCGGCAACACACGGCTGCTGGAACGAAGACGATCCGTTCTTCTCGAGGCTGCCGCCCCTCTGCTGCTGCTGGCGCCGCGTCACCCGACGGGTCTTGTAGATTGGGCTTTTCTGCGTCGGCGAAGCACCGCCAGCCTTCTGCATCGTCTTCCTGTCGCTTTCGCCATGGTCCTCGCCGTCGGAGCCCCTGAATCCGGGCAGCTGCGTTCGCTGCACCGATGTCGACGAAGGCATCCGGGCCTCCGAGTGGCAGGCCTGCGAGTTCCTGTTCCAGGCCGATGCCATCATGGACACCGTCGACATCGTCGGCATCGTCGACACCGCCTGACGCGGCAAGACCGTCTGGTTGCTGCTCTCTGCCATCACCGGCGAGAAGGGGCGCATGTTCTGCGCCTGCTGCGACATCAGCGACTCAAAGCAGCTCGCCGTCTGGGCCGCCCAGTACTCCAGACCTTCTGCCGCCATCGGCGCCGGCGGATTGGCCTCCCACAGATACGGGCTCTGCTGTTGGAGCAGCAATGGCGAGATGTTCTGCAGATGGTACAGCGCCTCGGGTCCGCACACATCGGCCTCGATAAGGGCTTGGATCCTCTCGGCACTCTCCCTTTTGAGTTCAGTCTCCTGCATGCTGCCCACCGGCCCAAAGCCTTGCGGGAACAAGCCGGGGAAGAACCCCCCGAGAGTAAAACTGTTTCCGACGGCATGGTTGTACTCCTCCTTGGCAGCCTGCTTCTCCTGTGCGAGCCGCTTCTCCTGCGCGGCCTGCTTCTCCTGCGCGATCAGCTTGTCTTTCGCGATCCGCACCTCCCTGACCATCAGCTCCTCCTTCGAAACCACGAGGCCGCACTGCATAAACACGGCGCTGTCGATGAGGTTCTGCGGCACGTCAAACTCGAGCGACGTGTCCGACAGAGGCGACTTGCTGCGCAGCTCGCCGAGAATCACCCCGGGTCTCGTCCAGGAGTGGTCCATGTGCCGTCCAGAGTAGACAGCCTGGTGGACATTGCCGGCAGCCGGAGCTGAAACGATGCTGGAAAAAGACTTCTCCTTCAGTGCTGCACCCCCAAGGCACAGGTTCTCTAGGTTATCGTTAACAGACCAGAGCTCCTGGTTCTTACCCTCGTCGTTGAAAGACTCTCCATCCTGCTCGTCCATTTTCGACTTGATGGGGAGGACATCCTCCAGGTTGGCCTCGACCTGGACGCACTCCTTGCAGTCCACATGAGCCTCGCTCATCAGATCTCCCGTCGTGGGCATAGGCCCAGTCACCAAATCGGGAGCCACAGAGGTCTCGTTTTTCAGCCAGTGCGGCTTCTCGGGCTCACGCGTCTCCGAATGACCGCTCGCCCAATCGTCGTCTAATTTCTAGTCGACGAGCACTGTCAGCATCTATTCTTCTTTCTTGCACGTCTAGCGAAGGAAGAAAACGTACAACACCAAGATCGGCGTCATTTGCGTATCCAAAAATGTCATTGTCTTCGACATTGACATACGAGAGCCATGGGCTCAGAGGCTCCTCCTTGGTAGCCTCGTTCTTGATCGACATGGTGAATGATGTTGTTCCAACACTAGTCTTGTAGACAAGTAGTCAAAGTGGTAGAATTGGAGTTGTTGGTGAAGTGTGAAGATCGTTGGACGATAAAGCTTCTGAGAGTTTGTGTTTCTAGATATATAGACCGTTAGAAAACGATTGGAACCTTGGCGGTGAGATGTAAAGGCAAGACATAGTTTGCGACCCTTTGTATCTCTGAAACTCACCTTTTGATTTTTTTGTTGGCTGTGTGGTTGTATACTTCTCTTTTTGGCTGGACTTCTCCACTGCTGTCCTTGTTTATTTTTTTGGGGAGGGGGATTTTTGATTTTTTGTTCGTGTTTTTTGTTATGCCCGATTAGTGGTTCCCTGCTTTCAGTACCTTGGGTTCACTTTCTGGGTCCGAAAGTTGTCTCTTTGTGTCTTTCACAACCTCACCGCTTCTTCCAAGGCTGTTGAAAGGAAGAACACGTGAAGCTATATCTCTTGCCACTTGAGCGGACAGGACAAGACGCGGAGTGATGTGGTTTGGGGTGGGGGAAGGCAAGTGGGGATTGAGATGGAAGGCGGAGGGACAGGAAGAAGGTTCTTGTGGATCCAGATGGTTTCTTGACAGGACAAGATCCTTTATGCTTGAAGATCCCGGACAGTAGAGCCTGGTGGGTTCTGGGTGAAGCCCCAAATAAATGCTTGGAGATGTGGAAAATCAAAGTGAACAAGGGAAAGAAAGTAAGAAGAATAAGACGAACGAGCTGGAGATTGTCTCCAAGATTTCGTTTTCAACGAAGACGAGAAGGCGATGGGGAAGAAGGGTAGAGAGGAAGAGTGAGAAGGAGAAGATGAGTGGGAGACCTGTGAAGAATGCGGTGAGGAAAAGAAAGAGAACAAGACGAACAAGGACACGAGAGGTCGGGGTTTTATAGCCAGATGAGCAGCAGCGACGACACAGTCTTTCGTCTGTCCCCTTCTCTTCGCACCCTCCGACGCCCACCTCATCTCCGCCGGCCTGAATGCAAGCAGGACATGGGAAGATGCAGCAGAGACATACACAAACCCAATGGTGACCTCGGATTGGATGGTCGCAAATCAGTTTTGGTTGTCTCGACTTCCCTCCCGATTGCCGCCACGACAGCCTCAATTCAACCTCCTCCTCCTCGTATCGGCGTCATGGACGGCCAGCTGCCACCCGGCGACGCCATGCTACCTACATGGCTTGGCGGCCCACGGACAGGGAGCAGACGACAGGTGCTTAGGTGGCAAAGACACGGAGACGGTCGAATGAACAAAATATGACAGAAACGTCAAACAACGGACGGGGACTTGCTTCACAGGATGGTGGGAAGGAAATGCAGCTCACTCAAAACGGCTCCGTTGTATACTCGAGACGGTGGACGAAACAGAGGCCGAGGGCAGACAGACAACACGCGAACAGGGTCAAAACAGAGGCATACACTATTGGCTGCGCTTGCTGTGGACTCGTTGTCCCTTTTTTTCTTGCCTCCTCGCCACCATGGCTTTCAAGATGAAAAAGGCCTTGTCCTCAAAGATGCGTGCAAGACAACCGTTTATCCGTCAGAGAAGCCGAGAACTGACTGTTCAGAAATCAGCCGGTAACGGATATGGAAAGATAACGGGCCGTCTCCATCAACCCCCGGGCTTCCGTATATGGTACCCTTGCAGTTCAACTGATCAAAAGAGAAGCAAGCCCGAGGGCTGGTCGCGTGTGAGATGGCAGAAAGCCTGCTTGTCCTTGATCCGGGACCTCTTCGTGACAACATAAACACCAACCCCGGCACGGCGGAGAGCTGCGTAGACACGCGGCACAGTTTTACAAGGGGTAGCCGGCAACATGCAGGGATGTCGGGGAGGGGCTGGTATTTTTTTATTGCCGCCAGGGTCGTTTAAGCAAAACACTTCCTGGAGGAAGAAGAACGGAAGCTCTTCCGGGGTAGGGGGGAGAGGATGTATCTTGATTGTGTTGAACGTGAACGTGCTGCGGCACTGCATATATGGAGGGCCAGACCATGACAGGCTGGATCCGCTTCCCGAACGACGGGCCGGGGTGGTCTTGCAAAGGGGGAGTGGGTTGCAGAGGCGAGGCTGTGTGTTGGCTGTGGGTGCGAAATCCTCGTAACCGCCTGAAAGCTGTCAGTGCAGAAAAAAAGAAAAATGGGGAGGAAAAGGAAGTAAAAAGAAGAAGCTGAAGTGTAGGTGTCATGCGAGAGAGCAGAAAAAGAAAAAGAAAAAAAGAAAAGAAAAGACAGCTCAGTGCTGCAAGGATGGACTCAACAAATCCAGGCGAGCCACATGTTTCCTGTGCGCTGTATAGTCCCGAGGCATTGAAGACAAGCGAATGAGCACTAGGCCGTTTGCGGCAGTGCGGCAGTGCGGCAGGACGACCAGAAGACGGATTGCTTGGGTCGGTCCCATCCAGCGTCGTGTTCGCCCATCGATCCTCGAAATCTACTGTCGTATACGCTGCCGGGCTCTCCCATATAGCGTACCATGATCGTAAGCCGATCTGGATGTGTAGGATACAGCACAGACGCCGGTACGTGCGAAATAAGAGCCCTGTCGAGTGGGATCCATTAGATTGGTAGCAGCCCCTGCCTGCACTCCAGCTCAGCCCGCCGTGGTGGCAACTGCTGACAAGGGGGCCTTGACGAATTGGCCAGTCGTGGCCCAGTCGTAGCTGGCCACAGATAGGCCAATGCTGCCGGCTTCTGGTTCCCGTCGGCTGGTTTCTGACGCTTGGCCTCTGGCTGTTTCTCTTGTATGCAACTGTGCGGAGTCGGCCACCCAAAGAGGTGAAGACGGACAGCACTGCAGAACGTCGTCCGAACACCATCCTCGGACAGGGCGAATTGGGGTTTGACCGCCGGTCTCTGGCAGGCTTCAGTCGTTTTCTCTCGTCTGCCCTCCATGTTTGTTCTCCAACTGCTCCCCTCCACCCCACCCCCCCCCCCCCCCCCGTCGACTTGGCTCTGACAGCAGACAGACGCACGAATGCAGCACAAGCGTAGCCTGACACATTCTGGCACGCCGATATGACCAATAGGGAGGGCCAGGTATCTCCGGAAGCCACCGCCTGCTTCCCGGAATACCACCGCACTTGTACCATGTCAGTCAACCCGTGAAGCTGGCATGCTGGATGCATACACAAGATGAGTGTGTGGGTGGGTGCCGTTGTCGCACAGGTAGAGAGACAGAAAGGGAAGGCAACCTTGGTGCCCTCGCGTCGTATTTCCAGCCACGCCACGACCGTCTGCTGCCGTGTTGCCAGCACTTGGGCTAGCCAGAGAGCACAGAGGGATATCCCGGTTGGGAAAGGACAGCGCCGTGCAGAAACTGGAACGAGCTGAAGCGTTCACCCCCAACGCTTTGTCCAATGATTGAATTCATGAGCTGTCAGTTGCAGCAGAACAAGCACGCAGAGATAGGGAAGGGCACGGAATGGGATGGATCCTTGCACCCATGCACTATGTATTGATTCTGCCACGGTATCTTGCCTATTACCCAGAAGCTTGTGCTTTGTTCTGTCTTCCGTTTTGCCATAGTAGCCAGTATCTTTCCGCGTAACTTTTCCCCTTTTCCGGTGCAAGGAAAGATGTTAATGTGGGTCACAGATGTCGTACATTTTGTGGCCGCTTCCCTCAACAAGGATAACGTTTTCGGGCCTGTCCCTAAAAATCTTAGATCCCGTTTGATGCAAGGTTTGAGCCGAGCAAGATTCAGTCGGTAGACCAGGGGAATGGGGATTTGCCAGCCACCGTTTCTGACCCTCGACACTGCCCCAGCTCTCGCCATCCAATTTGTTGGGTCCAAAATCACCCCCACCTCTCCTTGAGCACTTGAAGAATCGCAGCCGCGGCACAAGACAAGGGTGCTGCATCTCGTCAGACCAAATATTGACTCTGTCAAGAGGGACACGGGATGAGGAGAGGGTCCGATGCAGCAGAGAGCGTGCAAACTGCATTTTCCTGTAGTATTTTCATCCCACCCCAGCATGTCGGCGAACAAGGGCCCTCCTACCCCGGGGCTCCACGTCCATTTCCTCAAGCTGGATGTGTCTTATCATGTCGAGGGCATTGCTTGCCTAACTTTCACACTGATTGTGGCTGTCCGGGTGGGCCTCTTTGATTTTTTTCTGTTCGTCAGCCCTTCTTTTCCATTCCCTTTGCATCCAGAGAGAGGCCACGGGGACTGCGAAGGGCATGCCGGCGCCCCCGCTTGCGACCACCAGATCCCATGCTTGCATGATACTATCTGCAAGAGCACATCGGCTGTCATGTTTCGTCTGCCCGCAGGAGTAATCGCTAAGCGAGAGGTTGTACGCGTCTGTTTGGCTCGGCGACATGCAGTAATCCCGGCGGCTGGTGAGAATCGCTCAAAGTGCTCTTTTCTCGTTTACGACTGTGGACGCAAGGCCGCGTGTATGTCTGTAAGATATCGCTCCGGGGAAAGGGGAGGGGGGGCACCTTTCAGGCATAGTGGTGCGTTTAGTTCTAGTCGGTTCTGTCAAGGTTTTGAGGAGAGAAGGAGGAGGAACTCAGGGTCTCCGACAGTCCCATCTTTACTGCCAGGAAAATTGGAGTTGGTCGTGCCTTCCATCGCACCTTCCGTTCCTTCCATCGCACCTTCCGTTCCTTCCATCGCACCTTCCGTTCCTTCTCCCTGGCACAATTCTGCGCCTTCCCTTACCGCTTCTTTTGTTCTGACAGATTTGGCGTTGGAAGACACGCATCCAGAAGTCGAAGCAAAAGGGGACATGTGTCTCGGCTTGCCACAGCATCCGTCGTTGACGACCCACGGATTGCGCTCCTGCTGCTCGCTGCCGTTGCTGCCCACCAAATACGGTCCTTCTTTGTTTTGCCCATGGGGCCGGACAAGAGCTAGCTTATCGCAGAGGAAGTGGGTGGAAAAGGCATGGGAACAGTTCTTTCGACAAGCATCCGGATGTTTGTCAACTCTGGTACGCATCTATCTGCTGTTTCAGAAAAGGAATGGAACTCATGGAAGAGCAAGTGCTTCTCTCACCGACACTGACAACAGCGACGAAGCGGTCAAGCAGAGTGACTGCTACACGGCGTCTGCAGACATACCAAGACGAGCCTACAGAGGCGTGGTCTTCCCAAGAGAAGGGAACAGCATTTGGCGGTAAGACTTTACCAACCAGCGTTGATGGCATGATAGGGCAGCACTGATTCTTGTCACACTCACTTTAGATACGCACTATCCGACACGAACACAGAGCCCAAACTCCAAGAAGGTAGACACTGAGTCTATTGAAGCAGACAGCCCAAGCCGACCTTTCCAGAAGTACAAGCTTCTCAAATCTAACGGCTGAAAGAAGAGAAAGATGATATGTACATATGTCCCGACACAATACGCTGCGTGAAATTCATGCAAGATGCAAAGAGGCCATAGGCTCGCTAGAAAAGAGAAAGAAATCCAGAGATGCAAGAGGAACACGCCAGACCTATGCCCGGCCTGCAGCACGGCCGCGTGTAGCGTGGAAGTGGGATATGGGCACTCGAACCGTCATGGAGTTTTGGTCCATCTTGAATACAAGGCCGGAGCCACGCGGCGGGGCCATGCCGGGTGGTGGAGGGGGTGCCTGCATGGGTGGTGGCGAAGCCGCTCCGTCCATGGATTGGCGAAGGCTGGAGCGACGCTTGGATGCCTGTTCCTGGAGAAGATTGCGGCTGCCAGGGCCGTCAAGCGCTGCCCGCGTCGGAACTTGGGGAGTGAACGCGAGAGGCTTCCGGGGAATGGCATGCGAAGTGGCAGCAGCTGTGACTGTTGTGACTGCAGTGAGGTTTGTGTAGGCGGCAGTGAAGCGAGAGACGGAGCCGCGGGAGGCTCCGCCGAGATACGTGTTCGGAATCAGAGGCGTGGATGTGCTGTTTGTACGGCTGCCATCACGACTTCCATCACGACTTCCATCACGGCTGCCGTCGGAACCATGAGTCGACATGGAGGCGGGCGGCATCGGCCACGGCAGCATCGATGGCGAAACCACGGCGCTGCTGGCGATACTGAGGCCGCCAAGGCTCATGTAGCTGGCACAACGTCCATAGTTGCTGTCTCTCCAGTCGTGCAGGTCCTGTGGGGGGCTGATGCTCGCTGGAGAGGCCGGCAACGGGCTGAGCGGCATCCGATTCAGGTTCCATGAAGCGTTGTTCGGGGGCTGATAGATGTGGATAGCCGGGGGCCCTGTCGACCGGCGGACTGGCCGCGCTGACAGTGGCGTGGGTACGTGCTCGGTGTCGCTGTTGCGCTTGTTTGGCAAAGACGGAAAGGTGCTGTAGCTGTCGAGGGAGGACGGTGCTCTGGGTGGCATAGGCCACGTCGGGCGGGAGGCGGTGGAAGAGGCAGACCGGGTGTGCTGCTGTTGGTCGTTTCTCGAAGCAGGAGTGGAGGTGTTTTGAGTCGCTGCAGCAGCAGCAAAAACAGCAGGCTCAGTGTTTGGGGCGGGCATCTTGGCCTCCAGCTGCTTCTCGATATCGCCCCCTTTGCTGGCTGCTACTGTCTCTGGGTCGAGAAGAGAATCTCTCGAGGCTGCGGGGGTCTGGCTGCCGTGGCCGGACGGCGAAGACCGCTTGTTGAGGTTCTTAAAGAGTGGCCGCAGCAGCCGAGAGCGGCTGTAGCGGAATGCAACAAAAATGAGAATGAAGATGGCCGCAAGGGCGCCTGTTACCACTTAGTCATGATCTCTTTCAGGCGAATAGAGCAGGAAATGATACGTACCGACAATGCCGACAATCATGCCTACGTGACTGGGTTTGGCGTTGTCGGTGACGGTGGCAGCCGCAGATGCTGTGGAAGAGGCTGAGGCTGATGTAGACGTTGTAGACGTTGAAACTGTCGGACGTGTAGTTGCCGGCGTGTTGGTAAGCGCTACGGTGCCACTGTCTGCGGTGTACGGCATAATGGTCATGCGGCCATCGGTGCCCACGTAGGCTATAGAGGCGACCCTGCCGGCGCTGTTTACGTAGGCCGAGACGGTCTCGCCGCCGATGACGGAGTAGGACGGCACCCAGGAGCCCAGGCTTGTCGGGGCCGCCGTGATGGTACTGCTCCTGTCACTGATTTTGGTTCCTGAACTTGCCGACGTGGTCGTCGGTCTTGTGTCCTGGACGTGTACTGTGGTAGTTGCCTTTGCTGCCGTTGTCTCTGCAGTTATTTGGACCGTTGTCCTGACCGTTGTCCTGACCGTTGTCCTGCCCGTTGTCTGGGCCGTCGTCTTGGATTCGGTTTCTGTCCTCTTCCGCAGAAGCGCGGCCGCTTCTGTGCCATCGGCATGACGTTTGCAGAGAGCTTCCCAGTAGTTGTGGACACCGGTGAAGACTCTGGCGACGGCCACATCCTGGTGGCCGTCCAAGGGGAAAATGGCCACCATGGCTGGGTGGAAATTCAGAAAAGAGCGTGTGGGAAAGAATGTGGAAGGGAGGGAGAACGCAGAGACCAGGCGTGGACAAAGGACATGGACCAGCTCCGGGTAAGGGGCGAAGTGCCGGAAAAGACCGTAGACCAGACGGAAGTGTTGCTAAAGGAGCATTCTTGTCAGCGGACAAGACGGCGAGAAAGAAAAAGACTTTGCGTATGGACAGGGGCCGGCCAGCAAGGGTTCCAGGGTTTGTAAGTACTGTCTCTCACCAAAGGAGAGAAATCACGTGGCCGAGACGGGATGAAGATGAAATGAGTGACAAAAAGGCAGACGAGGCCAGCGGTCTGACAGGCAACGAGCGGGATGAAGATGCAAGAAGGAGATCGGGAGAGGGAGGGAAGAGGAAGACGAGCGCGGAAAGCTCGTAGTACTTCGTACATTACATAGTATGGGGATCAGAAGACGCGCTGCGGTCCGTTGGGAACGGAGCACGGAGTACGGAGTACGAGCAGTTGTTCTGGGTGCTCTCCAATGTCACTTGTCTCCCCGACAGGCTGTTTTTTTCCCAAAGTCTGTTTCGATGCAACATCTTGGTACCTGTGAAATGGATCTGGCGTCGTATTGCTGCAGGAGGTGCATCGACCCCTTCCTCTTCTCGAGGGCCGCGCGCGCCCGCTCTTGTTCCCACGTCGGCCAGGCGAAGAGGATTCGATCGAGGAAACCGGTCTGCGGCCAAGACGCGGTCGGGGCCGGTCTAGGACAGAGTAGGCATCGCCAGGACAAAGGACGCCGTGCCCTGGACAGCAGTCGTGGCGGGCTGAGCTTGGCCCCTCTCGTCGTCCGTCGTCAGCCTCGGCGAAGGAGGGGGACCACTTTTGCAGGGGTCCGTCTCCCCACAGCGACGGGCCCAAAAGAATACTCATGTACAAGTGCAAACAGCTCCGTAATCTCCCAAGGTCCCCTGCCCCAAGAAGGAGAAGGCGCGTGAGAGAGAGACAAAAAGGACTGCCGCGAAGCCTCGCACCGTAGCGGCGGAAAAAGGGGAAAACAGCTCACCGGCCAGGGCTAGCCTCTTTCCGGGGGATCGTCTGTCTCTCGTCATCTTGGGGCTGGGCATCGGCGTTGCAGAAGCACGGACAAGGAGAAGTGACCGGTAGCGTGCAGAGATGTACGGAGTGCTCCGTTCGATGTGCATCTTGGGAAGGTGCGGTCCAGCAATCGATCCTGGGCACGTGACTGTCAAAGAGGAGGACATTGTACGGAGAATCCAAGAAAATCCGCGAATCGCTGCACAGAGTCAAGAACCCCTCATGATGATGGGGACGATGTGTCTGGGCATGGTTTCTAGGCCATTTGTGCGTTGTTCCATGTTCTCAGACCTTTTCCTCTTGCTGATGCCTTTTCTTTGCATTTCTCTTTATCTCGTTTTCTCCTGATATCCTCCCAACTCTCATCTCTCTTCTTATTCTCTGCTCTCATTTCCTACTCCTCTCTTCTCTTCTCTCCTCTCTTCTCTTCTCTTCTCTTCTCTCCTCTCTTCTCTTCTCTTATCTCCTTTCTTCTCCCCCCTCGACATGCCCCTAGTCCGCAACCCAATCCTGCCTGGCTTCCATGCGGACCCATCAGTGGTCCGGGTCGGTGCCGACTACTACATTGCGACCTCGACGTTTGAGTGGTTTCCGGGTGTGCAGATCCACCACTCGACGGACCTGGCCAACTGGACGCTGGTGGCGCGGCCTCTGCAGCGGGCCGCGCAGCTAGACCTGCGCGGCCGTCCGGACAGCGGCGGTGTGTGGGCGCCCGACCTCTCGCACGACGGCACGTCCTTTTGGCTGGTCTTTTCGGACATGCGTCGACGTGCGGGAAGCTTCAAGGATGTGCACAACTACGTGACGCGGGCGCCGAGGATCACGGGTCCGTGGACCGACCCAGAGCACGTAGGCTCCTCGGGCTTTGACCCGTCCCTCTTCCACGACCCCGTCGACGGTCGACTCTGGCTGGCCAACATGTTATGGGACCACCGACGACGACACGACGACACAGCCTTTGGCGGCATCGCGCTGCAGCAGCTCGCCGTCGACGCTGGCGGCTGCCGTCTCGTCGGTCCGCGACGCACCATCTTCCGTGGCTCGCCCCTGCGCCGGACGGAGGCGCCGCACCTCTACCGCCGCGGCGACTGGTACTACCTCCTCACGGCCGAAGGCGGCACCGGCTATCACCACGCCGTCACGGTCGCACGGTCTCGCTCGCTCGCCGGCCCCTACACGCTCCATCCGCAGCGCCACCTGCTCACCAGCAAGGACCACCCGCGCGCGGCGCTGCAGCGGGCTGGCCACGGCGATTTCGTCGATACGCCCGATGGCCAGCGGTCCTTTCTCGTCCATCTGGCCGGCCGGCCGACCACACAGGAACGGCGCTGCGTCCTCGGCCGCGAGACCGCCATCCAGTCCATCCGCTGGGCTGACGACGGCTGGCCCTACGTCGACGGCGGACCCGTGCCGTCACTGCTGGTTGACCTGCCTGGCCAGCGCGACGACAACCCCGACACATCGCCGTACTGGGCTGAGCGACGCTACGTTTTTGGCGTCGAGAGCGAAGAGACGGAACAAACGACGCCGTTTGCCGTCCACGGCCTCCACCCCGACTTCCAGTGGCTGCGCACGCCCGAGCCCGAACGCATCTTGGCCGTCCAGCAGGACCGGCTCACCCTCTTCGGTCGTGAGTCTGTTGGTTCTTGGTTCGAACAGGCTCTCGTGGCCCGTCGCCAGGAACACTTTTCGTTTGACGCCGAGACCGTCGTCGAGGTCGCGCCTACGGACGAGCGCCAGTTCGCCGGCCTGATCCTCTACTACAACGCCTACAGCTTCTTCTACCTGACCGTCACGGCCGACGGCGACGATGCCAGCGGCCAGCGCGAGCTGCAGATCCTCACGTCCGAGGCCTCGTGGCCCACGGGCGACCTGCATCTCCCCCTCGCTGCCCCCGTGCTGCTGCCGCCGGCCCCGCGCAAGGTCCGGCTGGCCGTCACGGTGCGCGGTCGCGCTCTGCAGTTCTGGTACGCGCTCGAGCACGCCCTGCAAAAGGTCGGCCCTGTCTACGACGCCTCCCTGCTGTCAGACGAGTGCGGCGGCGCCAATGAGCACGGCAGCTTCACGGGCGCGTTTGTCGGCATGGCTGCATCCGACATCAACGGCACGGCCATGCCGGCGCACTTTGACTACTTCATCTACCGGCCGGCGCACGACTGGACCGATCGGTACGAGGAGTGAGGATCAGGCCGCAAGGCTTAGAGGCAAAAGCACAGGCCAGGCTGAAGCTAGAGGGGTTCTAGGCAGCTGCGCCCCACTATAGCGCCTGATGTCGCCGTGAGTTAGTGGGGCTGGATGACCAACGGCAACCGACAAAGCCATTCAGGCCTCCAGCCCATATATCCCAGATCGACAACCCGTCTGCGTTTGCACAGCCTTGCATTCCAGCCGACGCCTCTAGCACGGATGTCTCTATTTTTCCATCCACACAACTGTCTCCCTCTTCTCTCCTTCGCCTCTCTCTCCTTAGCCTCTCTCTCCGCCTTTCTCTCTCCATGGGGCTCGCGCTCTACAATCCGTCCGGTGGAGACCCTCTTGCCTGCCCGACCGACCGTCGACGACCGCACGGCCCAGCTGCTCGCAGCGGCCTCTGTTCGTCTTGTCGTGCCACCCGCCGCTGCCAGAACGCGTCGACGCGCCATCTGCGGCCGCCTCCCAGTCTGCAGCGTCAGGACGCCTTCCGGGTCGCCAGCACAGCCAAGACACCGCGTCCAACAGCTGAACCTGAGGCACGCAACGACAAAACGGCCGATGGCGCGGCAGACCCGCTCTGGCTTCAGACCAGGACTGGAACATGCAAACAAGCAGCAGGCGACAAGCGCGGCTGGACCGCAGACTCGAAACCGTTTGTAGACACGTTGGGCTGCCGACAATAACATCTCTTGGCGTTCAGGATATGGTGGAGCGTCTGTACTTTTAGTGTTGCCAAAACATACTTCTCTTCTGTCCTCTTTGCCATTCACCTTGTCCATTACACTATTCTATTATACCCGTGAGCTGAGATCTTCCCCTCTATGGCTTCGTTGCACGAAAGCAGTCTGCCTGGCCTAGAGCTACCAACCCTGAGCGGGAAGTGAATTTTAATAAAAACTGAACCGAAAGAAAAACAAGAACAAAAACCCAATACCGTATACACCTACAGACAGCAGGCGTACTCGTTGGCGTCGAGGTCGTTGAACAGGTGGGTGTGGGCGCCATCGTCGGGCACGTCAAAGGAGCTGCCACGGTAGCGGCCAGTGACATCGCGCTGGTTAGCGAGGGTGGAGGAGAAGGCGCTGCCCTGGACGCCGATGAAGAAGCCGCTGCGGATCATGACGCCCATGTCGACGGCGCCCTGAAAGTCAAAGGCGAGGGCGTCGATGAGGGGAGCGGTGGTGTCGTCGCCGTCCTGGCGAGCAAGGCGCCACTTGTGGGTGACGGACCAGCCACGGGCCTCGGCGGCGGTGACGAAGCGCTCGACCTGGAGGGCGTCGCCGCAGGCGAGGTAGACGGGCGGGCGGACGGTGGCGTTGTTGCCGAGGCGGGCCCAGGCATGGTCGAGGGCATCGAGGTCGACGGCGAGCTGGTGTTCGGCCGGGCTCCAGATGCTGTCGTTCTCGGCGCGGTAGTGCACGCCATAGTAGGCGCCCGGAGGCGGCAACCGGTGGACGAGGCGATCGACAATGGTGCGCACGTCCTGGCGGTAGCGCACGAGGTGGGCGAGGTCCGTCCAGAGCCGGAGGTCACGGCCGGTCGGGTCGTCGGTGAGGCGGAAGACCATGAACTCAGAGTCAATATCGACGACGGTGATGCCTGGTTTGGGGTCCGTCTTGTCCACCACAGCCTGGGCATCTGCCTCGGCCATGTGCTTGCGGAACTGCGTCGCAAAGAACGGCCGGAATGGACGGCCAACCCAAAAGTAGCTGTGCAGCTTGTTGTAGCCGTGGGCATCGCTGCAGAGAACCTGGAAGCGACGGGCCACCGGGACGGCCGGACTGTCGAGCTCGTCGGGGTGGACGACGCGCATGCGCGGACAGGCACGGGCCAGCTGGGCGCGCAGATGGTCGGCATCGAACCAACGGTCGTACGGCATGTATGCGTCCTCGTTGAAGAAATTGAAGTCGAGCAGGTCCGACGAACTGCGCAGTGGCATCCGGGGTAATACCAGGTGCGAGCCCGACTCGACCGCCATCTTGAGGCACACCTTGACCTGCGATACAATGCTCGTCATGCCCGCCAGGATGCCCACGCAGTTGAGGTACGCCTCGTCCGCGTCCCAATCCGCTGCCGCGCACGCCTCTCGCAGGGTCTCGAATGCGTACGGCGCCGGGCTCTCGGCTGAGAAGACTTGCTCAAAGTAGTTGGATGCAGGTGTCAGCCCGCTGCCGCTGCTGCTGCCCGTCGACAGCGACTGCTTCGCCGTCTGCCAGGCCGATGTCGAGTAGTCTTGCAGCGGCAGCAGTCGGACGCTCCACACAAACACCAGCAGCAGCAGGGCCACCAGACCAAACCGTCGGTTCATCATTGCTGCTGGCACGTTCAATCGTTGGATACCAAGAGGAAGCCGGTTGTGTGACAATTGAGCGGAAAGGGGTGCTCAGATCCAAGATTGCCCTCTCCTCCGTGGGCAGAGGCACCACGTCAGCGGCGAAAAGCAAGTTTGGTTGGACCTTGGCAAAATGGGATTACTGGAAGCTGGGGTTTAGTGTGGAATATCGTCACGTGCTAGCATGTGAATTGCTGACTAAGCAGGCATTGCTCTCCGTTTTCGGGAAGAATGCATCTTAAACGGAATGTGCGGAACATGTCATAACATATTACGTAATACAGGACGAGAGGCGCAACCGACCAAACATCACCAATGTGAGTCACGAGCGCATTAGCGGCCACACACGGCATACAGGCGATAAGCAAAAGCCAATGGCGCGCCGTCGCTCTGCCAAGTCGCGCCCTGCGGATGACGCGCGGGTCCACTGGACGAGGAAGGAGCGACGTTTGTCGTTGCTATAAAGGTATTTGTTGGGCATCGAGTGTGAATGTGTATTTGTGTGTGTTTGGTTGATTTTGGAGAGTCATTTGACAGGTCTTGTCTGCTCAGCCCTTTTCGTTCCATTCCAGTCCACCTCCCCCCACCATGGACACGCCGCCTATTGTCTTTGGCCGGCCGGCCCGCGCCCTGTTCGAGTACGACGCCGCCTACCGGCCGCTGAACCACGGCTCCTACGGGGCGGCGCCGCGGGTTGTGCGTGCAGCGCGCGAGCAGTACCAGCGCCGTCACGAGGCGCGCGTGGACCCGTTTCGGCGTTTCGAGGAGCCGGCGCTGCTGGCGGGCGCGCGTGCGGCCGTGGCGCCGCTGCTGGGCGACGCCGTGCACGTGGACGAGGTCGTGCTGGTGGCCAACGCGACGACGGGCGTGAATGCGGTCGTGCAAGCCCTGGCGGCACGCTGGTCGGCCGCCGACGGCGACACGGTCCTGCACCTGAACTTGATCTACGACGCCTGCCGCAAGACGCTCTTGGCGGCCGCGGAAACCGGCCGGCTCTGCACCGAGGCCGTGCTCGTCGACGTGCTCGTCGACAGCGACGCCGACATTGTGCAGCACGTGCGGGATGCCCACGCACGCGTCGTCGCCGCCGGCCGTCGTCCCCGCCTCCTCATTGTCGACGCCGTCGCCTCCATGCCCGGCGTCCGACTCCCGTGGGAACATCTCGTGGCGGTATCACGTGACCTCGACATGCTCTCCCTCGTCGATGCAGCACACGGCGTCGGCCAGCTCGATCTCACCCATCTGGGCCAGCCCGACGTGCGACCCGACTTTCTCGTCACCAATGCCCACAAGTGGCTCTTTGTCCCCCGCGGCTGCGCCCTCCTCTACGTCCCCTTCCGCCACCAACACCGCCTCCACACCAGCCTGCCTACCTCTCACGGCTACCTCCCCCCCAACCTCCGGCCGTCGCTGCCGGCTGCGCCCTCCACCCCCCAGACGCCCAACTATTTTGTCCGCCTCTTCGCCGACGTCGGCACCCAGGATCACAGCGCCTACCTCTGCCTCCCCGACGCCATCGCCTTCCGCCGCGACGTCTGTGGTGGCGAGGCTGCCATCCGGGATTACTGCTTCCGGCTTGCGGCCACTGGCGGCGATGCTGTCGCCCGCATCCTCGCTACCGAGGTCATGGACCATCCCCACAGCAACATCCGCCAATGCCAGCTCGTCAACGTCCGTCTGCCCCTCGACATCCGCCCCGACGCCGACATCGACGCCGCTGCTCCGTCCTCTGTCATCCCCCTCTCCCGTCTGCCCCAGCTCTGGGATTGGATGCAGCGCCAGATGGTCGACGTCCACAACACCTTTATCCCGGCTGTCTTCTACCACGGCGCCTTCTGGGCCCGTCTCAGCGCCCAGATCTACCTCGACCAGGACGACTTTGAGTGGGCTGGCCATGCTCTCCTCGACATTTGCCAGCGTGCAAACAAGGGCGAGTGGGAGACGGAGACAGCAAAATAGATTGACTAGACTTGATACAAACTTCAGACAGACATTCAGACATTCAGACAGACAGATATTCAGACAGACATTCACACACACACAACACAAACATTCAAACATTCACAAACACTCACACTCACTCGCACCCATACACTCATCCACACATTCTCACCCTCTCTCACTCCTCACACGCTCTCACCCTCACCCACCCACCCATTTACACAAACGACCCACATCGAAACCCCATCGCATCCTCATCCATCCCCCGTAGCCGTGCCACCATCTGCCGGATCGTCTTGCCGTCTGGCCGTGCTGCTGCGTATTGCAGCGGCGTCATCATCACGTTGCTGCATCGCGTCCCATCGCCGCCTCCACCACGGCTGCCGCCTCCGTACGCCATCGTTGCCTTGATCGCCTGCAGCTGTCGTCCGGCCATCTGCCACACAAACGCGGGCTGGTGTCGGTAGAAGGTCCGGAACGTCTGGCTGGCCCGCAGCGTTGCCCATCGGCTGTGCTCGCAGTCCGAGAGATAGTCTTCCTGCAGCATCGCCCGGATCGCCTCCTCGTCCGCAGCCTCGTGGCCCTCCCTCCTCCTCGGCAGCCGCACACCAATCTCGCACCACTGCTGGTACAATTCCAGCACGCGCTGCCGGTACCCCAGATCCTCGGTCACCATCGCGGCCTTGGCCTTGCTGCTCTGCCTCTGCTTCCGCATCCCCGTCTTCCACGCCTTCTCAACCGCCTGGATGTCGCTCTTCAGCCCGTCCAGGATCGCCCGACATGTGTCTGACGTCTTGGCCAGCGCCTCAAATGCCTTCGCCGGCCGCACCAGATCCTTGTCCCAGTACACAGACTCGTTGCCGTCGTTCCCCGCCTTGCCGAATCGGTTCAGTGCCCTGAGCTCCTCGTCAATCATCGGCTTGGCCACTGAAAACTTCAGGTAGTCGATAAACTTCATCTCTGTCACCGCATTCCACTTGGGCCACCCGCTTCCTTTGTACGGCGGCTTGGCCAGCTGTGCCGGCGCCCCCTTTCCCTTCAGCCCTTTCAGTCGCTCCAGTCGCAGCCGCCCAAAGTCCTCGTCGCCAAATTCGGTTCCCTGCTTGGCTTGGTCCACAAGCCCGCTCAGCAGCGTGCTGAGGATCATCCCCGTTTCGTCCGAAATCGTCCCCCGCCAGTAGCAGAGCTCCTCCTTGTACACCGTCATCCTCCCAAGCAGGCTTTCCTTCATGTTGAACCGGAAGCTTCGCTCAATCATCTCGTCCACGACAGCCGGCCCAATCTCGCCTCCTGCTGTCGCCCCCGTCTCCCCTGACAGCTCCGACAACGTCGTCCTGCTCTTCCGCATGTAGCCCATCTCCACGAGATCGTATTTCTCTGCTTCCGGGGCGTTGGCAAAGTTCTCCACGATCCGCCCGTCCCAGCACACCCACGCCATGTCGCCGTCGTAGTCGCCTCCCGACAGCTTGTCCGCCAGCGGGCTGTCGCCTTTTCTCGAGAAGATCACCACGTCCTTGAGCACGCACAGCTCTTTCCGAAACACCGCCCGCACTCTCTGCACGTCGCTCGCAAAGTGCGCCGGCGACCGCGCAACCAACACGTCTGTGCCCACCAGAAGCGAGTCCGAAAACGACCCGTCGTCTCCTCCATCGTCAGGCTCGCTATCCGCGTCCACTTGGAACTTGGACGAGAAACACACCTGCACCTCTCCTTCCTCGAGAACGCCGAGAAAGTCCACCACCATGTGGAGATATGCCGTTCTTCCCACCCGCACGTTGAGCTTCTCCTTCAGCTTCTCACACTTGGTCTTCTGCATCTTGTATGCCCTGTCCCATATCATCTTCTGTACGCGTGGATCGAATCCTCCGCTGAGAAGAAACTGAACCACCTCCTCGTCCGAGTCGGGTAGCCCGCCCAGAAACCGCACTTGGCAGTGGGCTGCTCGCTCGTCTCGCGATCGCGAGCTCTCGTGCACCCATGCCGAGAAGAGCAGCGGGTGTCCCAGTGCTGTTTTTTGTGTCGCAAGGTCCCGGTACAAGTTGCCCCTCAAAATGTTCCCAATCACAGTGCGCATCCGCGGCTTGTCGATCGCCCTGTCTTCCAGAACCGGCAGAAGTTGCTGATTCAACCCGGCTGATCGCACTTCCGACGCGTAATTGCGAATCTCGAGCGTTCGATGATCCGGATCTGCAAAATCGCACTTCCATTTGCGTTGAGACGGGTACGTCTCTATCCAATCTTCGCCGCCTGTGTCTGTCGGATCCAGAATCCACATTCCCTTTGCACACCCCAAACGGCCTTGCACAGCCGCCGGAAGATCACTCAGGCCGAGCTCGAATCGCAATTTGCGGGCCACACTCAGCGACATGCGCCCAATGCCATCGTTCATCACCTTTCCTGTCGCCGGTGCTGTGATATCCGACGCATGGTGGCGCATCTGGTTTGGCTCAAAAACGATCGTAGGGATAGTCCGGCTAAGACCTGGAGATCATCAGATGAGTGTTCCTTTTAGTTATCCGTCACCCTAGCACTTACCGAGAGCGATGCGTGAAAAAAGCTTCAGGTATGGCTGTGTCCGGTTTTCAGAGAACTTGTTGTACTGCAGCAGCCACTCCAACATGTCATGAACTTGGAGCTCTGTCCCAAAATTCCATTCACTGTCTTCGCCGAGGTCCGCATTCCCATCCGGCAAAAGACCAAATCCATCCTCCGCAAACAAATACACCCTCTTCAGCAGGATAGAAGGCGCCTTTTCCCCCGGCCCCAGTTCGTCAGAGGCGGCCGGCTTCTTAAATCCTTCATCCTTGATGTAAAATGCCACCCAGTTTCGACCAACAAAACGGTGACGCTGTAGCGTCAACCACTGGTTGACTTCCTCAACAGCAGCCTCGTTCTTTTGAAGTATTTTTGGCACGGCGTGCGATCCGGAATGGTGTGATGGGAACTGGAGCTCGATAAACCGATCTGCTCCAAAGTGACGTGACAGACGATGAGGAAAGTCGAGAGTTATCGGACGAAGCTTCAGCAGGTACAGTGGGCCAGAGACGCGGGCATTGAAGTCCATCGTGGCACTGAAGACTGGGGACAGCTCCGTTTTCCCACGGGACGTCCGCTGGTTGAAAGCAACATCCCAGGCGAGCTGGCTTGATGGCTCCGGAAGTGATTTTCCCGCAAAGCTAGGGTGACCGGAGAGAGCCTTTCGAAAGACGTCCTGCTTGTGCCACAGAGGCGAGTACTCCCACGACATGTCGTCGAGGCTCACATCGCAGAACAGAGAAATCCGCACAATCTCCCAGACCAAGGGAAACGGGGCGTCTTGCAGCCATTCAGGCGCGGAAGCTGCTATCAGGTCAGACCGGACTAACCAAAAAGAAGCGCTTTTCGGGCGCGGGTGACTGACAAAACACGGGGTTTAACCGATCCGAGAGCCCCTTCCTACAAGATGGCACTTCCATGGTATTATCATCGCCGTGCTCAGAGAGCCGAAGACCGGCCATTTCAGGAATGCTGGAATCATCCCAGTCTGCTGGTGAGCCTGGCATCTCTGGACCGGCAGGGCCGGCCTTTGCTGCGTCGCCGTACATATTGAACGACTCCTCGAGAGCATCGAGGCTGGTGTCTGATATCGCAAACGACTCTTGAGAGGGCGAGCGTGGAAGTCTACTCCCAACGTACTCGGCATCTTCGTTGTTCATAGACGCAGAGGGCTGGCTCTCAAACGGCTCGAGGGAATCCAGGGCAGAAAACATGGCTGTGGATCTTGAGCTGGAGTCTGTTCTGGTGCTTTTGGCACGATCATGCTCGTTCCAGAAGCTCTTTTCCCAGGCTTGTGCTCCAGTGTTCCCGGACGCTAGTTGCGAGGAGGAGCTGCCAACTACCGGGAAGACTGGCACTCGGTCTACGTCGGCGGCGGAACCAGCAAAGGAGTTTGTCTCCGAGGCACTCCTTGCAGCGGCATCGTGGCCTACACGGGTGACCTGTGTCGGAGTCTTACGGACAGAGTCTGCTGCCGTGGTAAGCACATCGACAAGAAGCTCTTGCAGCATAACCTGATCCTCGACTGCATAGGCGCGTGGCGGGCCGTTTGGCCTGGCGCGTGGCTTCCGAGTCCAATGGTTGCTCTGTTCGCGGGCCTTGACGTCGAATTCCTCGAGCGTCGCCGTGAGGCGGTCCTTGTCCTTGAAGTGGAGGATGCGCAAACAGTTCACAATACTATTTTGTCGCCGAAAGGCGACATCTTGCTCGGCCCGTTTCTCCTTTGCAATCGGGGACATCACTGCAGTCGGAAAAGACACGCCCAAGTTGTAGGTCCGATTCAGCTCGGCAGCAATTTCGCGGCCACGCTCAACAGTCGCTGCAGCCTTGCCCTTGCCCTTGGAGGGCGTCGGATTCGGTCGAGACATGACGGACTCGATGGAAGGCCAGCCTTCGTCAATGTACGCTAAGGCGGGCCGTTCACAAGTGCCACTTCAATTTGCCAACGGTCGTGCAGAATGGACTGACCAAGCACTTTTGGCCTTGCGAAGGCCAGGATGAAAGATGAGAGACTGCGAGAAACTCGAAAAGGGGGTCCGTTCGAGCGCAATGACGGCGGGTGATGGAGGTGGAAGAAACATGGAGAGGAGGGGAAACCCGGAATATGTGACAGGGAACTCGGAGCTCGAGTGAGCCGCCTTGTCAGCACATCTTCCGATTGCTGAATGCGACATGAAACCATTCTTTCTCAGCGAGAAATTGCAAAGCGCCTTCCTCGTGTGATAGCAACAGCGGGGCTTGGCGCTGTAGGCGCATTTTGGTCACTGAAGTGGAAAAGACTGAAATGCCACAGGACTCATCCGTTCGTGCGAGACCGATGAATCTTTCCGTCCCAGCGTGGGGGACGAGAGATAGGACGATTGAGGCTCTCCAGTACTGATGAGGCGATGGAGCAGTGTGTAGAGCCGTGCGCATTAAATAATACACTGTATTTGCTTACATAACCTTTCGGAGATGCTCGTACTCGTAATAATACAGAATTCCCCTCTCGAGAAAGAACTCGGATTTGCATCGGGATCCCATCCATCCAGTATCGACCACCAGACCAACCAGCGGTGTCGTGGCGTGCTCTCTCCACTTTCGAAGCTTTACACGTGTCTGAGGCGGACGGCAGGTGCCCGGGACATCTCGTCCATCCATCCTGTTTGGATGACGGCTGCAGCGCGTCTTCTCCACATTGCCGAACTCTGCCGAAAGGCAGGGCTGGGCGAAGAGATAAGAGGTCATGGCCGACCGGCACGAGAGCCCTGTGCCGGATGATCTGACGCAGGAAGAGGCCAGCCGCATCATTCACTCGCACCGGAAAGTCCGTTATGGTAAGTGGCACGCCACTACGCCATCGATGGCCTGATATGGATGCATCCTGGCTGCAGACGCTGAGCTGACCGACGTGCGTCCAGGAACGGCATGTTGGCCATGTCGACAGCGCAAGGTCAAGTGCGACAACAAGCATCCGTGTGAGAACTGCGTGAAGCGCGACCACGCCCAGCTCTGCTCGTACAAGCCCAACCGGCCGTCGTCCTCGGCCAAGAACACATCGACGACGGCGCCGTCCGAAGCGAGCCACCAGACCCATGTGCCCAAGAAGCGGCACTTGTCGCCCGACGAAAGCGACGGCCGCCGCACCAGCCGCGAGCCCTCGACCGGCAGCCCGATCCGGGGTGAGTCGCCGAGCGAGCTGTCCCCGTCCGCATCGCATGGCCGTCCCACACTAACACGCACTGGACCTAGTCGACGCCGACATCAACGAGGTCTCCCGTTACCTGGGCCAGAACAGCATCCCGGCCTTGCTGCGGGAACAAGGCACGCCGAACCACCAGGAAGAAGGAGTCGAATACATCCGGCAGGACATGCGGTCCATACTGGGGCTCGATAACTCGGCCCCCTTCCCGCTCATGTCGTCGCGCCATCTCGACAAGCTGACGCTGGACATCTCGTCCGAGCTCCCGTCCGACAGGGAGGTCATGAAGTAGGGATGCCCTCCGCTCTCTGCCGCGAGTCGGCCGCTTACGTTTGCAGGCTCTTTGGTGCTTACAAGGAAATTCCACACCCCTTCTGGGGCTTTGTGCTCGACATTGACGATCTCGAGACCAAGCTGATGGTATATCTCGAAGAGCGGGCAAAGAACGCAAAGACGGCATCGAAACCAACAAAGCCCGTGTCGGCCTCCTGGCTGGCCATACTCTTCTCCGTCATGGCCGTTGGATCGCAGTACCACGACTCGCCGTATCACATCCGCACCCGTGACTCGCAAAAGTACATTCAGATCTCCTTCCACTTCCTCCGCCTCGGCAACTTTCTCCTCAGGTAAGGGTCACCCTTTTCGTGTTGCGCAGCGGCAAGCCGGTTGGCTGACAAGCAGACCCAATCTCGACTCGATCCAAGCATTGCTGATGACGGGATTTGTCTTGTTGAACGACATGAAAGCGGAGGCTTCGTGGGCCCTGCTCGGGCTCACCACCCGCCTTGCCCAGTCGCTTGGCCTTGACCGCGTGCAAAATCTGGACGGACGGGAGAGTCCGGCTCAACAGAAGAGAGATCTCTTGCGAAGAACGCTATGGTAGGCAGGCAGAATGCGACTGGGTTGCGCTGTGGTACTGACAACTACGTTGGGCAGGTGGACGATTGTGTGGCACGACTGTCTGACCTCCTTGTCCTTCGACCGGTAAGCCGACCAGGTCTCGTTTGCCACAGCGACCGTGTTGCTGACCAGGAAGGACGCCGATGACACCACACTCGGCGAGTCCAATACCGCTCGGTCCGACGCCATCAGCAGGCTGGAACTACCTGCAAGGCATGTACCACTTGTGCCAACTCATTGGCAAGCGGTTGAGCCCAGACGTGGCGGCCACGGCAAGCTATGCCCAGATCCTGGACAACTGCAAGGAGGCGGAAGAGATTCGGAGCAAGATGATCCCGCAGCTTCGCACCAAGGAGGCGTGCCGTTCTGCCCTCGACCGGCTGCACTACTTTGGCATCCGTCTGCACACGTCCTTTGTCGTGTCGGTCTGCTGCCGGCCAGCGCTTCGACGCAGCGACAGCAACCGGCTCACGGCCGAGCAGAAGACGTTTCTGGCCGAGAAATGCAAGGAGAATCTGACGGAAACCGTACGCATGTTTCTATCGATGCACCAGCTGTCTGTGATCCCGACACGGTCGTGGGCCTTTACGTACCACGGCCTGTCCTCCGCCGTGCTGCTGGGCATCCTGGGCGAGACCACGGCCGATCTGGAGGTGCGCGGCCTGCAGGGTGACTTGATCCACGCGCTCTCTGCCACCGCGGCCAAGGACAAGAAGTCGCCCCCGGTCTACATCCACCGAACAGACCGCGACATTGAGCTGTCCGGTCCTCTGTCCCGTGCTCTGGCGGCGCTCAAAAACATATACAACCACGGCTCGATTGCGGGCCAATCGACCAAGAAAGACGGCGGCAGCGGCAGCGGCAGCGGCAGCGGCAGCGGCAATGGCAGCCTCCTGGTGGCCAAGAGCCTGAGCGGCATCTCGTCGGCCACAAGCCTGGGAACACCGCTGCTGTCCCACGGTCAGCTTCCGGACGGAAAGATGGCCGCTTCGCTGGGCGGAGGGCATACAGGCCTGGATCCGCACCAGGACGCCGCCCTGGCCATGGCAGAGATGCAGAATGGCGGGCTGGACCTCGGGTATGGTTTCTGTGCTAGGCGTCCTTTCGCTCTTCTCCCGCTGACTTGATCAACACACAGTATGTTCCCTCTGATGCAGCAACAGGGATCGGGAGATACGCTCCCCGACCTCAGCCATATCGACCCTTCCACATACATGTCTCCCATGGATCTGTATGATCAAATTTTCTGGGGTGAGTAGCAGAAGCATGCGAGGATCCCTTCGTAGCTAACGGAGACGCAGAAAACCCCGAGCAGTGGAACATGGAGCAGGACTCGATGAATTTTGACTTTATTGCTCAGCCGCCGCCCGGACAGTCGCAGCAGCAATTCTACTTTTGAAGCCATGTACCATACGCCGAGAGAAAAGTCGTTTGATGTCAAGACCACGTGACAGTAGCCAAGAGTACAGTGACCAATCAGAGTGCAGAGGTTATCACGCAAGATCCAAACACGAGATGGGACGATACGAGTAGACGAGTAGAACAGACACGGTACTTTTTGCCGTGCCGATTAGGCCTTCCAGCTGCCAGTTCCGAGTCAGTATCATACTCATACTCGTACAGCGCGTCCTGCATCCCGTCCACGCAGACGAGACAGGATGGATTTGCCCGTTGTGGACCTGGACGTGTTCCGGACGCAGCCGTTGGCGTCGGCGGCGGTGCAGGCGGAGTGCCGCAAGGCGGCGGAGGCGCTGATTGCGTTTGGGGCACTGGTGCTGCACGACGGCCGGGTCTCGGAGGCGGACAACGACGCCTTTCTCGACCTGCTGGAGGACTACTTTGGGCAGCCGGAGGCGGCGCTGCGCCAGGACGAGCGGCCGGCTCTGGGCTACCAGGTGGGCGTGACGCTGGAGAATACGGAGACGCCCAAGTGCGCGGTCGACGGGCCGTGTCTGGACGTGATCGCCCGGCTGGCGCCCGAGGAGCGGCCGCTGGACATTGCTGGCCACCAGCCTGACCCCAAGTGCCGCTTCTTCTGGCGGGTGGTCGAGCCGACGCCCTATCCCACGGCGTTTCCGGGGCTTCATGCCGACAACGTCGTGCCGGACTCGCCTCCCATCCGGGCACGATGGGAACAGGTCATGGGTCGCTGGGGGGCGGCCATGAAAGACGCGTGCGTGCAGCCAGGACGATTCGTTGGACAGTATGCTGACTAAGCCTTCCGTGCAGCGTCGCGGGCGTGGCCTCGATGGCTGCCGTCGGACTGGGGTTGCCGGCGGAGACGTTTACGGAGGCAGGCCGGTACGGGTGAGTTTGGTGCAGAGTTCTTTGACGTTCTTCCTTCTTTTTTCTTCTTTTTTCTTCTTTCTTTCTTTCTTTCTTTTTCCTTCTTCTCTTCCTTCTTTCTTTCTCTTTCCTTCTTCTCTTACCTTCTTCTCTCTTCTCTCCTTCTTCTCTCTCCTTCTTCCTTCTTACTTCTCTCCCCTCTTCTCCCTTTCTTCTCTTCCTTCTTCTCTTCCTTCTCCCCCCCCCCTTCTCTCCTATCCTAACTACAGTAGCCCCCACCTCCTCGCACCAACGGCCTCCGATCTGCAAAAGTACGGCGCCCTCGACACGATCCTGGCCGGCTTCCACACAGACCTCAACTTCCTCACAATCCACGGCCGCTCGCGCTTCCCCGGACTGCACATCTGGGCGCGCAACACGGGTCGCCGCATCGCCGTGTCCATTCCGCCGGGCCGCCATCTGCTCGTGCAGGCCGGCAAGCAGCTCGAGCACCTCAGCGGTGGCCTGATCAAGGCCGGCTACCACGAGGTCGTCGTCAACCAGAAGACGCAGGCCGTCGTCGCCGCCCGCCGCGTCACCCAGCCCGATCGCCCGCCCATCCGCATCTCGTCGACCTTTTTCTGGCACCTCGCCTCCGACTTTGACCTGGCGCCACTGCCGGCGCTGGCTGCTCGTGCCCGCGACGTGCGGACACACAACGCTGCCCAGGGTCGCGATGAGGGCGCCGAGCCGTCGTACCCCCCCATGAAGGTCGGGCAGCAGGTGCAGAAGTAAGCCGGTCTCGACTCTTGTCTGTTCACGTGACCAGGCTAACCCCCACAGCGAACTGAAGCATATCGCCCTCCTGGCATGAGCTGGCGGATCCGCCTGGACAGTTCTGTAGATCTCTTCCTCGTCGGGTTAGCCGTCGTCTCTATCAGCACTTTGTCAGAGTTGTCCTGGTCCAGACGCGTGTTCTCCGTAGTGACTGCCGCTGTAGCACTTGGGCGCAACGCCTGCTCACGTGGTCAGCATCCTTATAAATGGGCCCGGGAGGCGCATAAGAAAATCGTCCACTATGTCCGATTAGCTTACTTTTTCTCGTTGGGAGCATCCAGCGAATTCTTACAGACTTGAACCATCACGGCAGACAATACGGGCTGCCGATCGAACGGACAGCGACAGCGCCTCTCTCCATCGCAGGGTTGTCTTTTGAACTGCCATCCACTCCTTTCAAGGCCCTCCGCCCCTCCTTGTACTGCCTCTTGACCCCTCTCCCGCCCAGGATTATGGCGTCCTGGGACGACCTGCCATTCGAGCTCAAGCGGCTCATCTTTCGCGCGCTCGAATACTCGGTGCCCGAACACGACGCCTCGCATGTCAAAGGACGGCGGAAGCGCGGGACGGTGGGTCTGGCGCCGCTGGCCGCGGTCAACGCGCAATGGCGCGACGCCATCGAGGCCATCACGTTCCAGGGCCTGATTGTGAAGACCAGCGAGGTCAACGACTTTGAGGGCTACTTCCGGCAGAACGCGCGGCGGCAGGCGGCACTGCGCCACGTGTGCATCCTGGTCGAGCTGCCGCGCTATGCGTCGCGGCTCAGCCGGGTGTGCGAGACGGAGGAGGAGCTCGACACCAACGACAGCATCTTCTCGGACACGTTGTGGCACTTTTTCTCCGCCATGAGCGCTTGGGACGCCGAGGCGCTGCGGCAGCAGTACAAGTCGCCCGGCGTCGCTCTCGAGATAGTCGCCCGCTCCATCAGCGACAAGCCGGCCCTCTTTGGCGAAAAGGGCATCGCCGACAACGGCGAGTCGCGCTTCTTCGAGTCCCAGCTCGACCTCAATATCGGCGCCATGCACGAGCCGTACGGCCGCGTTGGCCTGCCCGAGGTCGGCGTCGTCACCACCTTTGGCATTCTGCGCCGGAACCATCGCTGCATGACGCCGCGGTCGCTGCTGCACATCCTGCACAGCCTGCCTCGTCTGGTCCATGTCGACATTGAGCTGTGGCACCATTTCAGCGACGAGGCCCAGCGGCAGGCCGATCAAGGTGAGGCTGTTTTTCTGTCGTCTTTCTATCCTCTTTTTTCTTTTTTCTTTTTTCTTTTTTTTCTGTTTCGTTTTTTTTCTTTCTTTCTTCTTTTTTCTTTTCTTTCTTCTTTCTCTATTTTTTACTGACCCCCCAGATCTCGCCGTCACTGTCTCCTTCTGGCCAAAGACACCCAAAAAACTCACCCTCTACCGCTTTTCCGACGCCTTCAACATGGACGAGCAGGTCTGGGGTCACGACGAGCGATATCCTTTTCTGGCCCGCCGCATCGCCGAGTACAGCCCTCACTTGGAGGAGCTTGCCGTGTCGGACTTTATCGATGCCGACCACTTCTTCGAGCCGTTCTACACCCCCCAGCGCCGCCTCCACATGCCTTACTGGCACAGCCTGCGGGTTCTCGCCCTCACATCAACATCCATCTGCTCCAGCCGGCCAGAGGTATCGATCCACAAGCTGCTGCATGCGGCCGCCCTGGCAGCCCGACGCATGCCCGTTCTGCGCCTGATGGAGCTGTACAACGCCGAGCCCAACGAGGGTGGCGTGTTTCGGTATCTGGTCCGCGACATCTCGGCCTCGATCGCTTGGGAGAGCTCGTGGGACTTCCGGATACCGGACGGTGTGCGACAGGCCTGGGCGCCCGTCCCGGTGCAGAGCCACCGGCTGGAGCTGGAGGTGTTGCCCGAAGAGTGCTTGCCACGCTACGTTGGTCCGGCCTGGTTTGTGCACGCACGCCTGCTGTCGCGGCCGTATCTGCTGAACGCGGCATCGTCACGCGAGATCGCCGAGGCGCACGGGCTGGACGACGTCGAGCAGAGCTACCGTGACCTCAGCGACGGCTTCACGCTGAGCCGACGCGACCGTGACGTGCCCCGACAGAGTCGACGTGACCGGGAGATCGAGGCCGTCAAGCAGGGCCTGCAGTTCCTGGCCGGTGAGCTCGAACGGCTCCAGAGCCTGGACGAGGAGGCTGACCGGACGGACGAAGAGGCCGGCCTCTACAACCACGTCTTTGCCTGTGACACCGACATGATGGACCAGGACAGTAACGACTCGCGAGCCAGCATCGAGATCATGTATCAAGATGGCCCCGAGGCCGACGAGGACAGACCGGACGAGGACGACGAGGCCTGGGAGACGGAGTAGACATAGTGTCGTCGCCACAAAGAAAAGAAAGCGTTCAACACACACAAGCGACCCGCGTGCTCCTGCATTGACAATGTTCTCGCATCGCCACTGGTAGTAAACGGAGTGGAGGTGCTGTGGTGCAAAGTAAGTCCTCTCTTTCCTGTACTTCTGCATATTAGTCAGCATTCTGAAGCATCCTCAGGTTTCATGTCTTTTCTACACACGGATCGTGTCGTTTCTGTCGTTTGCCTTTGCACCGGCTCTCTCGCCCACATCTTCCTGTTCTTTCTTCTCTTCCCCTTTGTTTGTCTGCTTTCTATCCTCCGTCTTCCTGATCTCGTCCCTACTCTCGTCCCTGCTCTCGTCCCTCTTCTGTTCGCCACCCTTCCCACTCTCCTTCACCCGCTGTCCGCCCGCATTGGCCTGGGCGTCGTCCAGATCCGGCCCACCCTTCTCTCCCATGCCACCCTCCGACACCACGCGCAGCTCCAGGTCCTCGTCCTTGCTGTACACCCGGATCCCCACAATACAGACGGCGTTCCACGGCGTCGGCTCCTTGTCCTCGTCACTATCGTCCTCGTCCTTGCCGGCAACTGCTGGCTGGGACACGGCCGGCTGGCCTGACTTGACCGACAGGTTGTCGCTGGAGTACCACTCTTCCCAGTCCTCAATCGGGCTGTCAGACGAATTGTCATCATCCTCCTCTTGGTCCTGATCAGAAGACTCCGACGGGCTTTCCTGCTCCTCCTGCTTCTTGTCCGCCTCCTGCATCTTCAGCTCCTGTACCTTCTCGGCCTCTTTCGTGTCCCGATCTTCCACCACTCCCAAGGCTCCCCCATTGCTTTCTGGCCCCTCGCTCTTGGGTGTGTCCAAAGGCGTGTGGATTGGGGTGCTTCTCCCAGATGTCGAAGCAGAGGCAGACACAACTCTAGCTGTCGAGGCCATGTCCGCGGGATCCGTCTGCACGCCCTTGTCCTGCGGTCTGGACGCCTTGTCGGCGGCCTTTTGCTTCTCGCGCTCGGCCTCCCGCTCAACCTCGCGCCTCTTCTTCTTCTCGTCGTTCTTGGCCTGCTGCCGTCTCTGGATGTCCTTGTATAGGTGGCGCTTGGCCCAGGCCTTGCGGCGGCCTATTTTGCGCTCCTCTGATGCCTTGGCCTGGTCCATCGTCTTGCGCAGCCGCCCGAGCTCGTGGATGTGCGCGGCCGCCTTGCTATGGGCCAGGTCGTAGGCCTGGCCGACCTGTGCCAGCTTCTCGTTTTCCTCGCGGTCCTGGAGCTCGCGCTTGACAACATCCTCGACCGCCAGGACCGTGTGGTCACGCCAGGCTTCGACGGACAGGAAGACAGCGTACGTTCCAGCATCCAGTTCAGGGAGATCAACACTCACAGACCGACTCATCAGATAGTTTCCATGGGAGCGGACAATGTAGTCCTCGGCATCCGGACTGCCCTGCATGTGCAGACGGAAGTGCAGGCGGAAGAGGTACTGGCCCACAAGACCGTCAAAGTAGCGTGTGTCCAGCTGTGAGAGCACGATGACGACGGGCGATGTCTTGGCCAGCTGGATGTGGAACTGCTCGTTGTACGCCGTCCGCCACGGCACGTCGACGGCAATCCAGCGCTGGCAGCAGCGCCAGTCCGGCTCGCGGAAGAGCCGTGTGCGGTCAATGTGCTGGAACTTGAGGAGAAAGTCCTCGTACGAGATCCAAAAGACCGAGTCGTTTCCAAAACTGTGACGGAGCTCTTGTTGTCTGTCTGGCGTCCACTCTTTGGCCCCGTCAGACCAGGCGCCCTTCCAGTTGCCACGCTGCACCTGTCCCCACGGATTTCTGAACGAGTCAGTGTTTGGTCATCAAGAAACAGACATCTGTCGCTCGGGATCGCCTACCGGACTTTCACCAGGCGGGTTCCGTTCTTCAGCGTCCGGGCCTCTGCGATGTTGTAGGCATGTCTTTCTCGGATTCCGTCGCGGAAGCCGGTTCCACCATCGAGGAGGCCAGTGCTGCATCCGAAGAAGAACTCGTCGTTGACGCGACTGACCTCCTTTTCCCAGAAGCTGTCGGTGTCAAAGACGTCTGAGAGCAGCAGCTCGGTGGTGACACCGCCGGTCAGATCTTCGATACTTTCACCGATCCAACCGCCCGTCAGGCTGCCATAGTCGCCGTGGGCCTTGGCATACGCCTTCTCCATCAACGGCATCCACGTCTCGTTCTGGTCTTTGTTCTGGGCAAAGAAGAGGGCCTTGGAGCCGGTCTGGTACGTCTTGCGGTAGACGTGCTCGACGTCTTCCCGGTCGATCTGTTGCAGGAGATTCCGCTGGAAACTGGGCGAGTCCCAGTTTGGCGAGGTCAGGTACAGCTTGTCATCGACGATGGAGTAAATCCACTCGCCGTCTGCACGTCCTGTCGTCAGCTCGGAAACAACAGCAGAGGGCGGCGACCTGTCCCACTCACCCCGATAGAAAACAAAGCCATATATGCCGATCTCTATCACGCGAGCACTACCGTCAGCACAGCGTACATGTTCTATGCCGGAAACCGGGGGCAACAAACTCGTATCGTAATCGACGCATATGCGCTCGATGCCTCCGGGGACGTTGGCAAGGCCGCTGGCACACGAGACGAACCAGCAGTCGCCAAGGGCGCCCTGCTTGACGTCGCTGCCGCTGATCGACTGCAGGAAGGTGGGCTTCTCAAAGATCTCGTGGACCCGCTTGACG